>CM070628.1:11146602-11798508 GCA_036346255.1 Ampelocalamus luodianensis
CCTGGGTGGCATAATCTATCATGCTAGAGATAGAAAAGTTCAGAGCTTCTAAATATGGTTTTCAGGACAGTATAGGCTGCAGGTGCCTTAATATTAGTGTAGTATGGCTCAGTTTCATATGAAGGAAGTTCTTCTAATACCCTTTTTCTATTTGCTTCATGCTTTGTAATGAGCAGGTATTCCTTACCATACTCTTCTTCAGTCTCTACATAGAAACCGTTAGTGCGAATATGCTTGAAACTTAGGAGAGTTATAGTCGATTCTAGGTAAAACAAAGTTTCTTTAATGACCAAAGTTGTGCCTATCGGGAGTATAACTGTTGTTTTTCCTGAGCCTATTATACAAGTATCGCTGCCCGCAATTATCGTAAGACTACCAGTATTCTTGCTGATGGACTGAAAGAATTTTCTCTCTCTCAAGATGGTATTCGTTGTGCCACTATCCGCTAAGCACACTTTCTCCATAAGGCGCCACATGCGTTCTGATACAAAGTATTTTATTAATATGAGGTAGGAAACAATCAACACACCAATAAAATACTTCAAAATCAGACCATAACTTGCTATTATAAATACAAGAAAAATAAATCTTGTAGGACTCATCATAAGAATTTAATGTTTTTGCTCTCATAGAGCTTACAACCATTATTAAAATTATTCAATATTCTATCACAACCATAAACTGCAAGTGACTGTAAAAAGATCTAAGTGCAATGTATGCACTAGATCGAATCAACGAAGTATGTAGAAACTTCTGTCTAAATCTGCTCCATGGCGATCTTCTCCTCTTGGACAACTACGGTTGTGGCCGCTCGATGTCCAAAGAAGGGGTGATGGGGGCTGCTACTAGGCTGTCCACATCCATGAGTGCAACTAATGGCAGTGGATCCTCCGTTCCTGCAATAGCGAGGTGTGTCTCATGTTGTCCTTTGCCCTTCTTCTTGGACCGAAAAGCATCAATAATGTGTTACGGCCCACGACAAATCCATGATCAATGCCCCCATATGCCACATTTGTAGCATCCTTGGTCCTGCTGGCCATAGGGCTTGTCATCGCGCTTTCTTTATCCGCCCTTCTTGGCTTGAGCATTTGACTCGACCTTGCGACCCACGACCTTACCCTTCTTACCTCTCTTCTTTGTGAGAGGCTTTCTCACCTTATAGCTGCTAGCATTGGCTTCATGGCCAACATTGTTACTAGGCGGCTATGAGATGTAGTTCTTCCTTAGAACCTCATCTTGAGGTTTCGCAACTTGCATAATGTCAATCAATTCGGTATACTCCTTGTAGCCGTCTTGGCGATAGTTACGTGCGGATTGCACCGTATTTAGGTAAAAAGGTAGAGAGAGTCTTCTCAATCATCTCATCATCTGTGATTATCTTACCACAGAGTTGAATACTGGTAAAGATTTTGTGTAAGGCAAAATTGTACTATCCCACGGTCTTGAAGTCAGCAAAACGCAATCGGGTTCATTCCTGGTCTGCCCGAGGAAGAATAATGTACTTCAACTTCTCGAATTGTTTCTTTAGTGCAGTCCACAAAGCTAGTGCGTTCTTCTCCGCTATATACTCATTCTTGAGTGTTAGGCAGAGATGGTGCCTGGGGAAGTGAAGTGACTGATCATTTTCCTCAGCAGCGGGATTGGCATCCTTTGATGTGCCAAATCCGATAGCAGCACAGAGCTTCTTGGCCCCAAGTACAATCTCGACGTCGGAGTCCTAAGTCAAGTAATTCTGGCCATGATGGGCCAGCTCTTCAAACTCTTGGTTCGTGATGCCAGTCATCTACATATTCATGCAAAGAGTTCATAAGATAACTGCTAATAATTTGCATAAAATAGTTGCAAATAATGGTACAAAGAATTCTCATAATGTTCCCGTATTTTCTATGCATTTTTCATGATTTACTGCTATTTTCAATGATTAAAAGTAACATAAATAACCACAGATAACCAAAACAGTAAATACAATATATAAATTGCATAAAAATAATAATAACAGAGTTAAACATGCTTCAAATGCTCAAAAGGATTCAAAATTTGAATTCCTAAGGCCTTTTTCTACTGGAATTTGAATTTTCAGAGAATTCTGCAATTTTCAGGGGCTAAACCGTGAATTTTCAGTATTGAGAAAAATTTTCATGTAATTTTTTGATTTTCAGAGGGTTTTTCTTCAAAATTTCCTTATCCGCCAAAATTTCATCGTAATTTTACAATTTCGAGGGCCCTTTTGCAAGATTTTTGGATTTTCATTTTTTTCATTTCTCTACCACGAGATTTCTTGGGCCGGGCCCATTCGGCCCACTTCGGCCGGGTCAATAGGGGTGATGGAGGGCGTTTAGGGATCCCCCTTGCCCTATCCCCATCGTTGCAGCGGCGCAAGGGGCTCCCGCGAGGAGGCGGCTGGAGGACGGGGCATGCAGGCGGCCAACGGCGACTTGGCACGGAGGCACGACCGACGCGGTGTGGCGCGCTCGGTGTGGTGGCGCCTTCAAGCGCGCGACGGCGCGTCTGCGGGATGAGGCGGCGACGAGCGGCTTCGGGCCAACGTTGCGACGATGGTGTGTGACGCGGCAGAGGGCCATGCGAAGCAGCGGGCGACGTACGGGGGCGCAGTTGCTTGGCAGCGTGAACGTGCGGGTCGACGTGACGCGACGGCTTCGGGCCGGTTCGGTCAGGAGCGCGCAACGTGTAGGGCCAACGACGGCGTGGTTGTGCAGGGCCAATGGCGGCGCGGCTGTCCAAGGCTAACGATGGCGCTCCGCGGCGGGGGGCGATGGCGCGCGCGGCGAGGTCGACCGGCGGTGGTGCTCCGTCTTTGGGCGATGGTGGCGCGGTCGTGCGAGGTTGCGTCGGCCGATTTTTTCTTTGCTTCGTGCGACAGTGCATGGACAAGTGGGCACGGCTGGACGGCTTCAGCCCGATGACATGCACGTGCGACTGCGTACGGGCAGCGTGACGGCCGCACGGGTGGCGTGGTGGCACGATTGCATGCAGGTGGCATGGGACGCGGCCACGTGCGGGCGCTGGTGTCGTTTTTTGTTTTTCTCTTGATCCATGAATAGTGTAATCAACAATCCCTTCTTTCAACCAATCATCCGATCGGCATTGTACCGGCGACTACAAGTCGGCTTGCGGAGATTAGAGGAAATTTGCACGGCCGCATGTGGGCGTCGTTTTTCATTTTCTGTGTTCATGTAATCTACCATCTACGGTACAATCGACATCTGCTTATTCATGCAACCAACCGATCGTCTTGGCCGACGACTTTAAGTCAGCTCGCGGTAGATTAGAGCGAATTTGCAATGTAGGAAAACAATCTAGAAAGCCAAATTTGCGGAATTGAAAGCGATCTAGAAAAGTGATTCGATCTACGAGAGATGCTTCGACGATTACCTCTTCAATCCATAGAGCGTAGTCGTGCTAATAATATATTGAGAAACCATCACTAGCCAGTCCAGTCCGATCAGATGCTCGTAGGGGAATCACACAAAACAATGCAAGAACAATATTAGATTGAACACAGAGATATGGAGGACTTTTTTCTTCTCTTTATTTCTCTTCTCAAAAGCACGTACAATGGTTGGGAGTCCCATCCTATATATAGTCTACCGGTGATGAGGAGCCCACCATAGGCCATACCTGTAAGGCCTGGGCACAGGTTTCCTAACATAGTGTACACTTGTGTAGTTTGGCTCGTTTAGAGTTGTTGTCCAATCGAGTATCGGATGAGTGAACCCAGGGGATCTACAAATTTCCAAGTGTACAAATGAAGATATTTTAGCAAGGACGGTCCGTGCGTGCGTAGACAATTCAACACCGTACTATATCATGTTGCGATTGACGAGCAGCTCGATCGGACCCAACTCGCCTATCGATGATCGATCACACATACGCACCATCGCCACCATCGCACTCGCACGTCGAGTTTTAATTGCACGTTCGCACCAAGCACACCCTGCCACTGGACCATGCCAAGCTGGCAAGTTGCCAGCCAGTTCAGCTCGTTCGTGCCGAATTAACTGGTGTCCGCGGCTGTGCGCACATTAGCGGCTATCATCAAGTTATCCGCTAAAATGACATCGTAGCATGACAAAATAGCAAAAATAACCTTCTCATAAGCAAAATGACAAAAATAATACCGGTTCTGTGCTCAAATGCCACGGTAGGAGGACCTACCACGCCCTTGATGCACTGTAAGCCACGTGGCGAGCTCCCGTTCAGCGGCAACTGGCCTGCCTCGCCCCCACCATGCAACAGGTGGCCTGCCGTGCGATGGGGGGCGCAGAAGGAGGGATCCAGGCGGTGGGCACGTGACAAGGGGCACATGTCACATGTTGACACATCTGTAGTGTTTTTTTGCACTTTCTCTCACGATGAAGGCTATTTTTGCTATTTCATTGTGCAACGGTACCAATTAAGCCAAAAACTCACCCTCATCATGCGACCTCACCCCCAAGGCCCCAACCGTGTCCACCCGTTCGGGGCAAAACCGTGTGTCGGTGCTCCACGATCAGCACCCATGCGGGCTAACGGGCATCACGACTGAGCGCGCCTACGTTTCGGTTGCCACGCTTCGGCGTTTGGCGGGAAGTGCGGAAGCAAGTGCGCACGCTCGCGGATGAGGCCACGAAACTGTTACATTTCGGGGGAGAAAACATACGGGGTTGAGGTAGAAGGAAAATGCTCTGCGGATGACGAACGTGCCACCCGCCCCCTCCTCCTCCGACTTAGGTCACCCCAGTGTGCCTCTGACTCGCCGGTCGCCCCTTGGTCGGACCCGGGAGTCACACTCCCAAATCCTCTGTGTATTCAACACTAGCCCCTGGAACAAATATGGTAGTATCCATAAATTGCACAACTTTATTAATAAATATCAGAGTTTATTACAGGAAAGGCTTACGAGCCAACAATAAAGAACACATCAAAAGATGAGTAGTAGTAGTAGTAGAGCCCAGCTAATCTGCTATAGGCAATCAACTGGGGAAGCGACCTATCATCAAGATCCACACCGGTAGCGAAGTCCTTCTCCTCTAAATAATATTTTATTAAGCAATACTTAGCACAAAAAATGTACTCCACAAGTTACACCTATAATAGAGTTAATGCATACATGGAAATTATTAAAGGAGGGCTTGTAGGGTTATTTGTGCAAAAGCAATATTTGACATTTTAAATACAATACTAAGTTTAGAAGCTCAAGTTTTACAATATCTAAAATCAAAATTTATTTTTATTCATCAATTCTTGAGTGTAGGATAAACCTTCATATACAAATGGTGAAGGACTAACCCCCTTACACCAGGCTTTCTGCCCAAATTTTCCATATGGAATAAATATCTATGAAATCATTTTTATCGAATCATTTTTGAAACAAAATCATAGTCTAATTTGCGAAAGGCTTTGCTCAGCATGTTCATGACCGTGGACACAGCTATTCGAATAGTTTTACACTCTGCAGAGGTTGTACAACTTTACCCACAATGGATAATCGACTTATAATATCTGCTTCACACACTTCCATAGGTGTGCAACGAAGTGATTATCAAAAGGCATTTACAATGCCACGCTCTAACATTAACCCGCCCGATGAGCTTAACCCCAAGTCATGAACGTCATTTGCTATCGACCCAGAGCTCACCGTTGTGGGGGAAACCTGCCTGGACATGGACGTTTGTTACCATCGCCTAGAGCAAGCCCCAACAAATATGGACATCATTTATCATTGTCTGCACAAACCTAAAAACAGCCTACAGGCATAATGCTAGAATGTTGCAAATTATTTAGCCTAGTTTGTCCCACTCCAGACTTGTAGTAGTACGGAAGGGCTTTACAATCTGCAGCTCGTAGACCGGTCCTTAATTGACTGGGTGACTTGCAAAACAATCCCTGGGTCTCAGCCATTCCTGAGAAGAGCCCATGCATAAACTTGCACCCACCAACTTTCCATTTCACCCGAGTCTAAATCAATTTTTCATTTTATTTTGCTTTTGAAAATTATTTGCAAAACTCCCATGGCATACCAATGCCATAGACTCATTTTTAAACAATATTTGAATTTTCGGATAAAATTCCCCAAATAAAATATTTTTGGTCTAAGCATTTACTAAGCATAATTTCAAACATGTTCTAGTTCATACTAGTGTACCAATTAGATTTTTACTAAGGTATCAAAGAATGGCTAATTCAATAACAAGATTGGCTATATAATGGAATTGGGAATAACTATAAAGATTAAAACAGGAATTTAAATTACTTGAATATAAATAAGCATGCAATATAATTTAAAACAGAAATTAAATAATTTAAAATAATAGGATAAAATATGATCAAGTGATATAACTTGCCTTGCTCAATTAATTGTTGTTCTCAAACGGTGTCAAAATCTGACTTTCCGAAGTCGTCGAAATCTATACGTGAAAATAAGCTAAATTCAAATAAACTCCAAATGAAATAGCTTTAGTATAGATGGCTAGATCTTGATTTTAGATGAATTTATGAATTTGAATCGTTGAATTCGGAGCTTGTGTGAAGGAGAACGAGTCCTTGGAAAATTAAAGTTCACATGAAATGATGAAATTAGAATTTCTGGAATAACTGATTTATTTTTCTGAAGGAAAAGGGAATTGCCACGCAAGCAACCATGCGTGCGTGGACGTGGCAACATATGGTGGTCACGTGGGCAAAATGGTCAGATGGCGATGAGGTGGTGATGATGTGGCACCACGTGGCGGGCGGCGCACAGGCGGCGGCGATTTTGGCGAACCGCAGCGATACGGTGGCCGGCGAGGGTACCGACGGAGAGAAGGGAGAACAGGGATGATGGTTCTCACCTCGGCGATGGTGGAGCGCGCAAGGCTCGCCGACGGCGCGGTGCGGCCCATGGCGGTGCGGCGGTTCCAACGATGAAAAGGAGAGCACCACGTAGAATGCGGAGTCACGACACCGGTGGTCGAGACGTTGTTGTTGGAACTTGTTCAACAGCGACACAAATCATGGAGGAAGGAGCTTCAACCGATGAGGACCAAGCTTCGACTTCAGCTAGTAGAAGAGAGGAGGGGATGAAAATAGGGGAATGAGATGAGGGAGAGAAGGCGAACTTGGTGCTCAACTTAACGGCGGAGTGGCGTGCACGGGTGACCGGCAGTGAGGAGAGAGGCGACGGTGCAAGATGGGCTCACAGCGGCGCGGCGCTCCGGCGGCGTTCCAACGAAATGGAGGGAAGCACTACATAGAACGTGCGAAGGTGAAGTCGATGATGTGGTCAATGGTGGTGGGGCTCCACTATAGGTGGTGCAATCGGGCGATGAAGTGTGTTTCGGCTGGCGACAGAAAAATGGTGATTGCAGCGAGAGGAGAGGAAGAGGGGAGGGGAAACTCTGGGGATGGAATGAGGGAGAGAAGGGGCTCCTGGGGCTCTCCTTCTATAGGGGCGAAGGTGGACCGGATGAGGAGATCGATGCAGCGTGGACAGCAGTGGCATGACGCGTTCCAGCGAAACAGGCGCGCGAAATTGGGGGATAAGGCCGGAAATGTGGGAGGTGTGATGCGGGGGATTGGTTGCCAGCAATTTCGCGAGGAAAATGGAAGGAAATCATGGGCTTTGAAGAGCTCGAGCCGGCGCTCATGGCGGCTGTGCGTTCGGTCATTTTCGGGACAGAGAGTGAGCAGCGCCAGAGGAAGAAGAGAGATAAAGAAAAAAAGAAAAGAGGGAAAAAGAAACAAAGGGAAAAGAAGAAAAAAGGAAAAGGGGAAAAAGGGAGAATGAAAAGAAAAAATTTTCGGCCAAGAATAGAAATTGAAATGAAATTCTAAGATTTTCATTTCGGGGAAAATTCAAATATAAATTTGAATTTTGAAACTCGGCTGAGATTTGAATTTGAGATAAATTCAAAACAAGAATTTGAATCCAGAATTGGCCGCAAAAAATTGATTTTGGAACAAGGATTTGAATTGAGACACTCAGAATTTGGATTTTGATTTGATATACAGGATTTGATTTTTGAATTTCAGAAAAAGCAATAAATCAAATAGACTTTTAGAAAATAACAAATAGAGTTCAAAAATTCTAGAAAATTCACAGAATTTCCTTGAATTATTTTGAACTTAATAAATTAAATTCCAACTTAAAGTTGGCTTTTATTTTTGCACATATATTTTTTTTTTGGAAAATAGGAAAAGCCTTTTTAAAACCCAAAAAATTCAATAAATTAATTAAAATTTCCTTTTAAACTTTAAATCCAATAAAAACCCAAATGACTCAATAAATTTTCTTTTTGACTTTTAAAAGCTAGGAAATTAAATAATTAATTTTTATTATTTCATTTTAACCAAGAAAACTCTTTTAAATTTAAGAAAATCAAGAAAACTATTTTATACTCATAAAATCTAATAAAATAATAATTTTATTATTTTTATTTTTAGTAACGGAACTTGGGATGTTACACTTCTGCCTCCGACTCGTCGCCCCCCCCGACGCCCTCCTCCTCCTCCATCGCCCCTGAGTGCCCTCCTCCTTTGACTCCGGCCTCCCCCGTGCACCTTCGTCGTGCCGCCGAGCGCCCGCCCGGCCGCCACGTGTGTCGTACCACGTACAACAATTCTATCGTTATGTGTAATAGTAGGTCTCGAGGTAGAATTAGGGGAGGATTTGGAAGCAGGAGGCTGGGATTAGAGAAACAGACGTGGGGGAGAATGTAATAGATGGGGAATAGAGTGTGTCTGTTGATTATCAAATTACATACCCAATTCTCCTCACAGCTCTCTACTTATACTCACACACGCTTACATCTGGCCTTGGGCCTGGTTCATGGCATAACCCAGTCTTCGGCCTGGTATAGAGTGTTGGGCCGCCGGTTTCGTTTCTCGGTCCGCACGCCAACTCGCTGATCACTTCCCTCTCCCTTGCTCCTCCGGGCTGCGCCCGCCACCGAGGCCGCAGAAGGTGCCGTCACAGGGACACACTACCAGCATACGACGGTGTGAACTGATCACCGCGCGCGTCGGTGGCTCGCCGCACGCACGCTCGTGCCTCAGCGCACCGACTACACCCTACACAGACGACTGGGCGCGTGCCGCGCGGGGGCTGATCTGCGTCACGCGGGTTGTCTCCCCACCGCACGCCGTGCAACGACGCCACAATAGGGCCTTGGAAGTTGGAAGCCAGGATTTTAGCTTGGTCAGAAGCACTGGAGCAGCATGATGTTTTGTTCGGCTTCTAATCTAAATTGAAAAGTTTTGCATCTGTGGAAGGCTGGACTCTGGAAGCCTCCACTTCCTGTTTTTATAAGGCTCAAAAGTATAACCAAATACTCACCAAGTGGGGTATCGGTTAATTGTTAGACACTACCTTCCATATAAAATATCTGATAAGGTATTAATTTTTATCAAGGTGTCGTGGTGTAGTTGGTTATTACCGTCAGTTTAACACACTAAAGGTCTCCGGTTCGAGTCCGGGCGACGCCATTTTTGTTGTATTTCCTCCCCCCCACCCCCCCTAAACGCTAAGTTAAAATCAAAATTTGTTGCTGTTTTGCCACCTTCGGTGAGCAAAAAGGCCCCAAACCAACATTACACACAAGATTATTCGTAAGGCAACAAAGTACAGTTTAACTTTTGAAGACTTAGATCAACGTTATATGTAGTACATAAATGTCAAGCATACTGCACACTAAGTAAATCAGTGCAGTTGGATAAAAAAAAAGTAAGGGAGGTAATTATATGCTCTCCTAAATAGTGAATTGCACAAATATTAAAGCAACAATCAAGGGAGGATTGAGGCCTTGCCCTTTGATTGGCACTTTAAGATTTGTGCAAAACTACAGGAGTGGAGAGCATGAAAGCACTACTCAAAAAAATAAACCATGCGTGTAGGTATTCATATGGTACCATTTCCATCTATTTCCATTTTAAAAAAACTGGCATCCATTAACATATACTCGCACTATATAAGTATAAATAAAGCATAACAAACCAATGGTACAAAATTATTCAGCCGGGAACAAATGTACTCGATAGAATGACTTGGGCCAATAAGCTTTCTTAATAAGTTATATAGGTCATAAGTTCATATAGCCACAGGTACATAGTTTGCAGTTTTGCACGAATGATGCTTATAGCAAGAGCGACGACACAATACACCGCATTCTTTTTAACAAAGACGATACACCACTACAAGTTTAGTGAAGATCCAAGAAAGCGGAATACTTCATCATGCAGACATAAGGATGTCAACTCAGGTTAAACTGATTTCGCTTCTAATATGCATGGGATTATTCCATTCTTGGTATCTCCATAACACATCTTCTCTACTAAGCTGCAACTGCATCCACTTATGCAGACCATCATGGGTGGTCTTCTCACGTACGTCCTTACTTCCAAGGTAACCTGCAGGGCGAAAAGTTCACAGAACTATCAATGACATCTCAGCATTGGCACATTCAACAGTATATAAAGAAAAGAATGATGTGAGGAGATAGTTCTCTTGGTAATCAGAACACCCTTACAGGTGGATTCCGAGAAAAAAGAACACCCCTACAGGTGGACATATCACATTCAAAGTATGAGCTCTTCAAACATAACAAAGCTAAACTTATGTAATTGATCGATCTCAATCCACCAGATCAAATGTAAAAAGTACACTTTTCTCATATTCTGATCGCGTATTGGGGAACATGACAAATGGGCAAGGATCAAAACGATAAGATTAAAATCTGCAATAATTTAGCAGAATTTGAATTAGCTTCCAAGAAAGTAAGCAATCGTTTTGGAAGAAACTCACCCTAGTTTCAGGGATATATCAGAACCGTCATCATTGTCCTGCGAGCTTCCCGAATGCAATGCAGTCATCACAGATTCAGATGACTGTCCATCTTCGGTGAGAAGATTTTCAGTATCAGCAACCACTAACATGCCGGCCGTTGGCACCTGAGGCATCTGCATCCAAGCACATTAACATAATATAAATGTGTATTAAGCCACGCCCAATATAGAGAAACAAGAGGGGCGTTTAAGTGCAGCCACTACGAATGCATTTACGATTTTATTACTTGGTTTCTCAAGCGCATATTCTGCTCTGCCAGCTGTGTGCCCTACAAGAAAACGAAAATTGCATCATGGAATGCTCCTCGTGTAGTAGTATATCTCCTGTATTCTCGATCTAAACGAATAACATTTGTGGTGAAGGATTCATTTCTTATATAATTAAATAAAAAATAAAAAAACCACACAAAAAGCTTCCTACACCGAAGATCTACACACAAATATGAGGTATGAGGAATTGCTTATAAGTTATAACATTTCCATGCAATATGGGCACTAACATTCCCCATGTATAACACAAGTTCTACTTTGACTCCACCAGTCTATTTATACCTCTTGTGTATAGCATACTAGCATCTGCATGCCAGTGTAAGAACAACCTAAATCCATACCAAAAAGTTGGCTCATGAGATCCCATCACCCCGAAAATTGAATCACATTCTACTATTGCGATAGACCCATATCTACTACGTACATAGCATATTCATATCAACATCCATCTCTCTACGTCCTACAAGGGCATGTCTCACTATCAATCTCTAATAGGTCCTACTGAACATTCTTCACCTAGTTCCTCCTCCCTGTCTGCTTCCATTAGCAATAATCCATGTGGCATCGTATTGAGGTCACTTGGGAGCTAGCAACAATATTACGTACCCAGACTCGCGACATTGGCTTAGCTATGCTCATACATAACGGATTCATTCCAAATTGTTTCATTCCTCCTTAGCTTCTTTAACGTTAGGCAATACTTCCAATCCTTAATTTTGCTACACCAATTCACACCGGTAACCATCCACAAAACCCATTTGCACTCAATTACATATTCTTTCTCAAAATGCTTCCAAAATAAAGTTTATAGAATATTTAAAAAGAACAAATCAACAAACTAAGAAATACTCCAAAGAAGCCCCTTAAATTTGTATCTTCTGCGGTGAATGCCACTAATATAAGTTGCTACTATTGTGTAATATACAGGGTTCACAAAAGCAATGGAGTTTATCCATTCCTCACCTTTTGTTGGAGTTCACTGATTTGTTGCATGAATTGGCAGTCCTGCAGAAATATATGTTGCGTGAAACATTTGTGCCTGCCAACGCATATGAAGCTGAAGGAGAACACAAAGGAAGGTCACCCTACCTTTGTAGAAAGCACCCTCTGCAGTCCTGCTTCAAGATTCTTTTCCATCTGCTGCAGTTCCTCCACGCTCAACCCCTCAAGCTCCTCGCCTCTCATCTGTCTATAATATAGAATAGTGACATTAATTGTTAGCATTATGGTTACTTTTTTGTAAACAAGTTTTTAATTAATCGCATAATTAAAATCAAGATGGAACAAACATAACCTAAGTTGAAGACTTGCTTCTGCGAGTTGTTCATTCAAACTGCTATACTTGCTGTGCTCTAACTGAAAAGACGACACAACTGCCAATATTAGCATATAAATTAAGAACAATGCTATATATACATATATATATATATATATATATAGTTTCTTATGAGATTTGTGCAAACCTACATTGGAGGATAGATACATGTGAGAAGTCAAGAGTACCGTAGGTCACTTTATCTAAAGTTTTACATGAAAAAGGAGTAAATTGCATCAGAAGTCTCTAAATTGCATGGACATTCCACTAGGTCCATAAACTTGATATCTTAACATCCAGGCAGCTAAACTTGCATAAGTGCATAGTTCAATTCTATATTTCATATTGTGAAGGTTGCACCATGTAAAGCGGTTTTACTAGTTTAGGGGCTTGAATGTTGAATTCAAGTTTATTAACCTAAGTGGAAAATCCATGCAAGGACGCACAATACAATTTACTCAAAAAAATATTTTCATACATATAGTATTATGTAAAAATTAACATGCTACTGATCTACCTAGCCAGTAAAATTTTGCTGAAGTAATGGCAATATATAGCTCGGACTCGCAGCCCCCGCACTGCCATCCTTTTTACAAAACTAAATAAAGAATGTTGATCATGAAAGCTATAATAAAAATATCAGGATAGCAACATGGGGGCATCAAGGTAGCTTGGCAAATCCTGAATCTGTTCATTCACATTAATTACAGAAAAATCTTCTATTTGGGGAATACAAAATTTAAACTGTTAAAGAAACTAACATCGCTCATGAACGGTCAAACAAAATACAAGAACAACTTTGCACCGTCTGTGCACATTATCTCTCTTTTTAGTGTGTCTGCCAAACAAGTTCCCATCTACTTGATTTGATAAGATTTTTATTACATGACCTATGGAAAACATTACCTTAACTTATGATTGGCAAAAAAAACACCATTTCTTACGCACGGACAACTAGAAAGAACTAAATGGAGTTCATAGAACTCCTTGCCAAGATTAAGGATTGTTATCATATGTGGGCCCACTAGGTTCTCCACATAAGACATTTCGCTTCTGGACCTTTCATACTTCATTTTAATTTCTTGTTCTGTAGTTTCTGGTTACACAGATCCTCAGTACTAGTCTACAAAAAAAAAAAAAGATTGCTTGACATACATTCAAATCAAGGGAAGGCTGTTGATCTGATTTCCCCAGGTTCTTAGAATGTGTACTGTACTTGTCAATGATCTCGTTCATACTGTATGACCAAAGCAAAATCAATATCAGTATTATCACTAAGCCACAGTTACCAGGAAATCATGAAAAATAAATTACATATCAGTTATGCAAGCAAGCTTGTAATTGCAAAAGTGGTTTGAAGACAACAATACAGCCCAAATTGGCAAAATACATGAAGATGTAATACTGATGAAGAGACATCATATAACCATGGATTAAAATCCCGGCCGGTAACCGCCGGTTACCGGCCGGTTACCGCTTACCGGAGGGGGGCCGGGATACGGGATCCCGGCCGGTAATCCCGGACTTTTCAAATTCAAATTCAAATGATTTTTAATCAAATTTGAACGAATTTCATCCGAAAAAAACCGGTTTGACCGGTAACCGGACCGGTAACCGGCCGGTTACCGGTACCGGCGGCTGGCCGGGATCCATCCCGGGACCGGGTTTCCAATCCTTGCATATAACCATATATATATACAAAACTAATTCAAAGGTAGATATAAGGTGGAATAACCAGCAAATCACATATATAGTAGTGAATAGTCCGATTTCAAGTATTGTCTAAATTTCATTACTCGTTTAAAAATGGTAACATATTCTTCTTGTATCATATTCCATCTCATATCAAGTGTCTAGAAATGAAAATTTAAATCCATTACTTGTTTAAAACTAACAACTTATTCTCTTGCATATTACCACATTAATTTCTTTCCTCTGTTGAAGGAATGCGAAATTGAACTAAAAAAATTAAAAGGACACCAATTAGCAGGCATATCCACTCGTATGAAACTTTTGGTTGTCACATGAGTTTCCATTGTTAGTACAAACAAATGATGCATATGTTCTAAAAAATGATGCTCAAAATAGATTACTAATTAATGGATGGAATACTAACTAAGATGTTAAACTCAGAAATGATTGATTATTACTGGGTCATTCTTTACAATATAATAAGGTGCAATAATACATTAACGCTTCATCTTCTTTAAAAGGGTTGAACCCAGTTTCAGCTATGTATCATGTTCTCCAAATGGACAAATGGAGTGAGTTCCAATCGTTCAACCTGAAACATGCATCTTCAGCCAAGAGATTCGGAGGCAGTGGTTCAGCTTACAACGCATAAATTGGATGTAATCTCTACAATTATCCAACAAATTCAGTAGCATCTAATGTCAAAGTTTCAGCTCAAAGCTATAAATGAGCATGTTTGTATTTAAAGTAAAACGCATAGTTGTACATATATGTTCTTAGTAATGTCAGCAGAGTTATTCTTTTTTTTTAAAAAAAATATCAGCAGAAAGAACCGGAAACAGTACTTTGCATCTGTTTCTACATCTGATTATAAATGTCTTTGTAAGTCTGATTGTAAATATTTCTTTTGAGTCTTGATTATAAATGTTGAAAGTGTATCCACACCAAAAGAAATAATTTGGAAACAAATTATGAACATGAGTTTAATCTTTTGTTCTGGACTTCAGAGATCTTCTCAGCTTTATTACAATAAATAACACATTAATAGTACAAGCATGCCTTAAGGAAAACAATCATAAGCACAAAGTAAAGGCCTTTCTTCTTTCACTAAGTTATGTGCATTTAAAAAACTGACAAGTATTTTCAGTGTTATGCCGAAGTTTGATAAAGGATGAGATACACCATGCATAAGAACTTTTCACCCCAGCTTGTATTTCACTTCGAGTCCTCCCATTACTTTTTTTGACAGGAAAGACCTTTCTTTTCTTCCCAAGAAAAATCATGAATTATATATTTGAGTTAATATACTGATTTAGCTTCTCATCTTGTATATTTCAAGCATCAAATATTAACTCTCCCCCAAACAAATCCCAACCACATTCGGCTCCAGCAAAGAACACTTGTATATCTTTGTTAAAAGAAAAAAACCAAGCAGTTGCAAGCATATATAGTACGGTGCAAACTACATTAAAAAAATATGCAAACAAGCGCTTAGAGAAAGATCACAAAAGGTACAATGGTACATACAATTATATCCCGTGATGCATGCACTTTCTAATCTGCACTCTAACTTGGCAAATGCTTAACTTGCTTAATTTGACTGGCAAAATGAAATTGTTAAGAACATTTTTAGATGGATAAGAACAAATTTGGTACATACGTACAATATTAACCCTTTCCCCTGGACATGCTTATGGAACATGCAAGGCCACGTATCCTCTTCGTACTTGAAATGTTATTTTTCTCATGGAGAACAATAATGGTAAGCAAACCCATACACCCAAAGGCTAGAAGTGTAATCGATAGCTTTCCAGCTACTACCCTAGCCCAGAAGTACTACTACATCTGCACCTAGACCTGCACAAAGCACGGGACCTCAGGGAAGATCAACACGCCTTGCATATATGCATACGGCATTTGGTTCTAAAAAAAAATGCACACGGCGTGCCACCACATAAAATCACAGGTACGGCCGTGCACGATTAGCAGAGACGCATACGACTACGCTTTTACCCCCCGACCACGCACCGATCCAGAGAAGATCGATCGGTCCGAGTTTATTTTATTGACGCAAAACGCTCGACGCAGCAAATTACACGGACTTGGCAGTGTTCCCCCATATAAAACACACGAGTGCACGCGTATATCCATCTACGCAAACAGCGCCAAAGTCTCGGAGAATAATCCGTAAGGGATCGATCTTGTCCTGCGCGGGAACTACAGTAAAAATTCTCCATTTCTCCGGAGGCCATGGAGCCGAGGAAACCCACCCGGATTGGCTTGAAAAATAAAAACCGGACGCCGCAAGGATTTTTGTTCCATAAGTAGAAACCGTATTTTTGTAAAGTGCTGTTGCCGTAGCATCGTATCCCAACCAAACCGAAACCCTAGAAGAGAAGAAAAAGGAAATAAATCTTCGGATGACTATGCGCGAAACCCTAGTGCAAGGATCTGAAATCCCGCCGGGTCGGGAGCGAGAAAGCAACAGGCAGATCTAATAAAAACTGGAGAGAAAGAATAATAATAAAAAAAAAACATGTTTAATGTATATGATATCGGAGACAACGGGAGGAAGGGGAGCGCGCGTGCCTGGAGCTGGCGAACTGGGAGAGCTTGCCGGTGGAGGAGAAGACGACGAGCGCGACGTCAGCGTCGCAGAGCACGGAGAGCTCCTCGGCCTTTTTGAACAGCCCGCGCCGCCGCTTGGAGAACGTCACCTGCCGCGCCGCCGCGCTCTCTATCCGCCGTATCTCCCGCCTCTCCCGCGCCATCGGTCGATCGATCCCCCCTCGAAACCAAGCAAGGACCCGCGCCTCTCACCGCCGCCTCCTACTCGCCCACACCACACCAAAAAACCAGGGATAAACCCAATGGATTGTGCTGTGCCGTTGTACGCGTACGCGTAGTCTATAAAACGCGGCTCACCAATGGGGGGAAGCGACGCGAGGAGGAAAGGGAGGGGACGCCGCGGCGCTGCGCTCCTATTGGCAGGCGCGGGCGCAGAATAGTAAATGGCGATTAAACAAATCGGGGACGACTCCACTCGGCCGCACCGGTCGTTGTTTATTAGCCCGAAAATATCCGCACGGGGCTATCAGCCGCGCCGCTGACGCGTGGGCCCCGCCCCCGCGCTGGCGGAAGCCTATAGGTGTAGCGTGAGGTGTGGGGCGCGGGAGACGGGCCCTAAAAGCGGAGCCGCGCGGAGGCTTCCTGATAAGGAAAGGGGGCGGGCGAGGCGAGGGGGAGGGGAGCCGTGGCAGGTGCGCGTGGCGCGGCCGCCGGGATTCCCTGTTCCGGCGCGTATCGTGTGGCTGCGCCTGTGAGCGCGGCGCGGCCCGGGGAGGCAGGGTCCGCGGGGAGCTGAAATCGGAAAGACGCGTGTCCTTTCGCGTTTGCTTGAATGGTGTGAGTCGGGTCGGGGAAGAGATGGACGGACGGGTTGCCGGGTGGGCGGCGGAGTTTTTGCCGTATTTAGTATGTTTTTTTTAAGTGAAATGTTAAAAATAGTATCTTAAGAATGAAATGATAAAGATAACATCTTTATCGTGCAAACACATCGCGGCAGGAGATCTACTGTGTATCCAATGCGCAGTAAGACACGTGGCAAGGTGTCATTCGGCGGCAGGCGGGCTGACATGCACCCAGCTCGCAGCAGACCACCTGTCACTAAACTAGTCCACGGCAGATCATCTACTATAGTAGGTCGATATACACAGACGACCTACCGTGGACTAGATGCATGGTAGACCATTTGTTGTGACATTTTCGCACGACAGGAGCATCAGTTTGGCTGTTTTGTTTTTGAGAAGGCTATTTTTGCTCTTAAAAAAACTCGGGTGGGTGCAACGAATGAATACTGCTGGCCTACTTGGGCCATGGCAATCGAGTCGGTAAGTCCCCTAGTTAAGATGAGCGTTGGGCCTTTAATCTTTTTCTTTTCTTTTCGTTGCCTTTTTATTTTGTGTATTTTGTTTTTTTTGTTGGTTTTGATTGATTTGGTGTTTACAGAGTACTTGATTGGGACATGGAGTGGACGTATTGTGGAAAAACAGGGCGAGTGCTAATTGAAAATTTTCACATTTCTAGCCCTGTAGCTCGTTTTAATTTCAAAATTAGTCTCGTTCACCGTAATTTACAAATGTGATCTCTGCGATGGCGGTATCGCGAAAACCGAGGCGGCCACCACCGCCGCTCTGGCGCGCGCGAGCTAGTCGCCTACCGAGCGCGACAGTGGCCTCGCGGCCGGCGATTTTCAAAATTTTGAAAAAAAATCCGAAAAAAGGGAGGAAAATTTAAATATTATTTAATGATATTTCAAGAAAATTAAATTTAAATATTATTTAATGATATTTGATTCATAAAAATATAAGACCTTGAGATTTGCAAAAACTTTCATTAAGAAAGGTTTGTAAATTAGGGTTTCGTTTTGTCGAAAATAAGGCTATAGAGGTTTGTAAATTAGGATTTCATTTTATCGGAAATCAGGGTTCGAAACTTTTTGTAGAGCCTCCCATCATAGTGTTGTTGCTTTTGTAATTTTTGTATAATTTTATTCCTTCAGAGAAAGGATGATTGATAATCATATCAGACGAGGTATAACCTTGAGGATGTCGTCGAAGCAAACTGTCTTGTTGTCCAAACTATTAGAGTCTCTCCTCGATGAAATCGTTTGAACGTATATAGGCAGGGAGTCGGTGAAGTAGTTTATGAAGCTTATAGAGAATATGATTGAAGGGGTTGAGAACGCTCGTTGTGATTACGAAGATGCCCTAAAATATGGAGGATTTGATGTCGGTTGGTTCTTTCTGGAACTCCACTAGAAGAGGCATACTTGCAATATAGGCTTGCTTTGATGGCTTAGCGGAGACACGGAACTAGAAGTACGTTAGTGTCCGCGGACAGAAGCATGTTACATGGCATGATGGTTTGGCAAATTGCTTTAGTCATCCTCGCTGCTACTACTACGGTACATTGCGACACAAGCATCCGGACCATATAACTGTATATGCCTTTAGGGGATAGTACAAAACATACGGGGTAGGACGGGGGACTACTACGTAATGACCCGACCTACTGCGTGGACTGGGGCCATTTTTCCTTCCTTGCTAGCACGGCGTTGAACTTCTGGTCGACCTTCCCCTTCGCCTTGTCGCGGGACTATCCACGTCGGGCTTGTATGTCGAAGTCGTCCATGTCCCGCGATTTCATGATGTAAGTGCACTGTATAGTGAAAATCTTAAGAAGGATATTAATTCTTCATAACTCACGTCGTCGATACGGATTAGGCCCGAGCGACCGGAGATGTTGTGGCGATCGGGCTCAGCTGGATGAGCCTTTCCCTTGCCCTTGTCGCGGGACTGTCGACCTCGGGCTGGTATGTCAAAGTCGTCCATGTCCTGCGATTCCATGATATAAGTGCACCGTATAGTGAAAAACATAAGAATGATGTAATTCTTCATAACTCACGTCGTGGATACGGAATACGCCTGGGCGACCGGATAAGCTGTGGTGGTCGGGCTCAGCCTCATGAGCCTTTACCTTGCCCTTGTCGCGGGACTGTTCACCTCGGGTTGGTATGCCAAAGCCGTCCATGTCCTGCGATTGTATGATGTAGGTACACCGTAGAGTGAAAAACGTAATAGGGATATAAATTCTTCGTAACTCACGTCGTCGATATGGACTACGCCTGGCCGAGCATTGGGCTCCTTCGGAGCCTCCTCAACAGGGTCTGGTACGTAAGGTTTTCACTGCACGAAGTTCTCGGCCCACACCGAGTAGTTCAGCATTTACTTCTGCTGGATGAATGCCTTGTCGTACATCTCCGGACCATCGATCCACTGGAAGAAGTGGCAGCGCATCTCGGGCTGCCATTACGTGGGGAAGATGTTTAAAATTTAAGGAATTGAATGTTGAGGAAAATCGATATGCGGGAAAGAAACGCTTACGAGGTGGTGCCCGCGTGTAATGCATACGGCGGCGATGTGCAGGTGTGTGGGTGAATGATCTCGCACGTTCGCCACACACACACTGCGGGATTGGAAAACGTGGTGGTACTTGAGCATCTTTCATTGTTCGATCTGGGTATTCTAGATGTTTTCTCTTCTGCGTAAGCCACTTGCGCTTCTGCAACATCTTCGCGTAGAAGTTTGCCGAAGAGTCCATAGCTGGGTATCTGTTGTGTAGTGTTGGGTTTGGTTCAACCTCGTTTTATAAGCCCCATGGTTGGCATGGTGTGGTTAATTTCAGGCAGAGTTCTGTCTCGTTTGGTCTTGTTACTGCGCAAAGTTGTCCCGTGTGGTTTTGTCACTACACAAAGCTGTCTCATTTGGTCTTATCACTGAGCAAATCTGTCTCATTTGGTCTTATCACTGCGCAAAGCTACCCTATGTGGTCTTGTCACTGCGCAAAGCCGCCCCGTGTGGTCTTGTCACCGCGCAAAGCTGGCCTGTGTGGTCTTGTCACTGCGCAAAGCTGCCCTCTCTGCCATGCACGGTAGGGACCTGCCCCCTCTGCCTGCCGTGGAAGGGACCTGGCCCGCTGTCACGTTGCATCTCATTTGGTCTTGTCATTGCGCAAAGTTGTCTCATTTGGTCGTATCACTGTGCAAAGCCGCCCTATGTGGTCTTGTCACTGCACAAAGCTGTCCTATGTGGTCTTGTCCCTGCGCAAAGCTAACCCGTGTGGTCTTGTCACCGCGCAAAGTTGGCCTATGTGATCTTGTCACTGCACAAAGCTGCCCTATGTGGTCTTGTCACTGTGCAAAGCTGCCCTGTGTGGTCTTGTCACTGCGCAAAGCTGGTCCTGTGTGGTCTTGTCACTGCGCAAAGCTACCCCCTCTGCCAGGCGTGGTAGGGACCTGCCCCCTCTGCCAGGCACGGTAGAGACCTCCCTCCGCTGCCGCGGAAGAGACCTGGCCCGCTGTCACGTTGCGTCTCCCGTGCTCGGCTATTTAAACGCGTGGCCACACACTCGGTCGATCATTCCCCTCTTTGTGAGGTGCCTCCCTGTCCCGTACTTAGCATTTTTGTTTGTCCCTTGTTCGCACCATTTGTGAAACTCGTCGTAACGGTAAGTTTATTTCAGCAACATGCGTACGGTTTTTATGCTGTGTTTTTGTTGAAATATTGTCTTATTTTCGTCAGAAATGGAGACACTGTATGTGTTCCACGGTAACGTGCGTGCCAGTCCAGACGGAGTGGATTTGTCCAGCTGCCAGCGCACCTTGCTAAACATTCCCAACCTGGTACACATCGATTTGCTCGAGCTACGACGTTGCATTCGATAGTTGTTCGATAGGCACGTCGCCAGGAACAAGATAGTAATAGAGGTGGTCACCACCAACACGGTCCTACCGCACGGGCAGATGGTGTGGGGCCTGGCGAAGGTGACCGGCAGTGCCATGTGGGCACAGTACATGGAGATCGTTAGCAATCCTTACGCTCCGATCTATCGACGACCCATGGTGTATGTCCATTTTGTTTATCCTGCTCAATCCTCCGGGGGGCGCCGTTGAAGGAGCCAGCGACGCTCTTGTCCCCCTCTTCGATTTGTTGACGACGGGAGAGGTGTCGAGAGTGCCAGACGTCGTTAGGCAGGATGCTCCAGTAGATGGAGATTCTGGTAGTTTCGAACCGAATGAAGGTGTCGATAAATGGCGCGGTGCTCGTGTTGATTGTCACGAGATTATCGATGGCATGTCCGAGGGCACTGCCACCGAAGATGAGGCAAACTTTGACTCACAATCCAGCGAAGACAAAGGCGACGATGCGGGTGGGATCGTCGGTGGCATTGTTTCGACTGACACGGACTATGTTCCAAGTCGGTTGGATTGCCAAGCGACCTCTTCCCTTGTTCTGGCCCAAGAGCACGAGTCTTCGTGGGCATTCGATGCGGACACCCTACTTGTGGGCCAACAGTTCCCACACAAGGCTGCCGCCAGGCAAGCTATCATGAGTTTTGCGGTGAAGACCAGTCGGACTTACCGAGTTTACAGGTGAGTTCGAACGTTGTTTGTTGTAGCTTTGAACTATGTACAATAAGTCGCACTAACTATTATATGACTTCCATTATCTGCAGGTCTAATCCTGACACGTACATAATTAAGTGCGTGCTTAGCTCTTGCCCTGGCAAAGTCCATGCGCAGAGATTCCCTGGGGCAGGAACGGCCTTCTACATTA
Organism: Ampelocalamus luodianensis; assembly: GCA_036346255.1. Taxonomy (NCBI): domain Eukaryota; kingdom Viridiplantae; phylum Streptophyta; class Magnoliopsida; order Poales; family Poaceae; genus Ampelocalamus; species Ampelocalamus luodianensis. The sequence goes on from CM070628.1 coordinate 11,168,875, forward strand.
CAGTCGTGATAGATCACACATGTGAGGTTCAAGAGCCATTGCAAATGCATGAGAATGTAACCTCGGCCTACATCGCGAGCATCATAAGCCACGTAGTTGTCGCCGATTTGATCGTTTCGCCGAAGGTCCTCATGGCTAACGTAGCGAATACAGTAGGGTATGCCGTTAGGTACAGTAAGGTATGGCGGGTGAAGTGGAAGGTCCTCGAAGGGTTGTACGGTACCTACAAGGAGGCGTACGACCTAATCCCCAGAATGCTGAAGCAAATTGCGGATGCTAAGCCGGGGACATGTGTCAATAGGATGGACAGGCCTGACCGGTCGAACATCCCACATTCCCTAATCCTTGATCGAGTCTTTTGGGCATTTGGCCCAGGAGTCCAGGGCTTCTCCCATTGCCGTCCCGTCCTGACTATGGACGGTACTTTCCTTTGCGGGAAGTACAAGGGCACCATTCTCACCGCTATTGCGCGATGGCAGCGACGATTGCTCCCGTTGCCTTTGCCATTGTAGAGAATGAGAGCACCGGCGATTGGTCGTGGTTCCTAGTCAACATAAAGCAACATGTTGTAAGGGACCGACCGAATGTGTGCGTCATAACCGACCGTCATGCTGGGTTGTTGTCCGCGCTGCTCACCATGCAGCACGGTACGAGCCCTCCGTACCAATGGAATGACATGCGCACATGTTGGTGCATGCGGCATCTAGCCGCCAACTTCCACACGCGCTTCCGGAGCAAAGACCCCATGAAGAAGTTCAAGAAGCTTTGCCTGCAGAACCAAAAACGCAAGTTCGATGCCGTGTGGCGGGAGCTCGAGGTCGAAACCGAGCGTGTTAGTGGAGGTTCTGGCCCAGGAGCACCGCAAAGTGAGTTCACTGAGTGGATACGTGTGCATGCCCCCGACTATGAGAAATGGTCCCTTCTTCACGACACCTATGGTGCTAGGTATGCATCATGACAACCAACATGTCCGAGGTCTACAACGGTGTGTTGAAAGGGGTTCGTGCCCTGCCCATCACGGCTGTTGTCGAGGATACATGGAATCGCACGGTCGGTTACTTCGTCAATCGGGAAACGATGGCCAAGAAGCATTTGGAGGAAGGGAAGCAGTACTCGGAGGTTACCCTCGCCTACATGGACAAGAAGATTACTAAGGCCCGATCCCATGTAGCTATCACAATGGATGGCGTGAGGAGGAAGTTCGAGGTCCGCCTGCGGGACAAGTACATTCGTGGCCACATGAGAGGTGACCGGAAGCATGTTTGCACCATAGGCGATGTGGCAGTTTGCACTTGCAACAAGCCTCAACTCCTGCACAAGCCTTGCTCGCACGTATATGCTACATGTGCTGTATTTCACCAATCTTGTAGTATGTATATGTCGGAGTACTATGACATACGACACCTGTATAATACTTGGAACGGGGAGTTCAACTCCTACAGCGTCGAAGGCCACTACAGGGACATATGGCGGGGAGCAGTGAAGTGGTCACCGAATGAAGCACTGCGACATCCATGCCGTGGGAGGCGTCAATCAAGGCGCATCTGCAATGACATGAACGCGAGCCAACGTGGAGATCGGCCAAGACCAATAAGGTGTAGGCTATGCAAGACTCATGGGCACTCATTCGGGAACTGCTCGAATAGACCTTCTTCCTCCGGCGCCACTGAGTATCTGTAAGCTATCCGGTGTATTGATTCATGTTGGTCGTAGCGATGTGAGTGTTGTAGTGATTTGCGTTGTAACCTGCACTACTTTGTATGCTGTAACAAGTTGTTATCTGCCTCGTTTCGGTCATGACCTGCTTTTCAGAAAGTAGTCGCGTCCTGCTTTGTAGAGAGTTGTCACGTCCTACTTTTCAGAGAGTTGTCACGCCCTGCTTTCCACACAATGTGGTCCGAACGCTATATATGGATGCTTTCACTGCGATTCATCTCACTCTTCTCTTACTCTTCCCATTTCTTCCAGCGTAAAACAAGATGTCTTCGGCCTCATCTAACTTTCGAGTGAGCAGAGAATTACAATCACTACGGCGGCACCTGGTTTGCCCTCGTTGTAGGGATCCGGCGAATGTGTTTACCTCTCATACGCCAACCAACCCGTCCCGAGTGTTCATGAAGTGTTCAAATCTTACGGTAAGTTGGGCAAAATCGGCCCGAATTAAGTTGTACATACCAGGTTTTCTTACCTTCATTTCAAGTTGCATTATTTTGTAGAACACAACATGTCGGTTTTGGCAGTGGGCTGATGAAGCTGTCCCGGTGGTTCGAGATATTGCAATGCAAATTGCTGCCTTACAAGAACACTGTCGAACCCGGGAGCGAAGGATCCCGAATTCTCTGTGTTCAAACACTGGTCCAGGATTTCTAGCGTACACAGACTCACAAAATGGATATCACATTCATATCACGAAAACGTAAATGACATTAAATAAATAATTGTTTAATACAACTGAGTTCTGAACAACAATAACAAATATCAAATAATAAACACAACGGAAACATGATAATAGAGGTGAGCCACACGATGCGCCACAAGCAATCATCTGGGTCAAGGCCTACTCGTCCGGATCCTCACCATCGAGGAAGAAATCTTCTCCTGAATAAGATTTATTCAGCAAGGATGAGCACAACTTCCGTGCTCGCAAGTTACACCCAATATTGAATTTAAATGCATGCATAAGGTAACAAGTGAGTTTGGCCGGGGTTGTTTTGCATAAACAGCATTTTCAGTTTAAATAGACATAGTATTTTCTAAGGCAGTTTTATACCATGACTAAAATCATATTTTCGAAATGTCAGTGTAATAATGTGGATAACCTCCAATGATAAATTGAAGGATCCCCTCCTAGCACTTGGCTTCCCGCCCAATTTTTCATAAGGATTAACCATCCTCACATTTAATAAAGTATTTAAAAATAAAAAACAATTATAACTTTAAGTGGCCCTGCTAGCATGTCCATGACCGCGGACGCAGCTATTCGAATAGTTTCTACTCTGCAGAGTTGGTACAACTTTACCCACACGAGGTGACATGCTCGTTATGTCGGCCAATTCACGCTTCCGTAGGCGTGTGACTGAGCAATTACCATAAGGCCTTTACAATGTTCTGTCCTAATATATTCATGCCCACTAAGGTTTCGCCCCTTTGAACTAACCGTCCTCTGGAAGCCCCCTCTTGCGCCAAGTGGGAATAAAACGTCTAACCGACACCCACATAATCACATGACATAAATACACTAGAACATCACAAATTAATTAGCCAAATCCTGTCCATACAGGGCATGTGGTAGTACGATATGGCATAGCAATAAGCGGCTCAAAGACCAGTCCTCAATTGATTTAGGCATCATTCCTACAAACCATGGGCCTTAATCTTAACCAGATTAATCCCGTGCATAAACCTGCACCCACCATTCCGACCATTTCGCCCAAGTCCAAACCCATTTTTGATTTTATTTGGAATAAAACTCTATTTATAAATCCAGGTGGTAAGACAATACCACAATATCAAGTTTGAAACAAATTTGTAGAAATTTGGTGCAAACCCTCCCAAATTCTGTAAGTGTGAACTAAGCTTGGCTAAGTATATGTTTAATTTTGATAATATCTTGCCTATGGTATCAAGGTAGTCAGATACAATATTCAAATTGGCCATACAATAACACATGGAATTAACTATACGTAAAACAAAATATTGAAATATTTATAAAAACATATGCATGTGATAAAGAATTTAAAAACTTAAAATAACTTAAAATACTAGGGGCAATATGACCAATGGTGTAACTTGCCTTGGTCAATATCTTGGAATTCTAAATCTTCAGATTGATCGAACTCTCCGGAGTCGTCGAAGTCTAAACGTGAAAATACGACAAACTCAATATTCAAATTCAAATAAATTCAAAAATATAGATCAAAATAACTCTAAATTGAAATATTTTGGTTTAGTTAGCTAGATTATAATTTTATATAAATTTTGCAATTTGAATCACCCAATTTGGAGTTCATATGCAAAAGTTATGAATTTTAGAAGTTTTAAACCTAAATCTGAAATTTAATTGAATTTCTCGAATTATTTTTCTACTGAAAAAGCTATTTATTGCGCAATGCTGACGCCAGCGACAGGATTTCGGAATTAAAATTAAATAAAACCATTTCTGACGTGTGGGCCCCATGTGTCATAGACACGGCTCATGGTGGACTCGTTCCACCGAGCCGGGTGGGACTGGCGTGTTCGAGGTGGCACGCTGCGACACGCGGGCGCCGACGGCGCCACGCGGCTGTTTTCTTCGCGGTGGCGCCACGATTGGCAATGCCACGTCGGTGCCGGACAGAGGCGGCGCTCGGGGACCAACGAACCAGCGATCGGCGGCGTCTCACTGGCGACGAGGGGTACCAAAAGGGAGAGGGTGCTACGGGGAACTTGGTGCGCTACCTGGCGACGGAGGGGTGCGACGAGATGGCCGGCGGCGAGCGAAGGAGCGGCGAATCACGATCGGCAGCGAGCGGCTCTCCGGGTCCTCCGCGACGGAGCGGGCGCGCGGCCAGCGGTGATGAGGCGATGGCGATGGTGTGGTCGCGGTGGCCGGAGCAGATCTTGTGGCGGCGCAATCGGCGGCGAGGTCTCGCTGCTTGGCGGCGACGAGAACTCGGATTCCGGCGACGCTGGGGCGTGTGAGGAGGAGTGAGTAAGGGGGAAAGGTGGAGGAGGAGAAGGGGCTCGCGGGGCTTCCTTTTATAGGGTGAGGGGAGGCCTGGAGCGGCGGCGACATGGGAGGCGTGCGGCGGCGGTTTCGCGAGGTCGTGGTGCGCGTGCAGAGAAAGTGGGGGAAAGGGTGGAGATCGTGTGCGGCGACGAGTGCGAGTCGTGCGCGACGACGCGATGGAATCGGGCGATTGGGCGCCGGTTTATCGGAGCTCGGCGCGCGGAAATGGCGAGAGCGCGGGAAGAAGGGAGGAAGAAGAAAGGGTAATGGCCGTTGGATTTTGATCCAACGGTCCACGAGCGATAGGGCGGCGTGGAAGAAGATGGGTGATTCTGGCCGTTAGATTATGATCGCACGGCTCACATAACCGATACATTCGGACCTCCCAAATGAGTATTACGATCTGGCCGTTGACCTGAGATCTAACGGCCGAGAGGGAGAGAGATTGAGAGAGAGATGCGTGGGTGATTGGTAGACGTCCGATTTGAATCGGACGGTGGGGAGAGAGAGAGGAGAGGCGCGGGTGGTTGGAGTGAAGTGGGCGCATGGAGGTTTGGGCCAAAGCCTTTGGGTTTCGGCCCAAAGCTGTTTTTGATTTTTCTTTTTCTTTTCTATTTACTTAAATCCTGATAATTCATTTAGGCTTTAGAAAATAGCAAAATAATTCCAAAAATTATGAGAAAATTCACAGAAATTCCCATGCTTGTTTTGGACTTAATAAAATTATTTCCAACTTTATGTTGGCTTTTAATTTTGTAAATAAATTTGTTTTGGCTTTAAAATATTTATAATTTTTTTAAAAAAATTTCAGGAAATTCCACAAAAATAAATAAACTTTTAATTTTTACTGAAATTTGAAATTTGGGCTGTTACAAACCTACCCCTCTTAAGGGAATCTCGACCCGAGATTCAAGCTTGGTCAGTAAACAGGTCGGGGTAGTTGGTCTTGAGGTCCTCTTCTTTTTCCATGTGGCTTCACTCTCCGGGTGATGACTCCACTGCACCTTGTATGATCTGATGATTCTGCTTCTGGTGACACGCTCTGCGACATCCAGAATTTTAATTGGTCGCTCCACGTAGGTGTGATCTTCTCGAAGATCGAAGCTTTCCAGGAAGGTATGGTCTTCTGGCGCCTGCAGGTATTTCCTCAACTGGGATACATGGAAGACATCGTGCATCGCTTGACAAGGCTTACGCACTCAGGCGATATGCCACTTCACCTCTTTTGGCTAGAATTTTGTATGGTCCCACAAATGCAGGCGCGAGTTTTCCTTTTGTCAGGAATCTTCTTACTTCTCTGAGTGGAGTGACTCTGAGATAGACCAAGTCTCCTACCTCAAAGTTTAAATCCCTCCGACGGTTATTAGCATAACTCTTCTGTCGGGTTTGTGCCACTCTCAGATGCTCTCTTATGTCTTTTACCTTACTTTCAGCATCTTTGATTAACTCAGGTCCAAAGAGCTGATGTTCTCCTACTTCATCCCACAGAAGTGGAGTTCTGCATTTTCTGCCATACAATGCTTCAAATGGAGCCATTTGCAAACTAGCTTGATAGCTATTGTTATACGAGAATTTCGCATCGGCAAATTCTTGTCCCAACTTTGTCCAAATTCCAGGCAATGTGGGCTGGAGCATATCTTCGAGGACTTGATTGGTGCGTTCCGTCTGACCATCTGTCTGAGGATGATAGGCTGTACTGAAATTGAGTTTGGTCCCTAATGCTTCATGCAGACTCTGCTAGAATCTTGATGTAAATTGGGAACCTCTGTCGGACACGATCTTCTTGGGTACCCCGTATAGACAAACAATCCTAGCCACATATAACTCTACCAACTGACTGCTTCTGTATGTAGTCTTGACGGGAATGAAGTGAGCTACTTTGGTCAACCGGTCAATTATCACCCAGATAGAATCATATCCTGATTGGGTCCTAGGAAGTCCGGTGATGAAATCCATGCCAATTTCTTCTCACTTCCATTCTGGAATTGGTAGTGGCTGCAACAATCCAGCTGGTCTCTGATGTTACGCCTTAACTCGTGACACACATCACAAATGAGCAACGAACTCAAGCAATTTCTCGCTTTATCTTTGACCCACGATATTTCTCCTTCAGATCCTGGTACATCTTGGTGCTTCCGGGGTGAATGGAGTAAGGCGTTTCATGAGCCTCCTTCAGAATTAACTGTTTTAACTCCTGTTGGTTAGGTACACAAATGCGGTTCCCAAACCATACTGTTCCTTGTTCATCTTCAGCGAATCCTGGAGCCTTGTCTCTTCGCATATTCTTCTTGATCTCCTTGATGTCATCATCTTCTAGTTGTTTTTCTCGATCGACTTTGAAGAGTTGGTTGTACTTCCAAAGCATTCACACAACCTTGAGTGACAATCTCCAAGTTTAGTCGCTTCAATTCTTCATGTAGTTCTGGTTGCTCCTTCTGTACCATCATAGTGTTACAATAGGCCTTTCTGCTCAAGGCATCTGCAACTACATTTGCTTTGCCCGGATGATAATGGATCCCAAGATCATAATCTTTTATCAACTCTAGTCATCTTCTCTGCCGAAGGTTTAATTCTGCCTGCGTGAAGATATATTTCAGACTCTTGTGATCCGTGAAAATCTCACAACGATTACCAATGAGATAATGTCGCCAGATCTTCAAAGCATGCACAATCGCTGCTAACTCCAGATCATGTGTCGGATAATTCCCTTCATATGGCCTCAACTGCCTGGATGCATAAGCCACTACTTTGTCTTCTTGCATTAACACACATCCGAGACCTGCGGGACTGGCGTTGACAAAAAGTCGGTGATCCAAGCAGTAGGATCCGTGGAGGGGCACCAACTCGGCTGAGCTTGCGAGATGAACTGGGGGAACTGCTCCGGGTACGGTTCACCTTACGGGGTGAACTACACAGGGTACAGTGTGTAGCCGGACTGATACCATGGCGCCGTATCTCCCATAGGAAATTGGCCGAGAGTGTAGGGTTGGGAGGGAGAATCTGGGATAACCTCGGTGGTTCCGGGTTGCACGTCCGTGCTCTCTGGAATGTCATCTTCCCACCTCCGTGATGACAACGGCATCAGCGTAGGGTCCCTCCGCGATGAGGACAAGATCAGCGTAGGGTCCCTCCGCGACGACGACGGCATCAGTGTAGGGTCCCCCCGCGACGACGATGACATCAGCGTAGAGTCCCTGCGTGGCAAGCTGCGCGAACGATCCGCCGCCCATCTTTGCTATGCGGCTGGTCGACTCGCTCGAGCGTGAAGATGGAGGCGAGGTGCGCGACGATGCTCCGTCCGATGCCTCAAGTCGACATCGGTGGGCCTTCCACGACTCATGTTACGAGCGACACGCTTAACATCTTCAACAAGAGTCTTCATCAACGAAAAAGGCGTTCAAGTTGTGTTGTTCGTGCCCACTCGAGTTCGGTGGCGCGCTCCTGGCAGCTCGCAAGCGGTCCACCGCATGGTTACCGAACAAACAAAATTTGGTTACTTAACCCTATTTCGGAGGGTGGATAATCTACTACGTGCTGAACGTACCGAATCGTCATGGCGTGCTGCACGGTGCGGGTCCAGCCCCAAGTCCAAGCGTTTGGCGTGGCTAGGATCTGCATGTCGGGCCGGGGGGTGCCTGTCAATCTCGTCCGCTTGTGCCGTACGTACCACTCCAAGTACGTGTCGTAAGTCCCTTCATCGTAAGGTCGTGCCTCCTGCAAAATAGAATCAGTGGCCGTTTGCCATGCATCTATCCACGGCTACTGCGTCTGAAGCTAGTCATCGCTCTTGCGGCCCTTCTTCGTCTGCCTGCAGGTGGAACAAACACAACAAATTATGGTACCAACATAACATATGACTAAATGACCTACAATATTATTAAGCAATGCAATGTACTTACAAGTGACTACGCCTCGCAAGCGGTCGCCCTAGAGCAGGGGGGATCTCCTAGTGCAGCTCGAACTGCCTCATCACCCGTTGTGGGTTGTAGGCCTCAACTATGTGGGAGAACACCAGATGACAAGTTGTCCTCCAGTACACCGCATCCTGGTGGCATAGCAAGCTCAACCCGTCGGGCGCCGTGCCCTGCACGAAGGCATCCGTCCAAGGAGCCCATATTACGTCGTCCTCGTGCAGGACCTCAAATTCATTGTGGAACTCGCGGTATATGCGACGTGCGCTGTCCCTAGCCCACCCCAGTGCTGCCACAGTCCATCGGGATCCCATGGTTGGGCCTTCCACGGGATCCTCGTCGTTCGCCCAACCATAGAAATGTTGTGTGCGCGGGTAAGGGTGGACTGGGAGGTGGAAGTACGGCCGTCCGACCGTGAAGTGCTCCCACGACCACAGCTGCAATAGCATGTGGCAACCCGACAGCACGAGCTCTGTTCCCATGCGACAGCTGCGGCGTCAAAGCGACGCACGATATGTAAGCGCGCGATCTGGTGAACCTCAATCATCTTGCGGCACGTCCTCATCGTCGGCGTCCACGATGGACTCCGCAATGTGAATATAACTCAGGTACACCATGTTCCCTGCGTGCTAGGGAACATGACCCTCCCGAAAATAAACTACAAATATGCAATTAGGTGGCATCGAATGACCTCCTCCATTGTGTCATTTGGGCAATGCATGAATAGTCGCAGCCAGGCGTGCGGAACGCCCTTAGACCTCTCGGGGGTAGGATGCCCGAAGCGATGATTGAGATGCGCATTCCAGTCCACCGACCTCGGAGGGGGAACAACTGCACGGCCTCGCAACGGCAGCTCGGTAATGAAGCTAACGTCTTGTAGTGTCACGGTCATCTCCCCCACCGGAAGTGGAACCGCTAACAATCAACCAGGGCGGAAAGAAGGCAGGCATCAATCAGGAGGTTCTGCCCCATGTTCAGCATGCGAGCAAGCGCAATCAGTCCAGATTGACGAAGCCTCGGAACGTACCGCTCGTCCAACGGCCAGGTCTCCCTCGTTCCCCGTGTCACCAGAGTTGGCGGTCCATTGCCACTGATCCAAGCGTGGATAAACGATCTTTGGGCATCCCATGCCTCCTCAAGTAGGGGTGGTAGAGTATGTGCCATTGCTGCAAATAGAGAACAACTAATAGTTAGCGAAATCTAAGTGCGTACTTAACACTAAAAATTGCAATAAGAAAAAATTTAAATACGTAATTACCTAATCTAATCGAACGCGCGCTGCGGCTTATGAGCGATTCAGCCGTGCGCGTTTGTTTATATACGCAGCACAAAACAGACAGCGAATGACTTGATGTGAAGCAATGTGACTTCGACGTGATTTAAAGAGACAAAAAAAATGAAAAACGCATGCAACCAAACTTGCTTTCGGTGCAAAGTGCACGCCTGTGAGCCGAGGCGAGCATTGCGCGCGCTTAGGTGAGGCGACGACCTACCACGCTCAGGGCGAGGCGGTGGTGCCGCCCTCGGTTCTGCGTACCGCTCTTGTCTGAGGCGGTTGTAAATTACGGTGAACGAGGGCTAGTTTTGAAATTAAAACGAGCTACAGGGCCAGAAATGCAAAAATTTCGTGGTCAATGGGTTTGTAGCTGAGGGTTTTCTGTATGGCGAATCATGTTGTTGCACCTTTCATTGTGAGAGATGTTGCTACAGTGTTTCCTGATTGTCCTCTGATGTATAATCATGGCGTCTACTGTAGGGAAATAGTCTTTGCCATTTTCACGCGCTCTCACGGACGAACGGATTAGCCATTGAGCCCTACAATCATGGAGGGTCATTTGTCAATGGTAGTTCCCATAGGGACATAGATTGTCTGATTTTTTAAATAATATTATTTAAAAAGATAATTACAAAAATAAATAGTCACCCAAAAAATTACAAAACTAGGCCTCTGTCGCCGTTTGAACTGGCGACAGGAACCTTGTTTACTCTTTGTCGTCGGTACAACTCTCTATCGCTAGTTCAACTAGCGATAGGAAGTGAACAGTGTCCCTGACGCCAGTTCAACTAGCGAGAGGGACTCTCCCCTATAAAAGACCATTGAAACCCTAAAATTCGACGCATGACTCACTTTTATTAAGAAAAAAAGAGAAGGAGTGAAGGGAGAGGAGTTGTAACATCCCAATTTTAGGCTTGTGTTTCAAATGTAAGAAAATGAGGGGAAATTAAAACTTTTTCTTACATCATGTATTTCCTTTGTGTGCTGGACAATTCTTGCACAAGAATTATGGAAATACAAAGTCACAAGTCTGTTTATTCAAATCTTGATCCATCAAAAACATTCTGGTTCCATCTTGTGTTAATCTCCTGGAAATAATTTTTCTAAATTCCTGGGTTCTGTGTAACCCCTCGAAAAATTTCACAATTTTTAGAAATTGTTTGAATGAGATTGGAGGCAAGTCAACCCAACTTAAAATCTGGTCAATCATGAACCAGCACCTTGTTAAATTTTGGAGGAAAATCCACAGCACCAAAACCTCTGAAAATTTTATGCAAGGTAAATCCTTTAGCTGGCAAACTCCTGTAAAAATTTCAGGATTTTTGAAGTTGTTTTGCTAGCTCAAACTTTTCCCTAAAGTTCAGCTCAATCAAAACTCAAAAATTCAAACTACGGTTCGAGCGACTTGTGTTCGAGTCCGACTCGGGCTCGGGCCACTCGACTTCGACTCGACCATCTAACCGCACCGGACCCTCGTTTTAAGCCCCATCCATTTCCAACAATTGGATCATGATCCAACCGATTCGGTTGTGGGTGTCATTGGATCGTCCATCGGGGACCTTCAATCGTGGCGTTCGATTTGAATCTTAGGGCTTAGGATCTTCTCTGTTGTTTTGTAAGCACTAGGGCTTTGTGATCTCACCGTCGTGATGAATCCAGCAGTCGACAAGCACCCAAGTATATCCTCTGGTCGTCTTCTACCTCGCGCGTGCACTTCAACGATGGGAGGTATGGCACTGTCACCTCGTGCGCCGTTAACATCTATTTGGTAGGGACAGTAGCTACGTGGCGGTGCTTTGGCTCAAAGCCATGTCTCGCGCTGCTCCGCCATCCCTAGCCCCCATCACGGTCTGAGTCGCCATAGCTCATCCGGGCCCCCTTTCCCTTGTGCCGTTGCTCACGACCCTTAATGCCCCGAGGACCACCTTTGGACCTCTTCCCTCACAAACACCTCCGGCTCATTTGTGTTGTGGTTGAGTCCAACCACAGCGAGCACTCCTCTCCGCAATTGATGCCTTGAGAGCTCCTTACGTGTTTGGGTGCTCCGGTGGTTCTAATCCGAATATTTTCCTATCTCTTGGAGCCCTCGTGCCTCGATCGATTCCCTAACTTGATTTTGGTTTCCCTTCACAGAACTCCTTAATTTCAAGTTTGGAATCTTAGCGCGAGAGAGAGGATTTCATCGTCTCCAACTCCGGTGAGTATCTCCGTCCTTATACCTTGGTCTGATCCACCTTTGGACCATCGCTATCCTATCCTCATCATTCTGTTTATCTCCGCAACCCAGAGCACCTTGTCGGTATCGTCTTCTCACGCCTCCAAAGCGCTCCGCCGATAGCTTTTCTCAGGCCTCCTCTGAACCTCCTCGGTGTCTGGTGAGTTCGCTTTGTCCCCTTAGTGCTTAGGACCAGCTAGTTTAGCTCAGGGTGAAGCTTTTCGCTGTTTTCGGATTTTGCCGAAAACCACCCTCCGCTCCTCTCCGGCTCGCCGGCGTTTAAGGCCGTCGCCGCCGTCGAGAGTGCCTCCGCTAGGTCCGCGACACTATTGTGAGTATATCGGTGCCCTTGGTGTGCCGCGAGGTCCCCATCGCCGGCGGCAAACCGTTGAGCCCGCTCGGGATTTTGCCGGTTCAAAACTCCCGTTTTCGTCATTTTGTTAGGACATCATTAATGCCCAATTATTACTAATCATTGGGTGCATTAATTGTGTCTTAGCTATGCCGCTGTGTCGCTGTCTTGTGGGCCTTAGGCCTAGAATTAAAGTCCGGAGGTCCCGCGCCGTTAAAAGCACCTTGGACCTCCTCATGTTCATCGTGACCGTCTAAGACCTCCCCAAGTTTAGATCTGGACCTTTAGATCTTTCCCGTGAAAACCTTTAAGTGTAAGACCTCCCCTCTGGTTGTGATCCTAGCCGTCTAGGACCACCCTGGTTAAATCCTAGCCGCTAGGACCACTCCTGCGCAAAAGGACCTCCTCTGGGCCATTTTGCCAAAACCACCCCCTGGACCTCCACCGAGATCCTCTTTGCAAAAGACCTTCCCTTGGTCATTTTGCAAAGATCACCCTCGGGTCCTCTTTGTAAAAGCCACCACTGGCCTTTACAAAGAAAACCCCTTCAGCACCTCTTAGGCTCAATCTGGCCAGTGCTCACGACCTCCCCGGGTTTAGATCTGAGCGTTAGATCTCCTTTGAAAAGTCCTTAGCCTTCAGACCTCCCTCCGCCTCGATCTGGGCCATCCAGGACCTCCCTAGGTCTAATTCGAGCCGTCCAGATCTCCTCCGATTAAAACCCTATCGCTTAGGACCACCCCAGAAGATCTTGGCCATCCAAGACCTCCTCGTGTCAATCCCGGTGATCAAGACCTCCCTCTGGAGATCTTGACCGTCTAGGACCTCCTCCTATAGATCCGTAGCGTTAGGACCTCCTCCTCTGGTCTAAACCGTTAGATTTAGATCTAACAGGTTGACCTCCTTCCTCAATTTAAAGCCTTAGGACCTCCTAGTGCTCGGGACGCGGATCTCGATCCGCGGTCCACGACCTCTGCAGCGCTAGGACCTCCATTGCGTCTGTTGTGCATGCACCGGTCGTGGCCGTTGGATCTAATCACACAGCGGTCCGCACCTCCCGTCTGCGGGAGGAGGTCTTGTGTGCGCTGTAAGCTTGAAGCTCGTGAAGCCGTCGGATCTTGATCTAACGGCCCACGACCTCTCCTTTTCGTTCATTTCGTTTGGACCTCCCGAGAGCTCAAATGTTCTAAGTCTTTTTATGTTTCAAAAGTTCAAAAGTGCATAACTTTGTCATTTTAACTCCTTTTTGAATGATTCCAGTTCCTATAGCTTTGTTATAGTATGAACTTTAATCTGAGAATGAAAATAGGCCCTGTCATATAGCAGAAAATGATTTAACTACATGATCTTGTTTAGTGAAAAATGATGTCTAGAAATTCATGGAAAATTTGTAAAATGCATAACTTATTCTCTGTAATTCCAAACTGAGCAAACTCAACTTGGTAAAAATTGTCTATAGACATGCTTTAATATGAACTAGGCTTTGTCTTTATTCATGTTCCTGAAAAATGATATATGCTAGATTTAGAACTTAGAAAAATCATAACTAATTCATTAGAACTCCAATTTGTGCAAACTCAGTTTTGCTGTTGTTAGGATACTATTATCTACCTACCATAAAAATTTCAGACCTTAGATCATTCTGGAAATTTTCATCATGAACAGTAAACGCAATTAATTTAATTAGGATTTTTCAGGCTGAACAAAATTGTTTTGGCCATAACTTTTTCATGCTAAGTCCAAATGAAGTAATTCTTGTTTCTAAAATTGTCTAAAATCAACCTCTAGCTTCTGTAGAAATTTCATTGGATTTGGATGTTCTTTGCTGTTGAGTTTCTTTTGGTGTTCTTCGTTCTTATTGGTTTTATCGCCTTTTCGCGTTAGGTTCCGAAGAAAACTTTGAACCTGAGCACTCCCCTCTGCAGCAAGAACAAATCCAGCAAGGCAAGCAGTTTGATCATGTTAAATCCCAGTATTTTAAGTATTTATGTTGTTTACAACTTCTATGTATGCATTGCTATCTTGTTTTAACTATTGTCGATAGTTAGCCTAGTAGATGCATTTCCTTAGACAAATGATTATCCTCTACTACCCTGAGCCTAGGTTATGGCTGTGATTTAGAGTTTGTGGATGAGCTCTTGTCACTTAGTAGTTTGCGAATTGATTGCTTAGCCATGCTTAGCTACCGGTAGAAATGGGCGGTTATCGACTTATCGATAACCTTGATCATATAAAACTTATTATGATTTATGATTTCCACCTTGTGCCATGTCTACTTATGAAAACTAAAACTGAAAAACAAAAGGATTTAGACTTGGGCACAATGGTAAGATGGTGTGATTTTCGAGTGTGACTGGAATGGTGCCCGAGCCAATTAAGGACCGAACATCTTGTGAGTACCTGTTATCCGAGCAATTTGTGCGTGCTAACCACACTAGAGGGTATGGGACCTCTCTTGACTTAGTACTTTGGAGTGTATTGGCTTCGAGTCGCAGGGAGTTGCAGGAGGGATGGAGGTGGGAGCATTGTAGTGTCCGAAAGGTTTCCCCCCCGTAACGGGTGGTTGTCTTTCGGCTTGCAATGTAAGCGTATGAGTTTCTATCCATACGAGCGGCTCGGGGTTAATACACAATATTGGAAAACGTCTCGTAGGACTTAGCCGTGCCGGCATACCTTCGGAAGTGTGCTTTTGTGGCTTAAAGGCGGTATGAAGTGTGGGTACATTGGTACACCCCTGCAGGGTTAAAACTATTCGAATAGCCTCGTCCTAGGTTATGGACACGCTTGGGTAAGCTTTCAAGAGTTAGACTACAACCTTTTAATTAAAACTTGATGGGTGGTACGAATCAGGGATTCGTGCTATGTTGTGGTGGCTATTGGGATAGTCACTTCTAGGTGGTTGCTTGTACTTATCTTTATTTTCGCTGTTACCTTCAACTTTAAAATTTAATTGTAAACTTTCTTTTAAATGTATTACATTATTGCAAATAAAGTGGCTTTATGCAAAATGAGACATACAACCTCCACCTAAATAAGCTTGCATGTAGTTTATGAATAGGTCCTGCTATTCCACACGTCGATCTTACGCAGTACCTTTGTGTACTCGGTTATCTTGCTTAAATGTATTGTTGCAGAGGAAGAAGGTGAGCTTGAGGGCCTCACTTTTTGTGAGTCTTTGTGGTAGTCTTCATGGCGTCTAGCTTGGCGGCCGGTCGGTTGCCTTGTGGGTGTATGGCTAACCGGTCGACTTTTGTTCTAGCCATCTTATGGCACCTTTTGCTTCCGCTGTTATTCTTGTTTATTGTTCTTTTTGGCCGGTCGGCTCTTTTGTAATAACTTTGCTTTATGTATGTCGTGGTTGAACTTAGTGATGTATGTTGTATGGAAATGATGTGTAATTTTGTGATGATGTGCATATGCTGCAATTCTGGGAAGCATATATCCATCGAGGCTTAGAATGTTTAATTAGTAACGCTAGAACCATTTGGAGCTTAAGTTTTACTAGTTAAATATTCCGGGTCCTCACAGGAGTAGAGGGGAGGAGAGAAGCTAGTGAAGCGCTGCCCGTCTGGTTGCCCACCTATCAGATAATTTTTTTAACCGAATTGTAACATCCCATTTTTGGGATAGTTTTTGTTTTAGTCGAAAAGCTTGTTGTCGGTTTTGTAAAGTGGTTTTCAAAGTTTTATTTGAGTTCAAAGGTTTTATCTCAAAACCCCATTCGATTTTGGATTTTAAGTTGCAAGTCAAAAGTCAATCCTTAAACTAAAGTTTGGTTTGAATTCAATCTGCAAATTCAAAATCTCCTGAAAGAATTTAAATATCAATTCTTGGGCTTGACCCAACCCTCTCTCCCCTCGGGCTTGGCCCATCTTCTCTGGTCTTCCCGGCCCGAGCCGCCCTTGCCTCCCCCAGCGCCGTGCGCGCCCATCCCGGCTCTGCTCGCCCATGCCGTCGCGTTGTGCGCACGCCAGAGCACCATGCCACCTTATCTGCTCGTCCTTGCCGCCATGCCTCGCATCAACAGTGACACCTTGCCATCACTCCGTCGCCTGCCCCCATCCCTCCATGCCACGCGCCCATGCTGCCAGCTCCGCCGGCCATCAGCACCTCCCACGGCTCCTTCACCCCTCCTGGTGGCTATAAGAAACCCCGACGTCACCCCTTGCCCTCCCTTCTCGTATCTTCCTCTTCCCCAAGCTCAAAACCGAAGAAATGCCCGTGCCACATGCACCGGCCACTGCCACCTCCCCTGTCGTTCCAGCCACCACGGCGGAGCTATCCCCAATCCGCTCGCGTCGAATTGTGTTCCCAAGCGTCCTCTCCTTCCCCTCCGGTTTAATTGGAAATCAACATGGAGCTCACCAGAACGTCGTTCTTCCTCCATTCCGGCCGACATGAGCTCCCACCGCCGCCATCCCCTCCGCGGCGCCCCTCGAGCCAATTCCTCGTAGCTGGACCTTCACCTCGGCACCCTCAACCTTCTCCAACTACCGGCCAAAGCCCCCTGTCGCCTTAGGCAAACTTAAATGTGAAGTGATACGAACCAGCTAGTAAAACTAGCTGATTCGTAGGGTGGCTCGATCTTTCACGGTACGCACAACAGGATTCTCCTTCTTGCGGCTAGGGTTCAACCCTCCTTGAACCTTGCGGTGATGAAGACAGCAGCAGCTTCTTCGACCACATCGCAGTGTAGATAGATATCCAGATATTCACACACTAATTAATCACAAGGACGATTAGAAGCATGAACTCGAAGCCTCTCTAATTCGTGAGCAACAAAGATCATGAATTAGATGAGTTGAATCGTGTAGATTCGGTAGGCAATCTCAAGAACAACGCGTTCTTGCCTTGCACTAACCTCAACAAACCTTAGATAGGAAAACCTCAATAAATACGCAAGATATTGCGCCAAAACGTCACCGTAACTTTTATGTATTTTCTTCTAAAATCCTCCCCTCCTCCCCGTTACAATGGGCAATGCCCTGGCCTTATATTGGCACCTACGAGTGCGGCCAATTCTATCTCTAATCCTCGTATCATACAAAGATTCTTTTCTAATACAGTTATGAAAATATTACAACCAAAATTATTTCCTAATACAGTTATGGAAAGATTAAAACTAAATCAAACTAAAAGATATATACTAAAACTTATCTACAAGCAAAAATATCTTAGTCTATAAAATCTCTTTCATGATTTAGCCGCCTGAACGTGATCGTAGACCATCTAGGCATGGTTGTACATGATCGTGGACCGTCTGGACGTGATCGTAGATCACCTGGACGTGGTCGTAGATCACCTGGTGGTGGTCGTAAGCCACCTGGTCGTAGACTGTCTTGAAGTAGTCGTGAACCCTGTGGAAGTGGTCGTAGACCTTAGTGAATTGGTCGTAGACCTTGGGAATCTGGTCGTAGACCTCCAGGAGCTGGTCGTAAACCTTGCTAAACTAGTCGTAGACCTCGCTTCCTTCTGGCTCGGCTTGCACCTAGCTTCAGCTTGTCTCCATGTACCCAATCAACATCACTTGACCTTGTACTTACAGATTGGCTTGGTGTAGCACTAGGCAAAGTGGTGGTAATGGCACTCTGGGCCACATCATCCCCTCCCCCTTCAAGCGAAATCGTCCTCGGTTTCGGGGTATTCTTCGGAAGATCCTTGCTCTTGATAACAATATCAGAATTGATCTCCTCACCTCTTTTCGGCGGCAAAGAATGAAACACACCTCTGTGCATCAACGTGAAACGATTAGCTCTCCCATAGTATGTAACGTTGTGATCAAACTGCCATGGACGCCCCAACAATATGTGACATATGTGCATAGTCACGACGTCGCATTCCACCTTGTCTTTATAGCCATCAATTGAAAACGGTACTAAAACTTTATGTGTAACTTTCACCTTACCAACATTGTGAAGCCATTGCATATAGTATGACTTAGGATGACGCCATGTGGTCAATGAGAGTGCATCAACCATGTCCTTGCTGATCACATTGTTGTAGCTTCCTCCATCGATCATCAGCTTGCACCGTTTGCCCTTGATCATACATTTGGTTTGAAAAACGCCACGCCGCTGTCTCTTCTCGACAATCAACGTATTGTCACTATTCACCTTGTGACTCATCAAAGTTGGACCGACTTCGGGATCATAATACACCACTTCGATGTCGTAATCCTTGGATGGCTCCTTTTCATGATCAGCTTCGTCGCTATCACTCTCCGACGCATATCCTTCTTGTACAAGTAGCACTTATCTTGAATTTGGGCAGTTTTTCTTCATGTGCCCTCTGCCCTTGCACTTGTAGCACTCAATGTCACGTGTTCGAGCAGTAGAGAAGACACTCAAATCGGATTTACATGCCTCCTTTCTTGCTATACTTACGACAATTGAAGCTTCTTTCAATTGTAGTCCCGCCAGGTTGGTGGATACAACCGGCTTAGAACTTGAACCTCCTTCACTATCTAGCTGAATTGGACACCTCCAACTCGATGGATTGGTGCGACCAACCTTTGGATGGTTGTCCCTCACCCATTGTTCAGAACGCTCCGCTTGGTGAAGAAGCTCTTGTATGGTGTTATACCGCATCAAATCAACACGATTCCGCACGTCGTCATCCAGCCCTTCAAAGAAACGTGTCATGGTAGCTTCAACGGACTCACGAACACCAGTACAAATCATGAGCACTTGCCTCTCTTGATAGTAATGATCCACGGACTTGGAGCCTTGAGATAGGCGATGTAGCTTTGTATGCAGCGTCTTGGTATAGTACACTGGAACAAATCTAGTCCTCATAACTTGTTTCATCCCCTCCCAAGTGTGTGGACAATCTCCTGCACGGTTCAATTGATCCCACCAAATAATAGCATATTCGGTGAACTCAATTAAAGCAACACAAACCTTCTTTTCTTCGGAGTAGTTATGGTTGTCGAAGATTTTATTGACACACATCTCCCACTCGAAATAAGCTTCAGGATCAGCTCTTCCCTTGAATTCCGGTATGGTGATTTTGATTCGGCCAATACCGTTGTCCTCACGTTGCACACTATTGTCGTGGTGTCCTCCATTTATTGCAGGTTAGTGATCAAAATAATCATGCCATGGCGGTCGTGGATAGCCTCCATAGCCATTAGACATGTCATCATCATCAGCACCATAATAACGAGCATCGTCATGCGACTGCACACGTCGCACCAAGTTTGGTGCCTGATGCCGGGCGCCGGTCCCTTCAGGTGGTGGTAACCTCTCCTCCAAGCGACGAAGAGTACCAGCCAGATTATTGAAGCCCTTCATGAGGCGAGCGTTCAACGTATTTTGCACTTCGGTCATCCGTGCATTCACTCCATTGATGCTTCCATCGAAATCAGCACGAATGACATCCTCTCGGCGCTTGATGTGGCCGGGGGTCACCTTGAATCGTGCTCGTACGACGAGTGGCAATTCATCATCGAGCGGTTCTCCCAAGTCATCGCCGGGGTAACCACTCAAACCCCTTCGACTCGCTCCTGACATCCTGAAAGCAACAAGAAAAAAATTTCTGTGCCACGATCAACCATGCTCTGATACCACGATGATACAGACCAACTAGTAAAACTAACTGATGCGTAGGTTCGACCGATCTTTCACGGTACACACAACAGGATTCTCCTTCTTCTTGCGGCTAGGGTTCAACCCTCCTTGAACCTTGCAGTGATGAAGACAGTAGCAGCTTCTTTGACCACGTTGCAGTGTAGATAGATATCCAGATATTCACGCACTAATCAATAACAAGGATGATTATAAGCATGAACTCGAAGCCTCTCTAAACCGTGAGCAACAAAAATCATGAATTAGATGAGTTGAATTGTGTAGATTCGGTAGGCAATCTCAAGAACGACGCGTTCTTGCCTTGCACTAACCTCAACAAACCCTAGATGGGGAAACCTCAACAAACACGCAAAATATCGCGCCACAAAGTCGCCGTGAGTTTTCTATATTTTCATCTAAAATTCTTTCCCCCTTCCCCGTTACAATGGGCAATGCCCTAGCCTTATATTGGCACCTACGGGTGTGGCCGATTCTATCTCTAACTCTCGTATCATACAAAGATTCTTTCCTAATACAGTTATGGAAAGATTACAACCGAAATTCTTTCCTAATATGGTTATGGAAAGATTACAACCGAATCAAACTAAAATATATATACCAAAACTTATCTACAAGCGAAAATATCTCAGTACAAAAAAATCTTTTTCATGATTTAGCCGCATAGACGTGATCGTAGACCATCTGGGTGTGGTCGTTTGTGATCGTGGACCATCTGGACGTGGTCATAGATCACCTGGACGTGGTCATAGATCACCTGGTAGTGGTCGTAGGCCACCAGGTGGTAGTCTTAAGCCACCTGATCTTAGACCTGGTTGAAAACCTGGTTGTACACTATCTTGAAGTGGTCGTGGACCCTGTGGAAGTGGTCGTAGACCTTGGTGAACTGGTCATTGACCTTGGGGATCTGGTCGTAGACCTCCAAGAGCTGGGCGTAGACCTTGCTGAACTGGTCGTGGACCTCGCTTCCATCTGGCTCGGTTTGCACCTAGCTTTAGCTTGTCTCCATGTACCCGATCAACATCAGTTGACCTTGTACTTGCAGATTGGCTTTGTGTAGCACCAGACAAAGTGGTGATAATGGCACTCTAGGCCACATCATGAAGTCTTGCTAAAAATATAACCTTGCCTAAATAACAGTCGTCCTATCTTTATCTCTGGATTTAAATCACCAATAGTAATTAAGAACAATTAATATATCAACATTTCGAGGCACAACCTTAAGAGAGAACTCTGATAAAATATGGACTAAGTTTAAACTCGGCAAAATAAACTCATACTCGTTACATGTTAAACTCACACCATAATCTCTAATGTTTAACGGTCATCAAATAATGCCCCGTGTTCTTTTAGACTCATATCTATCATAAGTCTAACCCAACTTGTGGAACTTCATTAATAAATATCCAATAATTAATAGAGGCTTTTGAATCCAAGATCGAGCCGTGAATTTCCCCGATCATCGATATCTTGTCATCTTCCAATTTGAAGCAGAATATTCATGTAAATGTTCCTTCAACTTTGATCCTACCTTGTTTTCCTTCCCGATAGAGTTCCTCCGCCTTTTCCCCCTTTCGCTAAAAAATTGTTGACCTTGTCAAACCTCCCGCTTTCGCTAGATCTTCTCTCATTTCGCAATCATGGCAAAACTTAAATAATCTCAATTGAATTTATTTGGACTTTTGAAGTTCTTCATACTTATTTGGTTTTTCGATCGATTATCGTGTAATTAGAAGTTGGAGTCCCGAAGAAACAACGACTCGAGCGGGATCAAGATTCAGGTAAAGACGAAGACCAAGAATTCAAGACCCCTCGTTGAGAAGGCTTTGAGTAAGATCAAGGCTGCGGTAAATTGAGCAAGACGAGTCAATACTTTGATCATATTGAACCTACATTTTATGCAAATCTATATTCCTTTAAAATATCAAATTGCATGCTTAAATTCTTATGCAAATGTATGTTAAATCTTTAAGATAGTTAAATGCCAAGTTGATGCTTAAATACTGTTATGCCATCCTTTGACAATTGAATTCATTAATCCTTGTCACCCTAGTAATTATGTGATAACTATACTAGCTATAGGTTATACTTAAGCGACATGCTAGTCTTGCTTAAGTACCAGGGTATTTATTTACCCTAATCATCATATTTAAAATCATGAATTGTTTTGGGCAGTCATTGCGGGTAAATGACTGGAATGGTTGAGTAATGTATTTTGAATTTCTCAAAAACCCTAATAATTGTTGTTACCACATCTGGGCGGGTGGTATGATGGTGGTAATTGCTGATGTAGCCCAAGGAAATGGTGGTATGTGGAATGTTGGTATGTGGTATGAACCGTCCAGATAACCCTAAGGAATTAATCCTATGATGACCTCCCAATGTAAAACAGTGAAACTATAAGTCTATAATGGTGTCGACCTGGCTAACTAATTTGTGTCCATCTGTACGAGTTGCACCATTGGAGGACCCGCTACGCCGTAAGCCTACGTGGTTACAAGTTGGGGTGTATGACTTACGGGTCTATGTGAGCGTAAGCCGTATGGTGCAAGAGGGGGTATGGGTAAGGGGTTGACGGGTCTGTGCGAGCATAACCCTTCTCAGGTGAAACCTTAGCGGGTGTAATGAACACTGAGGGATGCCTTGTGGTGGTCTCCCCTTGATTCACATGTCTAAGAAAATGTGTGTACATATCAAGACGATTATCTCTTGTGGGTAATGTGTACAGTCTCTGCAGAGTATAAACTGCTCGAATAGCCGTGCCTACGGTCAAAGCGGGCATGGGAACTTACTAGAGTTAGTTCTATTTCAAAAACCTTTGTGGTGGGATGAAAACTTGTTGGGCCGTTGTGACCCTAAATTTGGATTTCCCTTGGTAGTCGTACATAGTGTTGTTAATAGATGGATGTAACCCTAATAAAAAATAAGCATAAGGTGGAGGTAACCTATGCTATTATAAATATTACACAATTAGTCTCTTTAATAAAATGAGATTGGGTTAAAATGCTAAGTAATATAACATTCTAATTATTGTAATTAAAAAATGTTGCTTTGAGCAAATAAAAGAACCCGAGCGTTCGTTGATAAAGCCTTGCATATATATACTACATTCTCTGTGTTGGCTCGTAAGCACGGTTGTTGTGCTTATCCTCGCTCTTTCTCCTAAACCCTTCAGAGCCTGTGGATCAAGGACATTATGCGTACTACGGGGATCCAGACGTTGAAGGCCAAGGAGCTGATGAAGAGTAGTCTAGTCTGTAGTTATTCTAGTCTTGCCCTAGTCTGGTTGACTCAGTCGATGCTCGTGTATGCCAATATTGTCCAAGTCTTTGGATAATATCGGTCGTACACCGGTTTCCCCAGTCGCTTGCCTATAGCAAGATATGCCTTCCCCTCTTTTGCTTCCGCTGTCATTTCCGCTGTTCTGTAATGTAATCATTTGGCCTTGTTCGGCCCTATTGTAAAACTTGACCCCATGCGGTCTATGTAAACTCTGATGTATTGAATTAATGTACGGTTTGGTTTACGTTATGTATGAAATGATTAAGTGATGCATTCTATGAACGCTATCTACTGATCCGGGAATAGCGCGGTGCTTTCACAGATGATTTGGATTGTGAAATCCGGGTCCCACACGAATGGATTACATAGTTTTAGATGTACGGTTACGTAGTGCGGTATGTTGTACATAATACTTTTCGGTGGGTAGTCTAGTTTTAGATATGTGGTTAATCGTGAAAATATTCTTTGTGGTGCAGTACGTCAAATATTTGGACGTCACTAATTTCAAAATTTACTACGGTCAGGCGACTATTCTGGAGGGTCCCTAGTGGATTCATTTGCGTTATTTCCAATCGGCGACCGTGCCCCTGCCAAGAGTAGAGGGGTGTACATGGGGTGCTATGATGCGGTGGTTGTTTTACTCATTCTAAGTGAACCATGATGTGTATGATCTGAGATTGAGTTGCCCTGCCCCTAGAGCAGCACATCCCACATATTGGGAGTTAGTGCAGCTCAAGGGAACAAGGTCATGACAGTCATATGTACGCATGGCGAGGGAGGGATGGTGGAATTTGGTCCTTGTGGCCTAAGCAAATGCCAAGCCCACTCCTGCATCCACTTGAACAAGAAGGGGGTGGTTATGCTGAAGAAGAAGTCGGGGACTCAGCTAAAGCACAGGGCACACAATGGCGGAAGGTCCGGAGTAGCTGGTCCTATTGATCAAGACCCTGTGGAAGGAGCTCCTTCAGTTAGGCAAGCTAATGGGCTTGCTAACGAGGGTGAGGAGGTGGAAGTCGTAGTGCAAAGGATGGATCTCGAAGACCGGGACTACATGGCATTGTCGGAAGATGAAGGATCTGACGGCAAGGATGATGTGGACCAACAGGCGGTTCCATCCGAGTGGAACACATTCGTTCGACAACCTTGTTGTCAACAAAGGCTATAATGTGTCGTGGGAGTAAGACCAGAGCGAGGTCAGGCAAGGAGCTATGTACAAATGCAAGGAGGCTGTGCAGGAGACGGTCAAATTCTGGACCTTGTCGGTGCGGCACACATTCATAGTCATCAAGTATAAGCATAGAGGGATGCTCTTGGCAAGTACATGTATTTCAGCCTAAGTGGGATACCTATTGGAAGTGCTCTATAGTGGTCCCTCATACATGTGTCGTCGCTGAATTAGTGCAGTCCCACCGAAACCTGTCGTCAGGCTTCATCGTCAACCTCATGTATGGTGAGATCGTGGATAATATAGATTTTGAGCCACGATGCATCATTCGGGCGATTGAGCCAAGGTTCCAGTACACAATCAGCTATGCTAAGGTGTGGAGGGCAAAACAAAAGGCATTAGAGTCAAGGTTCGGTACTTTCGAGAATTCCTACCACAACCTCCTCGGGCTACTCCGAGTTATACAAGACAGGAATCCCGAAACTCATGTTGATATTTAAGATTCCACGCGTCCGAAGTGGGCCAATAAGAGGAAACTACGGTGAGCATTATTCGCCTTTGGTCTATGCATCAATGCATTCTGGTACTGCCGTCCAATCTTGTGCGTGGATGACACATTCCTAACTAGAAAGTACAAGGGCCAGATATTGACTGCAATAGCGACGAATGAGAACAATCAAGTTCTTCCCATGGCATTCCCTTTCGTTGAAAGCGAGAACACGGACAGCTGGTTATGGTTCCTGAGGAATGTGAGGATTTATGTTGTACAGGGCTGACACAACGTATGCCTCATACATGATCGACATGCGGGCTTGCCGAGTACAATAACTCAACTACAATAAGGAAAGAACGAAACACTTCCATGGGTGGATGATCTGCAGAGCAGATGGTGCATGAGGCAGTTAGGTGCAAACTTCTACAAGCAGTTCTGCAACAGCGACTTGATGAACTTGTTCAAGTGGCTGTACAACTAGAACCAGTAGCGAAAGTTTAAAGCACTCTGAAAGATTCTGGATGAGCAGACCCAGACGCATAGAAGGGAGTCAGCGAAAAGGGATGCCCCAAGCGCTGACCAAGCCCCTGAAGTATTGCCACAACTACCCACAGATAGTCCCAGTGTGACGAGAAGGACGGGGGTGCAGGTGAAATGCTTCTTGAACTGGATTGAGCATGGGCCTAAGGAGAAGTGATCGTTACTACATGACAGGGGTAACGCTCGATATGGTGTCATGATAACCAATCTAGCCGAGGTGTACAACTGGGTCATGCACGACGCAACCTGCCTCCCTTTGGTTGGTATTGTAGAGGCAATTCTCCACGGTACCACAAACTACTTTGTTGATAGAAGCAACAACACGTTGCTCGCCATAGCAAATGACAGAGTACTCTACTCCATCATGATCACCAAGTACATGGAGGAGAAGAGTAAGAAGTGTGAGGTGCACCGGACATTCAAGATGGGCACAAGGGAGCATCGCTTTTAGATAATGTGTAGAGTTCGACTGGGTGGGGTACATGTCGAACATCGCAACCTCGTGTTGTGGTGGGTCGTCCATGACCCGGACTCAGCAAAGCCTCGTCCGACGGCATACCGATCTATGTACTTCGCGTACGTCCTGCGGTCATAGGGAGCATCCTCCTGGATGACGTCGCTGTAGGCACTGAGCCAGCCCTCAACCCAAGGGAACATCCTATCCGCCAGGAGGTAGTAGTAGGTACTCCCTTCCTAGTGTACCTATGGATGGCAAAACAATTATTTGGTCGGTACGTAACACATATTGTACGAAAGAAATAAAGAGTGAACTTACCCATGGACGTGCGCGGCACCCGCTGCCCCTACGGGTCTAGGATTTATTGTCGCAGACCGAACTAGCACAAGACCCACTGCACCTGGTACTCCTCCACGAAGACATCGTGCACCAAGGCCCTCCAAGTGTACCAATACACGTAATCTCACGTGAACAGGCTCGACAGTACTCCGGGCGCGCGCACGTCCACCCTCTCCTAAGTGTACGGTGTCCATATGACACGGTCATCCATCAGCTGATCGAACATCGCAATGTACTCCGGGTAGGACCCCTACGAAGTGATCGGCATGTGGGTGGCCTGTGGAATAGAACAATGGAAACTTACCACATGAAATTGTGATTACATTACGAAAAATAATAAATGATCATGAAACTAACCCGTCAGTGGCACCACACCGTGGCCATGATCGGCCGATCCACATTGTCATGCCCGGCATACAAGCTGACCGTGTACGCCCCTAAGTTCAGCTGTGGTCGTCCGATCTAGAAGCGCTCGAAAGACCACAAATGCAGAAGTAGCAGGCATCCAAAGAGGATGGAGCTGTCCTAGACTCGGTGTCACGCATACCACGGTCGAACCCCAGGCGTAGGGCTGGATCTTGTCCACCGGCTAGTCTGCCAACTCATGTGCGTACTTGATGTAGTGCTTATCAACAGTCTCCGTGGGACCCCAAGAACTTGACCCACCCTAACAACCACGGTAGGTAGGCCTCGAAGTGCCTCCTAACAATGTTGTCGTCTGCGTTCTCCGCCATACGCTCGAGCTGCAATAAGAAATATACACGTTAGCAAGGTTCACAAATGAATTGATGCGAGAGGACAATACTTACGAAGACTTTCATAGAACTGGCAGATCCACCTCAGCTTCGGCCCGTGGGTGCTGCTGAACTCCATGTACCCACTGCTAATGGCAGCACGTCCTGGACCTCGCTAGGAGCTTCATGTGCCACATCGCTGGGATGTCCTACGCCGCTAGAGGGAAGCCAGGTCAGGGCAACCCAGTCAAGAAGGTGACGTCCTGAAGGGTCGGCACCATCTCCCGCATGGAAGGTGAAACGTGTGCGTCTCTGGCCTCCAACGATCAACCAACACCGTTAGTAGGGCTCGGTCGTATGAAAAATGCTTGGATGTACGACCAAGACCATGGTCCTAGTCTTCCTCCTACATCGTCTCAACCATCCTCGCCAAGCGGAAGGAGGCTTGCCGCCCTTAAACTGTGTCGGGTAAGGTTATGAACGAACGTTAGTCCACCCGAACTTGTCAGGCTGCAAATGAGCACATGAAGATCGCAACAACACATACCTCGAAACCCAGCGTAGGTCCGCCCTCCATGCCCTGATGGGCATGCGTAGCCACAACATGCCAAGCTCAATCACCACCTCGTCCTCTTGGGGAGGATGGTACTAAGGTGGCTACGGTGATGCACGTCAATCACCGGGTCAAGCAACTCGTATAGGCACTGCGCAGCGTGGCCTGGGTCCGCCATACCTGAAAGTTTATTGCATACATTGTAAAGACTATGAAATATGTACATAAGGTAATAGGAAGCATCATTAACAAAATAATTACCAGCCACAAATGAAAAACAAATTGAAGTTTGAATTATTCCAGTTATACAATTTTAAAGTGTGTCATGCAATTTTCCTAGTTTAAAATTAATTTCTGGCATTAACAATATATTTACCATGCACAAATGAGGAGCTAAATAATGTTAGGATTATTTTGATTACGCTCTACCTACCCCACTTAGCTACTCCGGATTTTCTTTACAATTTTAAACTGTGTCATGCAATTTTCATAGTTTAAAATTAATCTTCGGCATTAACAATATATTTATCACGCAAAAATGAGGAGCTAAATAAAGCTGAGATTATTTTGATTACGCTCTACCTACCCCACTCAGCAACTCCGGATTTTCTTTATAATTTTAAAGCGTGTCATGCAATTTTCCTAGTATAAAATTAATTTCCGGCATTAACAATATATTTACCGCGCACAAATGGGCAGCTAAATAAAGCTAGGATTATTTTGATTATACTCTACCTACCCTACTTAGCTACTCTATAATTTTTACAGATTTGTAATAAGCGTCTTCCTATTTCTGCAGATTTATCCTAAATCGTTCGAGTGTTGGAACATTTATAACATGTTCACGATGAACTAGACTATACACAACTCAAATGATGTACTACATAATTTGACTATAATTATCTAATCTACTTAATTCTATGTTGCTATTTTTGTTTGCTAACTGATAAGGTTTTTACATAATGTACAAAGTTGTAAAAAAAATATACCTACAAGATGGCTGACCGGATCTGATGCTCCGTCTCTCTCTCTCTCTCCTCCGCGATGAATTGGCAGAGCTTTGCTACCTTTCTTCTCTCCCTCTCCTCCTCTCTTCTATTTTTTTTGGAATTAAAATGAGTTTTGGACTGTTTTTTTGGATTTTATAGATGGACCTGTCGCCAATTCAACTGGCTACATGGACACTATTCAATTCCTGTTGCTAGTTGAAATAGCGATAGGGAGTTGGACCGGTGACAGGGAGTAAACAGGGTCCCTGTCACCAGTACAACGGCGACAGGGACCTAGTTTTGTAATTTTTTGGGGCGACTATTTATTTTTATAATTATCTTTTAAAACGATATTATTTTAAAAAAACATATTGTCTTTGTGTGTGGAGGTGTAGGAGCCGAGCTTTCACGAATGATATTTTTTTCTGCAGTTATTATATGCAGTGGAAACCAAGCCAAACGTCCTAGCTTCTTGTTTTATAACTAGGCTCACATCAAGAGTGGAGCAGCCCATAGTTCATTTTTTGTGGAGCGAGATTGGGCTGCTTCTTACGAGAATCTATCTCCCAGTTACATAAATACCCTTGGAGTTGAGATTAAATTATCCACCATTTGCCATTACACAAAACCACCACCTCACCTCTTTCGTTCAGCTCTCACCTTGCATTTCCCATGCATAGCCCCTCTCTCCTCTCTCTCGCCTGCATAGAGGTATCCAAGCCCTAGTCGTCACCGCTCTACGATCTCCTCTCGTTGCCAGAGTTCCTCGCCCCTAGCCCTGCTCCCCCTAGCAACTTCTTCACTTCGAGCCATCGGCGCCATATCTAGTCCTTGCCATAGGCCCCAGATCCCTATTGTTGTTGCTCTTCTCCAGAAAAGATCTTTGCCGCCAGTCATGGATAACTTGACAGATAGCGTACACATAAAGAAAAGATATAACTTCATCAATAAAATTGTCAAATTATACTACCTATTAGAGAATTATTTATCCTACTTAATAACATAAACATAATCAAATATAAATTCATGTTATATATTAGTCAATGACTAGAAAAACATAGAGGATATTAAAGGATATTAATGTTTATCGGATATCCATTCTGTTGATTTATCAGATATCATTCGGATATCTTATAAAATACAGATAAAGATCGGATATTGCTCTTCCCATATTCTAACCCATATTCCATGAGATTTATCGGATATGGATAATACCGAATGTGGATCAGGACAAAAAAAAGGTATCTCGTGGGAATTTTCTCGAATACGCCATCGAATCGGTCGGGAATTATCCACCCTCTTTTTACCCCTACAGGAGCCTTAGAACTGTAGCTTCCTAAGCCTTAGAACTGTAGTGAGGACGTGCGAGATCGAGCCTTAGAACTGTAGCATGTAACCATACAATGGAATAATTTTCAAAGCCTTAGAACTGTAGTAAGAGGTTTTATTTATTACAATCCAACAATTCACTAATGTAAGGTAGCGGAGATCTTTTATTCAACTAGTGTAAAGTGATGTATTTGAGTAGTGCATGTCTACTCTCTCCCAAGAGAAACTTCATCAACGATCACCTAAAAATAAATAAACAAAGTAGAGTGAGTCCAAGACTCGGCAAGTACAATGAATAAGAGCAGACAACCAACATGAACAAGACAATCTCTTCTCAACCTCTGAACATACAACAAATGAATACTTATGAAGATATGAGATGAATGTTCAAATTCAAAGGATTGATTTGCACACATGCATATCTAGGTATAGCGGTGACACACCGTCGGTGCTCACTTAAGCCCGTATTTATCGAAATCGGGGATCCAAAATACCGTATGAAGAACATTTCATACGGTGTCCAAACGCCCACATTGGAATGGTGGGACTCACATGCCCATCTTGGAATTGATGGGACTTTAGACTCCACTCCGTGGATGGAACATGAACATGGATGCAACTTTAGACTCCACTCCAGTGGGCGGACTTGAACATGGGTGCATGAATATACTTAAGAACAACGACCAGCATCATCTTTGAACATATGAATTTCACATATGGAAGAAACATAATCATCGGAACTTCTCACGTATCAAATGAAAACATAAATACGAACATCCGGCATCCAACATACACAATTCATACAAGCGTCGATGTACTTGCCTTCCGCGAAGCAACACGTTGGCGAGAAGCGATGGTGCTCCTAAACCGAAGCTTCACCTCTAAACAATTAAATAACTGAAATAAGAATCACGAAGAACATGATATTATTGAATAACGTCCTACAATGCTTTCAGCGATTCAATATTTAACTAGAAGCTCTAAGCGAAAACCAACGCATTACGCCTAAACCGCCTCTCGGACAGCAGCACGGTAAACAACATAACTCTTGATCGGAACTCGAATGAGGTGAATCCAGTTTCTGTGGATTCTTAACTAACAAATATACGATACTCTAGTTTACAAGATAATCTAATTCAGCCAAATTAGTACGTCAAAAGACTGATGAACTTTCAGCACAGAGCAGAAAAAAAAACAGCAGCACTAAAACGATCATAACTTTTAATCTATAACTCCGAATTGAACGTTATTTAACAATTTAGAAAGGTTATAAAATTACCTACAATAACCTAGTTGGGTGAAAACCCAGATTCTTCCAATTACAAATTCATATTTTACGAAATAACAAAACAGACTAATCTCGTCATAAATCTAGACAGCAGATACCAAATATATCATAACTTTTGACTCGAATGTTGGAATCAGGTGTTCTTGGTGGCCACCGAAAGCTAAGAACATAATCTAGATATCTCTAGGAGATCAAAACTACTGGTTCGACCTCTAAGATCACGAAAACGCCCCTTTGCGAACACCGGCGGGAAGGAGTGTATGTCACTTCCTTCTTTTATAGGTGGTCGCCCCATGGGTCACCGGCCAAGGCGAGGCCCAGTTGCGAAGAAAGCGAAACCCCTCTTTCTTAATCCTATTCTTCTCTTTTGAATGTTTAGCGTATTACATCGATAGTGTATGTCGAGCGATCGCGCCACCTCTCGCCACCTCATGCCTCTCTCGGCGAGAAGGTGTAGTTGAAAGTTCAATATTTCTCTGATAGTTTAAATTGAAAGTTTCAGTTTTGAGTTGAAAGTCCTAAGTTTATTGTTGAAAGTTTCTGAAATCTATAAATAAAAAAGGGGTGATATGTGTGTCAACTACTTGGTTAGCAGTGAATGGTCGCTTAGTGGACTTAATTCCTCGTTTGTATCATAAGTACTTTATTAGGATTAGAAATTTACTAATTCGTACTAATGTATACTTCTCTAGTCATAAAAGTAAGTCGTTTTGAACATTACTATGGTACTTAAAATGCAATTTTGATCATTAATTCCTAATGTCTGATATTCTGATCATAAAAGATCGCGTGAAAATTTCTAACATTGTTGATCACGAGAGGACCGCGTTGAATGATCATCTGCCCCTGGTGGGTCTCATTTGTAGCTTGCACAACAACGTTCGTCCGTGAGCCTCCTCATCCATGAAATAGCTGAGCTAACCTAGCGTTGAACAATCATCTGCCCCTAGTGGGTCTCATTTGTAGCTTGCACAACAGCGTTCGTCCGTAAGCCTCTTCATCCATGCAATAGCTAAGCTAACCTAGTCCTTATGTATCGCTCTCGCCTCTCGAGGTGTCATATAAAAAAAAGCACATGTTGCTGTGAGCATGCATTTCACGTGACTCTGGATGTGTAGTTGTGTACAGTGGCAGAGCGTAGTTGATGCCGAACAGGGTTTCGGCCTCCCCTAACAAAAATTAAAAAAGGATCCAATATACATATGGCCCATCTAGGCACCTAGCCCAATATTTGGTCTACTCTAACCATTGAGCATAGTCGTGAGCACTACACCACTTCTTGGTTTCTTCATCAATCCCTCACAGACTTACTCTCCCTACCTCTCCTTCTTCCCTTTTCCCCCAATTTCCACCATTTTTGGATCACTAGGTCGGACTCCTAAGTTCTCACCACACTCTCTCAACTAGGATCGGCAACTGCTCCGATCTGGCTGGTGGTTGTCAAGTTAAAGCTTCCATTTTGTGGTAGCAGCTTCTAGCCATCTGGCCATCTCGGAGCTTCGTCTCTTACTGCCATAGTTCCATGTAAGCCAAGAAACTACTTTAGATTTCTTAGAAATTGAAGAACCAATGTTGATTGGGGCAGGGTTTATGCTAATTAGGTCTTAATTTGGGTAGGAATATAATGCATTATGGACATTGATGCTTTGGATTCTAGAGGAGAGCTTCTATTAGAAAATTAGCACCGATTGAGAAGGTATAGATTTTTTTCTAAAGTATCATATCTTAGCCCTTATAATTGATCTGATACGATATAGTTGCTTTGATATTATATTTAGAGTAATTTATCCATATATTTGCTCTGATATGATATTTTTGTGATCCAAATATGAACAAGATCGGTCTCTAATTAGTAATTAATACTTCCTTGATTATAAGTTCTTCTATGACTTCTTTGTTGATTTAGCACTTGTATATTGTTGTTGATACATGTAGAGGTTTGTAGATTTGTGCATCAACCATTCTATCCACAAAATTCCATTTACGCCATCGTAAATTACTCTGATCTCATATACCAGTCTGCTACTAAAAAAATCTTTTCCTTCCATGCAGCCAAGTTTCTTCTTTCTGCCCCTTCCTCCCACTTCCATCAGTCTGCTGTGAGAGTGTTGTTCAAAGGTGGCCAAACGGGCGGCCCGGCCCGGGCACTATTTGTGTCGTGCTGGGTCGGCCCACAGGCCGGGGTGGTGGCCCAAGCATAGCCCATCGGGCATTCGTGCCATGCCGGGTCAGCCCGAGCCCGTTTAGCCTGTCGGGTCAAGTGTGGCCCGTTTGGCCCGTCAGAATGAAAAAAATCCAAAAAATAAAAAATCAAAAAAATAGAAAAATATGTAGAACTCAAAAGTAGATATGAACATTGAAAAAATAAGACAATCATATTGAAAATATAATAAAGAGCTTTATTAATGTCCAACTAGCTGCCTCGTTAAAACCTTCGTCAAGTAAAAACTCAAAATGAGAAAACATTAGCAAAGGAAAAAGAGTACAGCCTATAGCTATACAATTCTACATACATGATACATCTTTGTTCTATGTGTCGATGTCATTGTCTAAGTACAGATTTTCAAACACCTTCGACAACTCTGGATTTTCCACAGAGTGTTGTGTTCGTGAATCGGCTTGTTCCTAGTCCTTCACAGTTAAAAGGATCTCCACCATCTCACTTGTGAGACTTGTTCTTCTCTCCTCCAATATTCTTCCAGAAAGACTGAAAGCATACTCGGAGGAAACCATAGAGACAGGAACAGTTAACACATCACGTGCAAGTATGGATAGCACGGGATATGTTAACTTATGGGCTTACCACCATTGCAAGATGTCGAAGCCTTCTGAGTTGAAATCCACTGTATCACTGTCCAGATAGGTGGATAGTTCTCCGCTCCTTGTGGGTCTTGGCTGAGCAGGCGCTGGTGTAGAAGAAGAAGAAGACCTAGACCTGGAGGAAGAGGCACCGAAGATCGCACCCCATATATTTGTCTTCCTACTCGAGGTGGGGGCTACTGGAGGTCGTTGCGAGCGGACTCTCCGGAACTTATTTTCATACCTTTGGTAAACCTCGGATAACCGAGAACGAACTTCTGTAAAATAGTTAGTATAGTCTAGCCCCATAACATCACTAAGAAGATCAAGTACAATACCAAATGCACCAATTTTAGCCCTAGGATCTAAAAGAAATGCAAATGCACACAGGTAATTGATTTCTCTCCAATATTTAAGGTATTTAGATTTCATGGAAATAACAGTCTCATGTAAAACTAAGTCATTTTCATGCATTTTCAATTGAGTAGCAATCCGTAAAATAGTATGCACGATGATAGGAGATGTTGGATAGTAGATAGCGGACAAAGCAACAGTTGCCTCATAAAAAATTTCTAAAAATGGCAGTATCTTCTCAGCAACGAACCAATGTTACTCAGTTAATAGCAAAGTACCGTCAGTGCTAGGATAGTGCGTTTGAATAAAAACAGAAAAAGTGATCTGGTATGGTAAAAGATGCTTAAGCATGAGGTAAGTAGAGTTCCACCTTACCTCCATGTCCAAACCGAACTTTCTTGGACGTACACCCATCGCCCTGCAGAAGTTCTTATATTGTGTTATTCTTACGTTAGAATTATTCAAGAAAGAAATTGCATCGCGAAAAGCTTTAATATACGGACTCAACCTCTTCAAACCACATTTGACTCATATGTACCATCTAGATATCGTAGTCCCAGCTAGATACCGTATTGTTGGGGTTGTATTGCAGCTTGCAGCTGCCTCATCGCCAATCCTTGTTTGGTTCGACATCTTGTAGCATGTTTAAGCAAGTGCCCCGTTCCACCTGTAGACTTCGCAGACAATTCATGGTGACAAATTTTACAAATAGCATATGGTACCTCATTTCCCGCTGCATCTTGCTTGCTTGTCCTGTCGAAATTCTCTCACACTCCTGATGTAGACGGCCTCGACCTCTTTGCTCCGGTTGCCGTTGAGCCTGATGCTGATGTGGAGCCTGATGATGGAACTCCACCTTGCTCCTCCGGTGAAACCTCCGATTGGTTTGACGTAGCCGTAGCCACCTCTATGGACGCAATTTCCTCCAACGAAAAGTCCGTACTCACCATGAGCAAAGCTGTCGTAAGGATTGTCCATAACGAAAACTGTAAAATTGAAACTAACACTATAACTACTTTCATCTTAGCATAATAATAACTAACAATAATAGTATTGTACCTCTTTCGCTGACTTGCTGACGAAAATTGAATTCTCCAAATTTTGGCACAATTTTTTGAATTTTGCCAAATTAGCACAACACGGATTTGAATTTGTACAACATAATTTTAAAGAGAGGATGGAGAATGAAGGGGTACTGAATGAGGGGGGTATGGTGGCTATTTATAGAAAAAAAAATTGAAATATTTTGAATTTTTTGCCATTTTTAAGTCCCCAAAGGTAAAAAACGGTCAACCCCCCCAACGGCCGAATTTTTCGGGCCGTGCCATGCGGCAGTGCAACAGTGCCGCACGGCTCCTCGCCGACCCCGCCGCCTCCTCGGTCCTTGCCTTCCCACGACCCCGCCGCGTCGACGTCGTCGACGACCCTCGCCTCGCGGCCCGCGCCTCGCGCCTCCTGTGGCCCGCGCCGCCTCGCGACCTGCGCCTCGACAACACCGTGCGCCGCGCCGCCTCGACGACCCCGCACCTCCTCGCCTCCCTGCGGCCCCGTTGCCTCGACGACACCGTCGGCGACCGTCGCGCTCGGCCTCGACGACCCAGCGCCTCCTCGCCTCCCCGCGGCCCCGCCACCTCAGCGACGCCTCCTCCGTCCGCTCCGGCGCAGCACCATGCGCCACGCCGCCGCCTGGCCCACCTCCTCCTCCCTCCGCTCCGGCGCAGCACCGTGCGCCGCTAGCTCTAGCCCTCGCCTCCGCTTCCTCTGGGGCGTGCCTCTGGGCCGCCGTGCCGTGCGTGCTGGGTGGCCCGCCGTGCCAGGTGGCGGCCGGGGTCTCGTCTTTGGGCGGCCACGGCCCATGAATAGTGCGGACCATGCTGTGCTTGGGTGGGCCTCTGATATCATGCCGTGCGGCCAGTGGGCCGGCCCATTTGGCTTGCACTAGTGTTGTTAAGTGAACCGTGAAAAGACACTTTTGCCCTTCTTCTTCTTCAACCTACCTTCCTCCGTGCCTCCCTCTCTCCTCGCCACCACATCCCACCTCCCGCCAGCCTCCTTCCCTCCTCCCGTTGGCCGTTTTTGTCCTTTGGGCTTATAGACAACCACCTCTTCTTCTACCTCTTCCTTCCCACCTCTCCTGTAATGACCGCCACCATACCTCCTCGCCACCCCTCTTGATATGGCCAACTAATCCACCGCTGTTTTGGGGGCCCAAAATCATCACCATCGGCCTGATCTGGGTCAGCAGGTGCCTCTAGCTCGGTTCTATTTCCCCTTCTCTCTGTACCTCCCCATTTATCTCTCACCATCCACACCCAAGATGGCTTCACAGCTCAGGCCACCACCGTTGCCACTCGACCGGGTCACGGCGCCCATGTTGTGCACCACCTCATCTCTGCCGCCGGTGATGGGAGGACGGGGACCTCGGTGCTTGGAGGGATGGGGCGGCAGCCGGTGATGGGAGCTAGAACGGTGGATCTGGTGCTGAGGGGTAGGAGGGGGCGGTGAAGTAGAGATGGAAGAGGGAAGGTTGCGGATGGGCGGGAGAGAGAGAGAGTAGCGGCGATCGGTGTGGCGTCCAGTAGGGCCAGGAGAGAGGAGAGAGAACGGTGGAAAAGAGAAGGGAGAAGTTGAAAATAGTACTGACATGTGGGCCATTATGAGGGGTAAATTGGGTATTTTGATGAAAATCTAACAACCATTTGAAGGTTAATGGCAATGAGATTTTTTTTTAAAAAATAATATTATTTTAAAAGATATTTACAAAATAAATAGTCGCTCCCAAAAATTACAAAAATATGTCCTATCGCCACCACATGGCGGTCCAACTAGCTATCGCGATTGAGCTGGCGGCGAGAAGATTAAGCTAGTTCTGTCGCTTGATTCAAGCGGCGATAAGTTCTGTCGCTTGATTGAGCGGCGGCGAGGACCCGACTATAAAACCCCAAAAAATCGAGTGTCGAATTCATTTTATTCCGAGAAAAAACAAGAGAGTTGAGAGGAGAGAAGAAATAGTAGCGAAGCTCACGGTTAAATCGTAGAGGAGAGAGATTGACAAAGCATCGGTTTGATCGATCATCTTGCGGTAAATTTTTGAAGCGTATGCGTTACGTCCAAACCTTGTAGGTTAGCAAACAAAAATAGCGACATAGAATTGAGTAGGTTAGATAAATGTAGTCGAATTGTGTAGTACATATTTTGAGTTGCGTAGCGACATAGAATAGCGACAATAGCGTAGGGTGAGTAGGTTAGATAAATGTAGTCGAACTGTGTAGTACATATTTTGAGTTGCGTAGCGACATAGAATAGCGACAATAGCGACATAGAATTGAGTATGGTACATAAATGTAGTTTAACTGTGTAGTACATATTTTGAGTTATGTAGAGACATAAATGTACCAGACAGCGAGTACGTGGAGTTCAGCAGCCCGCATGGGCCCACGCTGAAGTGGATCTGCCAGTTCTACGTAAGTGTTTGTAATTATTGTTCTCTCGCAACAATTCGTATGTGAACCTTGCTGATGTGTACGTGTCTTCTTGCGGCGGCGTGGCGCGAGAACCGGGGGCGTTCGCTGTTAGGAGGCACTTGGAGGCCTACCTGCTGTGGTTGTTTGGGTGGGTCATGTTCCTGGGCTCCCACGGCGACAGCGTCGACAAGCACTACCTCCGGTACGCGCGTGAGGTGGCGGACTCACCGATCGACCAGATCCGCGATGCGTGTGGGGTCGGCCGTCTTTGTCTTGCGACGTACCGCGCCTTGTGCGGCGGCGTGCCCGGCGTGCACCACGATAGCTCCATCCTCTCGGGATGCCCGCTTCTACTACAATTGTGGTCGTTGGAGCATTTCCAGATCGGACGACCACAGCTGGACTTGGGAGCGTACGAGGATAGCGTGTACGTCCCGCAGGACGACCTGGACCAGCCGACCATGGGCACTATGTGGTGCCGCCGACGGGTTAGTTTCATAGTCATTTATTGTTTTCGTATTGCAATCACTATTTCGTGTGCTTAGTTTGCAGTGTTCTATTACAAAGGTCACATTCACGCCGATCACCTCGCAGGGCTCCTACCAGGAGTACGTTACGATGTTCGATCAGCTGACCGATGACCGCGTCATCTGGACACCGTACAGTGATGACAAGGTGATCGCGCGCGCCCCCAATGGACTGTCGATGTTGTGCATGCGAGACTACCTATACTGGTACACACGGAGTGTCTTAGTGCATGATATCTTCATGGAGAGTACAGTGCAGTGGGTCATGCGCCGATTCGATGCGATAGGAGGTCCCAGCCCCTTGGGGGGGAGGCGGGTGCCGGTGCACGTACACGCGTAAGTTCACTCTTTACTTCTTTGGTACAATGTGTGTTACATGCCCACCAAATATTTTTCTTGCTGTCCACAGGTACACTAGGAAGGGAGTTCGTGGCACGATGTCCTGGTCGGACGGATGGCCCCTTGGGTCGAGGTTGGAGTAGCGCGCGCGGCGACCTCATCGGTGTGGGCAAGATCCTCGACCCGAGGCGTGCGGCGGTACATGGGTGATGCGCTACTGGGAGCGAGGCTTGGTGCGTCCGGTCGTGGTCGACCCTCCTCGACATGAGGCGCGGCGTCGGACACGTACCCACCCGGTGGACTCGCTTTCCACGCTGCGTATGTACTCAGCGATCCTTATTTCATATTTAATTTGTGGACTTAGGTCTACAACTTGTTGATTACATGCGGTGGATCTTCACGGGAGATTGTCGAGTTGGTAGACTCGCGCGACACATGACAATGCTAGGGAGACGAGAGGGCTCTGCGGCGGATCGAGGAGGCGGAGTACGCGGAGTGTAGATCGGGGTGTCGCACGCCGACCGGCCGGTTGGCCGACGATCCAGGGCGAGTCGGCCGAGGTGGCGAGACCACGACCTCTGCTCCGCCGCGCGTGGCGGGCTCGTCGTCATGGCGGTGGGGAGCACCTTGGGACATGTCGGAGGTGAGTGCGACACGCTCACATCGCTTCTTCATTTGAACCTTGGAAGTTTGTAGCGACTATCTTACATTACGGGTCCTCGGCTCCACCCGTGCGGGCTAGGACTATGCGCGTCGTCAGAGCACATCTTCGGGCCAACAGGTAAGTTTCGCTTGGTTGCGTAACGTCCTTTCCGCCATGATTATGTTTGTAATGTAATTTTTCACAGGAACGGCTTGGGAGGACGATGCATTGTCGCCAGACGATGTGGACCTATCGGCACACATCGAGGACTTCTTGAGGATCCGCGTGACATGCGATTCTCTTTGGAGGCTTCTCGGTATGCGGTGCGCATAAAGTTCGACCCATGAAGCGCGAGACCCGGTAGCGAGAGGCGGCCCGCGAGAGCGGCCCTTGGTGACACCACCGCGAGCTACTCGCGGTCGGGTAGTCGGCGGCCCGACTCTCGGCGTACTCGCACGGCGATGGGCGAGGCGGGGATGATACGCGAGTGCGCCCTAGAGGGCGCCACTAGATATTGATTTCTGTTAATATCAGTAATGGTAGCTATGCAAATTTTATTCTGTTTGCAACTATTATTATGACAGTCTCCAATTTCGATACCAAAAGCTTTTGAAGATCGGATGAGCTAGCTTTTTAGGACGATATGACCAGACTAGGCAGCTTTTTAGGACGATGTGACCGGATGAGCTAGCTTTTTAGGACAATGTGACAACACGAGCTAGCTTTTTAGGACGATGTGACAAGACCAGCTAGCTTTTCAGGATGATATTACTCGGCGAGGCGGCTTTTCTTGAGGCGTGGCGAGACTAGGCGGCTTTGAGGCGATGTGATCGGACTATTTCGGGACGATGTGCGAGGCGACTTTTAGGACTATTTGACCCGACGAGGCACCTTTTACCAAGACGAGAGCCTCGGCTAAGGCTCCATCGCTCTAGCTATAAATCTGGCGCAACTTCGTCCAACAAGTTCACAACAGCACCACCAAGTAGAAAACACGGACAATGAGAAGGAATGGGAGAAAATGCAAGCTTTTGAAGGATTGGGTGTCTCCCCATGAGACCGGCGCTTCGCTATCATGCCGCTAGTCGGGAACCTTTCACACATAAAACTTTTTGAGGCGGTGGATGCGAGGAAGCGCCTCGTAGTCGCCCAATGATTAGGGAGCCGCGACCCCGACCTATGCCACCTATGCCCGATAGGGTGGCGCCACCCTATCTTTGGTGTCGGGGCGCTGCAAGTGCGTCAAATCAGCCGATGAGTGGACCATTGGGCGCGCCATTGGTCTTTGCCCAAACTACGTCGTGGACTACAATGATGGACATCTAGTAATAAACCGTATTTCATGGTACAATGCTATTTTTCTTCCGTGCGGCGTAACGAACTCTCTTTACCCACCGCGATCTCGCCACCCCTATGTGACTTCCAGCGGTGGATCGGCGACAAGATCCACCCCTACGACATGTAATGTCGTTCTTTGAGACGGAAGAAGCTGGGCGGGAGGACATCGAGACGTGGCGCCTCAAAGAGTTGAAAGGAGCAGCCGAGCAAGGTAGGCGGGACGAGCGGTGCGAGGAGCGAGGCGTGAGCATGTGAGGCAACGAGGCGAAGAAATAGGTGACTCGGCGGCGCACACAATGGCGAGAAGGGCAAGAGGTTGCGATGTCGTCGATGAAGACTATGCTTGAATTACCTCATTCGATGAGACAAGCTAGTGGCCTTCTTGGCGAGGGAGGATCTTGAAGACTGGTGGAAAGGGCGGATCTCGAAGACCGGGACTACATGGCATTGTCCAAAGATGAAGGTTACGATGGCGATAATGATGCGGACGGCGGCGGTTCCATCGAGTGGAACACATACGGTTCGAGAACCTCATCGTCAACAAAGCTCCCATGTATCGTGGGAGTGCGACCAGCGAGTCGGACTAGGAGCTACGTACAAATGCAAGGAGGCGTGCACGATGCGGTCAAATTACGGGCATTGTCGGTCGTCGCACATTCACCGTCGTCAATTCTACCCCAAGATGCTAAGGCGTGAAGTGCGGCATAGAGGATGCCCTTGGCGTGTGCAGCGTTTGACCCAAGTGGGACACCTCTGGAAGTGCTCCATAGTGGTCCCTCACACATGCGTCATCATTGATCGGTCTGATCCACCGGAATCTATCATCAGGCTTCATCGCCAATCTCATGTACGGTTAGATCGTGGATAACCTAGATTTTGAGCCACGATCCATCATTCGGGACATTGAGGCAAGGTTCCAGTACACTATCAGCTATGCCAAGGCTTGGAGGGCAAAACAGAAGGCATTGGAATCATGGTTCGGCACGTTCGAGGATTCCTACCACAACCTCACTGGGCAACTCCGAGTCATACAAGACAGGAATCCCGGCACTCATGTCGACATTCAAGGCGCCACGCATCGGAGTGGCCTAATAAGGGTACTACAACGAGCATTCTTCGCCTTTGGTCCATGCATCAATGCATTAAACGCTTGTCGTCAATCTTGTGCATCGATGGCATGTTCTGGTTGGGAGGTACAAGGGCGGATCGACTACAATAGCGACGGACGGAAACAATCAAGTTCTTCCTGTGGCATTCGCTTTCGTTGAAAGCGAGAACATGGATAGCTGGCTGTGGTTTCTGAAGAATATGAGGATTTCTGTTGTGTAGGACCGTTCCAACGTATGCCTCATACATGATCGGCGCGCGAGCTGCTGCGTGCAATAACTCGGCTACAACGAGGAAGGCGTACCACTTCCATGGCGGATCTACAAGCGGTGGTGCATGAGGTACTTGGGTGCAAACTTCTATAGCGATTCGCAACAAGGACTTGATGAACCTATTCAGCGCTGTGCAGCGAGAACCCGACAACGTAAGTTGAAGCAGATCTAGAAGATTCTGAGCGCCAGGACCCAAACCCACGAAGGGAGGCAACGAGAAGGGCGCCCCAAGCGGCGGCAGGCCCGAAGCATTGTCATAGCTACCCCAGACGCTCCTAGTGTCACGAGGAAGGCAGGGCACAGGTCAAATGCTTCTCGGTGGGGCGAGAAGCGAGCCTAAGGAGAAATGGTGTTGCTACATGGCGGGGTGGTGCTCGATATGGTATCATGACAACCAACCTCGCGAGGTCTACAATTGGGTCATGCGCGGCGCCAGTGCCTCCTTTGGTTGGTATTGTGGAGCAATTCTCCACGGTACCACAAACTACTTTGTTAACAGATGCGACAATCGTCGCTCACCATGGCAAATGATGAGTACTCTACTCGCCATGATCACCGCATACATGGAGGAGAAAAGCAAGAAGGGTGAGATGCAGGGCATTCAAGATGGGCACGAGGAGCTTCGCCGAGATAATGTGCGAGGATAAGGGCGTCGCGGGACTAACCGCGAGGATCACCATGAGTGCGCTACGCGCAATAGTTGCGTATGCACTTGTAACAAGCCCCTTCTTACGCATAGGCCTGCTCCTATGTCATGGTCACTGTTCGATGGTGGCGCGACATCCGGCAATACCTCTCTCACTA
Organism: Ampelocalamus luodianensis; assembly: GCA_036346255.1. NCBI lineage: Eukaryota > Viridiplantae > Streptophyta > Magnoliopsida > Poales > Poaceae > Ampelocalamus > Ampelocalamus luodianensis. The sequence continues at coordinate 11,211,736 of CM070628.1, forward strand.
TTTCACCAAGGAGGCGGTGATGCAAACATGGAGTGGAGAGATGTATGGTTACGCCATTATTGGCCATTTCGCGGCCATCCAACACAGGAGCAACTAATCGGACCGCGGACATTGCTAGGCTCAAGGAAAGGTTGGTGGCGATAGGTGCGACGCATCGAGAGCGATATGGGCGAGGCGAAGCGGGCGTCGCCGCGAAGAAGTGCTCCATTTGCGGGAGTCTAGGCACACCTTCAAGACATGCCCGCGCGAAACACTCGGGACCAAGGAGACATCGGCATTCGGACGTCGCGCGGGGACCTCATCCGTGCCCGACTAGGCGATCCACATGGGAGACGTTGAGATCGCGACCACGACAAAAAACGGACAGTACTAATATATTATTATCAACGTTGTGAATTATCATTTCAATTAAGTGTTATGACGTTCTGCTGCAAGTTCTGTAATATCAGTGTGTATGAATTCCCGAGCGAATCGCAATATCACTTACCTTCCTCTTTACGAATCGTTCATACCTCAAACGTCCTCGCTAAATTCTCCAAAAATTTACCGTAGTAGAACAACATACGACGATAATAAAATGTTATTGCGAGTCTAACAGATTTCGTACCGTTTAAAATTTATGAAAATCACAAACTACCTAAGTGGAATAGGAAAAATCAAAAACTGGTTAGGGCTAAGGTATATATCGCCAGTTCAACTGGTGATAGGTTCTGTCGCCGATTGAATCGCGATAACTTCGTCGCGCGATTCAGCGGCGATAAATACCTCAGCGGCGACGAGTGGGGATAGGTCTGTCGCCGATTCAAGCTGGCGATAGGTTCTGTCGCATGATTGAACGATGACGAGGATATATTTTGTAATTTTTGGAAGCGATTATTTATTTTTGTAAATATCTTTTAAAATAATATTATTTTTAAAAAAATCATGACAATGAGACCTAAGAAGTGACTATAGTAGCAAATAGGGGGCACAAAGTAGAAATTCGGTGGCACGTAAGAAAACAGAATTTTTTCGGTAGCACATCCAAGATGAGGGACAGGGTAACTCTTCGTGGCGTGAAAGGAATTTTGGGGCTGTTCGGCTTAGTTCTAATGAACTAAGCTAAAATTTAGTATAATCAAAACTTAGACAAAGCTAAAATTTGATAAAATAGATATTATTTGGAATGCGGTCAATACAACTTTCTTACTTTTGGATTGCTCACATGTGACATTGAATTTTATTGGTATTACTAAATATGAGTAACATACCAAACGATAGCTAATTTTCATTGATGTTACCAAAATTTAATTTAATTTACGTTAGTAAAGAACCAAACAGTCCCAACGGTTACAATTGCCAATCAGAATTCAACTCTCAGCAATGCCAATCAGAATGCAGGAGTGAAATAATGGCGAGTACAGACTGAAACGCCGGTGCATGGTGCGCCATGTATCTGCTTTCTTCCGTATAGATATCAACACTTAATAATAGCTCAGTAGAAATAAGTCAAGGACAACAGTTAGTCACATCAAATTAATCAAATATATTGGACCAACTTACTAGCGCCGTGAAGGGTTTAATTCTGTTTTCGCCTTTAAATAACCACTGCGGCTGAAGTCATAGTCTACATGTGTAACTTCCGAACTCAGGAATTACAAAACTCTCTACTAGCAATACGGGTCGTTGTTGTGTCAGTCATATTTAACTTGACAATACAATCTCTCATTGGAATCTTGGTCTTTTTGCAGGACCTTGATCGATGATAGGGTCAATTTGGGGAGGCAGTGCCTCTGAGGCCAGCAGATCATCTGGCGCTTTCTCTTGTTCTGATGCAGAGGGTGGGACATAGCCCTCCGGAAAAGGTGGAGGGGGAGGAGCAGGCGGCAGCTGCAAAGAAAGATGTCATAAGTTTGAAAGTAATCAACAAATGGTTGACAAAACAGGTTGACGAGATTGCAAATACTAGTGAACTCTTTGAGTAAAGATAAGGCAGCAGAACTCGCATGTAGTTAGAAAAAGCTCTGTGGACTGTTAGTCCAGGATGCATCAGACGCACAACTTTTGCTCTTTTGTCTAATGGCTACTATTATCTACCAAGGTATACGGCAACAGGAGGCAAGTTTTGCCATTTACATCAGACATTCATTGCACAAAAAGGTTAATATTACCTTCCGTTGCAAAGATATGAGGATATGATCAACTCGTTTCAACTCCTTCAAGTCAATTGCTTCCTTTTGGGCCTTTGATTCAGAAGCTGCTGCATCAGACTCAGCTTCCACTGTAAAGTACAAAAAGAGAGATTCCAGTGATGCTATTTTTATTTTTGCAAGGGGGGGAAGCAACATGTGATTTGTGAACCACAGTAGGCAGTAGCAACCAAGGCCGACTAGCATTATTAAGCATTATCAATGTGTCAAAGATAAGGAGTAGTCTTTTCATCAAACATCGTTTTAATTTTTTTATTTGTGTTCCAACTTCCAAGCTCCAGCTTAGACACAACAAACGTTCGTCAACATGGCTCCCTGTTCTGGTTACTAGGTACTGGTAATACTTTCAAGAAAGTCTCTGCAATGATCTGTGAGTAGGCAGTGTTGATCTGCATTCAATAAGCTCCCTTTTGTATGTACAAATGGAATAGTGTGCCAATTCACAAAGAATTATATCTGGACACTTCCAATCCACAAAGTAGTAACTAAAACAGGTCTCTTTCAATGGTTAAGCTAAGCATACAACATAAAACTATAAAGGGCCCTATACTCTCAGAGAACCATAAGAGGCCCAAAGAATATTTCAAGACCCAAGCAACATTACCAGCAAAGAGTGATACTTTAATAATTAAACAATCCCAGTAACGCCAGAAGAAAAGTAAGTATCAGCAAACTGCCAAGCAAAACACAGAAAATCAGGAAAATAGATTCAAATGTCTTGCTTAGAGCTTTAAAATATATTAGAAACCATATAAGCTCCTACCTGTATATTTTGCACCACCAAAGCTCCAAGTGCTGCATATATCTACCGCTCAAAATTACAAAAGGCCTAGATCTATCTCTCAAAATCCTTTTATTAATCAGAAAAGGCCAAGGATGTTACTTCATCCATTTTAGCCTTGTTTGGGTCCTTGTGCCGCCACTGATGTGCTGCTGCGTTCTGCATACACAGCTGCTGGCTGCCAAGCACACCACCACCAACAGCTGAGAACACACCAATTATAGCTGCACATCCCAATGCAAAAATAACAAGCTGCCACATACTGCTCACTGCGGTGTGTGAATCAAGGTTCAAAAAACTGGCGATCACCAGAATTCTGGAAATCCTGGTGCGTACCAGGAATTCTAAAATTGGTTGGTTTTGGAGAACCTGATTGCTAGCTTAACTGAGGCTAAAAACCAATGCTATTATAAGGTTGATGGAACAACAAAACTTAAAAAAATGCAACGAAAAAAAAACTAGACTCAGTCCACCATGAATAGACCAGTGACTGGATTCCCGGTGGGCACCGAGATTTAAAATTCCGAAAAATTGAACCTTGGTGCCAACAGATGGAGCACACTTTTGGGAGGACAGCTAATTTGTGAATTTGGAACTAATTTAACTATAAAACTCAGTTAACAAACTATAAAGGAAATTAAATTCACCAGTGCTGTGACAGAGCAGTGGTAGATTTTTTAGCTACCATCTTTTAGGGGGAACCTGTTGGTTCTGTAATTTTAAATGAGTTGATTTATAAATAGGGTGCTTCAATAATTCCTCCAGAAAATGTATACATTTACTTTTTTACGAACCTAATGACGAATCAATGGCCGCAATTATCCTGACCAATAAGTCTACTGCTTGTTAGTTCCAGTTTTTCAAATTCGAGAGAACCACAATTAATAAGATCAGCTGAATATTCCAAAAAAGTATTTCACTGAGAAAGTGAGAATACAGCAAAAAATTGGCCAAAATTTTTATCTCAATTGTCTGTTAAGAGGTGAAATTATTAGACTAGCAATCATATATTACCATGCGTAAGTGATGTTTCATCATGTGAGAAACAGGTAAAAACAAAGAAGAATGTAAGAAACAGGTAAGATGTGAGGACCATACCATTCCCAATTTTCTCCAACTTTGAACATGCCGTAGTAAATGCTTTTGATATGTGATGCATAGCCCTACTCTGCAGTTAGATTGGTAAAAAATAAGTCACAAGCAACCTAAAATCTGCAGTTAGATTGGTAAATTCCACCTAAAATGTCCATAAATTGCAACGCTCAAAACTAAAGACCAATTATACCACATTGTCATCGCATTGCTAGTCTGTGAACACATAAACTAAAACCCCATTGCACCAATCTAAGCAAAAACGAAGGGAGGCTTTACAATGCGGGAGGCGAAGACGTTGCAGAGCTGGGGCGCCTGGTAGATGGAGCCGTCGAGGATGTAGTAGGCAAGCATGGCGTGGGCCTTCTCGGGGCTCTCCCGCTTCTGCTTGCGGATCACGAACAGGTGCGGCTCCATCACGTCGCTCAGCACGTACTCCATCCCGGTCATCTTCCTGCGACAACCACAGGGAACGGACAACCCTAGTAACTGACCTCCGCTTCGTGCGAATTGGAGAAAGATGGGGAGGGCTAGGGTATTACGTGAGGTGGGACATGTCGAGGGGGTGGATTTGGCGAGAGCGGAGGGATTCGTTGTTGCAGGTGATGTCGTAGAAGGGGGAGAGGGCGAAGTAGTCGAAGACGAGATTGCGGTCGAGCGGGTAGGTGTTGAGCCAGAGCTGGTCGCGGAAGCAGATCCCCGTCATGTCCGTGCCCGGCGGGGGCGGGAGCGCGGCCGCGCCGTCGCTCGGGGGCGGTGGGGGGAGCGGCGTCGCCGACATCGCCGCCCAGGAAGCACCTTCTGTGCACCGAATCGAGCCGGAGGGCGACGGCGGCGCGGGTTGCGAGGATGGATGATACGGCGGCGCCGGCGAGGAGGGGGGCTGCGGCGCCGGCGAGGGGGGGAGGAGGATGCTGTAGAGCCGAATCGGAAGGTGGTCTAGGGACAAAAATGCGAACTGCAGTTGTAGGCTTGTCGTCGACTATGCTTCAGCTAAACGGGATTGCAGTGAAGATGTTGCAAGGTGAGCGTGTATACTACCGAGTGGTTTAGCAGATACGGGTCTGTCTGGAAATTAGGAATTTGACGGAATTTTTATAAAAACTATGGGAATTGATAATAGGGTACTGATACTATGCGCATTCGTCTCTAAAAATCAGACGCACCGGACTTCAAACCGCACTCCACTTCGCTTTACTCTCATCGCTCTCATCCACTATCCGGACCACCTTATCCCATCGCTCTCTACCATTCGTTTCTTTTCATTCTCTCCTCCGTCCCTTCTCCCCACTGCTTTCTCTCCTGTTCCCCTTCTTCCATCTGCACTTCTTCCACCTGCACACATAGTGGCTGCCCCATGGCACCGCTCCCTGGCTCGGCCCTCAACGCGCCTGGCCGTCGTCGCTGTCGTCCCCACACCCGCGCTCGCGCGCCGCGCCTCTGGCCGCGCCGGCCTAGCTCACGCGCCCTCGCCTCGGCTGCTCTGCGTCGCGCCCGGCCGCCTTGGCTCGCGCTCTGCACCCCTGCTTCTCCGCCTCCCGCTGCCCCTAGCTCGGATTCGCCTTCTGGACTGCGCAGGCCACGCGAGAGGCGCCGCTCGCCGCCGCCGCATTGTCCCCGGCGGCGGCGGATCATCTAAGTCTGCTGCTAGTCCCAAGCCTTAGGAGGCAGCTGCTCCGCCGGGGTGAGTTTTTGATATGTGTGCAATGTTGCAACCGTGAAATAAAAATGTTGCACAGGGAGAAAAAAATGTTGCATACGAATTTATGAGATATTGCATCTTTTTTGATATGCTGGTGTCTTCCAAATGTTGTGTGTGTTTGATTATGTGATTATGTTGCGTCGTTTTGATTCTGAGATTATTTGTTTGTTTGATCCTGAGATTTTGAGGTAATGTTGTATACGAGTGTTTGATATGTTGCAAAAAAGAAAGAAAATATTATAGTGCTCTTTGTGAAGTGTTGCATCGGACGAACCGAGACTGTACGGTGGAAAGCCCTTCGAGCTGTAGCTGCTCCCTTGATAATATGCATACGTCCCGGACGGAGGAATAAAAATCTGACGTGCTCAGGGCCCACCAGTCCTTTTCAGCACTCCCCACTAGACATTTTCCATATTCCCGAGCAGTTTCTAGCTATTTCGTACTCACTACCACCCCACCTCTCTCCCCTGTGGCTCTGCTCAAAGACACACCTGCACTTCAGTCTCACACGCCTCCGCGCACGAGCCTTCTCGACACCATGGGATTCCCTGTTAGGTACCCGGAGCAGCTCCTCCCACGGGTTCTTCTCCTCCTCGGCCACCTCCGTCGCTTCCTCCTCTGAGGCTTCTACGCCGTCGACCTCGACGGCACTGACTGGCGTGATGCCTGGCGCAGAGCTGCAGGGGCGCGCGCGCACGGGAGGCCTCGCTGCGGCTGCTTCGCGACCGAGTTTGAACGCTGGCGATGGTCATCGAGGCGTTATCGTCTGCGATTCGACAAGTGGTGGCATCCGTCTTTGGCGTGTGCGGAGACGGCGACTGCGTGATATGCCTGTATGGTTTCGGCTTGGGTTCATTGTGTTGGTTCTTGATTTATCCCGATTAGAAAAATGTTCTTTGAGATGTTGCAGCCCATTGAGAATAATGTTGCATCCCGTTGAGAATAATGTTGCATACTGTTTTTTGAGATGTTGCATATGTAGAGAAAAAATATTGTATTTATAGAAAAAATGTTGTATCTGTAGAAAAAAGTATTGCATACTATTCACGGTGATGTTGTAATTTTTTCAATGCGTTTTTTTTTTCAAATGCTTTCTTTTTTATTCTGATGTTTTTTGAGACGATGTTTCACGGTGATGTTTGGCTCTCTGCGCCCCTGTGCCCCCTCGGCTCACCTCCCGCACCGCGCCCGGCTAGCTCAGCCTCCCGCCGTCGGCCGTCTCAGCTCGCCCCTGCATCCTTGCTACTGTGCTCAGGCCGTACGATGCTAGCGCTGGGACCGTACATCCGAGCGCTAGTCACGCTCGACTATTTAATTTCTGTGAGATTCAAAAAAAATTCACATATTCTAAATAGAGCTAAAATGGCCATCCAACTAGCCAAAGCCTCATCTATCATAACAAGTTGGCAACTTAGCGTGCTAGTATATATACTAGTTGGCCTGTGCGCGCCCATGGCGCACTGTGAAAGACCCGTGGCCGGTGGGGCCGCGGCAGTGACGGAGGGAGAAAGAGCGACGTGGGGCTGGTGGGGCCACGCGACTTCCGAGTCCGTAGAATCGTGAGCCACGCCCGTGTGTGGGCCCGCGTGTGGAACGCGTGGAGAGGCAGCCTGCTGCGCGGGCGTGTCTCGCGAGCGAGGAAGCGAAGGATTGGTATGCAAAACGAAATAAATATCCGACGGACGGGAAGCCACGCGAGACCGAATCGAACGGCGTATGGGAAAAAGGAGACGTGGCCCGGACGAGGGGCGCCGAAGTCTGCCTCGAATTAAGACCGAAGGATTTCACAAAGATGAATTATGCATACTTGCATTTGATGCCACCTTTAGTCATAAGTCATAGATATGTTGGAAACTTTAAAAAGTTCTACCACCTTCTATATTTCTCTCTGAATTAGAGAAGTGTCGTGGGTGGTTTAAACAACAGGAAAAAAAACATCTATAGCACAGGTTTTGATCTGGTACCAAATAATATCACAAACAATGCAGGTTCCGACCAATACCACAGGGGGTCGCTCTAATCTCCCATCTCCCATCTATACCACTTTTGTGAACTGTGGTATCCCATTTTTGCCTCAATTTGTTTATTCGAACGTTGAACATGCGAGTTGACGGAAATACCCTCTGAGTCAATTTGGCAAATACATGGTTGGACCCAACCAGGTCAGAGTTCGTCCTCTTCTGCTCTCCCCATCCTGAATCTCTCTCTCTCTCTCTCGTTGCTCCTGCTCTTGCGACGACGGTGGTGCGGAAGCTTGGTGCAGAAGCTGGGTGGAACCCGGTATGTAGATCTAGATTAGGATTGCGTCATGTTGGTGCCCTTTTGCCCTAGATTTGCACTGCATGTGGAGTTGTTCTAAACCCTATAACTTTTTTTTGGCAGTAGGGCAATGTAAGCTTGGGAGGCAGACATCAGAAGGTGCAGGATGACATTTCGAAGTGAAGAGCCCAGTGGGTTTCAGACCTCAAATTTGTAATTCGTAATCTTCTAAGTTCACAACACTAGTCCCTGTATTAGTAGTCAGTGTCCACAATTACATCATTGAATATCAAACACATATCACGAAAATATAAAGATGTCGAACCCGGGAACGAAGGATCCCAAATTCTCTGTGTTCATACACTAGTCCAGGGTTTCTAGTGTACACAGTTAACAAAAAGTGATAGCACAATCATATCACGCATTTATTGATAAAACTTCAGAGTTTATTACAAAAGGGTCTGCGGCCAAAAGAAAAGAAATAACACAGCGGAAGAGTAGTAGTAGTAGGCCACACGACTTGCCACAGACAATCGTGCGGGGCGCGACCTATTCGTCAAGATCCTCACCGTCGGAAAAGCGTCTTCTCCGAATAAGATTTATTCGATGAAAAGTGAGCACAACTTCCGTGCTGCAAGTCACACCCAATATAGAAAGTTTAATGCATGCATAAGGTAAACAAATGTAATGGCGGGGTTGTTTTGCATAACAAAGCATTTTGATTATATTGCTAATACTTTTGTAAGACAAATTTTAATAATTCAAATAAAAACGTGACAAAGCGACAACGAATATTGGATGACCTCCATTAGTTGAATATTGAAGGATATCCTCCTAACACTTGGCTAACCACCCAATTTTTACCATAGGACTATCCATCCTAAAACATCATTGAACACATTTTATAAACCAAAAACAATTCTAACTTAGAGTGGCTTTGCTAGCATGTCCATGACCGCGGACGCGCTATTGAATAGTTTACACTCTGCAGAGGTTATGCAGCTTTACCCACACGAGATAAAATGCTTTTAATGTCGGCCAAAGCACGCTTAGAAGGCGTGTGACTAAGCAATTATCATGAGGCCGTTACAAGCGGTGTCCTCTTGTATTCATGCGCTAAGGTTTCGCTACCTTTGGACTATCCATCCTCAGGAAGCCCCTCTTGCGCAAAGTGGGACTAATGTCGACCAACGCCCACATACAACATAGCACAAATAACACTAAGACACCACAGTTATTTAGCCAAATCCCGCCCATACGGGACATGTGGTGGTACGGTAGGCGTAGCAAAACACGCTCAAGACCGGTCCTTAAGCGACTCAGCGACTTCCAATTTAAAACCACAGGTCGTAATCCTAACAGATTAGACAGTGCATGAACCGCACACCACCATCCATCCATCTCGCCAAGCCCAAACCCATTTCATTTTATTTAGAATAAAAACCTCTTTATAAATCTTTCGAGATAAAACAATACCACAGGAACACATTTTAAATTAAATTGTAAAGATTTGACTAAATTCTCCCAAATTTGTAAATGTTATCTAAGCAAGGCTAAGCATTTGACAAATTTTATCTAAGGTGTCAAGGTATTCAGGTTCGATAATCAAATTGGCCATACCAAGGAGTTTGGAACAACTATATATGAGATCAAGTTATTCGGACATTTTTATAAACATATGCATGCAATAGTAAATTGTAAATAGTAAATAAATACTTAAAAACAATGGGAACAATATGATCAATAGTGTAACTTGCCTTCGTTGAAGTCTTGGAACTCTAAATCGTCGGAAGGATCTAACTCTCGAGTCGTGAAGTCTATCGTGAAAATCGACAAATTCAACTCAAATTCAAATTAATTCAAAAACTCAGATCAAACTAACTCCAAATTGAAATATTTTGCTTTAGTTAGCTAGATTATGATTTTAGACAAATTTTGCAATTTGAACCACTCAATTGGAGTTCAAATGCAAAAGATATGAATTTTAGAAGTTTAATACAAAATGTGGAATTTAATTGAATCTCGAATTATTTTTCTAAAGAAAATTCTATTTATTGCGCAATCTTGGCCTTGATGAATTTCAGGAATTAAAAGAAATGAATTAATTTTTCGACATGTGGACCCCATCGTAAGTGACTTCGGCTCTCGGTGGTGATTTCACCGAGCCGAGGGTGATCTGCGCGGTGGACACGCCACGCAGCGCCGACGGCGTGACACGCGGCGCCCGCGCGTGTTCTGCGAGGTGGCATCGTGGCGGCGACGCGTGGCCCGACCACGTGTGCTGACGGGAAGATGGCTCGGTGGCGAGCTCGCCGGCGCTACGCGCCACGGCGAGAAATGAAAGTGCGCAAAATGTAGAAGTCGTGCGAACTCGTGGGTTACCAAAACAACGGCGGAGCGTGGCGGAAGGTCGTCGGCGACGGCGGCGTTTGGCGGCGGCGTCGCGATCGTCGATGAAGTAGTGGTTCGGTGATCCTCGAAGAAGTGGATGGTAGCTCGGCCGCGCGGTGCGGTGATGAAGATGGCATCGGCGGTGAGGACGGAGGAGGTCGATGGCGCGGAAGCGGAGAAGAAGCTCCGCGATCGCCGTGAAGAAGCTCGAATCCGGCGCTACGGGCGAGGTGAAGAGTACCGGGTGGTGGCGGCGTGTTCGGTGGCGAGGGCACCTCGTGCTCCCTTTATAGGCGAGGAGGCGGGTGGTGGAGATCGTGTGTGCGCGTGCGGCGGTAGTGGCGAGGTTCCGCGATCGTGGGCACGAAAAAGGGAAAGCAGCGGAGGTGGAGCGGTGTGATGAGGGTCTTCAATGCGCATGATGGCGAGGGAGTGGGGAAAGCAGGCGGAGAAGAAGCTCGGTTGTGCGGCTTAATGGCGGCGATTCTTGGCGGTGTCGCGAAACGAAGGCGAGGAAAGCGATGATCTTTGGCCGTCCGATTTTGATCGGACGGTAGAGATAGAACATCTGAACCGGTAAGTTGGGGTTGGTGTGGCGTTGGATTTTAATCTAGCGGTGCGATAGATTGAAGCGGTACGATGAAATAGGAAAGGCACTGATGCATATCAGCCGTTGGATTTAGATCTGACGGCTAACGACCTCTGGAGTTAATAACGTGCGGTGAGCGTCTACCGTTGGATCGAATCCAGCGGTCGAAGGTGATGGCGCGGTGAGTGGGCGAGCGCGCGGGGAGGAATGTGGGCCGAGTGGGTTTTGGCCCAGTGCGTTTTGCAATTTTCTTTTGATTTTCCATTTGATTTAATTACAGTAATTCAATTAGGCTTTAGAAAATAGCAAAATAATTCCAAAAATTATGAGAAAATTCACAGAAATTCTCTGGAGCATTTAGGACTTAAGAAAAATATTTCCAGCTATTATTTGGTAATAGATTTTGCACATCATTTTGTTTTAGCTTTCATTTGGTTAAGGAAAAGCTTTAAAATTCCACACAAATCCAATAAAATAATTAAACTTTATTTTCAACTGGAAATTGAAATTTGGGCTGTTACAAAAGATATTGTATAATAATAAATGAAGCATAAATATACCTTATAACGTTTGTCTTTCAAAATGTCCGAGCAAGCCAAATACCTTTAAAGAATCAGCAGTGGGAACCAGAATATCAATATAACATGTGGAACCCTCATGATATACCCACAAGCAATCGACTGAGACATGCGACCTAGTTCTTAACCTTCTTGATCTCCAGTCTTGATGAATACTTATAAGTGCCCACATAGCCTTCTTCTTTCATACTTACTAAAAGATAATATTAAGCGAGCCTGAGTACACAACCGTACTCGCGAGCCAACACACAGAATGCAAATTATTATATATGCAAGGCTAATCAAAGGGAGGTTCATGGTTCTTTTATTTGCACAAAGCTAAGTTTGAATTAGAGTAATTAGTAAGCAATTCCTAAGACCTAGCATTTTAAATAACACAAATTTTAACAAAGTTGAGTTTCATTGTAAAGTACTACTGGAGGTTCCATCCTCCTATACCATTGAGTGGCTCCATCCACCCAATGCTCATGTTCTTTTCTCCGGTTACATCCTGTATATCTCACTGGTTCTCAACCAGGCTATCACAAATCTTTGGGCTTCAACCCATCTTTTCATACCACCCACAAATCATTGTTTTATAAAAATGAAAGCTAGTTCAAGCAAGTTTCCGGCACCGCTCATGACCGTAGGCATGGCTTCTATCCAGATAGTTTTCTCACCCTGCAGAGTTCGCACACTTTACCCACAAGAGATAATCAACTTATAACGTCCCCAACACACTTTCATAGATGTGCGACTAAGTCGATTATCACAAGACCTTTATAATGCCCCACCTTATCGCAAACCCACACCGCTAGGCATCACCTCCTTGGGCCAGGCCCCGGGGAGGTCTCCATTTGCGCCGTGTAGTTCCAGTGGCTTCTACCCATACCCACCTACACACCCACCAATGGTGAAGTTGCAATGAGATGAACAAATTAGTTAGCCAGGTCGTACTCATTATAGACTTATGGTTGCGCTGTTTTTACACGAGAGGTGATCACAAGAACTCGGTCCTTTATTGACTAGGGCGGTACTTCTCCATATCCCCTCCATCGTGCTCTTACCAGCACCTACCACGCTTTCTAGTCGCCCGAGTTGAAATCTGTTTTTGGTTTTCTTTTGTTTTGAAATATCTTTTCTAGTCAACATACCAGCCAAGCTCCAACCTCGACCGCCCAAATCCATTTGCAAGTTTTAAATGATGTCGGGGTAAATCATTGCCCGCATACCAATGTACCTAAGCATGACACTTAGGTACAGACTTAGTAGCTAGTATGTATACCATTAGTCTAGGGTGACAAGGGATAGTGTCCAAGTTCAAGGATTGGAAGTTTATACATAATTATCATTAAGGCAATAGATATAAGCTAAATCAACATATTTGTATAAATCATAGCAATGCAATTTCATAATTTAAAACAATATAATTGCATTTCAAAAGTAGATGCAAAATGATCAAAGTGTTGACTCGCCTTGCTTAATATTCTGATAACCTTGGTCTTGTTCCTGTTATGTTAGTCTTGATGTTGACCTCGTTCTTGTTGGGACTATTGCTCCATCATAGTTTCAGATTGTAACTACGCAGAATATGATTGAACCCAAGAATGTCTGAAAGCATTCAAATGAAATAAAATAAATCCAAAGACATTCAAACAAATGAAAACACTTCAAACGAAAGTAAACAAAGATGGGCATGTTTGAAGAAGGAAGACACTTCAACAAAACTAAACATACCTATTGGTATTTTGAAAGAAAGGAGTACTCCAGATGAGGCCAAGACATACTCATCTGGAGTTGATAAAGGAAATACCGCAGACGAAGTATATCCAAAGATATTTGGAATGAAGGATATACTTCAGACCAAGGTAGATAGACCCAAACTCTACTTGTTTGGTCTAGTATTGGGGTCATTGGTTGGCAATTTAGACTTAGGATTAGGTAATCATTTGATCTAGAGTGAGGACGAGAGGGATTAGACTCTTAGAAAGTCCATTGGTGCAAGGAGTTAGGAATCCAACGGAGAGGGAGAGAATGTCCGTAGGAATATTCTTTAATGGTTACCTAGATGGGAGAGATCACATTGCTAGGCGGGATTCTCTGATCCACTTTCGGATCACGAATTGCCCGACTTCTGGGAACGGATAGCGACGGATGATAACTAGAGTCCATACGATGTCGATTTGTGGTTGGACTACTATCATCCACCCGAGAACATCTCATTGCTACTCATATGGCCCCTAGCTGCTCTAATGATTCTTTTAGTTATTACTTCCTATTTACCAAGGAAGTTCCATGAGAGTCAGGTGAGACCTATGCATAAGTGTAGGGTTCGCACAAGGTAGACATAAGTCTCACTGACACATAGGGCCTAGTTCACTTAATGACTACCTCTAGTTAAATAAATAACTACCTTACAAGGTCTATGGCTCCTACTAACTAGCATTCACTTAGCGATCGACCCTATTGTCTTAATTACTATCACTAGCATGAAGCTAGATCATAGCCACTACTAACCTTCATGACTAATGGTGCTATTGATCCTTATATATTGTGAAGTTTATATTCTAGCTTCTAGTTCCAAGTAAAACCTAGTTATGCATGAGGCGTATTCATCATATAATGTTTTATTTGAACTGTGCTTGTTGCAGAATCTAATCCTTCAGCCAGACAATGTTAATGACCTAGGGCTCACATAGCTTAGATCTTCTTATTTATAATTTTGGTATCTAACTAGTTAGTAATATTCCTCAACCATTGTCTAAGCCCTATGTGTCATGACCTAGTAACCACCACGGGTTTATCTGCGGCGCCCCGTGTCATTACCCCAAGGGTAATCACACTTAGGCATACGGCTTACTATTCGTCTGCCTGGTAGGACACTACTCTGATGAATAGTAAGCCTTACAAGAGTTAACACAGGAAAACAATAAGATAGAAATGTACTTTATTATAGCAGTTAGCTACGCAAGGCTATGGCCTTTAATACAATTATTTAATTACAATGGGAAACGAATTCCCCTCGCTTGCCTGCCTTGCTCTACCGATCGTCTACTCTCCCACTCACCAAATAAGGGGTCCACCTCACCCTAATCCTCGTAGTAAGCACCCTCCTCGGTACCCGTATATCCTTCATCTCACTCGGGATAGTTCCCGGCCGGACCAGGATCTAACAAAGGAGAATAATAGCGAGAATGAGTACTAGTGTACTCAGGAAGCATTTATTAGCAAATATGCACTGTATGACTCATCTCTATTTGTTATCACATTTTCTAACTCGTCTCTTTTCCTGCAAAATAATTTACCAAGATTTACGTGGCAAGTTTTAATTACGAAAAGACTACTTGTCACTCGATAAGAAGATAAACCCCTTGCAGTCACTGTAGACTCCAATCCAGGAAATAAGCATGAATTCATGGTTTGATATATAGCACTACATAGGCTTTTTACCACTTTACCCAAAGCTACTCTGAGCTCTCTTTGAGCTAGTTCTTTCGCATTTCCTTTGATGCGCCTCCGCCCATACGCGGCTCACCCCTAGCTTGGCCTGCCCATGCCCCTACGGCCATGCGTGCGCGCTAGAGCTTGCGGTTCGGCCCACTGATGCGCCCGTGCGCCTACTCGCCCTGCCCGCGGGCGCCTCCCGTGCGCACATCTAAGCCCCCATGCGGCTCAGCCCACGCCCGGCTACTGTTCGGCTTGGTTCCTGCTACTAGGCCACCCATTCTTCTTTCTCTTGTTCTTTTCTCTGTTGTTTCTGTTTTTTTAGAGTTTGAGCTTGATTTCTTTTACTGATGTGGGTTTATGCTTGCTCATGTATGAGGAATGTGATGGAGGTGGGCTGCTCTACGATAAGGCTCGAGGTCTTCTGCATGCTAGGGAGTGCGAGATCGTCGGGTGCGCGTAGCTGTGCTAGCGGTACGCTGTTGTTGCCGAGGTATACTACTCCCTCTACCCTCTCTACTCTCTCTATCCCCCTTGCTCTGTGATGGATTGGTGATGGTATGGTTATGCTGAATGTGTTCTTATGTAAACTGGGTTCAAAGGTGGGGTTCGGTTTGGCAAAATACAGAATGGGGGGGGAATGGTGGTTTACCTTGGTTGGCTGGGTCGATTTGGGAATGGAAGCTTGGACGGGTTGGTGATGCTGGCCGTGTGGTGATGATGCTCTACTTTCTCCCTTTTGTGTCCTTTGTTCCTCCTTGTTGCCCTTGTCGGCTTGACGTGATTCCTAGTGGTGGTTGTTGGTTCTAGTCATCGCTACTGCCGTCCATGCTCCGTCGTCTTCCCCAACTCCTTTGTGCTCCTCTCCTCCTTTTCTACTTCTCTATGGTTGGTTTTTGGTGGTGGCAATGGTGTGGATGTGCTTGGGTTTTGGCTTGCTTGTTTGTGGCTCATGGTTATGGTGATTTGCTTGAGGCTTCAGCTGTGCAGGAGCTTGCTCTTGGTTGTGAATGAAATAGAAGCTTGTGTTGGCTTTGTTTTCTTTGCACTTGGTGGTTTCCTTCGGCTGTGACTTCTATGCTTGTGAAGGAGGGGCTTGTGAGGCTTTGACTGGGGAGGATAGCTTAAGGCAGGGGGCTTTCGGCTGCCACTTTCCCTTGGCCTATTCATGACAATTTTGCCCTCCCCCAATCTCCTTGGCTCTCACATTGGACTGTTGGCTTATGGACCTTTAGTCCAAAGGATGTCTCAGATACTATGCTTTAGATTTTCTGCGGTTTGAGATAAGTCGGTATAACGTGGGTGTCAGATTCTAACAATTGCTGGGTGATGAAACCAACTGAAGTGAGACGGTGCCGACTGACCTAGGCTAGTCTGGGAACGTCGATGATCTTCATGAAATCTGTCGACAATCCATCTTTACTCTAACCCTACTTTATCATTTTTGGTTTTTCTTTTGCTCTTTTGGATTTTTGGCGAATGCTTGAAATGTGGGTTGTGTTTCAGATTGTCTGAGAACTGGGTTCAACTGGATAACGATATACGGACAAAGGAAGGAAAGGCTTCGGTGGAATGCATGCAAGATTTTAGTTTTCTTTTGTAATGTACTCAAATCTATAATTGTGATTTTGATTTGTTGTAAATAATTCTTGTAATAAATCTGAGTTGGTATTAATGTTGTATGCCCACTTGTAATAAATTCTTGTATGTTGATGCAATGTAAATAATTATTGTAATTTAATTCTGAGTTTGTTTTTACTGTTTTACTTGTGATTGTAAAGGATTCTTGTAATTGACTTTGGGATTGAGGAGATATTGATTTGGAAATCCTATTGTAAGTCTGATAATGAAATCTTGAATATTAATTATTTGCTATGTGTTCAATTTGTTTGTAACTACCTTGTTGATGTGTTTATTTTACTGTGTATTATTGTTTATCTTCGCTTAGCTTAATTTAAGCTGCTAGGGTCCACGGTCCCGTGGATGGTGGCGGCGCGGCTGGAGGTGACCGGTGGCGGCTAGGCGGTGGTGCGTGGCAGCCGGTAGTGGGGGAGGAAAGGGACGGCGGCGCCAGAGAGCGGGAGGGGGAGGTCTAGGGCGAGCATGAGCGAGAGAGTGGTGAGGGGGACTCACTCACGCCATGGAGGAGTGCAGGGGGAGAGCTAGAGCGGGCTGGCAACAGCGACCTGAGGCGGTGCGGCGTGGTTGCCGTGGTGGGTGTTCTGGGGAGTAGAGCACGAGTGAGAGATAGGGGGAGGTAGAGGGAGGCCAGGCGATATTCACAGAGAGAGGAATCAGCGGGAGGCTCACTGAATCAAGGGCGACGACGGTGGTGGCCGAATCGGCCAAGGAAGATGATGTCACCGCGGCGCTCCTAAGGATGAATGACGAAATTGAGTGACGGGAAATGCTCATGGGGTTGGGGAACGCAACGTGACTCGGTCGGCCCTGGACAGAGATCACCGGATTGCCGAGAACGACAAGGCTATGTGGCAGCCGGCAATGGGTGCTTGCGCTATCATTGTGATTGTGCTCGACGGAGAAGGGGGAAAGGTAAGAGAATGGCAGGGGAGGGCGAGTGGCTCTAGTAGCCATTTATAGGCAAAGGGAATGGAGGGAGTAGGCAGCTTGGCGATGCTCTCAGTGTGGCGTGCGAGGCAACAGATGAGCGTGATAGCAGCAACGTGGTGCCAGGAGCTGCGCCACTTGCGGGCATGGTGCCAGCGCCAGGGCAACATGTCACTAGGAGGGTGGTGGATGGTGCAGTGGTAGCAGTGTGGGAGCAGGGGTGTGAAGGCGATGTGGGCACGGGATGGGGCGGCATGTCTACAAGGGTGCTGAGGGACGGGAGCAGCGGTGCCTGTGCGGCATGGTGCCCTGCAGGGGTGTTGGGCGCGTGCACTTGGTTGGCCAGGCGTGTGCGAGCGATGTGGCTCCAGTGGTGGCGATGGCAGGAGCTGTGATGACTACGGTGCTAGTGCGAGCGGGCAAGGCACACGCGGCACGTGGAAGGGAGCAGGTAGGGTGGCGTTGTGCTTGTAATGCGGGCGCGATGTGGATAATGTGTGCGGCATCGAATGCGACGTGGGTGTAGGGTGTCGTGGGCATGCATGGTGGCGATACTGGCACTAACGCGGGTGGTAGGCGGTGCACGATGCAGCCATAGCGTCGCGGAGGTGACATGGCATGGCGCTAGTGACCGAGCAATGTGTCGGATCGGGAGCGAGCTCGAGGTTAGGAGAAGAGTGAAGGCGCAGTTGGCTGAGCTAGGAGGCAAGCAACTAGGCTGGCAGCCAGTCAGAGAGAGAATGAAAAGAAGTCAGGGTGGGCCGAGTGGCTTTCGGCCCAAACCACACTTTTGAGGTCTAGGTTTCAAATAACAACTCAAGAATTTGAACGTCGTCTAAGCGTACCAAAAAGTTTTTAAAAATTCTGTATTTTTAACTTTGGAATTTTCAGGTTCCAATTTTGGGGTGTTAGTTACAGTGGATAAGTTGTCCAATTTTGATTTCGAGTTGAAGTTGACGTAGTACTCTAATCGCGAGCCAACTAGCATTTGACATAGGGCACTTGTGCTAACTATAGACATCAATATTGTTGTTACAAGGTTGATCCTTATACAGCATATCACGTCTACATTCAAATGCAATCCTATATTCTCAAGGATAGATCGAAGGGATTCTGCAAAGGGAAAAGATGGGCGAGCACAGCTCATCGAGGAACATTTTCCATGAATGCGCTGGTTAGTGAGATTAAGGAGCATTACCAGTAATAAACAATAATAATTTTGCAGGTATTTTCACAAAGGGCACAAAGTCTAATCAATTTCTTTCACAAAGCCATATGAATTAAATCACACAACTATCCCTTCCCAATTATTTTTATGAAAAATCTATCCCTCATGTGAAATCTTCGAGCATGTCCATGACCGCGGACGCAGCTATTCGAATAGATTGTTTAATGCTCTGCAGATATTGTACACTTTACCCACAAGATATAACCAGTGTAGCTAGCACCACTCATAACAAAACCTTTCTGAAACTTCATCTCAACAATTCACACTCCCGATGTGTTTTAACGTCATACCAAACCCCAACACAACGCTTTGGTACAACACACACCATTGGACCTGAAGACAGCGAACCGCTCATAAATGTGACTCTGACACAGCAGTACACATCTCCACCCTAGCACACAATCTATCCTACATGCTTGAGTAGTCAATGCCAAGATTCCATAACTTACTAAGTTAGGCTCGTCCCATACCAGGTATGCGGTCGCACAGTTATGGTTCAGTTCAATGGCGCACAAAGTTAAGTCCTTAATTGACCAAGGTGAGACTGCCAATTTCTAACTACAATTCCATTATTCATATAACCCAATCACACAGCCACAATATCGCACAATACCATCCACTCGTCTCAGTCTGTTTTTCACCCTGGTGGTTAAGTGCAACACATGCCTTCAACAGGTAATAACACACAGCACAAAGTTTTACACAAAGTTCCAAAATCACCTAGTCGAGTTTATATTTGCAACTCAAATAAAATTGATGACTTGTTGCATGGCTAAGCAGGCTACTCGTGTCTAACTAACCCACGTTGATGCTATGATATTACAAACTAATACATAACCAAACTAGGGTGACAAAATATCATGATAATAGAATGAACAAAGTGGATATAAACAAATTGTATTTAACTAATCCCAAAGCATTTAAATAAATACTTAAAGTGGAATGCAATAATTGAATCAAAGTAATTTAGGAAAACTGGGTTCAACATGATCAAAGGTACAACTTGCCTTGGAACAAGTCTTGGTACTGGTTTTGAGCTTGATCAATTCCTCCTTCCTCGAAATCACCTGAAGTATCAATGCCTACTCGCAAACGAAAGCAGAATAAACAAAAATAAATACAAAACATAGATATAACAAACTCCAAATATTAAATAAAAAACCTAGGAAGGTAGAGTTTGAATTTAGATGAATTAGAAACTTGAATGGGTTCAATCGGAGTTCGTACGAGAAAGAACGAGCTCTCAGAAGTTTGATTAGAAAGAAAACACTAAAAAGGAAAATGGAGAGAGAAACTAACATGTGGGGTCCACAGACTATTCTGAGAATATTCTATTTCAGAAATATTGGAAAATGGCTAAGTGTATGACATGTAGGACCTACTGATTTTATGAATTTCTAGAATTAAAATAATTCCAGAAAACAAGATTATGGGTTAACATTTGGGCCACTAGTCTATAGACCAGGTCCACAGAGAGATGCTAGTCCATGGTGGACCAAGCTCATGAAGCTAGGGTTGATCAAGATTGAATGTCATGTGGGGACCACATGTAAGTGGAAGAGAGTTGGACATATGGTTTGGACTGGTTGAATGACAAGTGGGGACCACACCTCAGAGAGAGAAAGAGAGACATAGAGGAAGCAACCAGAGAAGTCTTCTCTGCGCTGGAAAATGTTGCATGCTCAACGTCCAGAGATGAACAGAGAACAGAAGCCGGTTCTAGTGCATGACGGCATCGACGGTCAGCAGCGAGGCGGCTCCGGGCAATGGGCAAAACAAAACGCTGACGATGAGGCGGAGATGATGACATGGTCCAGACGGCGCGAAACGACATCAATCACCGACGGCGAGGGAAAACGTGGCGGTGGCGGTGGCTTCACAGTGGCGTGGCACTTCCGGTGATGTTTCGTGAAAAGGGAGGGGAGCATGGCATAGAACACGACGATGTGAACCCAACAGTGGTGAAGATGAAGGCGGGAGCTAAACGGTTGCGGCGTATTTGAACAGAGAAGGAGGAGACTATAAAGGAGAGAGAAAGCTTGGTTCTCAGTGTACGGTGGATGAAACTTGGAACTTAAGTATGAAAAAGAAAGATCGGGACGAGGGACACAAGACGATGCGAACGAATTTTGGGAAAACTCACCGGTGAAGCGAAGAACATGAAGAAACGGTTTTAGCATCTTGGCTCGACAAGGTCGGCGGTGACTCGGTGATCTTCGGGCGATGGCGATGGAAGCTAGACATAGAATGCATCGAGGTGAACTCGATGGTGCAGATGGTTCCGCCGGAGGACATCGGATGGTGGCGGAACGAGATGGAGAAGTCCTTCAATGGCGCTCAGCTTCTTTGCATATTGCGGTAAAACGAGATCGATTCTGGCGAAACCAACTCAGGGGTTTGGAAGAGGATAGCGAGGCGATCGATATGACGCGGTTGCTCAGCTTTTATATGCACTAGAGAGGAAGAGATAAAATTGGGGAAGTTGCAACACGTACGGGATATGGGCTCTATTTCGGTTGGGAAGATAAACATTGCAGACCATGTGGCAGAGAAAGGAATTTTGGAATAAAGAAAAGGCTGAAAATCAAAGAGGCAAAATAAAATAGCAAACAAACTCGGAAAAATCCGAGAAAATACCAAAAAATTCCTTAGAACATAAGGAACCCAAATAACACTAGTTTTGATTTAATTGAAGTTTATATTAATCTGATTAAATATTTAAAATTTTGAAAATTCCTAATTAAGCTTTATTAATTCAAATAAAATAGGCAAAATTTTCCAGGGACCTAAACTACTCAAAAGATTTTTGAAACTCTAAAAATTGGGATGTTACACTGGGGAAGAAGGCCAACCATGAGACGAAGTGATGGCATCCACATCTAGACACACCGGATGTCACGACACCGTCGGCCTCCTCCGCTCGGCCACTGTGCCCTCCTTGGCTCGCTGGTCTTCGAGCCCGCCGCGCTATCTACACCACTCATGCGTGGTATATCTAGCCTTATTCGCCATTATCACTGCACGGTTGCACAGGGGGGTTTGGGAGAGTTAGGGGAGGGATGTATTTCCAACAAGAAGATAGGTGTAGGGCGTTCTGCAAAAAATGTCATAAGTGATTTGGTTCCATCCCGCCTCGATCCTGGCCGTCGAGGGTAGATCAGACGGATCATCTTGCGTGTTGCATGGTTTGCACAATAAGCCTCATTTCCCTGGATATGCTACCTGAGAAATAGATGTGGTTGCAGTCGTGGTCGCTTGCCCTGGAGTATTTGAAGCAACCTTGGTCTTCCTGTCATGAAGGAAGGTATACAAGCATAGGTTAATTGGATGGTACAAACTGATTTATCTCCTCAAGATATTAGCATCAAACAAACATGTTAGCTCATCATCAGTGACTAGATGCACAAATTGCCCCACACTATCTAGGAAACTAATGTTAGCTATGGGTGTGTTTGGTTGCGGCATGGGGTTGGCTCGCATGAGCAGATGCAAGATTTGCGTTGTTTGGTTGCCTGTATGCATCATTAGGCCTGGCTGAGGTCGTGCAAAAGTTGCTCCTGGGCCTGGCCTGAGGGAAACACATGGATCGAGCTTCGCTCATGAGCCAGGCCACGCGGATGCAGGCACGCTCGGCTTCGGGGGCGCGAGGTTGCATGTGCACATGCAGCGCACCTCATTCCCCTCACAGCTCACTCCTCTCCCTCACTCATGACCGCATCGCACCCCTCCTATGGACGAATCTGGTCGATCGCATGAGATGAATCCATCGCGCCCCTCCCATGCACGAATCCGTTGTTACAGCGGTGTGACGCGTTGCAAACCTCGATTTGAGCCCACAACCGCGCTGGCCGCCGTGCCCACCACGCAGTTCTCATCAATCTGACGAGCTCCACCCACTCCCTTGCGCGACACGTCGTGTTCCCAACCATCACGATTGAAAGACCCCAACTAATTTTAGTTTTCGTCCACAGGATCTCGCGCCACGGTCTTCTTCTCCAACTTTGGCCCGAAACCTCCACTGCCTTCATCCTCTCCCCAATGAGCCATTGCTCGATTACTCTCTACACCTCCCTCTTCCTTCTCCCATGTGAGGACCCCCGGTTATTGGAAATGTTACTAATTAAATTCATACTGTAGCACAATTGTTAATGAAGGAACAGTACTGCCCCTTTATTAAAAACCATGCTAAAGATATAAATTTAACAAGTGTGAATCCGATGTGAGATTCGGATATATATGATTCACAATGGTTCCCAGGATCAACGACCATTGCATATATATCCTTCATCAACATTGCATCAAACACATACAAGTCATACATTGATATAATTAAACATAAGGTTACATCATGTTGTTAATACTACAATATTAAGTGACTTGGTCACTTTAAAGATATCTGTGGAAGCAAAATAAACGGAAAATGTCCACCAATGGCCCCATCCACCCGCAGGCAATTGCGTGGAGGAAAGAAAAGTAGCGTCACTCGTTAGCGTCACCCTGATCGGCGCTAACGGGTACTTCATAAAGGAAATCATCCTCACCTGCAACAATAGGTGGTAGCACCTTGAGTACAAAAGGTACTCGGCAAGTCTTACACAAACTAGTAAAGAAAGTGGTGATTAGAGCCTAATCAAAGGAGTAGAGTGGTTACATGCATAAGGTTACAAAAGGAAGGTATAAAGGTCCAAATTTGCATAAGCGATACCTCTTAACCTACAAAGGCTAACTTTTGATAAAGCAATTTAATAAATCAAAGATAAAGTAAAGCAGTAAGTAAATACATTAAATGTAAGCGATGCGATGCATGATTCCCTCATGCCAACCGAAAATAAACCAAAATCAGATTTTTGAAAATCAAAACCTCTATCTGGTGACATCAATTCAAGTTATCGTCCATGGCCGTGGACACGGCTATTCGAACAGTTTATACCCTGCAGGTGTACATCTTTACCCACATGACTTAGCTAGCCCGTTGCCTTGGATGCCTCGAATGATGACATACTTCCTTTGGTATGCCGACCGGGAAACTAAGATTTGGTATTTTCAACAAGCTAACACTATTGAGTTGGACCCCATGTGTGCACCGATCCCACTAGTGTAGGCTATACCACCTACTAACCACGGGCACACATGTTGTGTCGATAATGCCGATCCAAACAATTTAAAGAGAATTGGGCTCCCACCCATAGTAGAATGCTATCGGCACCATTAAGGTATCGTATATGCGACGAGGCACATATACGCCCTCACCCTCCTAAGAACATCGATCTTGACATACAAAGCTCACATGGCATAAAACGCATCCTCGGACCAAAGCATCTATGCCATACAAGGCCAATACACATATCCTTACTCTCTGTTTCCAACTCAATAGTCTCAACATTTTACTTAACCAAGCAGCGCCCATACACTTGCATGTGGAAGTGCGTGGGGACTTGAATTGAATAATCGAGTTCGGTCCTTAATTAACCGGACAAGTCCACCACAAAACCCAATCTCGTGCACAAAAGCACCATCACTAGCTTCCTCTTGTCGGATCAATTTGAATTTCAAATACAAGGCTGATTTAAAGAAACTGGACAAAGAGTTTAAAATGATGAAGAGTTGATGGTGATTCCCATTTTGACAAGATATGCTTGTCAAACTCTAAAATCTCTAGGCGCATATCTAAGCCCAATCTAAAAATAGACCATATAGTATACAAGTACTACACTAGAGTTGAGTGTATGGTCATAATCAAGGTGATCCACCATGTCGAGTCATAGCTAGCTATTACAAGTCACATTTTGTATTTTCAGGACAAATAGCATGCACAGATATCTTTGGATTTGTAAAGACTATAGTACAAAATCGGGTTCAATATGGTGCAAAGAGGATGCTTGCCTTGGTAGTAATAAACTTACATTTGAGCTCAGTTGTTCGAAGTATAATCAAAAGCTTGAGAGAACCACTTCTAAAAGGAGCAATAAGATCAATAAATATTAAAGCGACAATAAGTCCAAAATGGCGAAATATGCATGATCAATGAAATGCATGATTACAGTATGCTTAAGCCATAACTACCCATAATAGTGATAATAACACATAATATAGCTTACTGTTTTCAAAAGACAGAAACTAGAGTTTATTGCAAAGTTCCAGTTTTCAGTTTTGAAAAGAGCTGAAAACAGGACAGATTGCAATTTTCGGAAAAAGAGGTATAGATCATGCAAAAGCTCATAAATGAATCTTAGCATGATCTTTTAGGGTAATTAATATCCCAAACCAACCTTAGTCTAACCCTAACTAGTTAGATTACAAAAGCTAAAGCAAAAACCTATTTTGTCGGTTGAGCCGACAAGAGAACAGAGACATATTTCAACTAGGAGTCAAAACAGATGATGACAAGAATTGAAAGATCAACTTGTCATCTTGCTAGGTTTAGTCAAAACCTAAATAAGATGATAAGTTGACAGGAAGAACCCTAGGTCTTGAAAATGACATGAAAAACCGAAAAGGCATAATATCAACTTTTCAGTTTAAAGCGAGTTGAAGCTACTGATGCTTAAGAGAATGATTCAGCAGACTTCTAAGGTCCTTAAGATGCTCAAGATGTCGAAACTAGGGTTTTATCTTACTGTAAGAAGGAAGACACCCAAGTTTCTAAAACGGATGTTGATCAACAGAGAGATGGACAATGGTTCAACCTACAAAAGATGTCAAATCTTTATTGTAAGGTGGAACCGGTGCTTAAAGTGGATAAGCAATGAACAAGAAGCAAGAAACTCCACCGGTCAACAAGAAAAGGATGAGCTTCTTCGGTCAACAATGGCAACAACAAGGAAAGCTAGGGTTTATATATGGGTGTTGAGCTACTGAGCAAGAAGGAAAGATCTAGAGTTGATGAGGTGTCCATTTAGCTAAACATCTCAAAAATTAGTGTATAATCTTTGGATAAATCCTCTCCCTGCTCACAAGAATGGTGCAGAGATAAGGAAGAAGAGAGGCAAAATATGACATGTGGGTCCATTTGGCGATCCACGAATGCGTCTCCTAAGATGCGAAAGAACACCAACCGTCCGATTGGAAATGGGTGGTGCGATAAATAGAGAGGTTAAATGATTTGAATCGGTACCAATTAATATGGACCGCACGATCTAGATCGGATGATCGAGATCTAATTGAAATCGAAGGATCATGCGGGCTCCACTTTCAAAGATATACGTTGGATCAAGATCCAACGATCAATTAAAAGATATACACGTCACTCTTCTTTTGATGCGATGGCTCAAGACCGTTGGATTTAATTTCACGGTCGGGATGTAAATGGAACCGGATGGTCCGATTGCATACACCCATGTGGTCCGCACGATTAAAATCCAACGACCCACCGATTTTGGGCTTTAAAGGCCCACGGTCAAAAAGGAGTGCCGAGGATTGAGATCAAAGGCCCACATTAACGCGCCTCGATTTCAAATTGAAATAAGCGTACCGCTAGATCAAGGATGGGCGGCCACGATTGTGCGGGGATCCGAGTCGTCGAATGCATACACAAATCGGGCCATACGATGAAGATCCAACGGTCCGCAGGAGCGCGGGCTTTATAACACGCGGGAAAAAGGAAAACCGTAGGATTTGAATCTAACGGTGAAATAAAAGCGCCTTTAAGTTTAAAAGCGAAAGAGCGTCACGGTTGGATTGGAAACGAGCGGTGGAGATTGAATAAGGATCGGAGTTGTCCGATTGCATACACCGATCACGTTCGTTGGATTAAGATCCAACGGTGGAGGTTGATCTCGTGCGTGGGCGGCTCGTGTGATACCGTGAGCTCGCCTGCTCGATTGAAGATCGACGGCTCGCATCACGCGTGGATTTTGGGCTCGCGCCCAACGTGACCGAGCCGACCAAGGCGATTGGGTTGGACCAAGATACGTGGTCCGAGTCGCTCTGATATTAGGGCTAGGTTTGGACCGGTTTGGTTGACCAAACCTTATTCAAATATTTAAAAGGTTTGACTGGGCTTTAAAAATAGCAAATAAATTTATAAATTTATGAAAATTTTCTTGTAAGCTCTGGGATGATATATTTCCAGATAAATTTCATAAACCACATTTTCACTTTATAAACTACATAAATATTTATTTCAGCCGAAAATATTCATTTAAAGACCATAAATTTTCTTTAAGCCCAAATAATTTCTAAAAATGCAACAAAAATATTTTTAGCCAAGATAATTTATCTAGGCTTTAATAAAAATGCTTCCCAGTCATCATACAAGTTTTATCTTGTATCCTTTTAAGATTTTTAAATGGTTCTTTAGGATGTTGACTAAAAAGAAAGGTTTTAATTTGCGATATCGCCCAAAGTGTAAACATGAACAGTAATGCTATGAACAGCACCTCATTACTGTTCATAAAGCATTTTATTACTGTTTATAAACTTGGGGCTGTTACAAACCTACCCCCCTTAAGAAAATCTCGTCCCCGAGATTTGGAACAAGTTAAGATCAGGAAGAAGTGAAATGAAAATAAATTATGAGGAAATTCAACATCTGTTGTTTTGATTTCCTTCAAAGATAACAAAGAAGAATCTTACATAACAACATAGTGTTATTATTACATCTTTGTTTACATTGCTTTGTTTAAACTTTCCTTTCTTGATTCAAAGAAAAGTTCTAAACAACAAAAGATGGGGGTGCTCGACCGCATCGATCTTGGCGCTCCCAAGTGGCTTCATCCTCGGAATGATTAGCCCATGAATTTTTAAGAACTTGTGAAGCGATTTCTTGTCTGCGTTCCATTGTGTCGAGGATACGTCTTGGTTGTTCTTGATAAGAAAGATCGAGTTGGAGATCAAGATGCTCATAGCGGTTGCCTCAATAGGAACACGAAGGCATTTCTTCAATTGAGACACATGAAAAGTATCATGCTTCACGAGAGTGATTGAGTAATTCCAATTGGTAAGCTCTGACTCCTCGCTTGGCAATGATTCGGAAGGGTCCGATATAACGAGGTGCGAGCTTTCCTTTTACCTGAAAACGATGAGTACCCTTCATGGGTGACACTTTAAGATAGACATGGTCATCCACCTCAAAGCTCAATTCACGACGACGATGATCAGCATAGCTCTTCTGACGAGACTGTGCAGTTTTCAAACAATCTCGAATCAGTCGAACTTGCTCTTCTGCTTCCTTTACTAAGTCGGACCATAGAATGATCTTTCACCAGACTCAGACCAATTCAATGGAGTCCTACAAGCTCTCCCATACAAGGCTTCAAAGGTGACATTTGAATACTTGCTTGGTAGCTATTATTGTAAGAAAATTCCACATATGGCAAAGATTTCTCCCGTCTTTGCTATAAGATAGCACATAGGCTCAAGAAGATCTTCCATTACTTGGTTCACTCTTTCGGTTTGACCACGGTTTGAGGATGGTAAGCGAGATTGAAGAGAGTTCATCCCATAGCTCGATGAAGGCTATTCCAAAAATGGGAAGTAAACCGAGGACCACGGTCGAAACAATGACTTTAGGAACACCATGAAGACAAACAATTCTAGCAATATAAAGCTCTGCTAATTGCTTGCCATTGAAATCGGTCCTGATCGGAATAAAATGAGCCACTTTAGTTAAACGATCGATGATCACCCAAATGGCATCAGATCCCTTGGAAGTCTTGGGAAGACCAGTAACGAAATCCATACCGATCTCTTCCCACTTCCATTGTGGAATAGGCAAAGGCTGAAGGACACCAGCTGGCTTCAGATGTTCAGCTTTAACCCTTTGGCAAATATCACATTCAGCAACATACTGAGCAATTTGCCTCTTCATATGGCTCCACCAAAATATTTTCTTTAAATCTTGGTACATTTTGGTACTCCCAGGATGCAAAGAAAACTTGGAATTATGAGCTTCTCTGAGAATTAGACTCTTCAATTCAGAAACAGCAGGTACTACCAAACGATTGCGATATCGAATCGTACCACGATCATCTTCAGAAAACTCGTTGGCTTTACCTGCTTTCATGTTTTCCTTGATCTCGGCTACCTCGGCATCAGTTTTCTGGGCCTCCAGAATCTGAGATTCTAAGGTAGGCTCCACTTGTAATGCAGCGAGGAAACCTGCTCCTACCAATTCAAGACTTAGGCGCCGGAAATCAGCACACAAGTCCTTTTCGGCAGGTAGAGAAGATATCTGATTGCATTGTGACTTTCTGCTTTAAGCCTCTGGCCAAAAAATTGCTTTAACAGGGATGATAATGAATCCCATTTCGGTATTCTTTATTCAGTTCAAGCCTTCTTTTTGGTCTATTTTTAAATCAGATTGAGTGAATATGTACTTGAGCTTTATGATCGGTGTAGATCTCACAACGATTACCAAGGAGGTAATGTCGCCAAATCTTTAATGCATGGACCACGGCAACCAATTCCAAATCATGAGTAGGATAATTAACTTCATGAGGGCGAATCGCAGGGATGCATATGCCACAACTCGGCCTTCTTGCATAAGCACACAACCAAGTCCATGGCGAGATGCATCGCAATAAATGTCAAGCTCTTAAGAACATCCTAAGAGTAAGAAGCGGAGCTTTAGTCAAGAGAGTTCTCAAAGCGAAAACTCTCTTCACATTTAGTGACCATTCAAATTTCTTCCTTTCGCAAGAGCCGAGTCAAAGGTCTAGCGATCTTGGAGAAATTTTCAATGAACCTACGGTAATAACCCGCAAGTCCAAGAAAACTCCGAATCTCCGGGACATTCTTGGGAGGCTTCCAATTTAGTACATCCTGCACCTTGCTTGGATCGACAATGATACCTCCTTGGATAACACATGCCCCAAAAATGCAACCTCTCGATCCGAAAGCACATTTCTTTGAACTTAGCATATAATCGATGCCGACGAAGTGTTTCCAGCACAAGTCGCAAATGTTGTTCATGATCCTTATCAGACTTGGAATAAATAAGGATGTCGTCAATGAACACGACAACGAACTTATCCAAGAATTCCATGAACACCGAATTCATAAGATTCATGAAATATCTTTGGAGCATTGGTCGGACCAAAGGACATAACAAGATACTCGTATAAACCATAACGAGTAGAGAAAGCTGTCTTAGGAATGTCCTCAGCTCTAACCTTGATCTGATGATAGCCCGATCGCAAATCAATCTTTGAAAAGACACGGGCACCCACCAACTGATCAAAAAGATCATCAATTCGAGGTAGAGGATATTTGTTCTTGATAATGACCTCATTTAACGGACGGTAATCCACACACATCCGTAAAGTGTTGTCTTTCTTCTTAACAAAGATTGCCGGGCATCCCCAAGGTGAGGACTCGGTCGAATGAAACCTTTGTCAAGCAATTCTCCGAGTTGCTTCTTCAATTCAACCAACTCGTTGACAGGCATTCGATAAGGACTCCTGGATATCGGAGCAGTTCCAGGAACGAGTTCAATAACAAACTCTACTTCCGATCCGTGGTAAACGGGAAGGTCTTGAGAAAACATCAAGATACTCACGGACAATTGGTGCGACTCCAAAGAAGGAGTGGTATCAACTTGGTGAGCACAAAGATGAGAGTCAATTGTTTTGGAATGGTAAATAACTTGAATGCCGC
Source organism: Ampelocalamus luodianensis (assembly GCA_036346255.1). NCBI lineage: Eukaryota > Viridiplantae > Streptophyta > Magnoliopsida > Poales > Poaceae > Ampelocalamus > Ampelocalamus luodianensis. The sequence continues at coordinate 11,242,131 of CM070628.1, forward strand.
TCGCATTGGTCATAGAAATAGACCGTTGGGAACAATTGATTTGACCTCGGTTCTTGGACGACCAATCCATACCCAAAATGACGTCCAACCCTTTAGAGTCAATCACAATTAGATTTGCTAAAAACTTCACCCCAAGGATTGTTATGTTGACCCCATTAACAAATCGATCGGTTTTAAAGACCGACCAGGTGATTGAATAATAAAGGTGGTTGGAGTGTATGCATGTCTAATCGGTGTTGAACAAACAAAATGATTGCTAATAAAAGAATGAGATGCTCAGAGTCAAATAAAACGAAGAATGGGTGAAATTAACTAGGAGCATACCCATAACAACTTCGTGTATCGCACGCCTCTTCAAGCAGTTGATCCGGTTCACATGCCCACAGATTGGAGCGGATCGGCTTTGATAGGTGGCCTCTGCGAAGGGGCTGGCCACGAGCAATCGGATATGGTCGAACAGAGGCAATCCTTGCCGCTTTGCCACACACTTGTTGGCATAATGCCCGGACGACCACAATGAAAGCGATAACCCCAGGTTAACATTGTTAACGGGGACGGGCTGATTTCCACTTGGTCTGATCGATTAGTGGGAGGAGATGGACGAGGAACAAACACCGCCGCCTTGGTGAAAATGGAGTGGTGCTCGTGGTGGTCTAGACAACCACATACGAGGCCTTGGTGAGCTGCCACCAGGAACAAACTGAGAAGTCCGCCGCTGCGTGACTCCTCCAACGCCTTGCTCTTACTCTCGCCACAATGGCTTTATTGACCAAATGAGAGAAATTTCAAATCATGCAAAGCCACCGCCATCTGCAGTTCCTCAGATAGCCCATTCAAGAACCGGTTTCGACGACGAAGGTCAGTCGAAACATCATCAGGGGCATATCTGGCCAGGAAGTTGAACTCATGCAGATATTCAGTCACCGATTTTCGCCCTTGCTTCAGAGCGAGAAATTCTTGCTGCTTGATCATCATCACTCCCTCAGGAATATGAGCTTCTAGAAAAGCTTCCACGAACTCATCCCAAGTAGGGACATGTCCAGCAGGTTGAATGGCAAGAAGATTATCCCACCATATCTTTGGCCGCCCATCGGTGATAAGCGGCAAAGAGAACCTTTTCCTTTCGGAGGATTGAGCAATCGAAGCTTCTTCTCAATGGTTGAAGCCAATCCTCGGCTTCCATGGGATCTGAGAACCGAGAACACCGCGGTTAGTCATTGAAAGTCGCGAAGATCGCCTCGCACATGGTGGCCTCTCGCTCGACGGTGATGCAACGAGGAGAGGAGGTGTTGCGCGCAACCGCTCCAAGATGCGCGTCTCGTCCATCCGGTTGCGCTCAATTTGCATGAGCACATCGGCCATCGAAGGTGGTGGAGGAAGCTCCTCTTCCTGAGGACCACCTTGCGGGCCCTGAGAACTGGAGGGTTCAGTCGGCCCTCCCTGAGAATGAGGCACAGGAGTCAACATGCCCCTCCCTTGTTGCGCTTGCGCACGAGTAGTAGGTCATGTCATCCTGTTACCACACCAAGGTTAACAACACAACAAGGACGTACTCGGCAAACACAAACAAGTTTGCAATTAGGAAAGAGCAACATCGTATATACAATGCAGCATGTTATGTTATGCATTCAAGTTAACACCAACCAGAAATTTCACATATATATACAACAAAACTTGGTTCAGTCTTACATTATAGTCGCCATAATGTCGATTACAAACCAAAGTTAAGCTTGCATACTTTGTACAAAATACTACGCCTATTACATACATTTTATTTAGGCCACTACTAAACCGAAAGACACTCAACCACGAGGTTCATCGTCGAGGTACTAGCATAAAGATCCCGATTAAAGTTCACCGGAAACTCATTGAGAAGATGAGCTCTAGGGGAACCTGTGTCAACCGGATCCAAAGGACTAATGAGACGCCTCGGAGAACCCAACAATGGCTGATGACCTCCGTGAGGTGCGATCCGCAGAGTGCGAGAAAGCTCGCGATCATCCGGGCTTGGCGCACTTGTCCATAAACAGCACGCACCGGCCACCACGGAAGTTGGTAAAGAGGTGGTGCGGCGAAGCGAGGGAGATCTCGTTGTCACCATAAAGCACGTTGCGAGGAACGCGGTTCATGTTGACTCCAAGAAGCAGGTACTCCTCCATCCCTGGTCCTCGGTCCCGTCGATAAATGGCGTACTCCGGCTGATAGGTGAAATTGGAGCGCCACATCATGTCCCGAAGTAATGCTGGGAACCCATCAACATCTTCGGCTCGAGTCTCCTTGACCAAGTACCAACCGCTCATCTATAAGCAAAGACACAAGATAAGAAACAATTCACTTTTAAATAAACCAACAGAAAGTTGGACAAGAAGTGACATTAAGAAAGATAAGAAATAAAAGAGGTCATACTTAAACTTTCGAAAATACATTACTGTTTGAAAGTAATTTTATTAGAAGACTCTCTAATAACTTGGCCATGCTACTTCTAACCTCGAGGCAATGCATGCTCGATACCAATTTGTGAGGACCCCGGTTATTGGAAATGTTACTAATTAAATTCATCTTGTAGGACAATTGTTAATGAAGGAACAAGATCGCCTTTATTAAAAACCATGCTAAAGATATAAATTTAACAAGTGATGATCCGAAGAAACAGATTCCGGATATATATGATTCACAATGGTTCCCAGGATCAACGACCATTGCATATATATCCTTCATCAACATTGCATCAAACACATACAAGTCATACATTGATATAATTAAACATAAGGTTACATCATGTTGTTAATACTACAATATTAAGTGACTTGGTCACTTTAACAGTATACAGCGGAAGCAAAATAAACGGAAAATGTCCACCAATGGCCCCATCCACCCGCAGGCAATTGCGTGGAGGAAAGAAAAGTAGCGTCACTCGTTAGCGTCACCCTGATCGGCGCTAACGGGTACTTCATAAAGGAAATCATCCTCACCTGCAACAATAGGTGGTAGCACCTTGAGTACAAAAGGTACTCAGCAAGTCTTACACAAACTAGTAAAAGAAAGTGGTGATTAGAGCCTAATCAAAGGAGTAGAGTGGTTACATGCATAAGGTTACAAAAGGAAGGTATAAAGGTCCAAATTTGCATAAAGCGATACCTCTTAACCTACAAAGGCTAACTTTTGATAAAGCAATTTAATAAATCAAAGATAAAGTAAAGCAGAAGTAAATACATTAAATGTAAGCGATGCGAGTGCATGATTCCCTCATGCCAACCGAAAATAAACCAAAATCAGATTTTTGAAAATCAAAACCTCTACACAGTGACATCAATTCAAGTTATCGTCCATGACCGTGGACACGGCTATTCGAATGTTTATACCTGCAGGGTGTACATCTTTACCCACATGACTTAGCTAGCCCGTTGCCTTGGATGCCTCCGAATGATGACATACTTCCTTTGGTATGCCGGCCGGGAAACTAAGATTTGGTATTTTTCAACAAGCTAACACTATTGAGTTGGACCCCATGTGTGCCGATCCCACTAGTGTAGGCTATACCACCTACTAACCACGGGCACACATGTTGTGTCGATGAATGCCGATCCAAACAATTTAAAGAGAATTGGGCTCCCACCCATAGTAGAATGCTATCGGCACCATTAAGGTATCGTATATGCGGCGAGGCACATATACGCCTCACCCTCCTAAGAACATCGATCTTGACATACAAAGCTCACATGGCATAAACGCGTCCTCGGACCAAAGCATCTATGCCATACAAGGCCAATACACATATCCTTACTCTCCTGTTTCCAACTCAATAGTCTCAACATTTTACTTAACCAAACGCCCATACATCGCATGTGGAAATGCGTGGGGACTTGAATTGAATAATCGAGTTCGGTCCTTAATTAACCGGACAAGTCCACCACAAACCCAATCTCGTGCACAAAAGCACCATCACTAGCTTCCTCTTGTCCGGATCAATTTGAATTTCAAATACAAGGCTGATTTAAAGAAAGCGGACAAAGAGTTTAAAATGACATAGTTCGGTGGTGATTCCATGTTTGACAAGATATGCTTGTCAAACTCTAAAATCTCTAGATCGCATATCTAAGCCCAATCTAAAAATAGACCATATAGTATACGATTACTACACTAGAGTTGAGTGTATGGTCATAATCAAGGTGATCCACCATGTCGGGTCATAGCTAGCTATTACAAGTCACATTTTGTATTTTCAGACAAATAGCATGCATGATATCTTTGGATTTGTAAAGACTATAGTACAAAATCTGGGTTCAATATGGTGCAAAGAGGATGCTTGCCTTGGTAGTAATAAAACATTGCATGTGCTCAGTTGTTTAGAAGTATAATCAAAAGCTTGAGAACCAACCGACTTCTAAAAGGAGCAATAAGATCCAATAAATATTAAAACCGACAATAAGTCCAAAATGGCGAAATATGCATGATCAACTGAAATGCATGATTACAGTATGCTTAAGCCATAACTACCCATAATAGTGATAATAACACATAATATAGCTTCTGTTTTCAAAAGAGAAACTAGAGTTTATTGCAAAGTTCCAGTTTCGTTTTGAAAAGAGCCAAAAGCAGATGATTGCAATTTTGGAAAAGAGGTATAGATCATGCAAAAGCTCATAAATGAATCTTAGCATGATCTTTTAGGTAATTAATATCCCAAACCAACCTTAGTCTAACCTAACTAGTTAGATTACAAAAGCTAAAGCAAAACCTATTTTGTTGGTTGAGCCGACAAGAGAACAGAGACATATTTCAGCTAGAGTCAAAGCAGATGATGACAAGAATTGAAAGATCAACTTGTCATGTTGCTAGGGTTTAGTCAAAACCTAAATAAGATGATAAGTTGACAGAAGAACCTAGGTCTTGAAAATGACATGAAAAACCAAAAGGCATAATATCAACTTTTCGGTTTAAAGCGAGTTGAAGCTACCGATGCTTAAGAGAATGATTCACAAGTAGCTTCTAAGGTCCTTAAGATGCTCAAGATGTCGAAACTAGGGTTTTATCTTACTGGAAGAAGGAAGACACCCAAGTTTCTAAAATCGGATGTTGATCAACAGAGAGATGGACAATGGTTCAACCTACAAAAGATGTCAAATCTTTATTGTAAGGTGGAACCGATGCTTAAAGTGGATAAGCAATGAACAAGAAGCAAGAAACTCCAGTCGTCAAGAAGAAAAGGATGAGCTTCTTGGTCAACAATGGCAACAGACAAGGAAAGCTAGGGTTTATATATGGGTGTTGAGCTACAGAGCAAGAAGGAAAGATCTAGAGTTGATGAGGTGTCCATTTAGCTAAACATCTCAAAAATTAGTGTATAATCTTTGGATAAATCCTCTCCCTTGCTCACAAGAATGGTTGCGCGCAGAGATAAGGAAGAAGAGAGGCAAAATATGACATGTGGGTCCCATTGGCGATCCACACATGCGCGTCTCCTAAGATGCGAAAGAACACCAACCGTCCGATTGGAAATGGGTGGTGCGATAAATAGAGAGGTTAAATGATTTGAATCGGTACGGTTAATATGGACCGCACGATCTAGATCGGATGATCGAGATCTAATTGAAATCCGAAGGATGCATGGGCTCCACTTTCAAAGATATCGTTGGATCAAGATCCAACGATCAATTAAAAGATATACACGTCACTCTTCTTTTGATGCGATGGCTCGACCGTTGGATTTAATTTCTACGGTCGGGATGTAAATGGAACCGGATGGTCCGATTGCATACACCCATATGGTCCGCACGATTAAAATCCAACGGCCCACCGATTTTGGGCTTTAAAGGCCCACGGCAAAAAAGAGTGCCGTGAGGATTGAGATCAAAGGCCCACATTAACGCGCCTCGATTTCAAATTGAAATAAGCGATACCGCTAGATCAGGATGGGCGGCCACGATTGTGCGGGGATCCGAGTCGTCCGAATGCATACACAAACCGGGCCATCGATGAAGATCCAACGGTCCGCAGGAGTGCGGGCTTTATAACACGCGGGAAAAGGGAAAACCGTAGGATTTGAATCTAACGGTGAAATAAAAGCGCGCTTTAAGTTTAAAACGAAAAGAGCGTCACGGTTGGATTGGAAACGAACGGTGGAGATTGAATAAGGATCCGGAGTTGTCCGATTGCATACACCGATCACGTTCGTTGGATTAAGATCCAACGGTGGAGGTTGATCTCGTACACGTGGACAGCTCGTGTGGTACCGTGAGCTCGCCCGTTCGATTGAAGATCGACGGCTCGCATCACGCGTGGATTTTGGGCTCGCGCCCGAACGTGACCGAGCCAGGCCAAGGCGATTGGGTTGGACCAAGATACGTGGTCCGAGTCGCTACAGTATTAGGGCTAGGTTTGGACCGGTTTGGTTGACCAAACCTTATTCAAATATTTAAAAGGTTTGACTGGGGCTTTAAAAATAGCAAATAAATTTATAAATTCATGAAAATTTTCTTTGTAAGCTACTGGGATGATATATTTCCCAGATAAATTTCATAAACCACATTTTCACTTTATAAAATACATAAATATTTATTTCAGGCGAAAATATTCATTTAAAGACCATAAATTTTCTTTAAGCCCAAATAATTTCTAAAAATGCAACAAAATATTTTTAGCCAAGATAATTTATCTAGGCTTTAATAAAAATGCTTTCAGTCATCATACAAGTTTTATCTTGTATCCTTTTAAGATTTTTAAATGGTTCTTTAGGATGTTGACTAAAAGAAAGGTTTTAATTTGCGACATCTTGCCCAAAGTGTAAACATGAACAGTAATGCTATGAACAGCACCTCATTACTGTTCATAAAGCATTTTATTACTGTTTATAAACTTGGGGCTGTTACATCCCACCACCCGCTTCAGCTCCCCCTCCCTGTAGCGCCACCACCATGATGAACCCATCGTGCCGCCTCGGGCTCACACCGTTACCCTCCCTCGGCCACTCCCCGCCTCCACCAACCGGTCCCGCAAACTTCCCTTGTCTCCTTGGTGCTTGTGCTCACCTCCTTCTCCCCCTCACCCCCTCCAGCGCCATCGCCGCTTCTTCCTCACCCGGTTCCGGCTGTCGCGCATTGCCACCATCCACCTTCGACTGTGACACAACCTCCAATGGGACCGCCTCCACCTGGGCATTCCATTTTTGCCCTCACCGGCCACCGTCGGTGCCGAGCCCGCCACCTTGCCTCGCTTGCCCTCCCCTGTTCTCCTTTGTTATGTGCGCTCTCTCTCTCTCTCTCTCTTAGATGTGAGGGACTGACCATGGGCTCACGATCTAGTGCACACTGTAATGTTTGATTATGAGGATTGTTAGTATGCAACTGACAATGGGCCCTCATCGAAATTGTAGAAATTGGATTGTTAGTGTTTAGATAAGAGCATTTCTACAATTTTGCAATACATCATTTCAATCAAATATGCAATAAGGTGATAATTAATTAAGGATTTCCTTATCAAATTGAAGCCTTATGCCAATTAGTAATTAATTGAAATACATCATTTGAATCAAGTTAGTTAGCAGGACAATTAGTTAAATGAGTATTCTAACAAGGGGTACTCTCACCACCCACTAAAAGATGTGAGAACCCTAACATTCGAACTAATCTAAAATAACGCTAATCAATAATTGGCAATAATTAAAATTTCAGCTAAACAAGAATAAACATAAGCTCATATTTAAATCGAACACATCGCCAAACAAATTCATACAAGTTATATTCTCAAGAGTTCATCCACATAATTTACAACAGCGAATAACTAGAAATAAATTACAATTTGAATTCATTGCAAGCAAAAGTAAAATATTATAGACTAAGGATTAATTACAAGAATCAATTACAACAAATCAAAATATAAATTACAACTTTGAGTACATTACAAAAAGAATAAAATAGAAATCTTGCATGCATGTTGCAAAGCCTTTCCTTCCCTTGTCCATATATTGCCAACCGTCGAACCCCTTTCCTCGATCAATCCGAACCTTTGCCACATTTCCAGCGACCGCCAACAACCAAAAGACCAGTAGAAAAACCTAAAGCTATAAATTAATGTTAGGAGTAGAGAAGGATTGCCATCAGATTTCTGGAAGATCACCATGGTTCCCAGACCAACCTCGGTCAGTCGGCACCATCTCACTTCTGTGGGTTTCATCACCAGGCAATAGTTAGAATCCGACGCCCATGTTATACCGACTTACCTTAACCACGGAAAATACGACGAATAGTGATCTTTGGACCAATGGACCAAAGCCAAATAGTGAGTTGTGAGAGCAAATGAGATAAGGGGAGGGTAATATGGGAATGCACAGGGCATGAGAGCATGCACAGCCGAGATGCCACCTTTCTCTCAAGCAAACATTCACAATGCCTCATTCCACCCCACAGCCAAAGGAGCACAACCAAGCAAAGCACCAACGGTAGAGAGCATCTCCCTCATAAGCATTCCTTATTCTCAAGCCAACCAGAGAGCAAACAAGCCAGGTCACCACCCCATTTGCCATGACCAAAACACACCCACAAAGAGATAGCAAAGGAGAAGGAAGCAAGGGAGATGGGTAAGGCGACGAGCATGGACGGCAGTAGCGACGGCTTTGAACCGTCAACGGCCACCCATGACCACTGAGGACAACACCAAGAACAAGGGAATCAAAGGAATTGCTAGGAGCCCAGAGAGCACCACCACGACCACCACTATCGTCCATTCCCCAAACCGACTAAGACCATCAAGGTACACACCATTCACCCCCACTGTCTTTTTGTCCCAAAAAGGAACCACCCAATATGAGCTAAACATCTCACGGAACATTAGCAGTAGTATCCACAGAACACTAGCAGTAGTATCCATCACAGAGCAGGGGGAGTAGAGAGATGATTAGAAAGGGTAGAGTAGTAGTATGCCTTGGTAGACTGCAGTGGCGGCAACACCACCACAACTGTAGCTCACCCCAGCACCATTCACCATGTTCACGCATCAACCAACAAGCATCAGCAAATAAACCAAGCAAACACTCAAAATCGAAATAACAGGAAAGAAAAGGGGGGAGGCGTGCCTGAGCTGGGCCAAGCCGGAGGCGAGCACACAACGGTCGGAGGCCGAGCTGGCATAGGGGAGCCAAAGGCGCACACGCGGGGGGGGAGGGGTGTGTCGGGACCCCAGGTAAGCAACCCTGAGACCCTCTGAGCACACTGAACTAGTCACATGATCAGTAACTAGCTCACACAGTTGCAACATAGATGACATCATATCCATACAACAAGATTAACGATGAAGAAGGCAATTAATATTACTTAACAGCAAAAGGACCTTACGATCAAGGTTTACAGAGTTTGCCACGCAGGGCTAAAGACAACAGAGTACAACTTGCAGCGGAGAAGCAAAACAACTCGTGGAGGCCATCCGACATGCCCACAGGCAATCGAGTGGAGGACGCGGCCTAGTTCGCATGGTTTTTGAAGTAATCCTCATTGTAGAACTCGGAGCTCTCTGGTTCTTCTTCGACGACTGATCAACAAAGGGCGTATAGTTGTGAGTACATAAAGTACTCAGGAAGTTTCAACTGGTCGAAAGGTGGTCAAATAAAGGGTTCGACTACCAGGTCCCAAGAAGGATACGATTTCTCAACGTGGTCGTAGGAGGGATACGAGAAGGGTACGACTACTCAGCATGGCCATAGGAGGGATACAAGAAGGGTACAACTACTCAAGGTGGTCGTTAGAGGGATACGACTACTCAACATGGTCGTTCGAAGAAAGAGGGATACGATTGCTCGACGCGGTTGAAAGAAGAAAAAAGGATTCGATTGCTCAACACAGTTGAAGGAAGAAAGAAAGATTGACTACTCGACGCAGTCGAAAGAAGAAAGAAGGATTTGACTGCTCGACGCAGTCAAAGGAAGAAAGAAAGAGAACAGGGCATGGGAAACTCACTAGGACAGAGAGGGAGGCTGGAGGAGGAGGAGACGGTGAACGGTGGCAGAGAAACTCGCAGTCGAAGGCAAAGGAGGACGGCAGCGAAGGGGTCAGCCGGGACTGACGGGGAAGAGAAAACGCGTCGGCTTCTACGAAACAAGACTTGAAATAAAGAGAGAAGATTGCTTCAAGGAGTTCTGGGACAAGAATTGGTGCGGGGCTTAAACTCAGAGCGTGGGGCTTCGGGCAAACCACAGCAACAAGAGCGAGGGAGGGAGAGTTGGGAGCACGTGGTGCTCACCTAAATAGGTGAAGGTAGCACGCGGTTCAACGAGGAGGAAGGTGGTTCAGCCGTCGACAGGAGAAGCTTGATGGCACGCTGGAGGCGACAGCGCGACCTCCAGCCAGTGGCGGCGAAACTCGAAGCACGGCAAAACGAGGCGAGAGAAAGAGGAAGAGCTGGAAAGTTGAGGAGAAAATAGGAGGGCAAAGGCTCCCCGAACGCTTTATTTATAGAGGAAGGAGGGGGAACCAGGCGACAAGATAGAGCGGTGTGAAAAGGGGAGGAAAAACACGGTGGGGCGGAGACAACGGAATTTAATGCGCACGTCGCTGAGGAAAAAGGAGCAGGATTCGTGGTGGAGACGAAGGTGGCCAGGGGAAGGCAACAACATTTAATGTGAAACAACAACATTTAATGCTCGACGACTTTTGCGACGAGAGGAAGAAAAAGGTGAGCAGGGGGGCTGACAAGTAGGGTTGATCGAAATCGAGGGTGGTCGTGGACCAGGGGTGGTCATGGCCAGAGAGGGTGGTCGAAACCCAAAGGCTCGAAACCAAAGACTAATCAAAACCAAAAGGCAGGTCGAAATCAAAAAGCTGGTCGAAACCAAAGACTGGTCAACACGAGAGGGTGGTCAAAACCCGAAGGTTGGTCGACACGAGAGGGCGGTCGAAAGGGGATAAGGAATGGGTGACGGGAAATCGGAACAATAGGAAAGGAGAATTTAAATACTGAGAGCTCAAGAAACTCAAACCGACCAGATTTTGAATTCGGTTTGATTAATTCATTATAAATTGCTTTTAACTTTCAAAATTTCAAGTTAAGCTTTAAAAATTCAATAAAACCAAATGGTTATTTTTATTTTAAAAATTTCCAAAAGCTCCTCAAAATTGGGATGTTACAAACCTACGCCCCTTAAAGGGAATATCGACCCCGAGATTCGGGCTGACTAGAGAATAGGTTCGAAAACTCGAACTTTGCCCACTCTTCCAACAACTTTCTCTTTTGAGTGAGACAAAACTGCAACTGACTAGAGACTTACCAGGAATAAAGTTTTGAGCTGGTTGGGCTTGCTCCACGGTGACATGATTCACTTGTCCTCATGCGGAAGGAAGTGGAGTCCTATTGGCTCGTCTTGGAGTCTGAGGTGCTCCTCGTCCTGATCCTGGCATAGGGGTCTTCATTGGTGTAGCTACCAAGTTGAATGGAACTGGCGTCGGGGCTCGCTTTCTTGGGCAATTGTGAGCATAATGACCGGTCTCGTGGCATCTGTAACAGGTGACTCCTGGAGCTGGATTGTTACTTCCCTGTGGTTGGTTGTTGCTGACTCAAACAGCTTGGTGGCGAGTGCCGTGCGGTGGTTCTGAAGGTAACAGGAGGAGCAAAACGGGCAGGAAGCTGTGCACTGATTCGGCCTCTCTTCGGATGACTTTGATAGACACCATGCTGCATCATCTTCCTCTTGCGGGATTGTTCTAGTTCACGACGAGAATCTTCTATGAGCACAGCCTTGTCCACCATGTGCTGGAAATCTACATAGTCGTCACCAATAACTTGTACCTTCAAACTGGGGTTGAGTCCACGCTTGAAACACTTTTGACGTCATCATCTGCGGCGACGTCCTCTGGGGCAAAACGAGAGAGTTGGGTGAACTTGTTGAGGTACTCACTCACGGACAGGGTCCCTTGCTGCAGCTCACGGAACTCGTTATTCTTCATTTCTACTATACCATCTGGGACATGAGAGTGGCGAAAAGCTATCGAAAACTCAACCCAGGTGACATCTTGGGGATTCTTGTGGGCTGCACAATAATTCTCCCACCATTCTACAATAGTGCCTTCAAGCTGATGCGCAGCATATAGAACCTTATCATGATCGTCACATCGAGCAAGGGCCATCTTCTTTGCTATGGAGCGCAGCCAATCATCAGTGCCCAAGGGTTCAGGTGAGTTGGAGAAGGTAGGCAGATGTGTCCTCATAAACTCTGCAAACTTGGATTGTTGAAAAGCTAGCGCTGGTGGTGGTACAATGACTACTTGATTGTTCGATTTAGCATTGCAACTAGAGCGGCGGCGGTCTAGTTACGTTGATTCATCATCGATCCATCTTCTGCATCATTGCGCTCATCATCTGCGTCTGGGCTGCCATGAACTGACCCAAACTTGATCTGCGGTGGCTGCCGAAGGTGATGGTGGCGGTGTAAAAGGGTCCACTGGTTCATCTTGACTTGCCGAGAGTTACAGTGCGAACTATCTCGCACAAATCTTCACGGGTTCAAAAGACGAAGAAGAGAGCACGATGAGGTGAAAGGAAAAGCACAAAAGACAAGCGGGACAAGCGACAGAGGACAAGGGAGAAGACAAAGCAATCAAACTAGAGCAAGTCGGTTAAGCCCAAGGAACAATAGCTGGAAAGCTATTAAGAAGTGACAAAACTCAAGCCGGATGTCCTATTACACGGACTAACAATACTAAAGCTAAGAAGAGCCGCTCTTCTAAAACACTTCTAATCTAACTACAGGATGATCGACTTGAAACAAATGACGGATCTAGAAACTTCCAGGCTATCTAGTGCTTGTTCATGAAGAGCTTGATCCTATAGAGATTACTGAGGTAAGGAGGTCAATTTAAGTTCGAAAACAAAATTTCAGAAGAGATAAGATGCAAGAACCTGAGAATGAGACGAGAAAAGAATAGAATGAGATAAGAAAAGATTGGGATAAGATGAGAGAAGAATAGAATGAGATAAGAACAACTATTCATCAATTGACTTGGTTTGCTTTATAAAATATGTTTTGAAACTCTTGACTAAAATGACCATGCTAACTAAGGTTACGTCCCACAGTCGATATGGCTATGATACCACCTCTATCGGGACCCCGGGTAAGCAACCACGAGACCCTCTGTGCACACTGAAGTAGTCCCATGATCAGTAGCTAACTCACACGGTTGCAACATAGATGACATCATATCCATACAACAAGATTAACGATGAAGAAGGCAATTAATATTACTTAACAGCAAAAAAAACCTTACGGTCAAGGTTTACAGAGTTTGCCACGTAGGACTAAAGACAACAAGTACAACTTGCGACGGAGAAACAAAACAACTCATGGAGGCCATCCGACATGCCCACATGCAATCAAGTGGAGGACAAAGCCTAGTCCGCATGGTCTTCAAAGTAATCCTCCTCATAGAACTCGGAGCTCCCTGGTTCTTCTTCGACAACTGATCAACAAAGGGTGTATAGCCGTGAGTACATGAAGTACTCAGCAAGTCATAGGGAACAGTATGCAAATAGTATTCATACAAGGCTTGACAAGGATAGCTTTATGTTTAATTTGCAAAAAGCAGTATTGACATTAGATACAATAAGTAGATTGTAAAACACATTTTGAATGGTTAATACAAAAGTAATCAAGTTTCTTTGAAACAACTCGTGAACACCGTATTCACTTCCCAAACCACTCGTGGCCAACCACGATAATAATTTTGAGAAAATCTACCCCTTGTGTGAAATCACCAGGCATTATCCATAACCGAAGACACGGCTATTCGAATAGTTTTACACTCTACAGAGGTTGTACAGCTTTACCCACAAGACACGACTTCTCTAGTTTGTTTGGCATCCGTCGATACCACCGCTCACTACCTTAGGTAAGCGGTCTAGAGCACGTGACAAGGCATTTACAAAGCTCCGTTTTGACTCGGTTCTGCTCACTAAGGATTCGCCTTCCTAGCACCCTCTTGCGCTGTTCATCAACCCAAACAGAACTAACTCAAAATATTATTAATTATTTAGCCAGGTCCACCCCATAATGGACTTATGGTTGCACGGTGTGGTCCAGATCAATGGCGCACAAAGTTAAGTCCTTATTGATTGCTCAGGCGATACTACCTCAACCCATGTGCCTCGTGCACCTAAGTGCCTCTTGCACCCACCTTTGCCAACGACTACTCGGTCGAGTATAAATCATTTTCGTTCAACCCGGCCAAATAGCAACCCTTGTCATGGCACAACAAACTTTAATAACAGCAGCAACGAACCATAATTGGCACAACCATGATCTCGCACCATAGTTGCACAACAGTGGTATCGCACCACGATTCCATATATCATTAAATTAAATTTAACATCATTGAATCAGGTGATTGAGAGACCATCGCATAACTAAAGCAGGACTAAGCATAATATGCACCCATGTTGATATCACAATAACGTACAACTAAGAATACCCAACCTATGGTGTCCAAGGGTACATGTCAACATGTCGATCGCAAATATTCAAGGAGTCATAATGTTGAGTAGGTATTCAGCTAATTCCCAAACCATTTTTTAGACAACTAGCTATGCATGTTGATATAAAATAGTATAATTTTGTAAACTGGGTACGACATGATCAAAGGTCTACGACTTGCCTTCGTTGAAGAGGTGAGATGCTTTGGTCGTGGTCGTCGGGTCCAAGAACTCTTCGAAAACACCGGAATCTACACGTGCGAAAAGAGCCAAATAAATACAACAAATCCAAATAAAATGCAAAGGAACTAGACTAGAACCAAAAAAAAAAGGTACTGGATTTAGAAAAAAGATAGAAATTTGAATCACTCTAATCGGAGCCCGAACAAAAGAGAGCGAGCTCTCGGGAGTTTTGGAAATCACAAGGCAGACGGAGGTTTAGCTAGTCGGAGGAGGTTCAACGACACAGTGAAAGAGGTTCGACCGGTGGATGAGGTTCAACTAAGCGGTCGGAAGGCTTGGACTACTTGGTCAAAAGGAAGTTTCGACTGGTCGAAAGGTGGTCGAATGAAGGGTTCGACTACCAGGTCCTAAGAAGGATATGACTTCTCAACGTGGTCGTAGAAGGGATACGAGAAGGGTATGACTACTCAACGTGGTCGTAGAAGGGGTACGAGAAGGGTACGACTACTTAAGGTGGTCGTAGGAGGGATACGACTACTCAACGTGGTCGTACGAAGAAAGAGGGATACGATTGCTCGACGCAGTTGAAAGAATAAAGAAGGATTATTTGCTCAACACAATCGAAGGAAGAAAGAAAGATTGACTACTCGACGTAGTCGAAAGAAGAAAGAAGGATTCGACTGTTCGATGCGGTCTAAAGAAGAAAGAAAGAGAACAGGGCACGAAAAACTCACCAAGACTGAGAGGGAGGCCGGAGGAGGAGGAAACAGCGAACGACGGTGGGGAAACTCGCGGCCAAAGGTGAAGGAGGACGGCGGCAAAGGGGTCAGTCGGGACTGACAAGGAAGAGGAAACATGGGGGCACCTGCGAAACAAAACTTGAAATAAAGAGAGAAGATTGCTTGAAGGAGCGCCGGGACAAGAATTGGTGCGGGGCTTAAACTCGGAGCGCAGGGCTTTGGGCAAACCACAGCAATAAGAGCGAGGGAGGGGGAGTTGGGAGCACGCGGTGCTCACCTAAATATGTGAAGGCGGCACGCGGTTCGACGAGGAGGAAGGTGGTTCGACCGTCGGCGGGAGAAGCTTGACGGCGGCACTAGAGGCGGCGGTGCGAGCTCCAGCCAGCGGCGATGAAACTCGAAGCACGGTGAAACGAGGTGAGAGAAAGAGGAAGAGTTGGAAAGTTGATGGCAAAATAGGAGGGCAAAAGCTCCCCAAGCGCTCTATTTATATAGGAAAGAGGGGGAACCGGGCGACAAGATGGAGCGGTGTGAAAAGGGGAGGAAAAACACAGCGGGGCAGAGACAACAGCATTTAATGTGCACGTCGCTGAGGAAAAATGAGCAGCATTCGCGGTGGAGACGAAGGTGGCCAGGGAGAGGCAACAACATTTAATGTGAAACAACGACATTTAATTTGCGATGACTTTTGCAACGGAAGGAAGAAAAAGGTGAGCAGGGGGCTGACAGGAGGGGGTGGTCATGACCGAGGGGGTTGTCGTGACCGAGAGGGTGGTCGAAACCAAAGACTAGTCGAAACCAAAAGGCTGGTTGAAACCAAAGGCTGGTCGAAACCAAAGGCTGGTCGACACGAGAGGGTAGTCGAAACTAGGAGGCTGGTCGACACAAGAGGGTGGTCGAAAGGGGATAAGGAACGGGCTGACGGGGAAATTGGAACAATAGGGAAAGGAGATTTTAAATACTAGAGAACTCCAAGAAACTCAAAATAGACTAGATTTTGAATTAGTTGAAGTTTGATTAATTCATATTAAATTGCTTTTAACTTCCAAAATTTTAAGTTAAACTTTAGAAATTCAACAAAACCAAATGATTATTTTTATTTTAAATTTTTTTAAAAACTCCTGAAAATTGGGATGTTACAAGGGGACCGAGCGAGGCATGGGCCGAGCGGGTGCGTGCCGGGTGAGTCGGCAGTAGCAGTGCTAGGGGGCAGCTCGAGCCGTAGGAGGGGCGCAAGCCGGGCACGAGCACGGGCGCAGTCGAGCACATGGGCAAGCCAGGCCAGGGGGCAGCCGAAGGTTGTGGCGCATTGAGCCGAGCGACGCCGGCAGCAGGGCGCGGCGCTGGGCCGAGCTGGAGCAAGAGGATGCGACACCATGGAGGAAGAAGAGAGAGGCCAGGAGAAGAAGCAATGGGGGGAAGAAGGAAATGAAGAAGAAGCCAGGGATAGGGGTTCAGCTGAGTGAGGATAAGGAAGAGAGAGAAAGAGATAAGGGAAAACGAGAAGGAGAGAAAAATTAGAAAAAGGGAGAAAAATTAGGAAGGGGTAAAAAATGTAAATTCTGGATAGATTAATAGTAGTAAGTTTAACAGTAAAAATGAGCATTAATAATAATAAGTATCGGCACCATATCGATGTCAGACCATATAAATTTGTTGACCGCGTGAGGATAAATAGCCACAGACCGATCGGTAGAAAATAAAAGCAGAAAAATATGTAAAATTAATCCGAGTCTATATAGCGAAATTAAGCACCGGTGGAACTCATTAAATTAGACAAATAATCCAATCCATTAGAAATAATTTAAGCAAAATAAAATAATTAAATTGAGCAACACCGACATAAAATCGACTAGGCATTTAGTTGCATGCGTAAAATTAAATAGACATAGTCGGGAGTTCCATGATCGTAAATGCTAGAACTAACAGCTTATAGGGAATTAACAGTTGGTGAATACTAACCTAACGGGGGGTCTGAAAAATGTTATCAAATTAAAATCAGCTAACAAAGAAAATCAACTGACTAATGTCCGCGTAATAGCACCAAAAGCAACTAAATAATTATTTATTTATTATTCGCGCTTGTCGTACATTTGCAGAATTCGAACCAACACAGACAGGTGTAGCTGATCCGGATTTCTTTGGCACGGACCTTTTCTACGACTACGAAGGCAAGCTTACCTTCTGAACATCAACCTAGTTATATTAAATGTAAACATTACTTTGCTGTATTGCTATACATATGTGCATGACAATTATGTCTCAAAATCAAATCGGATAAAACAGATAAAGAGAAAAGAGATGATGAATGAGAAAGGAGCAGTACAGCTGAGATGAGCAGCTGTACTATAGAGAAATATTAGGAGCGTAAAGGGGGCCCATGGCACGAAAAAGAGATGAGAAAAAAGAGATAAGGGAAGAGGTGGGACCCTTTACATATTGTTAAAATATAAGGACCAACAAAACTATCACCCAGATAAGGGGCCATATTTAAGTGCCAACCATTTTTCCGTTTCGACGGGCTGAAAATGCTACCTTATTACGTGGCTATACTCTTCACATCGAGTAAGTAATATGTGTGAGTGGTGTGAGTTGGGAGGAACCCAGGACCGGTAGGAAAGTCCAGAAGTGGGGGATCCAAGGTGATATAGTACCGCACGGTGGAGTGTTGGGCGCGGGGAAGACCAGCCCAGCCAACATTACAGGAACTTGGTTGAGGACTGGGTAAGCGCCCCAAGATACCGACGGAAAGTAATAGGGGAAGAATTAACCACGTAACTTGAAAAACGTTCTGTACTCTGAACATCGAAATCACATCAAAGGGAATACGGGAGACCTAGTACAAAGAGAGGTCAGAGTAGCTATGGGTACTCATCCACGCTCTCCCTCTCTCCCTCCCTCCCTCCCTCTCTCTCTCTCTCTCTCTCTCTCTCTCTCTCTCTCTCTCTCTCTCTCTCTCTCTCTCGCCCATTGCACCGTACGCACGCGTTGCGCTAGCCAAAAGCTGCGTCGGCCTCTACCTCGAGCTCTGTAGCAATGCCTTGAGCCTTTCCCCCACTCACTCATTCCATTTGTGTACTAGAGCCCGTTGCCACTGTTCCATTTGGGTGTCAACACCATATCGACCTCGCCCTCATCCGTTCCCGACTCCTCCCTCTATAAAAGCCATAGTTGAGCATGTCATCTTCCTCGCTACACACTCCTCTGCATTTCCCCCCGCTTTGCCCCTCTTCTCCGCCCTGGGTGGAGAAAGATTTTGCTGCGTGAGCCATCATCCTCAACTCCAGCCACTGACATTCGCCCGTCGATTTCCACCGTTGAGGTGAGCTTCCACCTCCGTTGTCTTGCGCATCATAGTCTCCTTGACCTCCTCTCTCTAATATGTGTCTTTTTCTTCCTTGTCGTGCACCAGAGCTGCCAAAACTCCTTCATCCCCATAGTCGGCCCACAGCATGCTAACCTCCCTGCCGCAATCGATCTCCTTCCTCACTCAGTTGCCAGTTGAGTTCGTCGGTCCCCTTGCATTCAAGTGTGTTGCAAACCCAGTAGGATAGTCAATGTACCGTAGGGATAATCGTAGCACTACCACACCATAGCACCTCATCGCGCTGTCGTGGAGAGCTCGGTGCATCGCTTCTTCTTGAGCACCGAGAGCATCCCTAGCATCGTTATAGCCTATAAATGGTGTTTCAATCTTCTAATTGTAGCTTCTAGCCGCGGATAGTAGTTGCTTGTGTGCACAGTGTTGTCATTGTCGTCCTTGACGTAGTGCCATTGCCTCGGTCCATCTCTCGTCGCACAATCGCAGTAGTTAGAGTCGCCTGCTGATGGCAGCATTCTGGGTGTGCCCCGTAACTGTCATGGTCCCAATGTTGAGGGGTTCACCTACCGGGCAGGAGAAGTGTCGGGATTAGGTATCAGAAAAGTCTTGTTATGATTATCTCCGTCGCACGCGTAAGGAATCATGTCACTGGTCAACATTATGAGTTGATCTTATCTTATGGGTAATGTTGCACAACCTCTGCAGATTGTATAATTTATTGAATTAATTCCTTATATGCCACTGGAATTTTGTGAAATCCTTAGTTGTGTCACTAACATGTGGAGTCAGGACCTACATGTCAGTGAAACAATGAATAACATATTAGGGATGAGGCAAACTTTTGGTGGCATATAAGGAATTCACCCTAATATATTCGAATAGTCGTGCCCCGGTTATGGGCATAGTAAATAAAGACACACTTGGTTAATTTTATTAAAAATATGGGATGGGAACTTCTTAACATAAAGATGGTTATAGTATGTCCAGAGTAAGGTGGATGAAACCTCATGATTAATAATAGGTTGATAGAACCACATGATTAATAATAGGTGGATGAAACCTTGCTTTATGATAAAACTTGATTATACCAACGATATTTTGGTTTTAAGTTGAAATGGCTAGGTCAGAGATTTGGAAAATAATTACAGTATATGAGCAAAACATACTTTGTGCTAAAATAACCATAAGACTCCTCCTTTAGCAAGCCAAGCACCTATATATCGCATTTGGTGTGAGGACTTGCTTAGTACTTTGTACTCATTGTTGCTCAAATATGTGGTTTGGACTATGAGGCGAAGACACGGTGTATGGATACTTCGATGTGTCCGGCTTTAGAGATGAAGATGATGGCGATAACTAGGTTGTAGCCCCAGTCGATTGCCCATAGAAGATCATAGTGGCCCCTTTTGGTTTATTTATCTTATGTTCCTATTTACTTTTTTGGACTCGTCAGCCTATCGACCCGTTATGTGAGAACTTAGCCCGAAAACTTATTTTCGACTGTTTATGTAATATTAAGTACTCTTTTACTTAAATACATATATGGATGTGATATTCATCAATATTGTATTGTGCTACTGATTATGAGATTAGCTCGATATACTAGAGGATCTGAATGTAAATCCAGGTCTTACACATTGGAACTTTTAATCATCTATGTGGGCATGGAATCATCAATGAACATGCTTTATTTGTGGACATCTCCTGTTTCTGTGTTGGAATGGACGAGTGAGATAAAAGGACTGAGCATGCCAGAAAGCATTTATGTATTACGCGTAGCTGCAACATGAGCACTGATAGCTCATACATTTACATGCATTCGTTCACAGAAGACACAGTTCATACATTAAGCATAGCTGCAACATACTTACGAATTTTTGACAGATACATCACGTTTTTAATCTGAATTTGCAGAAATAACCACTACGAAAGTGTATTTACAAATATAGCACCGTTGACCGTACGGCAACGGCTTCCGCGCCGCCACGTGGCTGTCCCAGGTCCCAGTCAGCCCGCCTAGTGTGGCAATGCACTGTAGCACCATTGCCGCACGGTCACCGTGCGATAATGGCTGAGGTGCTGCCATGTGGCAGGTCACGACACTGTGTTATTTTAAAAAAAAAATATTATTATTTATGCATAATTCTTTGTAGAAATTGTTAAATATAGCAAATGGGCTCTAAAAATTATGACATTTCGATAAGATACGAATACGGTATAGATTTTCCCATTCATTTAACTATTTCTCTTCTATTCGTATTTGAATTCGTATAAAAAAATATGGATACAAATATGGTATGGAATTTTCCAAATTGTTATTTTATCCGAGTTATCCGGATTCGGATTCAGAGTCGATGAAGCAATATAAGTATTTTATTGCAATATACCTAATTAGTTAGACAAGTTTTTTAGATTCAATGTGGATTCATGTTCCTTTAGGTGAAATAAGTAGATTAGAATGATTAAATGTGATTATACAACAATAAAGTGTCACTAATATCTTCACATTACATAAGTTATTACAATATCCAGGGCCGACTGAATTGAGTACATATTATATTCGAATTCGTATTCGTTATGACATTCAATTCGCATTCGTATTCAAACATATTCAAATTTGTATTCGTTTAAAAAAACAAATACGAATATAGTTTCACTATTATTTAATTCGTATTCGATCCGTTTTTGAACCATTTTCACCCTATGCCTACGAGTAATGCAAAGAACAGGGAGCAAAACGATACCAACTTTATAAACTCTGCTTGACTCGTCCTTAATCTCAAAAACTGCGTTGCTCCATCAACTGCGCACGTGCGATCTCTACCATATTACCTCCATATGTATCCGCATCTGCATCCTCGTTCAGGTAGTCCTCGCTATTGTCCTCGTGCATCACCAGCAACCCGTGATCCACGAGGAAATGCTTGTAATCGTCGTCTCAAAAGTAAAACTGCAAGCGCATACCTCACCACATCAGACCACCCAATTGATACCCAACAAACGGAAATTGAAGAACAAATTCACAACGATATGAAGTTAGTGCACTTACACCAGAGTTCTATGGGCACTTATAGTCAAGGTTATCAGGATCGCCATGGGCGGCGGCAGGGGGTGCCCAGGGTGCACAGGCACCCCCCAAAAATAAATGAAATTTTTTAAAAACTAGGTATATACGGTATAAGCACTCAGCAGTTAGGTATTTGAGTTGATCATTTCAACAATTTAACCAACTAGGCTACCAACCAGAGCAAGTCACAGGCAGTGATGCACCCGCACCTTCCTAAGTCATTGTACAATCGATCACAGAGAGTACTATCACAAAAGACTGGTTGTACAAGCTAGCGAAGGCTTTTGGCATCTGTTCTGGCGAAACGTTCCGGTTCTTAGCGCAGCCTTTTGTTCCTGTCATGGTGTCATCTCGGCTAGCTACAATTGCCAACTGAAACAATCATTTCTTGATGCACACCTGCAGAGTACCAATAATTTATCTCTGGGTACAATCATGAGCAGTGCAAGTAGGGGTGCCCGGACACATAAAAAAATCAAAACATTTCTGAGGATCGATTACGCATTTGGGCCATATTCATAGTACTCCTTGGTGTGCACTCTCTTGGAAGCTCAGCTCATAGCCCGCTCGTGCCTCCACCAGCCCACAGCCATCTCATCACTCACTAGCCCACATCCATCTCTATCTCCAATACTCCAACTCCTCCCTAATTTGGTCCCTGCGGCTCGGCGGCCGGTGCGGCGCAAAGAGGAGGAGCGGTGGGCGGCGTGGCTCCAGTGTGGGAACAGCAAGCAGTAGTAGGCGACGCGCCACTCACTAAGACCAATGGTTTTGCAGGTGTGCATAGAGCAACTTCTATTTTTCTCACATTCATATTATTTGTAAATCATTTTTCAAATTGATTACTATAGTAATGACATGCGAAAAGATACTAGTAGACAATTTCCTCCGTTCTTTTTTTCTTGACGTTTTTTTTTTACTTCTAATGGGCAAATTCTTGGCTTCGTTGGGTGATGCGTAGTTTTTTGACAAATATAAAGAAAGTTTGTAACTATACGCAAACACAAGAGTGCATGTGTGTGAGGACCCCGATTTATTTGACTTGTAATGCTTAGCCTTCCATTGACCCTAGCATCACAAAACAAATAAGCCAAGCCTCGAGATATGTATGCTTCCCAGAAATGCAGCATACACACCCCGTTACAAAATCATGCATCAATTCCATACATCACGATATAACAATTCTGGCGAAAGACATACATAATATAAAGTTATTACAACAAGGGCCGACTGGCCAAATGACAACAAGTATCATTAACAGCGGAAGCAAAAGTGCCATAAGATGGCTAAGACAAAAACCAACCGGTTAGCCACATAACCACAGGGCAACCGACCGGGCCGCCAAGCTAGTCATCCCAACGGTAGCACAACTCACAAAAGCCGATCCCATTGGGGATCAACCTCTTCCTCTGCAACAATTAAGCAAAGCAAATGAGTACAAAAATGTACTCGTAAGACTTACGGGTAACAAAACCTAGTTACTACTATATGCAGGCTTTAATCAAAGGAGAAGGCTCAAGGTTAATTTTCAGCATAAAGCAAGTTTTATTTGCAATAGATAATATGTTGAAGGCAATTTTGACAATCTGAATTTTATTTGCATAAATAACAGCGATACCATAAGTAATAATGTAACAACAACCTAGAGATGACTAACCCAATAGCCATCACAACAATAGCACGAATTACCCATTCGTACCACCCATGTCAAGTTTTAATTAAAAAGGTTGTAGTCTAACTCTTGAAAAGCTTACCCAAGCGTGTTCATAACCTAGGACGAGGCTATTCGAATAGTTTTAACCCTGCAGGGGTATACCAATGTACCCACACTTCACACTGCCTTTCCACCAGCCACGGTTAGCATACTTCCTTTGGTATGCAGGCACGGCTAAGTCCTACAAGACATTTCCAATGGAATGCGTTAATTAAGAGTCGCACGTATGGGGTTGACCCTTAGTAGACAGCCAGCGAAATGGGCTACCACGACCATACGTTGTGGTGGAGTCAGGCAAAGCCGGGAGTCATTAGCCATTTAGGGTAAAGCTAGCCGGACATTTGCAAGACCCCGGTCGGGGTGGAGGACCTAGAAAGGAACCACCCGGTCCACGACTTTGTGATCCTTTTCTCTATAAACTACGACCAGCGACTCATTAATTAATGCCTCCCAAGGTACTAAGTCAAGAGAGGTCTCATTTCCCTCTAGTGTGGTTAGCACGCACCAAAATGCTCGGATAACAGGTACTCACAAGTAGTTCGGTCCATAATTGACTCAGGCACCATTCCAGTCACACCCACGAATCACACCATCTTACCATTGTGCCCAAGTCAAAATCATTTTGTTTTTATTTTTAGTTTTCACAAATAAACATAGCATGAGGCTGAAATCATAAGGTTATAATAAGTTTATGTGATCAAGGTTATCGACTAAGTCAATAACCGCCCAATTCTCTAGTAACTAAACATTGCTAAGCATCATATCGCAAAGACAATAAAGACTATAAATCATCCACGGGCTCTAATTCACCGGTGAGGATAATAACCTAGGGTAGTGGCGGGGATGAATAATTTGAGGCAACAATGCAAGAGGACTAACTACCTCTTAATCGACACAAAGAAATTAACTTTGACACGAAGAAGCATACATACTTAGGTTTTGCAAACAAGATATTAGACTTTAAAAGTAATAGGAGCAATATGATCAAATGATGTTACACTGCTTGCCTTGCTGTAGATCACTTTCTTGCTGCAGAGGATTCACTCACGTAAACAATAATTCCTTCGGAACCTAACGCGAAAAGGCGATAATCAAATAAGAACTTCAAATAAAACTCAACAGCAAAAGTTCTCCAAATACCATGAAATTCATACAGCAGCAAGATTATGATTTTATACAATTTTAGAACCAAGAATTTCTTCATTTAGACTTAGTATGCAAAAGTTATGGCTAAAACAATTTTTCTCATTTGACTAACTCAGATTAATTCCTATCTGTTACTATTCATAGCATAAATTTCTAGAATGATCTAGAGTCTGAAATTTTTATGATAGGTAGGTTAAGACATTCTAAGAACAACAAAATTGAGTTTGCACAATTTGGAGTTAAAATGAATTAGTTATGATTTTCTAAGTTGTAAAACTAGTGTAACATTGATATTAGTGGCAAAGATCACATTAAAACCTATTCTATCTGAAGTGCAGCACTAGAGGATTTTAACAAAGTTTAGTTTGCTCAGTTTGGAACTACAGAGAAAAGGTTATGTATTTCATAATTTTTATGAGTTTCTAAACAACAGTTTATATTGAAACAAGTTAATCTGTTTATTCCATTTTACGTCACGAGAAAAGTGCCTAAGTTCATTCTCATATTGAAGTTCATTTCATGGCGAGCTCACGCAACTTGATTCATTCAAAAGGAGCTATAAAGATAAAGATATGCATTTTTGAAATTTGGATCGGCAAAATACTTAGGAAAAACAGAGCTTGGGAGGTCTAATTGAACCGACGGAAAGGAGAGGTCGTGGTCGTCGATCCTTCATCGCGCGACTACGGACCTCGAAGCACGATGCACCACTGCGCGCGCACAAGGGAGGTGCAGGCCGTTGAGATCAGATCCAATGGTCCGCACGAGGTGCACAAAGACACGTGAAAATCCGCGTGGAGGTGCTCAATGCGCCTGAGGAGGTCGGGACCGTTAGATCAAGATCGGCGGTCCCGATCTCGAAGGAGGTCCTAAGGCTAAATCTACGGAGGGAGTGCGGGCGGTTGAGATTTCTTTGGGAGGTCTTGGGCGGTTAAGATTTTCCGAGGAGGTCTTAAGACCAAGATTTCCACCGATGGATCTAAAGCCGAGGAGGTCTAGGTCGTTAGATGGAGATCCAACGGTCCCGAGCTACGGGAGGTCCTCAAGTTAAAGATCTAATCGGTGGAGGTCGGGACGGTGAGATCTCGAAGGAGGAGGTCTTTGGCGGCTAAGATCTACCGAGGAGGTCTAGCAGTTAGATCTAAACCTAACGGTCGAGTGCGGAGGAGCTCTTAGGCGGTCCAAGATCTCGAGGGGGTCTTGAGCGATCCATATTCAATCGAGGAGGTCCGATGCAGAGGTTTTAACGGGAGGATGTGCGGACGGTTTAGATGGATGCAGGAGGTCTGAGCGGTCCGGATCGAGGCGGAGGAGGTCCCGAGAGATAAAGTTTCTGAGGAGAGATCCGGACGGCTAAGATCTCCACGGGGAGGTCTTTAAGGGTCGGGATCTAAGCTGAGAGGTCTGAGGTTCTCTTTACAAGGACCGGGGTGGTCTTTTGCAAAGAGGACCCGAGGAGGTCTGGGGAGGTCTTTGTAAAATAACCATGGTGGTCCTTTGCGAAAACACAGAGGTGGTCTCAACACCGAGATAAGGTCTAGGAGGTCTCAACGACTAGGATTAAAACTAGGGAGGTCCGCGCTTAGGGTTTTTACAGAAAAGAACTCTACGGTTAGATCTACCCTCAAGGAGGTCCTCAACGGCTAAGATTACAAGAGGAGGTCCTAAGACTAGCGATCGATAGAAACGAATCTACCGCCTGAGATCTAATCTCGGGTGATCCTATACGGATGAAATTAACCGAGGAGGTCCCGGGACCACACTGTCGAGAAAGGATCTAAGGCTTAGACCTAACCGGGGAGGTCATAGGCGGCCGAGATTAACCCAGGAGTCGGTGACTTGATAAACTCCGACAAAGTACAGAGCACCGAGTTGAGCTCGCGACATGTCGCCGACGACCAAGACCACTGCGGCGCCAACTAAGCTGCATGAAAATGCTCCTAATACTATTGCGCACATATTGGAACCACTCTCAACGGGGGCAAGCACAGAACGCCGCGAGCCGAGAGAGCGGAGGAGTGCTTTGGTAAAATCCGAAAACACGAAAGGGGCGCCACGAGCTAACCTAGCTAGTGATTAAGCTCTACATGGCTAAAGGAACTTACCAGGCGCAGGAGAGGTCGGGGAGGTCGGAGAAGGGTGGTGGCGGAGGCACGCCGCGCTGAGGAAGACAACGACGACAAGATGCCTGGGCAACGAGGCAAAAAGAATGGTCGAATAGGCTTGCGATGGCCCATAGGTGATCCAGACCCAAGAATTGGACGGAGAACACTCACCGGAGATGGGAGCGAAGGGAGCACTTTTGGCCATGAAGATCCAAAACTTCAAATTGAGTGTTCTGAGAAAGCAACCCAAATTGAGTTAGGGAGAGGACTTATGACGACAAGAGGTCCACAAATAAAGTGAGAATTGGGCTAAAGAACCTTTGAAACACCCAAGTCACCTATGGAGCTCCCACGGCAACAATGGCGAGAGGAGTGCTCACGGTGGTTTGAGTTTAACTCAAAAAGAGTGAGCTAGGGTGATCGCGAGTGGAAGAGGAGCCGAGGGGTCCTCGGGGTATTAAGAAACTCGTGAGTAACGGGAACAAGGAGGGCCCGCGGTGAGCTACGGCGAGCTCCTCGTAACTAGCCCAAAGCTAAGGGAGCAGGCAGCGCGGGGCACGACTTTGAGCGAAAGCACTGACACGCGTGGCCGCTCCGACAACACGCGAGGGCGCGAGCGCGGGATGTGACGGCGCCATATCGATACGATGGCGCGTCGCGCGAGGAAGAAGATAGAGAGGAGGAAGAAGAAGAGGAAGTGCAGGGTGGCGTGAGCGTTGGATTTTAAGCGGACGGTGAGATTAAAGAGGCAATCGGGTGACCCGATCGGCACATTTACTATGGGCGGTTGGATCACGATCCAAAGACCTAGATTGATGAGCTCTTCGCGATGCCCGAACGACCCAATCATTTAGGGTCATTAGATCAAGATCTAACGGTTGAAATTGATTTATTGTAAAAGGACCCGCGCGGTTTAGTTGACTCAACCAAATCAACTAACTCGAGCTCGAGTCCGACTCGAACCCGAGAACAATACAAACCAAATTTGGTTTTCAAATTAGAAACAGAGACCTTTGCGGATTTATTTGATGTAGCAAAATAACTCCAAAAATTCTGAAATTTTTACAGAGCTTACTAACTTATATATTGACCTTGTGTAAAATTTTCAGAGGTTTTTATACAATGCATTTTTCTCCAAAAATTTTGTAAGGTTTTGATTTAGGGTTTGATTGCCCTCTAAAAATATTCAAACAATTTCTAAAAATTGTGAAATTTTTCAGAGGGTCACACATCAATCCTAGAACTTAGGAAAAGTATTTCAGGAGATGATCAAAAGATTTGACAAAATTGTTTTTGGAAGATGAGATTTTGGATCCAAAAGACTTGTGACTTGGTATTCCCATAACTTTTGTACGAGAATTGTTTGGTACAATCGAAATACATGATGTAAGAAAAGTTTTAATTTCTACTCATTTTCTTACATTTGAAACACAAGTCTAAAACTTGGGATGTTACAATGTGCCATGATGGAAACACCCTTAAGTCTTGAAGAGGTTGGTTCTGGGTTGGAACCTTGGCTATGCATTTTTTTCTGTATTTTTTATTTTAACTTCACAAAAAAATTCAAATTTGGTTCGAAAATTTCGGTCGAAATAAATTCGAAAATTCCAGTAACCGCCGGTAACCGGGTTTATCGTTAGGCTTAAAAAAAATTCCCAGTCGGTAGCTTTTTCCCTGGTTTGAACTAATCATACCCGGCGTTACTTTGTGTATGCATCCCCAACACCAAATTCCTGGCTCCGCCAGTGAGGATCGCGATATGAATCGTGGGATCATACGATCCTACGAAGCCAAAATGACGTGGATCGGTACGTGGATCAAAATTTTATAGAATTATGATCCTAAAGGTAGGATCACATAGAATCGAGTAAGATCGTTCGGATCGTCGTCAGGATCGGGTAAGATCGTAATCTTGACAACAAACTATAACAACATAGGATCATGATCTTGACAACAAACTATAACAACATATGATCATGATCTTGACAACAAATTATATCAACATATAAAATTTGATACAAACTATAACAACATAGGATCATGATCTTACGACAAACTATATCAACATATAAAATTTGATACCACCTATCGCTAATTTAAGTTGCAACAGTTTATTTTGCTTTGTTTGTGTTGTTTAAGTGTTGTTCTAAGGTAAAAGACATTTCCATTAGCATATTAGAGTTTTAAATGATTAGTTTATTTTTAAAATAATCAAATAAGGTTCAAAAACAACCTTAATTGAATGTAATATGAACAAGTATACCCAAATTTACAAAATTAAATTCAAAATATTAAAAATTCTACTATAGACTTGTATATTTGAAAATATAATTTAATTTTTATACAAAATATACATGTTTTTAAATTTTTGATAGAATCATGATTCTACAATCCGATCCTACAATCTGATACCGTCAAATGAAAAACGATCCTAGTATCCTACCTAGTATCCCGATCCTGGCTATGCTTGTAGTGTATCCTTGCCGGATTGGCCGCGCTATTGGACTCATACTTCCTAATCTCCACCCCGCACTTTGGGCAATCAACCAGTGGGAGAATCTCAAAATCTCAAATGATTCTGAAGCTCGCGCTGCAGAGGATGATTGTGACAGAGACCCAGATGGCTTCGCGGCGGCGGAGGTGCTCTGCGATCTGGACCGCATGGCGCAGGCAAAGGCGATTTGGTCATTTTTTTACCCCGTCAACCCCAAGTTCACGGAAGTGGTATAGACGACATTTGCATGATCCCTATGGTATTGGTTGGAATCGTGCTTCGTTTGTGGCATTATTTGGTACGGGACCAAAACTTAAAATAGATTGAGTTATCTTTGCTATTATAAAAAGAGTTGATGATGATAGTGAGTTTGCTATATATCTCTCCACTCCACTTAATTTGGTAGGATCTTTTATAGAATTATGTATAAAACTTTCATATGTAAGAATAATCACCTTAGCTTATTGGTTGGTATGTTTATTTAAGATCTATTACAATACAATACACGAGCACTTAACTGGCCTGTGAGATGTTCCAATGATAATGTTGGATATTTCTTGTCAAAGTAAAGCATCGATCAAACAACAACAAAATCTTTGATTCTAAACAAGTTGAGGTAGACTAAGAATAAAACCTCTTTAAAGTAAAAAATACGAGAGCCTTACAAATAAAAAAATAAAATAAAATAATAATAATAATAATAATAAAACATACAAAACTAAAACATTAAGTTGTACATCCTGCTATCCGAACCAAGAGCCTAAAACACAGATCCTAAACCTTCTTATGATTCCGATACGTAGATCACTAACTTCTATACACTTCTATCCAAAGCTAATTCTTTAGCTACATTCCAATCCTTCAAATCTCTTTTAACTGCTTCCTCCCACGTTAATCTTGATCGACATCTGCCTCTTCTCACGTTTTCAGTACATCTTAAAATTTCACTACGTACCGGTGCCTCAAAAGACCATCGGAACTTTAGCTAGCAAAGCCCCGATCATATTAAAAAATCAACACATTTAAAATGATTTCTATTTTAATAAGTAAATCCATAGGGACGATCAGAAAGGAACAACTTGACCTCAGAAACAAAAAAAAAAAACAGAATAGCAGACCGCGTAAATGCATGACAGAAATAGCCAAAAACATTGAGAAAGTATATAAATAATGTATCATTGCACAAACATTTATCAACTACAGCTACCTTGTATTTTGAAACATCAAGCATCCAGAGTATAGCAAGCAGAGAGACAAGGTAACTCTCTTGACCAAAAAAGTAATTTTACAACATAGGCTTGCGCATAGTATAAACAAAAAAGGTTACAAGGGCTGCCCTCAAGTGGAATCCATATACAACATTATATATAACTCTACAAATGAACTAAAACTATGATCTGACATCCTTGAAAACACCACCTCTCTCCATCTCCGCAACAATGTCTTTTAAGGCCGGTACTTTGCTAGCTAAAGTTCTGTAAAGTCTAGAATACCTGGCTCTTGTACCATCAGCTGTTCGTGCCAGCGCAAGCAAGCTGACTGCCTCTGGCAATTGCTCAAACACAACTTTTATTTCCTCAAAGCTCATGTCTGCAAGAACTGATGGTCTTGGAACAACACGGATTATCTCACCGCCTTTAGGTTCCTGAACTCGTTGATCAGCCTTGATGACCAGTTCACAGCTCGAATTTGCTCCGCATTTTACGATGAAAGGGGCTGTTGTTCCAGTGTTGAACTGCAGTACGTTCCATTGTGAAACTTCACTCTCTCCCAATGTGCTGGAATTCGAATTAGGATCCAGGGCAGGATCATCGGGATCTTCTTGAAGTGACTGAATATATACACGGTAGTATTGCATCAGCTAAAATTAAGGAATATAGCTGAGAAAGGTGTTTGGGCTTCGTCATGCCCAATCTGCTGTCAGCCTGACATAACCCTAACTCTCGCAATGCATAAGCTATATTGAAAAGGCAATAGTAGCATATGTGGTGTCTTATCAATCAAAAAGCTAGGATTTCATGCAAAAGGATTGTGAAATACATAGATAATGCCAGATCCTAATATCTGTCCAGAAACTCATGGAGAATAATGATTATTAACTTAGATAGTTAGATTAGAGATATGTAAAGCTGTAGGGACGAAAATTGCATTTGTGGAGAAACCGAGAAGTGACAATCAGGACAACACACTTACCCTCCTCTTACAACGGTGACCTAGGATGTAGGGAAGACTAGCTCACTGAGACATAATATCAATGTCATTTTATCATAACCCATTTAAAGGGCGGTATTTATTCTTTTTCTTTCAGGGCAAAGATTCCAAGATACAATGTACATACCTCTACAACTTTCCGTGCCTCCATGATCTGCTTCTGAGCACATGGATGATCAATATCAAGAAGAGAAGGCATCTGCGCCAAGAGGTCATCCAATGATTCTAGCAATGCTTTCGTCCTTGATTTTCTCAACGGTCTTGCAGAGCTTTGTCTTGTTACTTCCTGATGTTCGAAAGTGAACAAGTATGGCTAGTTAGTAAACACGTGTCCCAGTGAACATAAAAAAGCAAGGCAACTAGTGATGAATGGATAGCATCAGACCTTGACTTGTTTTAAAATGTTGTCTAAAGATATGAGAGATGCTAATCGTGCATCTTCAGCGGCAGTTGGAGGATTTCGGATAGGTGAACCACCTTCTTCTTTGGTCAACAAGGCAGTATCAGTTCTCATTTGTTGCATGATCTGATAAGAGTATGACATGATTGAGATGCCATGAGTACAAATGTCCACTAAGATAATCTAAGTGTACTAAACTACAAAATGAATGGAGAAATACGATTGCATGTCATGCATCAACGTGAATCCTCCAAGGACTTCCAACTAGCATTCATAAGCCTCTTGAAAGTAAACGGATGAAAATTTTCACATTAACATTTGGATTAAGGAGCAAAGAGGAAAAAACTTATTCCATCACAAAAAATTGAACTACAGACACTGTGTGTCTTTCTGTTCTTTATTCTATAGATTGAAGCACATAAATTTGAGAAATCCGGCAAGTTCAACAGGTAGAAAGAAGATGAAAAATTGTGTGAGTGAAGCAGGCACCTTTCTTCTTTTGTGATCGACAGACTCCAGAGCAGAGCGTAGCTTACTGACATGAGCAGGGTCATCAGCCTCCTCTGTTGCCAATGTGCCAGCTATGTCCTGCAATAATGTGAAGGATAAGAGAAACAATTTTACTGAAATTATTGGACCAGATGATGAGGCAGGTAAAAATAAAACCTTCAAGTGCTGTAGCTGTGATGTGTAAACACGCTTCGTGTACTCGGATAACAGCTGGCCTAAAGCATCGGTGGTGGGCGGCTGCGCTGTACCAAGGCCAGCCATCCATCCATCCATAATAGCAGTAGACAACAATTCAAGCTGTCCGGTAGCTCCTCCAGCAACATCTCCACCAGTTACAGATAGAAACTCAAAGTTCTCAGCAAGCCATGCTCGGATTTGGCGTTGTAATTCACCAGCTGGTGTGTGAACGAAGAGAGCAGCCAAAGCCTTGTTTCCGATTGAAAAAGCCTTAGCTTCCTCGGTAATTTCCCTCAGCTTTCCTCCTGTGACATGTTGTCTCCAAGTCTCCTGTCCAATTATGATAATATTAGGACAAATCACCCAATGCTAGCAGCTATTAAAGTCATTTACCCAAAAAGTTTAAAACAGATGTCAGGGCATTCACATCAGGCAGTGGTACCAAGAGATCAGCATATAACATGTCCTAGCTTGCCACATTAACTTCACTATGATGACCTAAAATCTGTACTAGGATGCAATCATGCCAGCAATTAAGCAAACAACCCCATCAGAACCAACATGTACTACAAAAGTTAACCAGAGAGACGCCCAAAATGTAAAGTAAATCCCACAAAAACTGATGTAACCAAGATTCAGAGTGGCAAGGTACTGTTAACAATATGCTAAAGAATAACAAAACATACCTCCTCAATCCCACGAAGCTTCAGCACAATCGAGGAGAATTTTGATTTCTTTTCCTGTTTAATGCTAACCTTGAAGCCATGCATGTGTTCATCAATTAAGGCAGTTCGTGAACTATGATCATGGTGGTAAACAGGAGACCTGCCAGGACTACTTCCCCTGCTTGAACTTCTGCTGCGACCAGTATTTGATTTCTCCAAAAAACGCTCAACTGGAGAAACCTTTATGAAGCAAGGAACAAATGGACAAATACCATTACACAATTAACACAAAGGGATGGGATAGCTTCTTAGTTTTTTTATAATAAAAATAATAATAAAAGCACGACAGCAACATCATACCTTGATGGACTGAAGTTCTGGGGACTTGGCAAGCAAAGATCTAATGTATAATATCCTGACCCTGGAAACTAGCATGGTATCCATAACTTTTCTTGGTTCCATTTTGCGAATGAATGAGAAGACAGCATCTCGGATCTCGGCAAGTATCTCATGCTCCCTAGCAGCACCAGCTTTGATAACTGCAGCCAATACCTGCAAGCATATCATAGTTACACTGTTGTTCTTGCTGGGAAATCAACATTAACTATGACAGGAATATCATGGCACTGTAAAAATAGACTAAGGTCTGGCGCCTACCATCTGTAGCAAACGGTAAAAGAAAAAATGATGAAATGGTTCAGACTTCAGATGTAGGGCTGATATCAAGGAACTTAATCAATGCATCACACGACACATCACACTCTCCAGGTATATCCCCAAGCCATAAGAAAAATAATTGGCATCACACTGCTGAACATGAAAATGGAATTGCAGTATCTGTTGTCATGCATGATGCACTCATCAATCCCATAGACACAAGTAACTTCCAAAAATGTTTAAACTGCATTTGTCTGTACTTGGTAGGGATATCGACAAGGATTACATAAGCCCCAGGCCCCAGTAAATAGCTGGTCACCGTTCACCAATCATACCAGCCAACCAGAACCAAAATCCTTTAGCGAGCTTATTTATGCTGAGACTTTATGAACAATTTACACTGACTCTAACCAATTGGCATTATTCATGTGTATAGCCAAATTATCAAAATATTATTTTGGGTAAGGGAAAAATGCAAAAGACGTCAAAAGGGTCAAAATAAATAATAATAATAATAATAATAATAATAATATTTGGCCAAATTGTGGTAATCTAGCTTCATGGCAAAGCTTTTGATGCTGGCTAGTACCAACCAGCCTGGTGAAATGACAACAGGTATCAAGTACCAACAACACGGCAGCATCCTGACAGAATGACAGGTACTGGATTTAATAGATCACCTAACCATGCAATGACCATCTGGTGGCAGTGTAGGTTCACTATAGTCATAGCTTCAGTCGAAGGTTGGTGACCATAATAGAAAAAACAAAAATGAAATGGAATATGCAAAACCAATTTAGCAAGTGAAGAAACAAATCTTATAAGTACAATATGAATATATTAGATTAGATTGGCATTACTAACCAGCATCAAAAGCTTGTTTGCACCATCAGCTATTGCAGCAAATCCCTCAAACTGGTTAGGATCAAAATCCATTAGTGCGGAGGTAAGGTACTCCCCAGCAGGTGTAGTTTTTGTTATCTCATTGCCCGATTTAACAATAGCTCCACTGTTTCCAGCTTTTTCCTGAGACAATGGCGATGGAAATACATCTGGTGACTGAATTTTGGTACTGTCGCTCCTGCAGATAGAGTTGAAAATGGCATCCAATTTTTTATTTTAAAAAATCAGAGTGATTGACTGATTGTACGTGTATGTATAGTGGCATTTTACCTGCCTATATCCCTTCCCTGAGCATTAGTAGGTTTGTTTGAAGATGGACTTGGAGCCTATGGACAAATAATTATTGCATGAGAACCTCATAGCAGAATTTTGCAAATACAGATACCGAGAGGTCACATCTTTGCATAAATTGGAAATAAATGTTATCACAATAATTGTTTATAAAATAAAAGCTTCTTGGCTGAGCCCATTTTGACAAAGGAGAAAGAAAAACATTGACAAAAAAAATAGAATACTCAATGTTAAAACAATAACTCCCATGTTAGTGTTAAATTGCCGCACTTGCACATTGAACAAGATTTAAAACAATAACTCCCATGTTAGTGTTAAATTACCGCACTTGCACATTGAACAAGATTTTATGATAAAGTTAGTGAGGATAGGATGATAGATGTTCAGTTATAAATTCATTTTCATTCGAATTTGAAAATGGGAACAAGGAGCAATAGGCAAACTAAGATATAAGCATAAAGTGGTGTTCCTAGATCATTAAATGAATAAAAGATTTCATCAGACACCTAGGAATGGAAGATATTGATCATCACTCTTAGCAAAGCCTCATTTAGTCGCTTGCAGATTTAAGAAAGTATAATTTTAGTTGTTTTCCCTGATATAAGTGCAGGGCAAGGTTGCGTCAAAAGCCATACAAATACTCGGGCACATTCAGCACAAAGTGCCACAAAAACTTAAGCCTTTTCAGTTTTCACAAACAGTAAAGGAATCCAGCAAATCAACAAAATAAAATTGAACAGGAATGAGCTTAGCACACAGGGCCCAATAATAGAATAAAGTGAAGAATATCCCAGAACAACCTGAGGTGAGCTTCCTAATCCTGACTTCTCTGTAAGTCTGTCGAAGAGCTTCTCATTCTCCTCATGCAATTTCTGCATTTATCAAGGCAGAGAAAATGAAGATGAAAGGTTCGTAAAATTGATATAAACCAGATGAAGGAACCAAAAAAGAAATTAAAGTCAAGACTCAAGAGACTAGGAGTGTAAGAAAACCAGGACAAGTGTCAACAGCAGGGAACACAAATTGTCTTAGCTCAAACATAAAGAAGAGACAAATCATGCATTAACTGGCACAGACAAGCGTAATAATAATCTCCACAAGAACAGCACCAGTGAAAGGTAGCTAAAAGTTCAATCAGCAAGCTTAATACTAAAAAAAACAAAATCAGGTATGTAGTGCAAAGCAATTGGAACAAAAATACAACAGGATGCAAATGAATCTAATCTAAAATTGCAGCAGGTTGCCTAATATGAGTATAGAAATCAGGTCTGTACCAAATAAGTATAGCTTTATGACCGTTTAAAATATATATGTATATGTGTGTGTGCACACGCGTGGGTGGGTGTGTGTGTAGATTTACAATGGACAATAGCGTGAAACAAATCAACCAACACTGTTCTAAGAAATTGCTCTGCTTCTGAAGTTGCAGCTTTTCCTAGTAGGATGGAAACTCCTCAGCTCAATAGCAATGCAAATATCTTTGAGCAGCAATACTACAAATATATAGTGAGTATGCTCACTTCTCACACAACAATCAGTTTATCCAACTCAAATAGGCAAACTTTAAGTCGTTGTTTGTGGGTGGAAATCAACTGGGAACCAGAAAAGGCCGATTAGTCAAACTTTTGAGCTAACTTTTGATAATTTCATAAACATATACTTCAAACAAAACCTCACACTTACATGCATTGAGGTGGAACAAACGATACATAGTGATGACTGATGAAAGAAAGCCACATAAAGTATCAATACCTCAATAAGGGCATCCCTCTTTGCTAATTCCTCTTCAAGCCTTTTGGTCACTGACGATGAATCAGCAGTTGATTCCATCATCTTTGGGGTTGAAATAACTGAAGCAGATTCAGACCCAATAGTTGATCTAGCATCACTAGCGTTCAGGGCCTCATTAAGTTGAGACTCAATGGACTTAAGTTTTGCCTGTAAATTGTGGAAAGAATTACTTTCTACAAGTGAGTATCAGGAAAAGATAAAAGTTAGACCTTTTAAACATACTACAGCAATTAGTCAAAGCCGCAATCTCTGCAGCAGATGTACAAACAATAAAACATGGATAGCTATACAGAATGGTTGTAATCTCAACAGGCAATATGGTTGTAATCGCATTTTCTAATCGTAAACTGAATTTGAATGACAATCCCTGACAAGGAGTCATGATGCAACATGAGCTCAAAATAACAACGATATCACTATCTCTAGTGAACAAAGAACTATTAGAAAGATAAAATAGTCAAGTTTGATGCCCAAGTGATGGTAAATGTATGTAAAAACAAAATTCAGCTGGGCGAAAAGAAGATTAGGAAAGTTGAGACCTGGTTGTTGTGGACACATTTGTCAGCAAAGATGTACCAGCGCCGCGGCTAATGGGGCCACGGCATTAGGGCTGGCTGGTAGCCGCAATGCAGATATGGTAGTAGATCAAGTTATTTAGTAAGATATAAGTCATATTAATTAGTTGCCTCCTTAAGAGATATTTTGTTAGTTGCTTTCCTTATCTTGTGGCTTTCTAAATATGCGTTGCCTAATCTATAAAGGCAGCCGGATGTAAGGGGAAAGATCAATCAAGAAATAAATCACCTAGCTTCGGCGAGATCAGAACCTCCTGACCGGCCGGGAACAAGTCCCGCCATGCCTAGGAGGCGATCCTTTGCCTCCGCCAGTCATCCTCACCGAATCTCCTTCCTCTTTTCCGACGCCACATCATGGTATAGTTGGAAATGGGAGTCTAATGCACAAACAACACCTATATGATGATGACATGGTGAATAACCATATGAGGAAGACCAGCGCTGTGTTGTTATCAACTAATATAGTTATATGCGTGGGTGCCATGCTTGTAAAATTGCATTATGTGGCATCAGTGTTGAGGAAGCATGAAATTTTTATGGGCGCATTGTAAAGCAGAGCCATCATTTGGATATGAGACATGCCCGCATGCCATGGTCATGTTTACACTATGGAGCCAACACTTGCTAAATTGAAATGTACCAGCCATCTCGGTGGTTGCTTTAAATATTTACATTGTCCACATGGAGCAAAGAACACTAGATAAATTAAGTGAACCACTTATAAACAATGAAACTAAATGCCTAGCTTTCGTAGTAGTAGAGCAGAAAGAGAGAATATCAATGTGTGTTAACAATAGAACTCTTCAAGAGAAAAAGTTGAACAGGAAGCCGGGAAAATTTGAACAAGGAGAAATTTAAAAAAAAAACTATTAAAAAATATACTGCCAAACCTAATTCAACAAATATAGATTGCTAGAAAATAGACAGATAATTAACATTTAACCTGTAGCGACTGGATTGTTAAATCACATTCTTGCATCTTTATTTTCTGCTCTTGTTCAACTTCCAAAAGGCGAAACCTGATCCCTTAGCTGGTTATTCTGTTCCTTCTCTATCTTGTGCTTGTCAGCAAGCATTAAATTTTCAGACTGCAATCAATAACAAGACAACTAAAATATCAGGTACCTTCGATTTTTAATAATAAGACTGCATGTGAGTTTCCCAAGTATTATTAACTTAACTACAGTTAGGAGTTAGGGCATCCTAGAATTACATATTAACAAAACATATTACAGTAACAGAAGATTTAACAGAAATGTATCTTAAGCACAACCGGTTTAAGACTGAAGATGAACAAATGTAACACGCAACTTAAAAGAAATAATATCTCACTAAATACAATGAACTTTACCTTCAACTACCACATGCTTAAATTTTTCACTAGTAATGTCTTCTTAGAATTAACCATTCCCAGGATATC
Organism: Ampelocalamus luodianensis; assembly: GCA_036346255.1. Lineage (NCBI taxonomy): Eukaryota > Viridiplantae > Streptophyta > Magnoliopsida > Poales > Poaceae > Ampelocalamus > Ampelocalamus luodianensis. The sequence goes on from CM070628.1 coordinate 11,280,950, forward strand.
CTAAAACTAGCAACTCCAACAACTATCCCTTTGTTTCTAAATAGATGCCGTTTCAGCCAACGAAAAACGATCTCCGATACACATCTTTGACCATTACTTTTTTAATTACATGTTAGTAAAATTTGTTTTAAAAAATAATGATATGGGAGTACTTTTAATGATAAATTTACTAATATAATTTCCACATGAAAAAACTAAATGTTTTTGTGTATAATAGTGTCCAAAGTTTTAAAAGTTTGAGTGCAAGCACTCGACATCTATTCGGAAACTGTATTTAGCATTAGTTTGATTGAGAACAATAGTATATAAGGCAAATAAATAAAGAATACTGACCTTTAGATCAGCTTGTAGTGTAGAAGAAACTCTCCAGGCCTTTTGTACTTCGTTGAAGAGCAGTGTGCATTGGTTGTTAGCCTCTTTAAGAGAAAGTTTTAACCCCAAAACTTCTTGCCGCGAGTCTGAAACCACCTTTTCTTTGTCATGCAATTCTTTACGGGAATCATTCGCCTATAAATAAACCAGAAACGTGGTTAACAGGTTATAAGAGATAATGGCACCATGTAGAGATCGATCAAAACCATACCACATCTCTCCATTTCTTGATAGTGTCACGATTTCCAAGGCTCAGCTCAGCATTTCTTGCTCTGGCAGAAAAACTGAGTGTGGACAAAGTTCTTGACAAATTTGAAGCACTTGGACTTATATGCATAATCAACAAGGTCTTCGAGCTACTTCCTGCACCAATGTAGTAATGTAAAAACAAGACCAGTATTGGAGGTGGAAGCACACTTAATCTTATACTACCTCCATTTCATAATATAGGGCCACATTCGCCTTTCATCTTGTTCCAAAATATAAGGCCCCTATGCAAACTAAGGGAGCATCTAATCAATATTTTCCTACTTATAACCCTATCAATAATAGCATTGGACGATTATTAATAAGGGTAGACAAGTCAACATTTTCTCCTCTCGCCTTGATTTCCCATTTTCACCATTTCTTAATGTGTGAAAAGTAAAATGGGGCCTTATATTATGAAACGGATGCAGTAACAACTAACAAACTTTGCTTCCTAGCAAGCACATGCATTTCCTTTAGGGAAAGGAGCAGTTACCAAAAACTAATCCATGAATCAACCATACATCACCCAACATGTTAGCTACTCCCTCCGTCACGCAATATAAGTCCAAGTCCATCATAGCACAGACCATGTAAGCACTGCATCTAATAAAAAAGTTAATGTTATTGGACCATACATACCCCTAATGTGATAATACAACTACTCATCCACTTTTTCGGCATTAAAGCAGGGATATTAAGTGGAAATATTGCAATAACTACACTCTGATCCCCTTAATGTACTTATATTGTGGGGTTGTTAGTTTTGGAGAGGAGAAGAGATATTTTTGCTATTCACAACTATGCATCTTATTCATTATTGAGAAGATATATATACACACTATTAGTTGGACCTCATGGGCTAGATGGGCCAAGAGAGAGACTACTAATATGTACAAGACTCTTAACACCCGCTTCAAACTCAAAGTGGATCAAGAGGATTTGATGCACTAAGTTTGAGTAAATGAAGCTAATGTTGTTATTGAGTCTGAGTCTTAGTGAAGAAATCTGCAACTTGAAGCTTTGAGGGTACATACTGGAAGTCGATGGTCGACCGCTGGCAATAAGACCGTGTGAATAATGCATCAACACCAATGTGCTTTGTCAACTCATGTTTGACCGAGTCACTAGCATTCTGAATAGCACTTGTATTGTCATAAAACAAAAGTGTAGGATTATCACAAAGAACACAAAGATCAGTAAAAAGCCATTGAAGCAAAACAATCGCTGAGGTGGTAGCAACAAGGGCTCGAAGCTCAAGCTCTGCACTAGTGTGACACCGCAATATGATCTTGGACTTCCAGGCAATGATCGAAGTACTAATAGAGATGTAGTAGCTAGTGATAGATCAGCGATCAACAGGATTACTCACCCAAGTGGAGACAGTAAGCGTGGAGTTGGGGCTGACTCCAACTGGCATAGAACAGACGTCTGGACGCAGTTCCCCTCAAGTATCTCAGCACACGAAGAATATGACTATAGTTGACTAAGGTAGGAGCACTGACCCACTGGTTGACCACATGAACTGCATGAACAATGTCTGGCCTGATGACATTAAGATAAACAAGGCTCCAACGGTGCGATATCGGAAGTATCATCGGTGGTACATCGTCTATAGGACTAAGCCGAGGTGGAATTCCATGTGTGGCGATGTGCAGTATTAGTCGTACTAGAGCAAGCAAGCAAATCCTAAGCGTAGCGATGTTGAGAAAGATAGTAGCCATCACCATCGAATGAACCTCAATCCCACTAGCTCAATGGTCCCAAATCGACATCATAAATTGTTCACACAATTTCTTCTTGACAAAAGCCACGATCCATGTCATCTCCTGTTATCGACATACCATCTGAGGAGGAAGGGGAAAGCGAGCGGCTGGACCAGCAGAGGCGTGAAGCGGTCTAAGAGGCACGGAGGCGAGGCGGGAGGTGGCGTCGGGATCGGAAGTCGAGGCGAAGAGCTCGATGTTGGCTATGGAAAGTCGAGTCGACGGCGTCCACCACAATGTCGACCACGGTAGAGCGCGTCGAGCGCCGGTGCAACCGGCGACATGTCTTTGCGACCGACTTGATGCACGCAATCACTCACCGCCGCGGTGTGGTCACCTCGGTGAGCGAGCACTGTGTAGGCGGTGGCAATAGCGGCGGACGGCGAAGCGAGCACGAGAGCGGCGGACGGGTAGAGGACCTGAGCGGTGCTAGAGCAGAGGACCCAGGTGTGGCCGGAGTAGAGGGCCCGGGCGTAGCAGAGCATAGGCACACGCGGCGCCGAAGTAGAGGACCTGAGCGGCACCGAAGCAAAGGCACACGAGCCGCGCCAGAGCAAAGGACCCGAGTGGCGTAGAGCAGAGGCGTGGCGGATCTAGGAAGCGAGAGGACCAAGGCGGTGACTATGGCGGATCCGAACGAACCACGGGAGAGGAAGAGGAAATGAGGTAGCACATCGATGGTGGCTCGTCGGAGGCTCGCCGATGACGACGAGGATGGCGGCGGCCAAATCGAGTCTAGACCCTAACCCTAACCCTAGGTTTTGATACCATGTTAGTTTTGGAGAGAAGAGATATTTTTGCTATTCACAACTGTGCATCTTATTATTATTATTATAAACATGATTAGTTGGGTCTCATGGGCAACATGGGCTAACCGCTAAGAGAGAGACTATTAATATATACAAGACTCTTAATAGGGACGACGCTTCCCAAGAACAGGGGCTTATATCACGGGTCGGAGAGAGTATGACAATGTATCCCCCTTCTGGTGCTCCCATACTACCCATATTAAAATTGCACTTAAAGTAGCATATCTTTTATTAAAAAAAAATGGTGAGGGTCCCATGTGACCTAGCATCCTTTAAAATTACTGAATTAAACTCGGTATAAACTGTGAGGAGAAAGAGAGAGAGAGAGAGATGAATTCACTGAATAATAACTTTGTATCTTTTCTCAAATTCTCATTTAAATTTTAGCAAATTTGTCTTTTTCTTCTGTTCGCCTTGCATGGATCTAGTTTGTATTGAAATTATATAGGATTACAGATTGATTTTGCATCTACAATTTCAAGTTTTCTTTTAAAATGCGTTTGTTTATATATGGTTCTTGTGTGGGGCGAATGGAAGCATTGAAAAAGACTAGTTAGCTACAACCCAATACAACCAACCAGGAACATCAATACACAAGAAAAGGCATCGATAAAAAGTAATAGCCTATACAGGAAAAAGAACTATTTACCAAGAGAGTCAGCTAAGATTTGTGTAATTCTTGAATTCCCAGATAGAACAGGCTCCTTCTTTGCACTTAAAGAGGCCAAAGCATCACCCAACCTGCAAAAAAAAAAAAAAATCACAGAGCAATTTTATATACAAGGAAAAGGACAATCATAAAGGAATTAACAAGAAAGAATGTCCCCCATTAAAAGGTAGCATCTCACATAACAAAGAACAAACCACTGAAAATCAAAACACCAATGAGGCAATAATCAAAACAAACATAAAACTAAAAACATGGTTGCAAGTCAAGCTACTTACGCAGAAAGTGACTTTGAGACATGCAAAAAGTCTGTTACGTTGTCTTTATTGGCATCTTCTTCAAGAAGGCATTCACTTGCTGGCAAATCCACTAGAGAAAGCTTACTGTACAGGTGTTCTCCTGTTACACAATTCCTGTAGTGTATATGGATGGTAATAATCCTGAAAAGAAAAGGAGAATTTTATAGTATTTCTAAGAAAAAGAAGTGACAGGAATCTAAATAAAAATTTGAAATAATGATCCAAACAGTATCTTTGTACAAAAAAAATTACAGTTCCAATGTCGAGCAACAATACAATAATTATTAATAATAATCAGTTTTCTTCAAAGCAATGAATCCGGAAGGGCAAAAAAACTCCCTTTCAAATTCAAATAGGCACTCGTGAAGATTAAGAGATTAATAACCTATGGTTGAGCCACTGAAAACACCAAAAAAAACAAATGATTAACATGCCACCAGGAAAGCATGCCCTTTTCAAATCTTTATCCGAAAGAAAGGATATTTGATATACAAAACAGTAGTATTGTAGGGGCAAAAGATAGCACATATTTCACATACAGGTGAGATACCATGGCCTTCAGTGAATTTACAGATCGATTTTGAAGTGCTGTCTTTAGGGCCCCAGAAAAATCCAATGGATTTTCAACCTTCTCCTGCACAAGTTCCACAAAGGATTCTTGCACACCCATGCGAACTTTTGGGACAGTGCTTCTAGATTCTGACAGCAAATCCGAACCTATAGTCGAAAGAACATATAAGCTTAATCTATAAATCAACACCCATACAAGGAAACTGCAGACAAATTAACTAACAATAGCCACATGACATGCTAGGTTAACATGCCTTATCAATGGCATAAAGAATTCCACTAACAGAACAGTATCAGCACCTGATCATTGTAGAGCTCACAGGCAGTAAAATAGAAGTTAAAGTGTGAGGTGGAAGTAGTATCTGAGTTTGAAAGATCAAACAGCTCCTCAAAGCTTCGCAGATATAAACCACGATCATGGCTAGATCCTTCCTGGAAAGAATGCATAAAAGTTTTGGTAAAAGAGTATTGTATTGTATGTATGCATTTAAACAAATGTCAGCCAAAAGCAGAGCAAGCATGAACATTCTACTTCTTGTTCAACACCACTTGGGCTTAGATAGAATTTTGATACTATATGACAAAGTGATATATTGACGGAGTAGAGATCAGATCTTATCAAACAAACTACTTCTGAAGGCACTAGCGTTACCCACAAAAGCTCGATGAAATATTACAATTACCTGTTAGAGGTATATAAGGGTGCTGTTTCAGAAGCATCATTGCATTTCTTTGTGCACAAGTAATTAACATTCATCATAGTAATGGCTTTCCGATACATGATTTACATATTTTTTCTTTGTTGAGAGGGCATGAGCTACACAACTGACTGGGTATAGTAAGATGTTTTTGTTAGAATATTGTGAATGGCTCCTTGGCCTTCTCTATTGATTATTTGGAGTTATATATACACCCATACATGGGCTATATGGGCCAGCCATATACAATAGACTAGTAACTTTATATTACAAGGGTATATCTTGTAACACCCCTTTCAAACTCAAGGTGGGTCAGGCACATTGAGTTTGAATAGATGAAGACGATGATGCTCGCGAGGCAGTGTTACTTGAACACGAACACGGGTATCGCATTCGGGTGTCTGATTTGGCAAGCTCTAAAAAATAGGATTCATCTAATATATACTCTTTTATCTTTAAAAATTAAAATAAAATGATTTATGCAATGGAATATTTAATTTATACACTACCATAGCACTATATAACTACCACAAAAGATCCTAGACATCATTGACACCACCTAGTCACAAGAAAGAACAGCTACACACCACTCTCTTTTAAAAATGGTAGCAAAAGCTGTCCAATGCCTCGTTAGATGTATAAATAAATAAGGAAGTACTACAACTGAGGTCTCTTGCAGCTCTTCTAACCTTCTTCTCCCTCTCTTCCTTCTCATAAGGTCAGCCTCACTCTCATTCGACTAAGCACTACCACTCCACCCCCGACTCTCCTTCCTCTAACAGCTCTTTAAATCATGCCAGAGCACCAGTATCTCTTTCATATCTTCCTTCTGCAACAGATCTATCTAAACACCGGCATCGAGCTAGTTCTTCCCTTCTACTTCTCACAAGGACTCTCCATGGGGTGTCCGATTCGTGTCGTAAGGAGTCTGACACGCGTCGACACGAGGATTCGTGTCCTGATAACACTGAAGAAAGGTCGATCCATGACAAATGTGACATCACGAGAAATGTGAATACGACGAGCAATAGGATCATAGCACCGATATACCTTATGCTCAAGACTGTATCTAAGGAAGACATACTAAACTGACTGAGGAGTCAGCTTAGTGTGCTCACATGGTGGAAGAACATAGCATATGCAACGAAAAACACAAAGATGATGATAACCAGGGGAAACCAAACAAAACCTCTCGTGAACACTTCCCCTCAAGACGAGAGGAAAGCTGAAGGTTGATGAGATATACAATAGTGGGCATGGCCTCAGCCCAGGAATGGGAAGAAACAAAGGAAGCAATAGAGAGGGTACGAGCAGTCTCAATGAGGTGACGGTGCTTGCGCTCAGCTACACCATTTTGAGCATGAGCACCAGGGCAAGAGAGTTGGGGAAGGGTACCCTCAGAATCAAGAAACTAACAAAAAGTTGTGGAGATGTACTCCACCTGAATCAGAACAGAAAACACGAACAGCAGTTGAGAACTGAGTATGAACCATGCGAGCAAAGTTGATAAGTAGACAATAGCTGAGTGCTGCCTCATGAAATAGATCCATGTATAACGAGAATGATCATCAATGAAAATGACATAGTAACGATGACCACCCTTAGAAGCAAAAGGAGCTGGTCCCAGGCATCAGAATGAGATGACTTGACCTAGATGTACTGGAAGCATAGGGGAGTTGTAGGCTTGTAGCTACTTGCCAAGCTTACAATCCGTACAGTGCATATCAATATCTACAGAGACCCTACCAAGAACACCCTGACCTACTAAAGTAGATAGACATGAGCCACAAAGATGACCCAAATGATGATGCCACTTATAGAAGGTAGCAAAGGTGGTAGTAGATGCAGATCTGACAGTAGATCCAGATGAAATGGAAGGGGATGATGAAGGAAGACTCAGATGATTCAGCGCATAGAGGCCATGAGCTCCTCTATGGCAATAGCCAGTACCAACGAGAGCCCTGGACTGATGATCCTGCACAAAACATGAAGAATCATCAAAACCAACAAAGTAGTTCATATCGATAAGCTGACCAACAGATATGAGATTCATAGATAACTGAGGAATAAAAGAGACGTTAGGAACAGTAAAGTGAGGAATAGTGAGAAGAGCCCTGATGAGTAACCAGACAGGACATGCCATCAGTTGTCTGAACACAAACACCGTCTATTACAGGCTTACATGCCACCAGCTGGGTACCATCAAATGTCATATGGAAAGAGGCGCCTAAATCCAAAACCCAAGTACCTAACTATGGTGCAGCAGACCCACTAGGAGATCCCAACAAAGAATGAGCTAAAACTGATCCTGAAGTACTAGTAGTGGAGATAACTGCAGCAGCAATCGTGTGAGCACCAGTAGAAGGACCAGAGGTGCAACGAGCTCTCCCAGCAGCACGCTTGGCTCGATAGGCAGCTAGTAACTCAGGATGGAGTTTGAAACAACAATCAGTATTGTGTCGAGTCCTCAAGCAGTGGGAGCTGATGATTTCACCAGAGAAACTGTAGCTATGGGAGTTGGAGCAACCACTAAACCATGCTGATGGGGAGCTTCCAAGGCGGTGTGGGCACTAGCGAATAAGCGACCGATGAGCGAAGTCGAGTCTCCTCAACAAGCAGTACAGCAAACGCCTCCGTCATGATGGGAATAGGTGCCCAACCATGCTAACGTTGTTGCTGCAAGTACTCCCACATCCCATTGGTAGAGAACATATCGATGAATGATGCTCGAATCGGGACCTCTGCATTCATGCAGAGAACACCCATCACACGATCATCGCAACACGCCAAACACGAGCTCCTACAGATCAATCTCATGGAGTGACGGCGATCCTCGGTGAGAAGTGAAGCAAGTCCAATTGATCGAAGCAACATGCGGTGAGGCCCAATCTCGTAGTTATGACCAATAAGCTTGATGTCGACGCCAAGAGAGCACCACCACCACGCAACGGGCAAGCGTCACCATGAGTACCAAGTCCTCCACTACTCAGCCCAAAATACCAAGAAACTTCGAGGCGAGCGGCGGCAAGTGTGGCGTTCGCGAAAGCACGAGGTGAGCAGAGCGAGCACCACCGAGAGCGGCCGGCGGCAGGCTCGAAGCGAGCAGAGAAGGAGATGGCGGCGGCGGCTGCAGTGGCGACGAAGCGAGCTAGGCGGCGAGCTTGGAACATCCAGGCGATGGCGGCAACGAAGCGGAGCTCCGAGAATGAGAAGGCCAGGCGGCAGCTGCGAGCTGACGACAACAATGCAAAGCCAAGCACAGCCGGAGGCGACAACGTATCTGAAGAGGCGACGTCCAGCGAGCCGGCGGCGACGGGATGGCGTGGCGAACCGGTTCTAGTCCCTAACCCTAACCTTAGGCTCTGATAGCATGTTAAAATATTGTGAATGGCTCCTTGGCCTTCTCTATTGATCATTAGGAGTTATATACACACCCATACATGGGCTACATGGGCCATATGGACCTGTCATATACAATAGACTAGTAACTCTATATTACAAGGATTACAAGGATATATACTTTAACAGCTTTAAACTCAAGATGACAAAATATCCTTTGACTATTGCAACTAGTAAGAAGGCAAAGAGTGTCAGGCATCATAATGCATGTTCTTTCAAGTAAAATCAAGTTAGGCACCATTTGGGATTTTAGTGTTGTGAGTGTTGTGCTGCACTATGCTATGGATGAGGTAGTCAAGAAGATATTTGCCATATCTAGTAGGAGATTATTGTTATGATTATGCTTCCAAAAGAACAATCCACACATGGCAACATAAAAATAGTATGTTAAACGGAATTGGGGATACACATGACCTCAACGTGACCTCAACAATCCGTAAACTACAATGTGTGAGTTCATGGAAAATAATTATATACACATTAGAGTAGATGAGAACCAGTGTATGTGTTTTTCCAGAGCGACTTTGACCATACGCAAAAATGGAGATATTGTACCCATCCAAGGCAGATTGCACAAATGATTGAACATCATGGAAAAGTTCACCTAAAAACATTTGAAGGGTAGAGACAGTGTAAGAATAAAAGAATATGACAAAATAGTATTGTATCAAGGGTTTGCACAACCGTGTTTTTGAATTGCATCCTTCATAGCCTATCATTTATTGGGAGGATATGAAAACCACATCAATCTTACCTTGCACAATGTGTGGTCCATATACCCTGTCAAATTCATAATCCTTCTTAGGATTGGTTAAAGACTCATCTCCAGTGTTTACACGGATAGTAAAATCATCTGGAAACTCTACCACCGATGGACCCTCATCCTCAAATGGTGGTCTGCTACGGCAAAACACTTTGACATTGCCTACAAGATGTTAATAATTATGACTAACGCTAAAAAGACTCCATGAGTAAAAGATGTGTGCAAGCAAGGCAGTAAAGAACACAGTAGAGTACCTTTCAAGGTCAACAAGTCATTGAAAAGCCTTTTCTTTTCATGAATCAAAGGAGTGATTCTAGCTTCAGTTTCAAGTGCAGCTTGATCTAAAGCAGCAAAAGATATACCTCAGAAAACAATGGAAAATAATATAAAACTTAAGGATGTGTAACAACAACAAAGCAAGTTGTAACACACAAAGAACCATGATTCTCTTGAATATGTACAGTATGTGATCGGAAAACAAAGTGCCCTTGCAACATGAGATGGTCCAACAAAAAGCAAAGTCTGGTTGGTTAAGGTGAATGATTTTTATAATTACAAACATATTTATATTGTGATAAAAAGAAGGCATATTTCATCAGATAAGTACCCTTAGTCTGACCTTTTAAGTTGATCGTGTAACCTGAACTGATTCATTGTCTTGGAATACTGGTTTGAAATCAGTGGCGTGATAGTTAAAATAACAATTCCAGTCACGTAATTATACAATATACTTAAGGTACTTAAAATATGCCCTATTCACTATAATTGCAATATACACCAGCAAACCTTATAATATTTCTCAATCACATCATGTCCCAGCTATTGCAACATAGTGTGTGAGTACAGGAATATGAGAGTTGCCCATAATCCACCATATAATATACAAACAAGGAAACATGGTATTGCAGACACCTGCAATCATATTATAATGTGCTAAACAACTAAATTTCACTGGAAGCATGTAACATATTCTAAGAACCTTAAAAACCCCATGCTACCCACCCAAGAAAAAACCAACATCAAGATTAACATAATCAAGACAAAAACCAAGGAAAAACATAAAGGACTAAAAGAAATAGATAGATAAGAGTCTTATCGATGATCAAACAGGACTCCCTCAATAACAAGGGAAATAATCGAGTTAACTGAAAGCCATGAAGAAGAGATATTGAGCTTACCTAATTTTCGAGTTCTATCTGCAAGAAATCCAAGATAGCGAGTGACGCGGCCCAGTTTTGCATTAGAATACTCAAGAAGGTCACTAGCTTCTTGTCTAAGTTCCAAGCAGTCCTCTCGAGCAAGCTACAAGTGTAGTTTAAAAATGTAAGCTTGTCATAAATGACAAAATGACAACACAAACAGAAAAAAAAAACATGAATTGAATATGTAAACTATCATATAAACAAGGAATAAGTCCATTTTACTCCCTCAAACATTTCAAAAAGTCCACTTAACCCCCTGAACTACAAAACCGGTTTGTTAACTCCCTAATCTTTCAAAACCGGTTTAAATACACCCTAAGATGGTTTGGCATGGTGGTTTTGCTGACATGGCATCTGTTTTACAACATGAACATCCACATCACCGGGGTTTATTTTATTTTTCCTTTTTATTTTGAAGACAATTTCCCCACTAGTGGGCGTCACGTGTCATAGGAATATAGAGAGAGAGAAGTGGGCCGTCTTCTTCCTTGCATGCCTGTAACAGAAGACAGAAGGGAAGCAACCTGGGGTTCTCAGGCTAGGCAAGCACACGGCTAAGGGGAGGTGATAAGGCTCCGCGAATGGGTAGGCCGGTGGTGCTGACGGTCCAGGGAGGGAAGGACTGGAGAAGCGCTGGTGGTGTCATGCGGTGACGGTTGCGATGAGGAAAAGGTGGCACCGGCGTTTGAGTGGATGAGGGATTGGACCAAGCGCGTCGAAATAAAGAAGACAATGAGGAGATGCTAATGTGCGAAGAAATTGGACCTAAGCTCACTGGAGGCAATGAATGAAGACGGGGAAAATGACCAGATGCGAACAACAAAACAGTTAATTCTCGCGTTGCGAGAAGAAAACCGAATTAATTTGGGGAATGGCTTCAAGTATGTGTGGGCGCAATGTGACATTAACAAGCGTCGATAAAGATCACCGGATTGGGAGATTGGCGTGATAGTGTCGTGGTTTGTCCGCGGAGTTAGAAGACAATCTGTTTGGGCCGCACGCACGAGTGAAGCTCGGTGGTGCGCGCAAGCGGAAAAGCAGAGCAGTGTGGCGAGTCGGCTTAGGAGCGTAAGGCATGTGCTACCGACTTTCTTCCACCTCGCTGATCACCATTGCCACCATGGTCCCGTCCCCCATCTTTAGCACCGCTGCCCACATCGACGTAGGAGAGAGTGGGAGCAGAGAGATACGGGGAGGGGAGAGAGACAAGGAGGAAGAGGAAGCACTGAGTGAGAGAGAAGAGAAAGGGGAGTCCGACAGTGGGGCAGCTGGCGGCGTTGGTGCTCGACACGGGGAAGGGAGTGTGTGTGTGGACAGGAAGAGTGTGTGTATTGTGGCAAAAATCTGTTGGCGTGGCTGCCAACACGGCAAAACTTCCTCATCAGCGAAACCACCCTGTCAAACCACCTCAAGTGTATTTAAACCGGTTTTGAAATATTAGGGGGTTAAAAAAACGGTTTCGTAGTTCAGGGGTTTAGTAGACTTTTTGATAAGTTTGAGGGAGTAAAATGGACTTATTCCTATAAACAAATCAGTGTTAATGTGACACAATCACCATAACCCTGACGGAAATATATTGAACTGAACAAAATCTGAAATTATGAATCCATGTTAACATGCATCAATTAACAATAATAGTATCCCAGCATTTTTCCCATTTCAGGGAAAAAATATCTTTAATCATTCAATATTTCAACAGTCTATCCTGGTCAAGTTTTTTTGTCCCTTACAGTCCTTCATTGCTAGCGATCACGTAACTACATCACTTCCAATGCCACACAAGCATCCATATGAATTAAATAAAATCACAACAGGCCGTCTTATCCTAGAACATACTAAATTTAATACATTGTTAGAGCCCATCACACAACCACATGTCAACTTCTCTAACCCAACCAACACCAGTGGTAAAAGCACACTGGCACGTATCAACAAGCACATAGCCTTAGTAACCTCAATTCAATGCAGTGCCGGTTGAATAAGGGCCAAACAAATTTCAAAATTAGGAAATCGATCTGCATTTAAAACTACCATCTCGAGCTCTAGACCCACAAGAGAACCTTCACAGAGGCCCCCAACAAATCAAGCGAAAACAGTATCAAATCAAAGCACTGAAATCACCAGCAGTCCAAATCATCTGCCTCAGTCAGCTCATGCTAATTCATGAATCTGTAACCCAGTAAGTAGAAATTTATCTTAATGTTTCCACTCAACCGACGCGAAATACTTCATCGTTGGCAACATCCCATTCCCACCGCCCAGAGCGGCGAAACCAGCTAATCCCACCTCCCCTACCAAATCAAGCTAAAACCAGACGCCACAAGCACAACCAAATCCAACGTCCAGAGCGAGACGAGCACCTGCACGCTGTCCGCGAGCTGGTCGAGGCGGTCGGCGACGGGCATCGCGCCGGCGGCGCGGGGCGGCCCCTCGGGGGGGCGGAGCACCATCGCGGTCGGTGGCGCCCGCGGCATGGCGGTCGGCGGCGGCTGCGGCGGCTCGAACCCGGGGACGTCCCAGGCCCAGCGGCCGCGCGTGTCCGCCATTGGCGCCGCCGCGATCGGAAACCCTAGATCGCGAGGGGGAGGGGGGCGGCGGCGGTCGGGGGTCGGGGTTTTGGGGGAGGCGGAGGCGGAGGCGAGGAGGTGGTGGTGGTGGTGGACGGAGAAGGCACCTCTATTTCTCTCTAATCTATCGCTTCGCGAGACGCGAGAGGTGGGGAGAGGACGGGCCAGAAATTTTCCGCTTTCGCATTTCGTTTTGGTCCTGTTGTTCGGGGCCGCCTGGGGAGCTTTTGGCATCGGTTTTGTTCCTGGCTGTGGTTTGAAATCACTGGGACCCAGGTGGGGCAACGGAGTAATTGCTGCGTGTACCTGATGAAAAACGGAAGGCTATTATGGTAGACGGTGACTAAACGCATGAAGGCGTTATGAGACCTTGATAAAGAAAAGGCAACTAGATGACACATGCAAACTTGCCATCCAAGCGGGTGCACCTAACAATTTCGAAGATCGCACCAGTGGGTGCGGGCCGTGCGGCTCCTTTCCTGTGCAGGTTACGGAGCGCGTGTAATGTTAAATAATTGTCCTTTTCGTTTCGGGTCCCCCGTCCTTGCTCGCGCACATTCGTTTCCTTGCGCATCGGTTCAATTTTTTGTGCTTTCCCTCCGAGGCATATTCAAGCGGCCGCCTCGCCAAGGCACCACAAACCCACAAATGGATTGGAGAAGAGAGACCATCAAAGATATGTGGGCCCGGTTAACGTTACTTCTTTCGGTAAATTTTGGAGTGGTTTTCGCTAGAGTGGTTCCATTTTAGCTCTGATTTTTGCATGTAAGTCCTAGTACTCCTACCTCGTTTAATTTCTTCAGTTAGGTCGATGGATTCCAAATATAAGTTATTTAGCCTTATTATTTCTCTACATGTATATCATTCTACAACTTGGAGATACATGTGTATAGTTTCTTCCTATTAGCCCCTTGTTAAATGTTAAATGAATGCACATGTTCTCATGAGTCATAAGTAAATGAGGTAGACCTCTCTCTCCTTCTCAATATTTAAGAGTGGACGGTGATCCATTAAATTACAGGAATAAACGAAGGGCACTAAGGTTGTTTTTCTTACTCAATTCATGTGGCTAAAGCTAAAAGATTTATATTTGGAATCACAGGGAGTACATTCCATTCTCCAGTAAGACCACTTAAATTGTTAAGAGCTTAGACAACAAAATTTTCAACAACAGACATTGTGTTATTTCCATCCTTATCTCAGAAAGAAAAAGGGAAAATAAAATGACTCCATGCATCAATCTTCCCTGCGTAGTTAGTCGTGCTACTGATGTTGTAATGTGATTTCCACTCTTAAGAGAGCATTGAAGCACCACTAAGTTGGTAATGTTGCATGGAAACAACCAGTTTCTACTCTAGACGGAAGAAGAAGAAGAACAACAACAACAACGGAATGAAGCACCTAGCTAACTGGTAAGTGGTCAGTTGCTTGTTCAAGTTCAAGCATATTTGTTAAGCATAGCTTTCATGAGAGCCACTAAAACAGTACCTTTTTCTATGCTCAATTTTTTATTTTGCCTCGAAAATGTGAAGTTCTTGCAAATATTGAGGGTCTTCTTCACAAGTTTTCTCCCAAATAAGTTGCATGTAAAATAAATAAAGAAGAAGAATATTACCAAAGTATAGAAAAGGTTCATGATAAATTAAATACTTATACCTTAATTCAATGAAGTCCCAAAAGCATTGATAAAGGCATGTCGCATAGGTCTTCAGAAAATTATGGAGCAGTACTACTGGTTCATTCTTCTTCATTTAACAGCTTTAATCCTTAACGCAAGCAAAATCTAAATCACAACAACTGTACATTGATTTGGTTTTGACTTGGTTTAGCCTGATATGTAATCGTCGTGTGACATTACTAGCTGCAACTGAGTTCATGTAATATTCCAAATTTGGAGTTCTTTTGAAGCCTTTAAAAATAAGAATGGTCATTTGATTTTTCTTGTTTAAGTGCAAGCTTAATTTAAATTTTCAGACATTAAAACCATTTAATGTGAATAATCTAAATTTCAATTAAATTCAAAACTATTTTATTTGGGTTTTTTGAGTCCTATAGTATTTTTTTGAATTTTCTAGGAATTTTTGGAGTTTACTTGCTATTTATTTGAGCTTGATTTTATTTAATCCTTTTATAAAATTCAAAAGCCTTTTCAATTTCTGGAAAATCCCTTGGGCTCAATCTTTTCTCCCAGCCCAATCTTTCCCGCGTCGTCGGCCTGTTTTCAGCCAAGCCCATCTCACTCACCGCGCAGCCTTTGCCTCATTTGCGCCACCTGCGCGTCGCGTCCATGTCGCTCCTGTGCTCATTGGCGCTGGCATGTGGGGACCCGCTTGTTAGTCGAGTCCGTCCTGGTGTCGATTTCGTCTTCGCCTTCAATACGACTCTGCCGTCGTGTACGTTTCAATCACCTCGCCGCCTCCTTTAAAGCCTCAACGCCCTCTCGGTTTTCACATCCCTGAGTTGTGCCGCCCCTTGAAGCCCTAGTGCCGCCCTTAGAGCTGGCCAAACGGGTCGTGCCTAATGGGCCGGCACGAGGCACGACACTGTTGGCCCGACATGGGTAGCACGCGACGACATCGTTCACGGCATTTGGTAAGACGCGATGACAATGCTCGGTAGTGATGCCGACGACACCCGACACGACAAGCCAAGACGGCAACACGGCTGTTAGACACGACACTGTTTGAATATACATATATCATTTTATTTTTATTTATTAATATTTATATGATTTTCTTTCCATGTTTAATACTCATATGGTTTTATTTTGTAGTTTTTAAATTTTATATAGTTCATTTTATAAGTATATATAAATTTATTTTGGTTTTTTAACTATATATATATTATAGGATTGTTTTTCAATTTTTCATATCTTATGAGCTAAATGACAAATGTTTTAACGAGCTAGCTATTTGAATATTAATAAAATTCTATTACATTTTCAATATGGTTGTCTCATTGTTTTTTAATTTTCATGTCAATTTCTGAATTCTACATCTTTTTCTAATTTTTTTGAAATTTTTTTGGAATTTTTTTTTAATTTTCTCAGTCTGTCGGGCCAAACGGGCCACATTTGGCCCGATGGGCTAAACGGGCCGTGCCGGCCCGACACGGCACGAAAGGGCGATGGATCGTGCACGGCCATCACCGTGGCGTGGTAGGCCACGCACGCGACGAACGATGGAGGCGAAATGGGCCGGTCGAATGGGCGTCTTTGTCGCGGCCGGCGCCCATTTGGCCACCCGCGCCCTCGAAGCATTTGCAATCGGTCGATTTGGAGCTCAAGTCGTCGCCGTCGCCGTCGTCGATTTCCGCCGCCATTGGTGATACCCGTCCGTCGCCGCCACCTCTGTTGGGATCACATCGCCCAGATCTACATCACCCTCCCCTTCGTTTGGTTGGAGCGTAGCCAGAGCCTCGTTGCCGTCGAAGACCGAAGCTCGCCATCACCATCATCTCTTTTGTCTCCACCCACGCCGCCTGTCACCGATCTCCTCGCTGGTGCATCTCCTTGTCGTCTCGTGCGTGTCATCTTGCGTGCCTCGTCTTCCTCTCCCGATCCCCCGCTTTTCCGTCGCCTCTCCATCCATGTAGTGCGTCGCCACCACCATCCTTCGTCTCCAACTCCTACTGTTGTCGCCCTGTTGCTCCAATCGCCCTCCGATCTCCCTGAGCCGCTCTTCATGTTCCTTGTGCCATCGCCGAGCCGGTGCTTCCCTCCGGACGCCGTCGTGTCACCATCGCCGCCGTGAGCTGTGCCTCCTTCTCCATTGCCGCCCAGAGGTTCGCTGTGGCCCCAACATCCCATTTTTCCCATTACTGACAATCCCCTCACCGTCGTTCACCACCCGCCTCTTCCTCTGTTTCTCCCTCTGCTCAATCTCCCTCTGTCTCTCTATGTCACATGGGTCCCACATGTTAGCTCCCCTCTGTCTCTTTCTTTCTCTATGTCACTCTGGTCCCACAAGTTAGCCAGCCCTTGTTTCTCTTTCACACTTACAAGTGGACCCCACTTGTCAGATTCTTTTCTTTTTTTTTTCGGCTGAAGGAATATTTCTGGAATATTCTTTTCTCCCTCTCTTTTTTCCTTTCCGACAAATCTTTCGAGAGTTTGTTCTCCTTCGTACGTACTCCGATTCAGTCCGTTTAAGTTACTAAATTCCTCTAAAATTGAGCTCTTTCTTTTAGAGTTGGTTTTGTTGATTTTGGATTTTATCTGCTTTTCTTTTGGATTTATTTATGTTTCGTTTGTTGTTTTTTCTCTTGTTTACACGATCTGTTTCAAGGAGCAGGAGTAGGAGCATGAGCAAGTTTTGAAGATAAAAAATATGGTAACTGAGTAAGGACAAGGCAAGTCATAATTTATTAATCATATTGAACATATGCTTTTAAAAATATCTTGTTTTATATTAAATTGCATGCTACTTTTATATCAACTGCTTTTCGGAGTAGTTAATCACCTATTTTTTATTATACCTCCAATGATTATTTGAATACCATGAATCATTTGTCACTATAGGATAGTCATTATTAGTTAGAAATATTTGTATCACCAACATGGGTATCGTAGAGATGCTTAGTCATGCTTAGTTGTACGATGAGTTCATATTACTTGATCAATAATGATAATTTGACTTAATGATATATGAAGTCGTGACGAGTAACCATTGTTGTTAAAATTTATTATGTCATGGCAAGGGATGTCATTGGCCTTGGTTGAACAAAGATAATTTTCTCTCAGGCGAGTGATCGTACAGTAAAGGAGTGCATGTAGCACATTATTGGGATGAGGTACACTCACCTAAGTAAATGCCAATGATTTAATCATGTGTGCCATTGAGCTGAACCATATCGTACAACCACATGTCCAGTATGGATGGATCTAACTAACTAATTAGCAATGTCTCAATTTCGGTTCTGCTTTGATGGTGTGAGATATGGGATGGACGTATGCTCACAATAGCGCAAGAGGGGAACCCTGTGTGGTCGAGAATACACTCAATGTTGAAACCTTAGCGGACAGAACTCAGTTAAGAAAGAGATTTGTAAAGGCCTTGTGACAATCACTTAGTCGTGCACGTACGAAAGTGTGTGAACGAACATTATAAGTTGATTTATCTCTTGTGGATAAAATTGTACAATCTTTGCAGAGTTGAAACTATTTAAATAGTCATGTCCCCGGTTATGGACAACGTACAGGGATTTCACATGAAAGGTAGAGTTTTTATTAAAAAAAAAAATTGGTCAGAAGGTGAATGAGAAGTTCACTTGGTGAATATGATGTTTGCTTGGTGGATGGGATATTTGCTTGGTGGTTTGGTTGGGAAGTGAATGAGAAGTTCACTGGTTATTTCAAAGAAATCGTTTACTCTATTTATTTATTGTCTTTTCAATTACGCTTTATAACCTACTTATTGTATTTACTATCAATACCTGCTTCCTGTAAAAGAACCATATGACTATTTCTTTGATCAAGCCTTGCATGAGTATTAATTGTATACTGTTCCATACGATTTCTTGAGTACTTTATGTACTCACAGCTTTAAACTTTGTTGCTCAATTGATGGAAGTCAAGCTGCTCAAGAGTTCTCCGAAAAGGAGTTATTGGAAGGTTTCACGAATTAGGATGTGTTCTCCACTTGATTGCCTGTGGACATGTTGAATGACCTCTCCAAGTTTCTTTTCTGCTGCAAGACTTTATTTGTGTCTTAAGCCATGTGTGGTAAGTTAAGTAAACATTGACCATAAGGTCTAGCTATTATTACTATTTGTTAATTTGCTACCTTTTTAGTTAAATCATTGAATGGATGGTATTTCATCGATGTTTCACTGTGTGAACTAACTACTGATCATATGACTAGTTCAGAATACACAGAGGGTTTCATGTGTGTAAATACAGGACCCGACAGTTCCATAAATGGCATGATAGCTAAACATTATTTACAGATCCATATAGTAGACCTGGGACTTGGATCGTGTTGGGCCGGCACGACACGACCCGGTGGGCTGTGGATCAGGACTGTGTCATGCCAACCTACCATGGTCAGCCTGCTATGCCTTGCTGACATGACCTGACTTGCCTCTGGCAAGCCCAAGCATGGCCCATTGGCACTATGGCAGAGGAATGCAGGCGGGGGTAGGGAGCACAGTGTTACACTACTAAAAAAGGCTAATATTAGATGCCTCATCGTAGATGGTTGATCAAAACCATCTGTATTACATGCAATTACAGACGGTTTTGGTTTAGAGACCATCTGTGTTATTGGCTGCGCTAAAAACCGTCTGTGAGGAGACAATATCACAAACGGTTAATGATAAAAACTGTCTGTGAAGTATCACAGACAGTTGTTTGTTGAAAACCGTCTGTGATATTTAGAACAGTTATTGTTAAGAACCGTTCGTGATACTTCATAAATGGTTTTCATCATGAACCGTCTGTGATAATTGTAGACTTCATAGATGGTTTTTAATTATAACCGTCTGTGATAATATCGCTACAGTTCCTCGTGAGTTTCTTTGTCGCTGATGCGTCTCTTCATCGCATCAATGTTGCTTCGACTCTCCGATGCGTCTCTTCGTCTCACGCGCCGAATTTATTTCTTGTTTTATAAAAAAGATTATCCACCATTGAAGATGATCATCCCCACATATAACTCTACAATATATACTTATAATTAAGTAGAAATGGCTCCCTCTTCTGTTTCCTTGTCGCCGGCATTGATGGCCATCCTGGCCATACTGTACGACCACCTCTCCGGTCATACATTGGCGGATGCCATGGAAGGACACTGTTTCAACACTGACGTCACTCCTCTGCCCGGGGATTTGCTAGAGCAAGTGACGCCCATCTTCCGTCGTCTTGATATCCTCCTCTGCCGTGTCTTCCAAGTGATCTCCCACTTCCGACGACTGTATCGCATCATCGACGTGGTCCTCCACAACGATGTTGCACATCTCTAGGGAGCCTGTCGTCACTTGGACTGCTTAATCGAGGCGACGAGTGACCGAATCGACCATGCCAAGACCCCTCAATCAAGGAAAGAGAGTATATGGGCTCAATTCTTCTCGATTCAATAGTTCGAGGGTCTTCGGGAGACACTCGAACGAGCGCGTCAGCGGTGGATGCATTTTGGACTTCTGTCAGAACCCGGGATTAATATCCCAGATCCTCTGTGCATTTCTGAACTAGTCCCATGATCAGTAGCTAGTTCACACAATAAACAAATATGATAACAAATTCATATCACGACTTTATTAATAATCAACATAGTTTATTACAAAAGAGGCTTACAGGCCCACAATACAATAAACACAGCGGAAGACGAAGATGTGGTGGGGTCCAGCAATCTGCCACAGGCAATCGACTGGGGAAGCGGCCTAGTCGTCGAGGTCCACGTCGGTAGCAAAGTCCTTCTCCTCTGAAATTTTGTTGCATAAGCAAGAATGAGCACAACTTCCGTGCTCGCAAGTTACACCCGTCAAGTAACAGAATGACATGCATATGGATGTAACAAAGGATGACTTATAGGGTTGTTTGCATAAAGCAGCATTTTCTTTAAATACTTGTACTAGGTTCCAAAGCAGTTATTCTATAACTATAAATTCTCAATTTTATAGTCAGATAACATTCACACATGAATGGTGAAGGATACCCTCCTATCACATGGCTTCCTGCCCAATTCCCATCTGAATAAACTAGTTTTGAAGAAGTTTATTTTCAAATAAAAACCAAAGTCTAACTTTGAGTAGTTCTGCTAGCATGTCCATAACCGTGGACACGGCTATTCGAATAGTTTTACACTCTGCAGAGGTTGTACAGCTTTACCCACAAGAGATAATCAACTTTCAATGTTCGTCTGACACACTTCCGAAGGTGTGCGACTAAGTGATAATCATGAGGTCTTTACAATGTTCTGTCTTAATGTATTTATGCCCGCTAAGGTTTCGCTACCATCGGACTGGCCATCCTCCGGAAACCCCCTCTTGCGCCAGATGGGTTTACTGTCTGACCAACACCCATACCAACAACACAGCACAAATGACACTAAGACATCACAAATTATTTAGCCAAGTCCCGCCCATACAGGACATGTGGTGGTACGGTAAGACATAGCATCATGCGCTCGAAGACCGGTCCTTAACTGACTTGGGCGACTTTCCATAAAAACCCATGGGCCTTAACCTAACTGATTAAGCGGTGCATAAACCTGCACCCACCAATCATCCATTTCGCCCAAGTCCCAACCCATTTTCACTTTACTTTTCAAGTCATTTGTAAAACTCCCATGACACACCTATGCCAAGGGTACAATTTAAACAATAATTGATTATTGGCTGAAATTCCCCAAATCAGACAAGTTTGGTCTATAAGCATAGCTAAGCAATACGTTTAAATGATCCTAGTTCATACTATCGTATCAACCAGGTTTTATCTAGGGTGTCAATGTGTTTGATTCAATATCAACATGGGTCATACAAAGGATTTAGGTATAACTATGAATTGAAAAGCAGGAATTTATATTACTTAAAATAAATAAGCATGCAGTAATAATTTAAAAACAGAATATAAATAATTTAAAATAATGGGATCAATATGATCAAGGGTATAACTTGCCTCGCTTGAGGTGACGTTGTTTTTCTTAACAGATCACCTTCACAGAACGTCTGGTGTTGAGGTGACGTTGTTTTTCTTAACAGGTCACCTAGTACTCACAAGTACTTTCTTCAGGTAGTCCAAGTGTACAATCACGATGATCATACAGTCAAAATCAATCCTCTTATGTTGTTCTTCAATCGGCGTTGAAATCTGATTCTCCGAAGTCGTCGAAATCTAATAGTGAAAAGCAGCCAAATTCAAACTAAATTCAAATAACAATTCAAATGAACTCCAAATCAAAAGATTTTGGTTTAGATAGCTAGATTATAATTTTATAAAGATTTTGCAACTTGAATCACCCAAATCGGAGTTTGGATGCAAAAGATATGAATTTTAGAAGTTTGGAATTACATGGAATAATGAATTAGGGTTTAAAGGGATTATTGAACGAATGAACTCAAAATTAAATAATTTTAGTGTAGATGGCTAGATCTTGATTTTATATGAATTTAGGAATTTGAATCGACGAAATCGGAGTTCGTATGAGGGAGAACGAACCCCGGGAAGTTCTAAATCTAAATAAAACCCTAAAATCAGATTTTATTGAATTTCTTGATTTATTTTTCTAAAGAAAATCCGATATATTGCATCGGATGACGTCAACAGAGGGATTTTGGCTGAAAATAAATAAAAGAAAAAGAAATTGGCCGTGGGACCCACTGTAAGCGGCTCGGCTTACATGGACTGGGTCCATGGAGACTTGGATCTGGAGTGCCACGTCGGCAAGTGACAAAGCATCCACGATGCTGCCACATGGGCAAAAGGCGATGAGGTGGCGTGCGATGGCAGTGATGTGGCGACGCCACGTCGGCAAAAACCGGTGGCGGCCTCGGCTACGGGCTCGCCGGCGATGGGAGCTCCAGCGAGGGGTGTGAGTGGTACCAAACGCAAGAGGAGGCGACGGGGAGCTCGATGCTTACCACGGCGGCGCAAGGGCACGAGAGATTTGCCGGCGACGAGGTAAGAGGCGGCGACGATGTTCGGGTCCGCGGCGGCGGCGAGTTCCGGTGATGCTCGGGCGGAGAGGGAGAGAGTGGGGTGGTGGCGGTGCGATGAGTGGAGGAAGGCGCGTCTGGGGCTCCATTTTATAGGGTCGGAGGGGCTCGGGAGGGGGAGATCGGGTCGCACGGTGGTCACGGCGGTGACGGCGCGATCCGGCATTTTCGCACGCAGACGAGGGGCAACGGCCAGGAGGTGGGGCGGCGTGATTCAAGGATTTTAATGCGCGCCTTCGCACAAGGAATGGGGGAGGATTTTGCGGCGAAGATGGAGCTCCAAATAGCGCTAATGGCGGCGGGGTGCCGCAGCTACGGGAGGAAGAAAGGGGGAGGAGGAGGAAGCTCGGGCGGGCCCATGCGTAAGGGAGGGGAGGGAGGCTGCCGGGTGGGGCCGGGGCAAGGGAAGAGAGAGGGGGAGCGGCGGGAGGAGTGGGCCGGCTCGGGCTGAATTGGAAAAAGATTGGGCCGAACAGTGGGGTTTCGGCCCAAAAGCATTTTCTGGTTTTAAATTGATTTGATAATTGATTTAATTCTAGAAATTCGAAATAGCTTTAGAAAATAGCAAATTAAATCCAAAAATATGGAAAAATTCACAGAAATTCCCAGAGGCATTTTGGACTTAATTAAAATAGTTCCAACTTAACTTTGGCTATAGTTTTTGCAAATAAATTTATTTTGGTTTTAAAATAATTAGGAAAAAGCTTTTAAAAGCTCAGAAAATTCCAGAAATTAATTAAATTTTTATTTTTCAGCTCAAACCAACTGAAATTTCAAGAACTTCAAATAAATTTTGAATTTTGACTTTTAAAACTTCAGGAATTCAAATAAAGCAATAGAACTCACTTCAAATTTCAGAAAATCCAATAAGATAATAACTTTATTTATTTTTATTTTGGTAACAGCACTTTGGGATGTTACAACTTCGTTCGCTGATGATCACGAACCATCCGATGTCGACGCCGCCGCCTACGAAGTTTTGAAGACGAAGATAGCAGCCTACCTCCGCCACTAGAAAAACTTTGTTTATTTAGGTTTTTAATTTTTTTAAAAAATCTTTGTAAGAAGCGTAGCTATTTGTTTGGCCATATGTAAATTCCAAAATGAAAAAAATCTAGTTTTGAGGTGAAGTTACTATATTATATGTTGAACTATATATCATAGACGGTTTAGTGGAACAACCATATCACAAATGGTTCCATAATAGAACCGTCCGTGATATGGAATCGTCTGTGATATGAGACCATAACACGGATGGTTCTATTATAGAACCGTCTGTGATAAGTATCACTCTTTATTAGTAGGAGCCCGCTAGGGTTTGCGCCCTAACTTGTCACTCCCCAGCGCCCTTACTCTCACCTGTTCCCCTCCCCACCCAAGTGCCCCCGACCTCGACGCCGCCGCTCGACCCCGCCGCTGACGCCGCCCTTCTTCCTGTCATCGCCGGTTGTGACACCACGGTTCACTACACAAGACACTCGTATGATAAGAGTGTCTTGTGCAGTGTCACTGTCGTGTTACAACTATGGTGACGCTGCCTTCCCCTCTTCCTCCTCCCCCCAGGCATGCGCGACCCCAACCGGCTACCTCTCCACCGACACTGGTGATATCGAGATAAGACAGATCTATCATCTATTGGTTTGTGTTATTGGTATTCATGTGAACCGAGCTGCAATGTGGGCTACCTTGTCGGTTGATGGTCGATTTGGCACCCTTGGCCTTACTGTCTTGCTGTCTTGCCCTTTGTGACTGTTGGCTGGCTAGATGGATGGATCTGGAGGTGTTACTACAGGTGCTGCTAGTTGTGGATAGAAATGTTTGTATGCTCTGTGTGATTTGTCTGTGCCTAGCACTAGGAGGTATTGCAAATTGGTATTTGTATGCTCTATTGAACTGCTCAATGATGTTAATAGTCTTATGCAGAAATTGAATTGATAATTAGTTCATATTTGAGCTCTAATGAATTGCTCTTTCTGTTATTTTAGTTTTATGCTTAAGCTATTGGTGTATGTGCATTCTGTGCATCTTGCTTTGTTCATCTTTGTGGGTTCAGATTGACAAAAATGAATGGGTGCAAAATGGTGGGTTTGGTTAATGCTCTCTGATGGATACTGAGGGTTATTGGTGCCGGTTCTTTGTGCTTGGTTGGCTTACATGGGATGTGGTTCGGATAGGGCAAAACATCAGTTTGTACACATACAAGTTTTTGTACATGTAACTAATCTTATGGTATGTTCCTATATGGTATTATGCTTTTGAAAGCTGTAATTAACTTTTCAGATTTGTAAAAATTAAGCTAATTTGTAAAGCTGCAATTAACATACAAATTTCTGGAATTTTTACCTAGCTTGTGCCTCTAATCATCAATTATTTATTAATTGGTGTGTATTCTATTCCAAAACAAAACCAAATGAGTCAAAAACTACTACAATACCTCTTCACCTATCTCTCGCCATTCATTTCACCTTTGTCTGCGTAATCGTGTTCATGTTGATCAAGTTCTCCTCCCTTACGTCCCAGGTACGTCCTACCATTCTATTTCTGGTCTCTTCTCTATAAAGTCTCCAAGTAGTGGCTGCTTGTGCCTTTAAAACTGGCTTCATGGGCAATATATATTATTGTTCGTAGTCCCTAGCCACTTTCGGGGGGTCGTGAGGAGGATGAGACAGCAGTCATGGGCAAACTCATCGAGCCTGCAAGTTCAAGAAGCATCGTTGTCAGGAGAGCGCGTGGACATCCAATTACATGAATGTCGTCAATAGGTACTTGGACTTGACATAAAAAATGGTTGGTTGTTGATACATGAAGCCACATCCCAGTCGAAGTACCTGCGCGTCCACGCCATGTTTAGAAAGTGGCATGGATGCGCAGGTACTTCGACTGGAAAGTGGCTTTATGTATTAGCAACCAACCATTCCTTGATGTCAAGTCTAGGGCTGGAAAAATAGCTCGAGGCTCGTGAGCCAGCTCGGCTCGAATCAAGCTCGGCTCGACTCGGCTCGGGCTCGCAATTGTTCAAGCCAAGCCAAGCCTTGCTTCTGGCTCGTAATTTTTTCAAGCCAAGCTCGAGCGGCTCGCTTGGCTCGTTTGGCTTATTGCCTCCTCTGTTATTTCTCCTGAGTCCTTGACTTCTAGTTCTTCTCCATTCCATTTCGTTGCCTACCTCTATTAGTTCTTCCCCATTCCATCTCTTCTTCCATCCCTCCTCCACTCTCAATCTTTTCCCTTGCCTTATCCACAGACCACGACCAAACATGCTTCAGGAGTCCACCCGCTGCCTCCACCTCCTCCACTCGCCGCCTCCCCCTCCCCCTCCCCCATCTCTACTCGCCGCCTTTGCCTCCCCCATCTCCACCTGTCGCCTCCCCCTTGCCCAGTTTCACCCACTTTGTCATGTCATATTCATACAGTTCAGTTTAATTAGTGTGATGAGTGTATATTCGAAGGCTTCTTCAGAAATCAATTGAGTATTATTGTTAGTAAAGGAAACATTGGCGAGGAACTTGACATGGAGAATTGGTGACAATAGCACGTTAATGAACAATTGAAACTTGGCCACTTAAATGGATTCTTTGCTGGTGTTAAGCTCACTTTAGACAACTGACAATGAACCCCTGTTGACTTTGTTTTATTGTTTATGATGATTGGATTATAAATTTAGGATGAATGGTTCACATAATCACATTCTGCCTCTGTTTCTGGACTTGAGGGGGTCACTGGCTTGAACAAGCTTTTCGAGCCGGCTCGAGCTTTTTTTCAAGCCGAGCCGAGCTGGCTCTCAGGCTCGTTTTCCAAACGAGCCGAGCCGAGCCTGCTTTGGAAACGAGCCGAGCTGAGCTCGGCTCGTTTCCAGCCCTAGTCAAGTCCAATTACCTATCAACGACATCCAAGTAATTGTATGTCCACGCGCTCTCCTGGCAGCTATGCTTCTTAAAATTGCAAGCTCGATGACGTTGCCCGTGGCTGTTGTCTCATCCTCACGATCCCCCCGAAAGTGGCTGGGGGACTACGAACAATATATACATATATATAATATGAAGCAAATTTTAAAGGCACAAGTAGCCATTGCTTGGGGATTTTATAGAGAATACATATCACATGCGGTTTCATCTATAAATCGTATGTGATACATTAGCCATCACAGACGGTTTTATCTACAAACCGTATGTGATAAATCAATCATAACAAACGGTTCCATCTAAAAACCGTCTGTGAGACACAGCTAAACCGTCTGTGATAGGCAACTATCACAGACGGTTCTGACTTAATAACCGTCTGTGATGATCTCATGTCATCACTGATCTATAAACTCAGACGACCCACGAAACCGTCTGTGATAACATTTTTGAACCGTCTATGAAAGTAGTGTTACCCGGTTGCGTGGTCACGTGGAGAGGGCTGCTGCCGTTGCCGTGGGACGAGGAACCACGGCTACGCCGTGGCTGGCGTAGTCAATTCGTCACCGAGGATTGCCTCGGATCCATGGCCACCGGGGCGAGCGGGCCCGTGATGTCATGTCGACGACATCCTAGAGGTGGGGCACAACGGAGGAGGGCAGCGACGTGGAAGAGGTGGAGACAATAAGGTGGGGGTGAGGGCATCGGCAACAACAACGAATGAGGAGGGCAAGGCGCGTGGCTACCCAGTGGTGGGGCATGGGGGTGGGGCAGCGATAGTGAGGAGGAGGTTGGGGGAGGATGGACGTCGTTGTCGTGTGGAGACTGGAGGACGCCGCCATTTCCATGGGCAACACAGCAGATGGGTGCTACTATCGTCCGCCGAGGTGGAACAATGGATGCACACAGGTTAGCGATGGCAGGGGGCTGAGGGATGCCGTTGCGACGGAGGTGGACGATGACGAGGAGGTGGGGGTCCATGGCGACCATGGAGGAGACCTCCACCTCCAGTCTCCAGATGATCAGATCCATGCCCACAAGGATGAGACAGAAAGGGGGAAAGAAGAGGGGGAAAAGGAAAAGAAGAAGAGTGAACTCTGGGAAGGAGCGAAAAAGTAGAGGGAAAAATAATTGAAGGAATGGGAAAAGGAGAGGAGGAAAACAAGAAAAGAAGTGGGGGAATAAAGAGTATAGCAACTACATGCGCATACATAGACTAGTTGATATCGAGATTCTCTAGGTCGGCTATCACCTCTGTGATCTTCGGATCCTCGAGCTGATGTTGCATTCGTTCATCTGCGCTCTCTCAATTTTGAGGCATATGAGTGCCTCAACCATCTTAGGTGTGAGAGACGACCTCCTTGGCTTTCAATTTTGAAGCTGAAAGCGGCTTTTGATGAGACAGTCGACACCAAAACCACAAGTACATCTTTGTGTAAAATGTGATAGCGCGGGATAAATATGTTGGTGATTCTTCCACCACAACAGGAGGTTAACATCATTGCCCTCTACGAGGTCATGCTCGGTGTCCGCAAAAGGTGTGTCGGGTTAGTGTCCGCAAAAGCACCTCTCTTACACATCGTTATTCCATCTTCAGTTTCATCTGTTAGTGATGCATCATACAAATTATTTTTGATAGTCATGCAACATCAAAGTAAGCAATGCTTTGTGTTGTGCCCCCCCCCCCCACCCCCATCGAAGATTCACCCCCACCTCCGTATGGTTGAGGATTCTATGGCCAATTTGCTCAGGTCGCCAGCCTTGTTGAAGTTTGATTGCAAACATGGTCCTGTTGAAGATGACACGTCCATTTTGAGTTATTTCCTGGACTGCATCTTGTTTGCCATCTGCTCATGTCTGTTCATCTTATGCAATGGTGATTCTTTAGCGTGTCATCACTCCATTGTTGGGAGATCTTCATACCTGGTTTACATCCCCCGTTCAGGTGACGAAATCAGTCAAAGTAATCCACGCTGCGCTGAAATTTACTTGCTCACCTTTCGCCTTCGGATATTCATGCCTGGTTTGCATCCCCCTTTAGGTGATGAAATCGGTCAAAGTAATCCACGCCGCGCTGAGTTCACTTGCTCACCCTTCGGCAATCAAGACATCCAGCAGCTCAGCTCAATAGATTTCCTAAGTTTTCTCTCCCGGCACACAGTCTCAGTCAGCTTTCCCCAACAAGTAGCCTCTGGCATGAAACCCACATCAACCAATCCATACAATGCGACTGTTGCACCTGCTACCTGCCCAGCATCACACAGACCAATCAACAAGTTGTTTGCGGCTGCATAGTCTGGTAAAAATTGTGAGAACCCGCATAATTCAGCTAAGCTAATTTAGCAGTAGTTTGTAGTTAAGCGTTAATCTTTTCGCTAAGTTCTTGTCTTTGTATTAGCTCATTCATCATTCATTCATTTCATTGTTATAGCATTCATTTCAATCGAAACCCTCCTGGCCATTTCACCTATCCATTTTCGTAACCGGTGTAGCACAGCCCAGTAATTGAGCCATTTCCCTTGTACCATCTCTACACTCTTCCTGTTTATCCAAGCCAAGACAACAAGCACGGCGGACATCTCCCTGCCCCTTCTCACTTAACCTCCTGTTCCCTTGCCTTATCCCGAGTCCAGTGATCCCCTTCGAGCCCTCCACTAGATTCATTCACTCCACATCATCTGTCTCCAACCCCTTTCTTCGCGAGCCCAAAGGGCGAAGCAAGGTGCCAGGGAGATTGGAGCAGGCAAACAAGGACGACGCCGACGACAGCCCGAGGACCGCAAGCAACCACCGGAGGACCTCACCCAGGTCATCAAGAAGGCGACCCTCCCCCTTCACTGCCGGCAGCCACCACTTCATCATCCCAGATTTCAGCATCAACCACAACCTCTCAAACCGACCGAACCTCCAAGCCTCAGGTAAACCCTCTCCAAACCCCCCTTCAACCATCAAGGGTAAACTTGCAAGAAAATCACACCTCCATCAGTACCCTTCCAACATGCATGAGCTTCATCACAACTCATAATCATCTCATCATAAGAATTTAATTGCTGCTTAGTTGGATTTGAGTAAAGAGGGCAAGAAGAGAGTAGAGGCCTAGAGATAATCGGGTAGCGACTCCTAGTCTTTGTGTAGAAGCGCGCGGCCGTGGGCGGCCGCCGCGAGGAAGAACCTAGGTGGTTTGGCCTTGGCCGCACTCAAGGAGGAGGAGGCGCAGGAGTGGAGCGGACCGAACCATGGAGGGCAGTGCAGGGAGGTAGGAGCCGTCGGTGAGGGCGGTACTGCAGCCGCGCGGCAGGAGGCTGCAGTGGGAGTCTTGGCGCGCGAGTAGATGGGGGGAAAATGGACCGGGAGAGTGGAGAGAAGAGGAAGAAGAACCAGCGGCCAGAGCAGGGGAGCTGCGGCTGGGAGTGGAGGTCAGGGAGGAGTTCGACTGGGGAGAGCTGCGCCTGGGAGATGGGATTAGGAGTAGAGGGGAGATAAGAAGAGAAAGGGGGAAGAAGGAGCTAGAAGAAGGAAAGAGTTCAGCTGGGAGGAGTTCGGCTGTGAAGTGAGGAGAGAGAAGAGATTAGGTTAGAAAGAGAGGTTAAGGTTAGGATTAGGGTTAGATTAGAGTTTTAACTTCGTGTTGGTAATTTTCAGAGAATTAGCGAAGTAGATTATATTGTTTTATGCTAGTAGCCTGAGTAGGATAATTAATTTTGTTCGCGTTTAGCTAATCTCTACAGAAGTAGAATTGTATCTGAAGTTTTTGTTGAATTGTTAGTGTGATCGCTAGTAGTAGTCTAGTCGGCACGTGTAGATGCCTTGTCGTGTTGATCTGTTGTTATTGTACCGTAGGTCGATCGCGACGAAAGTGCTAAGCGAGCGAGTAAGGAAGATCTGTCTAACTAAAATCTATTAATCCTTATACTACTAGTATTTCCCAAAGCCGCAGTTTATTTATTACGCCTTGTGCGCATTTATCGCTTTATTTGAGAGGGCGATCCCACGCAGCGGGAGTAGTTAGTCCGGAGTTTTTCATCGGCGATCTCTTCTCAGATTCTACAGTGCAAGCGATCCTCTTGAACATGAATCTAGCTATTTTTAAGCAGAATCAGTATTCACTATATTATATACAATATTGCATCAAAACTATTTCTCAAAACTCAAAACACTTAAATGAGGATGATGAGGAAAGAAAGGAATGTTATGATGAGTAAGGAATGAGAAAAGATGATGTAATACTATGGTTGGTAAAGGGGCCCGTGGCAAGAGAGAGAGGCAAGAGGTGGGACCCCTTTACATATGGGTAAAATATAAGGACCAACAACACTCTTACTCGGTCGATCGTCGATTTGAGTACCAACCATTTTCCGCTTCGACGGCGTAAAATGCTACCTTGTTACGTAATTATATTCTCCACAATGGACGCACATTGGAGTGTTGGGAGCAGAAGTGAGCGCCCCAAGGGGAGTGTTGGGTCTTTGGAAGAGAGCCGCACCAACCAACATTATTGGAACTCGGTGGAGGACTGGAGTGCGCTCATGACACCGACGGAAAATAGTGGGTGGAGACTTAATCACGTGTCTGAAAACGTTCAGATGCGAACTCGAAGTCGCATCAAAGGAAATGCGATGAACCTAGCGCATATAGAGCTCAGAATAGCTATGGGTAAAGTGGTACAAGCCTGCGCAGTGCTATATCAAATCATGAATTCATGCCAGTCTCCTGGATTGGAGTCTACGGGAACCGCTAGGGGTCTTTCTTCTCTCCGAGTGACTAGTAGTCTTTTCAGAATAAAATTTTGCCACCTATTGTTTTGTGGAGTTATTTTCAGAAAAGAGATGAGTTAGAAAATGAAGGAAGGAATAGAGATGAGTCATAAGTGCATTTTTGCTATTAATGCTTGCTGAGTACATTAATTTGTACTCAACCTTGCTAGTATCCTTCTTTGTAGATCCTAGTCCGGCTGGGAGTCATCCCGAGTGGGACGAGGGAGTTGCAGTGCGAGATGAGGCCACAGGAGGCGGGCGTTAGCTACGAGGAGCGTGGCGAGGTGGAGCCGTGATCCGACGAGTGGGACCTTTAGGAGACCTGCACTCGGGCGGGCAAGAGATGAAGACTAGTCCTTTGTAGTCGTTTAATTATACGTAATAAGAACCATAGCCTTGCGTGGCTACTCATCGTAATAAAGATGTGCGATTATTAGCTTATTGTTCGCACGACTCTGTAAGGCTTACTATTTGTTGAAATGGTGTTTCGCCGTACAAACAAATAGTAATCCGCTTGCTTAAGTGTGATTATCCTCAGGATAATGACACGGCGCCATGGTAGTATCGAGCAATAAGGTTAGGGCCACGCTAATAACCTAGTAATCTGTTGTAGAACTTAAGCTTGCCTCTCTTCTTGCTATATTGCACTAAGTACTCTATTAAGTCTTGTCTTCATGTCATTTTACATTAGGTTCTTTTCAAAATTATTATGTTAAAATGCTTATCTGTCTTAAATTCGCACTAACATTAATTTTAAACTAATTCCTTTGCAGGATGTCTAGGTCGACTTAGTTGGGACAGGTTCGAGGGAGCATGTATTGATACTAGGAAGATGCTTGACATCTTGGGGCACCATTTCAGTTTTTTCAGGAGTTGCGAAATGAGGATAGTGTAGTTGTCATAGAGTTCTGATTCTGGGATTCCTATGAACCGGCTTATTATAGAGAGTATGTCGAGGAGTGGCGTACCACAGAGGATGTCTTACCCCTGCAGCTAGTAGCCCATAGAGCCATCCATGCCCTTCGGTCCCATTTTAGCGATCAGCTTAGGGGATCTCAGTTTGGAAGGATACCTCCTATAGTTCCAGCGGTTTAGGAGAGCGAAGACGGTCCTCTACCTATTACTAGTTACCCCTACCCGCCACCTTCCTCCGCCTTAGTAGCTTTGAGGAGATACCACCGACATCAGATTTATAGCTGAGACGATGTTATTCCATGCTACTAGAGGGGCTTTGTCCAGAGCTGAGGAGAGCTCGGAGTTCTGGCAGCAGCAGTTCAGGGCCTTACAGACCCTTCAGGCCACCCACCAGCCCCCTACTCCAGATGACCCTACCTACCATCCTACCTATCCCACCACCACAAAGCGCGGTTATCCCACTGTTCCAGTCGAGATCCACCCCATGTTCCACCACCCGTACCCCACGGCTACATCACCCCAGACTCGATTGATGATCCTGTCCCGATCTTCCAGTGCTCCCATACGAGCTCGGTTCACGGTTCCCTCTACACCTGGCCCTCCCTTGTACTCCGACACACTTGTTTCTTTTCCGCCATCCCTGGAGACCTAGGCGAGGCCTCCGCACCTATCCCAGATTATCCACTTCTCCCGCATGAGGCACGAGTATCATAGCCATCGATGAGTGTGCATCAGGCCCCGCCGAGACTACTGCCTTAGTGGGTGATCTCTTCCGAGCTTTCTTTGGAGACCCTAGTGCGAGTCGTGTTCTTTGGAGGAGTCGACCCTAGCCGCATGAGAGAGGATGAGGAGGAGAGTGATCCTTCCGAGGCCCCTTAGGAGTGTGACCTAGGTAGGCTAGGTTTTAGCCGGAGGTTTTCTTAGTCGTGTTTTTGTTGTATCATTATCTTGTACATTATGTATGTACATTTCATGTGTCGTAACCTTTGTATAATTATGTTTTATCGTCTTCGGTTTGGCAGTTTAATTCAAGTTGGCAGTGTAGGATTGGGTGCATCAATATAAGAGTAGCTTTTCATGCCCGGACTAGAGGCATGGAGTAGAAGTCTCGCATGGACCTGCTTTTCCAGTCTTGGAGAAGTACGGACCATACCCATAAAAATTTCTTATCTGTTCTTCTCTGCAATGCAATGGCCCGTCAGCCTTCCCGTTTAATACCTAAATATGTAAAGAGAACAGAATAAAGGCTGGCGATGTAAAAGTATGACTTATCCCCTTTCTGCACTTAAGTTTCCCGAACGAGTGGTTCGTGGCACTCCGAGCGTGTAGCTCTGGCGTACCCAGGAGCGAAATCCTGGGCGTACTCAGGAATGAGCCCTGAGCGGTCCCAAACACGTGGTTTGGGTGGACTCGAGCGATTCTCGGCGCGCACAGGCACGTGGATCCGTGGTAGTATAGGTTGCACTCGAGGCCGGCTCGACGGCCCCAGCTCTGTGGATGCGGGCGGTCTCGAGAACGGATCTCGGCGTGGTCGAGCACGAGTCTCGGTAGTATAGGATTGGATCTTTTGCATATCCTTGTTTCTTGGTGTGAGTTGCCCCTGTGTGTATTAATACAACTCACCGCGATTAGCTTCTACCACCGAATGTAACGCTTTCTCACCGCTTGTTGTTTGCTAAGAGCTAATAATTTGTTAACCATCTCGCGTCTTAAAAAGAAAGTGCTACCAACCTACTCACTAATGTAACCCTTTCTTGCACCTCCCCCACAGGATGGAAGGTCAAGGTAGTGAAGATCATGATTTGGGACTGAGATTGGGGCTTATGCCACAAGACCGGTCCTCAGAAAATCCACAAGTGAACCTCAATGAGCCAAGAACCGATCAACCTCAAGCTCTGCGGTGCGTGAGCTAGCCAACTACCACCTATCAGAGCAACTGATCCCATAGGAGCAATGACTGATGTGATCAGATTCCTCGAAAACTCCAGAAGAGAGGCACAAGAAAACCAGAACCGCTTTATGGAAGCCCTTTTGACACGAGTAGCACCTTCTACCTCCCAGCCAGCACGCGGGGTTAGTCTAGGGGATTTTCTCCAGACTCGCCCTCCTACCTTTGCTAAAGCAATGATCCTCTTGAAGCTAGTGATTGGTGGTAGAGATAGAGAAGAAGCTTGACACGAGAGGATGCTCCGATGTGGAAAAGGTACGGTATGCAAAGACACCGATTGAATGGGCGGCAGCTACCGGTGGCTTAATTACAACCGCAACCGTGTCGTTGAGCAACCAATCACATGGGCTGAATTGCATTGCGATTCACCAAACCCATGTACCATCGGAAGGATGGAACTAAAGAAACGTGAGTTGAGCCTTAACCTGGGTGGGAAAAAGATGATTGATTATCTTAGCCGTTTAATGATCTTTCCGTTATGCCCCAACCGATGTTGACGAGGAGAAGAAGATAGAAAAATTCATGCACGGATGCACCCATATCCGAAGATGCTCTGTCAATCCATAAAATTACCGAATTCCAAGATTTGGTCAATAGAGCTATCATATTAGAAAACGAGCACTCCAACTTGCGGAAGAAAGAAGAAAGAGGGCTAAACCGACCATCGTCCCTCACCTTCCCACAGACTCGTCCAAATATGCTCCAATGACCTCCACAGAGATATGGCCCACCTAAACCAAGAGCATTCAACCCAAATTTCGAGCCCTATAGCCCAAAGAAGACCGGTGGCCATAGCAGTGAGATGTGCGAAATGTAGAGGAAGCCACCTGACGAAGGACTGCCTGCAGGGCACAGATGCATGCTTTAATTGCGGGAGATCTGGACACCGCAAAGTAGAATGTCCCTTCATACAAAGGACATCTGGAACCCCACCACAGCCAGCATATGTACCCAAAGTACCTGCCCCAGCTTCACATCAAACCAATCGCTGAGTCACCACTGGTAAACCACCATCCACCGGAGGAAATGGTAGAGGAGGACAAGCACGCTCGACCCATGTGAATGCGGTCGATTGGAGAAGCAATCGACGTGGTATCGGTGCGTTATTACTTCCACCCTCTACTGCATCTGCTTTATTTGACCCGAGCAACCCACTCTTTTATGTCTCGTAGATTTATAGATGAGAATAATCTATCTAGTGAAACATTGGGAAAACCCATGGGAGTTAGTACGCCAGAGGGAATGATTGAAGTAACCTCACTTAGGAAGGATCAGCTATTATTATCCATAATGTCAAGTTCCTAGCTGATCTCTTCATAATCAATCTAAGCGCCTAGAAGTAATGCAGGTATGGATTGGTTGTCCGCGCATGGGGTGAATATAGATTGTGAATCTAAGCAAGCCTCCATTCGAAAATCGATGGATCAAGAATACAATATATAGGACTAGAACCCGACCAAGATCACTAACCTTAACTTGGCTAGCCTTCAAGTGAAAGAAGTGAAAGACATACCGGTTGTAAGGGACTTTCGGATGTATTCCCCTGAAGAATTACAGTATGCCCCGGATAGAGAGATAGAATTCACTATCAACTTAATCCGCACCGCACCAATCTCCAAGAGACCGTATAGAATGAATCCAAAGGAATTAATAGAGTTAAAGAGGCGGTTGGATGGATTAGAAGCTAAGGGTTATATCGGAGAAAGCACGTCACCTTGGGAGCCCCGTGATTGTTCGCCAAAAGAAGGACGGAGGAGTCGATTATGTATGGACTACAGGAATTAAACAATGTCATCACAAGAACAAATACCCATTGCCCAGAATTGATGATCTATTTGATCAATTAAAAGGAGCACGGGTATTCTCAAAAATCGACTTAAGATCAGGGTATCATCAGATCAAAGTCAATCCTGCGGACATTGACAAGACAGCCTTTGTCTCCCGGTATGGGCACCATGAATACACAGTGGTTCCTTTTGGATTGACCAATGCCCCTGCTATATTCATGAACCTAATGAATAAATTGTTCATGAAACATCTGGACAAGTTTATTGTTGTCTTTATTGACGACATATTGATTTATTCTAAAAGTGAGGAAGAACACGCACATCACCTCACTGTTGCCTTAGAAGTCCTCAGAGAAAACCAATTGTTTGCAAAATTCAGTAAATGCGACTTTTGGTTAGACCAAGTGTCATTTCTGGGACATGTCATCTCCGAAGAAGAATCGAAGTAGATCCTTCCAAAATTGACACAGTCATCTCATGGAAGCGTCCAACGAATACCACAGGAATTCGGAGTTTCCTGGGCTTCGCGGGATACTACAGGAGATTCATCAAAGGGTTCTCTCAGATAACATCACCTCTCACAAAACTCCTAAAGAAAGACGTGAAATACGTATGGACAGAAGCTTGTGAGAAAAGTTTTCGTGAGTCGAACAACGCTAACCACAAGCACCTATCCTAACCTTGCCTAAGGAGGGGATTGATTATGTGGTATATTGCGACGCATCGAAGTATGGATTAGGATGCGTGTTAATGCAGGATGATAAAGTCATTGCATATGCTTCCAGACAATTAAGGCCCCATGAGCAAAACTATCCAACTCATGACCTTGAACTGGGAGCAGTAGTGTTTGCTTTGAAGATCTGGAGACACTACTTATATGGGTCTAAATGTATATTGTACAGTGACCACAAAAGCCTCAAATACATCTTCACTCAGAAAGAACTGAATATGAGGCAAAGGAGATGGCTAGAGTTAATCAAAGATTATGATCTAACCATAAGTTATCACCCTGGCAAAGCTAATGTAGTAGCTGATGCCCTCAGCAGAAAATCTCAATGCCATCACTTTTCTATTGAAAACCATGCAACTGAACTGATCCTAGCTTTGGCCAAAATGAGTATAGAAGTGAAGACTACCACCTCTGAAGCAACTATTTCAGCCATGACATTCCATCCCACCCTTCGAGATCGGATAAAGAACAACAACGGTGTCGATCCATTCATCATTGAAGAAATCGAAAGAATCAAATCAGGCCAACCTTCTGAGTTCCAGATAGATAACTCAGGCATTCTCTGGCGACAATCCAGAATCTGTGTCCCAGATCATCCTCAAATTAAAGAAACTATTCTGCGTGAAGCACATGATACCCCATATACTTTACACCCAGGTAGTACAAAAATGTATCGAGATTTGAGGGAAAATTTTTGGTGGCCAAATATGAAAAGAGGAATAGCAGACTATGTAAGCCTTTGTGATACCTGTCGTAAGGTTAAAGCAGAACATCAACACCCAGCCGGATTGCTACAGCCCTTAGAAATACCAGAATGGAAATGGGAAGATATCTGTATGGATTTCATAACAGGCCTTCCCATGACCATCAAGAAGAAAGACGCAATCTGGGTTATTGTGGACCGTCTCACCAAATCGGCCCACTTTATTGCCACTAATCAAAAGTACTCGATCAACAAGTTGGCAGAACTCTACATAGAAAGAATAGTCACATCAAGACGGAGTTCCAAAGACTATCACCTCGGATAGAGGATCTGCTTTACCTCGCATTTTGGACGAGCTTACACAATGCCTTGGGCACCACACTTAATTTCGATGATGACCTATCATCCATGGTGATGGTCGATCGAAAGGGTAAATCAAATCTTAGAGGACATGTCATGAGCATGTGTCTGAATTTTGGAGATTCTGGGAGAAACACTTAGCATCGGGCAGAGTTCGCATATAATAATAGTTATCAATCTAGTATCCAAATGGCACCGTATGAAGCACTCTATGGCAGAAAGTGTAGGTCACCCATTTGTTGGTATGAAGTTGGAGAGAAACCTTTGTTAGGACCTGAATTAATACGGGAAAATGATGAGAAAATCCAGTTAATTCGGGAACGTCTCAAGATTGCCCAAGATAGACAAAAGAGCTACGCCGATAAACATAGAAGAGACCTTCAATTTGATGTTGGAGATTATGTCTATGTAAAAGTATCACCTATGCGTGGGATGCGCAGATTTGGACTGAAAGGAAAGTTAAGCCCACGGTATGTTGGACCGTTCCGTATTCTGGAGCGTAAAGGCACCCTGGCATACCAATTGGAGTTCCCAAGTCAATTGTCACGAGTACACAATGTATTACATGTTTCTCAACTCAGAAAATGCCTAAGGGAGCCATCTCACCACATAACAAATCTGGACATACCCTTACAAGACGACTTGACTTATGAAGAACGTCCATTGAAGATCCTGGCCACCGAAGACCGTCAATTAAGAAATCGGACCATTCGATTTTGTAAAGTCTGATGGAAGAACCACTCGGTCGAGAAGCTACATGGGAGAAAGAGGAAGAGATCGCAAGCCTACCCCAACTGCTCAAGTGAGGATTTAATTTCTGTGATAAATTTTTCTAAGGGGAGGATGTGAGAACCCGCATAATTCAAATAAGCTAATTTAGCGAAGAGTTTGTAGTTAAGCGTTAATCTTTTCGCTAAGTTCTTGTCTTTGTATTAGCTCATTCATCATTCATTCATTTCATTGTTATAGCATTCATTTCAATCGAAACCCTCCGGCCATTTCACCTATCCATTTCGTGAACGGTGTAGCACAATGAAGAATTGAGCCATTTCCCTTGTACCATCTCTACACTCTTCCCTGCTTATCCAAGCCAAAGACAACAAGCACTGACCGGACATCTCCCTGCCCCTTCTCACTTAACCCTCCTGTTCCCTTGCCTTATCCTGAGTCCAGCCGATCCCCTTCCAGAGCCCTCCACTCGATTCATTCACTCCACACCACTGTCTCTCCAACCCCCTTTTTTCGCCAGAGCCCAGAGGAGCCAGAAGCAAGGTGCCCAGGGAGTTTGGAGCAGGCGAACAAGGGCGACGCCGACGACAGCCCGAGAACCGCAAGCAACCACCGGAGGACCTCACCCAGGTCATCAAGAAGGCGACCCTCCCCTTCACTGCCGGCAGCCACCACTTCATCATCCCAGATTTCAGCATCAACCACAACCTCTCAAACCGACCAACCTCCAAGCCTCGGTAAACCTCTCCAAACCCCTTCAACCATCGGGTAAACTTGCAAGAAAATCACACCTCCATCATGCCCTTCCAACATGCATGAGCTTCATCACAACTCATAATCATCTCATCATAAGAATTTAATTGCCGCTAGTTGGATTTGAGTAAAGAGGGCAAGAAGAGAGTAGAGGCCTAGAGATAATCGGGTAGCAGACTCCTAGTCTTTGTGTGAAGCGTGGCGGCCGTGGCGGGCGGCCGCGAGGAAGAACCTAGGTGGTCTTGGCCTTCACCGCACAAGGAGGAGGAGGCGCAAGGAGTGGAGCGACCGAACCATGGAGGAGCAGTGTCCGGGAGGTAGGAGCCGTCGGTGAGGGCGGACTGCAGCCGGCGCGGGTGGAGCTGCAGTGGGAGTCTTTGGCGCCGGTAGATGGGGAAAATGGACCGGGAGAGTGGAGAGAAGAGGAAGAAGAACCAGCGCAGAGCGGGGAGCCTACGGGAGTGGAGGTCGTGGAGGAGTTCGACTCGGGAGAGCTGCGCCTGGGAGATGGGATTAGGAGTAGAGGGGAGATAAGAAGAGAAAGGGGGAAGAAGGAGCTAGAAGAAGGAAAGAGTTCGGCTGGGAGGAGTTCGGCTGTGAAGTGAGGAGAGAGAAGAGATTAGGTTAGAAAGAGAGGTTAAGGTTAGGATTAGGGTTAGATTAGAGTTTTAACTTCGTGTTGGTAATTTTCAGAGAATTAGCGAAGTAGATTATATTGTTTTATGCTAGTAGCCTGAGTAGGATAATTAATTTTGTTCGCGTTTAGCTAATCTCTACAGAAGTAGAATTGTATCTGAAGTTTTTGTTGAATTGTTAGTGTGATCGCTAGTAGTAGTCTAGTCGGCACGTGTAGATGCCTTGTCAGGTGTTGATCCTGTTGTTATTGTACCGTAGGTCAGTCGCGACGGGAAAGTGCTAACTGAGCGAGTAACCGGAAGATCCTGTCTAACTAAAATCTATTAATCCTTATACTACTAGTATTTCCCAAAGCCAGCAGTTTATTTATTCTGCCTTGTGCGTACTATCGCTTTATTTCAGAGGACGATCCCACGCCGACAGGAGTAGTTAGTCCGGAGTTTTTCATCGACGATCTCTTCTGCAGTTCTACAGGCAAGCGATCCTCTTGAACATGAATCTAGCTATTTTTAATCAGAATCAGATTCACTATATTATATACAATATTGCATCAAAACTATTTCTCAAAACTCAAAACACTTAAATGAGGATGATGAGGAAAGAAAGGAATGTTATGATGAGTAAGGAATGAGAAAAAGATGATGTAATACTATGGTTGGTAAAGGGCCCGTGGCAAGAAGAGAGAGGGCAAGAGGTGGGACCCCTTTACATATGGGTAAAATATAAGGACCAACAACACTCTTACTCGGTCGGATGTCAGTATTTGAGTACCAACCATTTTCCGTTTCGACGGCAGAAAATGCTACCTTGTTACGTAATTATATTCTCCACAATGGACGCACATTGGAGTGTTGGGAGCGGAAGTGAGCCGCCCCAGGGGAGTGTTGGGTGCCGAAGAGAGCGCACCAACCAACATTATTGGAACTCGGTGGAGGACGAGTGCGCTCATGACACCGACGGAAAATAGTGGGTGGAGACTTAATCACGTAACTGAAAACGCTCAGATTCGAACTCAAGTCGCATCAAAGGAAATGCGATGAACCTAGCGCATATAGAGCTCAGAATAGCTATGGGTAAAGTGGTACAAGCCTGCGCAGTGCTATATCAAATCATGAATTCATGCCAGTCTCCTGGATTGGAGTCTACGGGAACCGCTAGGGGTCTTTCTTCTCTCCGAGTGACTAGTAGTCTTTTCAGAATAAAATTTTGCCACCTATTGTTTTGTGGAGTTATTTTCAGAAAAGAGATGAGTTAGAAAATGAAGGAAGGAATAGAGATGAGTCATAAGTGCATTTTTGCTATTAATGCTTGCTGAGTACATTAATTTGTACTCAACCTTGCTAGTATCCTTCTTTGTAGATCCTAGTCCGGCCGGGAGTCATCCCGAGTGGGACGAGGGAGTTGCAGGTGCAGATGAGGCCACAGGAGGCGAGGGCGTTAGCTACGAGGAGCAGGGCGAGGTGGAGCCCGTATCCGACGAGTGGGACCTTTAGGAGACCTGTACCTCGGGGCAGGCAAGAGATGAAGACTAGTCCTTTTGTAGCTGTTTAATTATCTGTAATAAGAACCATAGCCTTGCGTGGCTACTACTGTAATAAAGATGTGCAGTTACTAGCTTATTGTTCTGCTACGCGACTCTGGTAAGGCTTACTATTTGTTGAAATGGTGTTCTGCCGTACAAACAAATAGTAATCCGTTTGCTTAAGTGTGATTATCCTCTGGGATAATGACACGGGGCGCCGCAAAAATCCTCGTCTGAGCATTAGCCCCAGCAAGCCAACTGCCTTGTCCATCTCCCCACGTGAGCAAAAGCAATTCATCACAATCCGATAGCTTGCGA
This sequence comes from Ampelocalamus luodianensis, assembly GCA_036346255.1. Lineage (NCBI taxonomy): Eukaryota > Viridiplantae > Streptophyta > Magnoliopsida > Poales > Poaceae > Ampelocalamus > Ampelocalamus luodianensis. The sequence goes on from CM070628.1 coordinate 11,323,010, forward strand.
CGTTCAACTGAATTCCTTCCTGTGTCAAACTCTCGAGCAAGTCCACTGCTTCCACTGTCCGCCCATCTTTGCACAGCCCCTCAATCACCAGATTGTACGTGACAACATCAGCTTTACACCCCTTCTCCCTCATCTTCATGGACAGTGCCCGGTGGCGGACGGCGAACTGATTGGTTCGACCGTCTCGGCCTCTCTCGGGGAGGGAGGGGGATGGGCCGCGCGGCGCGGGTTGGCTAAAATTAGCGAATTCGTTGTGGTTTTGGAGGCAAGGGAAACTGCCGAAGCGGAGGGCGGCTGTGGCGCCGATCGGACGGGAGCAGCTGCAGTCTACTGTGATATACAGAACGGAAAGGGACGGTGAGGGAGTGGTAGCCGGTTTTGCGGATGGAAGATGATGAAGCTTCTAATGTAGCTAACTTTTTTTTTTATTGTAAATTGGCTTAGTTACCCATGACCTATTTGAGAATTTTAGTTGGGGATAGACATGCTGGTATGAAAGCTTCTGATAAAGTGATTGACAAATTGAACAAAAGGTTGCATAATTGGAGAAATAACTTGCTTTCTTCTGGAGGTAGATTAATTTTGGTTAATAGTAGTTTGAGTAGCCTTCCCATTTACACAATGGGTTTTTATAGATTCAGTGAGGAGGTTCATAATAAGATAGACACTATTAGATCTATTTTTTTTGGAGGGGGTGCTAGTGGTAATTTTAAGTATCACATGGTGAAGTGGAATGTTGTCTGCAGGCCTAAAGAATTAGGGGGCTTAGGGATTGTTAACACAAGGGTTTTGAATGATTGTCTTTTGGTTAAGTGGATTTGAAAAATTTGTTCAGCTAAGAATGAACTCTGGTTTAAAATTCTTAAAGCCAATTATTTTCCTAAGAGTGATTTTAGGGAAGCTAGAACTTTAAATAGTTCTCAATTTTGAAAAGCTGTGCAGAAAGTCAGAGTTTTGTTTAATAAGGGAGTAAGGCATAAGATTAAAAATGGTTGTAGTACTTCTTTTTGGGTGGATGTTTGGTTTGGAGAGTGCCCTCTGAAGTTTAAGTATAATAAGTTGTTTGACATTTGTTAGGCTCCAGATCTTTGTGTTGCTAAGTGTCTGGTGGAGGATGTTTGGAATATTAATTTTAATAGAAATTTTGGGGAGGAGGAGACTTACCAGTGGGAGGACTTGAAAGAGTCTGTCATGGAGATTGACCTCAATGATGAAATGGACAAAAGTTATTTGGTGTTTAGAGAAATATGGAATCTTTTCTGTCAAATCTATTTATAGACATGTAGTTTCTGGGGGCGTTATTGGTAGAAAAAGGCAAAAACTATGGAAAAGCAAACTTCCTTTGAAAGTCAATTTTTTTTTTGTGGTTGTGTTATCATGGCAGTATTCAGACTGTAGGCCAACTTAAGAAGAGGGGGTCGAAAGGAGAGAATAAATGTGTTCTGTGTGGAGATGCTGAAAATCTTGACCATATTCTCTTTTCTTGCATTTTAGCTAAGATTTTTGGGTGCTGTGTTAAAGAGGTGTTAAGCTGGGATCACATTCCAAGTTCTTTAGATGATTTCCAATTGAATTGGTTGGAGAAGAGGGGAGCTAATGAATATAATTTTGCTCTGTTTAGTTTTGCAGTTTCAGCTTGGAACCTTTGAAAAATTAGGAACAAAAATAGCTTTTGACAAGATTTTCCTTAAGCAACCTTTGGATGTGATTTTTAGTTTTTTACCTTGTTTGCAGCAGTGGAGTATCTTCATCAAAAAAGGGTGATAGCGAGCAGCTGGGGCGTTTCTTAAAGACCATTGAAGACTGGACTAAAGACTTTTACGTTTTGAAAAGTGCCGATCAAATTTGTAATAGGCTAGACTAATCTTGGTGTCTGTCGGTAGTCTGGTGCTTGGCCTAAAGACTCTTGCATTCTGTTTTGCTGTTGACATCTGTAATAGGCTAGACTTTTCTTGGTGGGTGTCTAGTTTTGTTTCTCGGTTCTGTTCTGTGTTTGGTCTTTGTAGGCTGGCTTTCTCAGCATCTTATATTTTCTTCTCTGTAAGAATTGTTACGTTTCTCGGTTCTGTTCTGTGTTTGGTCTTTGTAGGCTGGCTTTCTCAGCATCTTATATTTTCTTCTCTGTAAGAATTGTTACGTTTCTCGGTTCTGTTCTGTGTTTGATCTTTATAAGCTGGCTTTCTCAGCATCTTATCTTTTCTTCTCTGTAAGAATTGTTACGTGCTTTCTATAAAAAACCGAGTTTTACCTTTTTTTATTTTATTTAGGGAGCGGTAGCCGGTTGGCGCGCCGCGGTCGACAAGGGGCGTGAGTCTGGCTGAGGCCGAGAACAGCGGATGCTGGAACCGGCCTTCCCCTGCCTTCCAGTGGTCACTGGATGGCCGCGCCGTGACAACTAGCGAAGTTCAAACCCACAGGCTGTGCCGCTGTGCGACCAGTGACCACGAAGATGAATGGAGATTTTTAAGGGGCACCAACTTTCACTTTGGTCAGTTTAAATGGGCACTGATGTAATTATAACTGAACTTTTTTTGCGAGGGTTTATATTTGGACATTTAGCATGGGACGAGACACTGTATTAGGAATGTACCAGTTGCTGACTAATAACGTATGCATCTATAATCCGCTTTGGGTGCAAATCAGATCAAACGAAAACCACTAATCGGGACATGTAGGTACCCAGACTTCGGTGAGCAGACCAGAGAACGCTATGCAATGGCCGTGAACAGTAAATATTAAACGCACAAGCATTACAATTTTAGCGACAATATTAAAAATAGAACCGTAAGATGACATATCACGCATCACCAGACCCAATAATTCTCCTTTTGAGATCTTCAACTTTGACTAGCAACTCATCTCTGTTTTCCTGCATATGTTAAAGACATAGTTGATACCGCTGAAAAAAAAACAGCGTGCGCAATAAAGAATTTCGACGTGGAGGACTGGAGGCTGGTTCTATAACAGGTAGAGAGAAACCTTGTAAATAAGATACCGCGTGCTGAACCAAATTGTGTAGCCGAACCCTACAATTTCCAGTATCTACGAGCTGCGTACAGGACTATAATCAGCTACAAGTTTATATGATAGTTGAAGGAATTGTGCATTTATCCAAAGATTTAGCTAGTACTGACCAAGGGGATGGAATCAATTGCTGAAACAACAGCAGACAAAATCCATCCAGCGAGAAAAGCACCAGCACCATATATGACATGTAGATGTCTCCTCGAAGTCCAACTGGAGTATGCAAGCCAGGAATAAAAAATGCCCTTAAGTTCAGATTTGTAATTGAGTACACAAATAATTCTTGAAAGTATTAAAGCTATAAGATAACCAGTGAATCTATGTCCCATTTCATAATATGCGTAAGTTGATTGATGACACTTAGACCAATCTCAATTATAATTTGCAAAGCACAAAACTTAACAACAGTAACAAAACTAGAACATTTCTGCACCTGACCTATGCTTTAGATGAAAATTTGCCAACTTCATAATATACTGGGACATCGAGAGCTATCATGTCAATCTTGCATCACAGCATAACCACTTAGCTTCATTGATTCTTCCATTAGCTATAATTTAGAGGCGTTGTGAATATATCTCAACCCTGATATTTGTAGTCTTCTTTAAACTTGACAAGACATGCCAGGTATAAATAAAGCTGGCCACAAGCTTATTATTTAAAAAGACACGCCAAGCCAAAGTAAGTCAAAACATGCCAAATACGATAATTTGATTTTCATTTTTGCAAAGAGCACTTCTGAAATATGCTTGCTACCATCTGCTATTTCAACAGAAGTGCAATCTATTACAATTTACAAGTAGTTGATCATCGTAATTAAGCTACAGTACTTCAAATCTGTTTGTGGTCAGTTCAGCTGATTTCCCCCCTTGATAATGTCCACGGGCTTCGTTACTGAATAAAGCTTCGACTTCTAAGAGAGGCCTGCAATGAAAAGTGCAATCCAGAGCTATAGAGCTAATTCCTTTTCTAAACATATGGGAAGTTCTTGATAATATTGCATCTATAGCTATCCAGATCAGGACAACTAAAAAAAAATCAGAAAGGAACCTCGGTTTTGCAAACAAATACAAACACAAAGTATGATCACTACGATCAATTCGAACATTTTATTGGCAATCAACATCAAACAGCAGAGTTATACAAGGTAAGCTCCCGATTCTTAACAACTGCCAAGATGTAACCTTTTTTATGAACTGACAAGATGCAATCTGTTCAGAGGAAACATGTCGGACCCGGATTTCCTAATCCAGAATCCTCTGTGAAACATTGTGCTATTCCCTGGATCAGTAGCTAGCACACACAGATACATCACCGAATCAATTCATACATGACGTAAAACCATACCATTCATTAATTAACACAACAGAGTTTACATAGACCGCGTCGGGTCGAGTTTTACAATAGGACCGAACAAGCCAAATTGATTACATTACAAAAGCGGAAGCGACAACGGAAGCAAAAGGGGTGAGAGCTCATCTCTCCACAGGCAAGCGACTGGGGAACCCGTGTGCGCCCGATATTAACCAAGGCTTGGATAATATTGGATGCACGCAAGTTCCGACGGAGTCAACTGGACTGGGGCGAGACTAGAACACCTAAAGACTACACTACGCTTCATCATCTCCTGGTCCTCCGACTTCTGGATCCTCGTAGTAGTTGTAATCTCCAGGATTTCCTACTTCTGAGGGTTTTGGGGGGAAAGAGCGAGAATGAGCACAACTTTCGTGCTCGCGAGCCAACACACAATGCAATAATATACATGCAAGGCTAAACAAGGATGGCTCTGGTTCTTTTATTTGCTAAAGCGATGTTTTCAATTATCATAATTACAAAGTCCTATCACTTAGCAGTTTTACAAATTTCATTTTGTTAAAGGGAGTAATGGTGCAATATTTAATAACAGCAGAGGTTCCCTCCACCTTATGCTTAATTTGATTGGGGTTTCCCCCACATATTAACATCACTGAGTCTGAAAACTCAGGCAAAATCAATCTCAGGGCTAGGTGAGCCCGCCACATTTTCAATACCACCCACAAGGATTTTGAAATAGAACTAACTCAAGTTAAGTTCCCATGTCCGCCTTTGACCGTAGGCACGGCTGTTTAAACAGTTTATAACTCTGTAGAGATTGTACACTTTACCCACAAGAGATAATCGTCTTGATATGTACACACGTTTCCATAGACATGTGAATCAAGGGGAGATCATCACAAGGTCTTTACAATGCATCCAGCAGTATTAGTTACACCAGCTAAGGTTTCATCTTCGAAGGGTTACGTCCGTTTAGATCCGTCAACCCTTACCTAGACCCCCTCTTGCGCCCTCTTAACGACTTACGTCGTGCGCCCCGACACCCTTCGCCACAGAGGCTTACGGCGTCGCGCAGACATCTACCGTGCAACTCGACCGAGGATACTGATTATTCAACGAGTTTGTACTTTACGGACTTGTGGTTGTACTTGTTTTACGGGGAGGTCATGACAAGATTAAGTCCTTAGGGTTATCCAGGCGGTTCATTCCACATACCAACCACAACACAACAGTCCTTGGGCTACGTTAGCACCCACTGTCGTACCATCCATCACACCAACCGCCCAGACAGGGTAATAGCAATCTAGGGATTTGAGGAGTAAAACCAAATTACCATTTTTATCTCAGTCATGGACCACCAATGACTGCCCAAACCATTTTCATGTTTGAAGAGATGGTGATTGGGATATTTTAGTGTCCCGGTACTTAAGCAAGGCTAGCATGTTGCTTAAGTACAACCTATACTAATATTTACCATATAGTTACTAGGGTGACAAGGATTAAGGAATTCAAGTTGTCAGGGATGGCATAATAATTAATTAATCATCAAATGGGTATTTAACTACCTTAAGCTTTAACATATATTTAATTTAAAGAATTAAAGCATGCAATTTGCTATTTTAAAAGAATATAATTTGCATAAAATGTAGGCTCAATATGATCAAAGTATTGACTCGCCTGGGATATAGGCTAGAGGATCTTGATAATCTTGTGCTCGATCAATTTGGAGGTCGTCCGCGTCTTCAAATCCTAGTCGGACGAACGTACCGGAAAAAGGCACAGACAAGAAAAAAAAGAGCAATTAAATACAAATGAACAACAAATAAACTCCAAATTGAACAAGACCTATGCCATTAGCAAGATCTTGACTTAACACATTTTTAGAAATTTATTTCACAATTTTTGGAGTTGAAATGGGGAAGATATACATATTTGAAGTCTCTCTTTTGAAATACAATAGAAAAGAGAAGAGAAAATCAAACAAAAAGAAAAACTCCGGCGGCCCAAGGAAAAGAAATCGGCCCGGCCCAAAATCCGGGCAAACCAGGCGTGCAGGCGCACGGCCCACGGAAGGGCGCGGCCAGAGGAGGCGCGGGTGCGGCCGGGGCTCGCCTAAAGACACGCGAGAGGCGGCGAGAGAGCGGCGCGGCGCGCGAGGGAGAAAGGGCGGCAGCGCGGGAGGAGAGAAATGGAGGCGCGGCGGGCGGTGGCGGCGACGACGACCGAAGGAGAGAGGAGGAGGGGCGCGGCGACACGCGGGAGCTTCGGGCGCTGGCGCGACGCGCCTGGGGAGAGGAGGCTCGGGGCAAGGCGGCGGCGGCGGGAGTGGCGGTGCACGGGAGAAGAAGGGGTCCAGTGCTCACGGTGGCGGCACGATGGAGCGAGGATCTCGGCGCGGTGGCGGCAAGGTCCGAGGTGGCGGGCAGCGGCGACGACGTCTTCACGGAGGTGAGTCCTCGGGTTTCTTCTTCTTCTTTCTTCTTCCTTGGTCTCTTCTTGCTCGGGAAGAAGGGGATGAGTTGGGGTAGAGGTAAGGAGGTGCCGGCTTTAAAGCCAAGAGGGGAGGAGCGGGGAGGCTCGAGAGAGGGGGCCCCGGGCGGCGTCGGCGGCGGTGATGATGGCGCCGAGCGTCGCGGCGCTCGCGGCGTGACAAGGCGACAAGTAGGTGGGCGCGGCGCGGCAGAGCGCAAAGCGGGCACAAGCGTGCGGAGGCGGTGGCGCGGCGAGAGAGGAGACAGGAGGGTGGCGTGCCGCGAGAGAGAGGAGGAGGCACGAGCGGCTTGGCGCTGGCGGGAGGAAGAAGCCGAGGCGTCGAGCCGGGGAAGAAGACAAGAGGAGGCGGGCGGGCGGGCGGAGAGAGGAGGGAAGGGGGGTCCGCGGGGGGAAAGTTGACCCGAGGAAGAAGGGAAAAAGGGGCGCTACAAAACATATTACTAGCTTCAAGGATTTTAAACCTTAATTACATAAACTAATGAACTAGAGATAAATATCTCACTGGTAAATTTACATGATTAAAACCTTCCCACTTTCCAGTTTAGGCCAGCATAACACTTTTATCTTTTTTTTTGAAGAGGGGAAACCCTGCCTTTTATAGAAAGCAAATAAAAGTTCTTACAACTTTTTTGAAGAGGAAACACGCTTTTTTTACTTATTCTCCAGCACATTAATCCAATTCCACATAAACATCAAAATTGATAATTTTAGTTCAGTCAAATCCACCCACTTCCACCTCAACTCATCCAATCACCACCCCGCCTAAACATGATCAAACACTATACACTATCTCGGACGCAATATAGCAAGCAGTGCGTGCAAGAGACGATGTACCCTCTCGCCTGGCGCTTGGCTAAGCACATCATTCCCGACATCGCCCACCTCCACCAAGCTCGCTCGAGCGAAGCGCGACAGCACGGCCACCGACTCCACCGCACAGCCGCTGACACCATTGATCGTCCTGAACCGGCCCTTCTCCTCCTCGTCGCCGGCCCACGCGGACGCATCCGCCTGTGTGGGCATAATTCTAAGGCTAAACATGAACATTAACCCTAGCTCAGGAAGAACACCTAGCTAAAACTTAGAGCGGAAGCGGATTTGTGCTTACCCGAACTTGAGGATGCCATTAGCTTGAAGATCTGTCGGTGTAGAGCCAGGGTGGTTGACGAAGTGTAGCGCAGGCGTGAGGAAGGTCGTCGGTGTCGCGGTGATGGCGGTGGCCTTCGATCTTCGCACACCTCAGCGCTCGGTTAGATCGGATCTGTGTGGGATGTTTGCAGCCTAGAACCACACGCGTAGCCGGCCTGCCAAGTCCCCTTTTGATGTAGCGCTGGGCGAACGGGACCGAAACCAAAACGGTTGGTTGCGCCCCCGATCAGGGCGCGTAGTGGGGCGTGCCCCCTTAGTTCTCGGGGTGGTTAGCCGAGATCAATCCAACATTCTCCCCTTTGATCGTAAGGCTAAACATCATAAGCCCACTCTCAATAAAATAGCATACCAAGATAATATGTCGCATGACCAATGAAGTGTCATACAACCTCAGTATCTATAGTATACTATCTTATCTTAAAATGGATATTCATTATACTTAATGGGAGTTGGTTTACTTTAAGGTACTTTTATCCAGAATCAGAGGCTTTCCAATAAACCCATGCCGGCAACATGATCACGAAAGATATTGGGTGGTAAACCTTTCGTAAGTGGATCCGCAAGCATTAACTTAGTACTAATATGCTTGATACTAATGGTTTGATCCTGAATTCTATCTTTCACAACATGATACTTAATATTAATATGTTTGGCAACACCACTTGACTTGTTACTTGCATAAAAGACTGCGGGTTCGTTATCGCAGTATAAGGTGAGTGGTTTAGAGATGCTGTCTACCACTCTAAGTCCTGGGATAAAGTTCTTAAGCCATACAGCCTGCCCGGTGGCCTCATAACATGCCACAAACTCAGCTTGCATCGTTGAAGATGTCGTAAGGGTTTGTTTGGAGCTTTTCCACGAGATAGCTCCTCCAGCGAGTGTGGAGATATAACCTGACGTGGATTTTTTAGTATCAACACATCCCGCAAAATCTGAATCTGAATAACCAACAACTTCAAGGTTATTAGAATTCTTATATGTGAGCATGAAATGCTTAGTAGCTTGCATATAGCGCAAGACTTTCTTAACGACCTTCTAGTGGTTCGGTCCTAGATTTGACTGATATCTGCCAAGCATCCCAGTTACAAAAGCTAAATCAAGGCGTGTGCATACTTGAGCATACATAATGCTTCCGACAGCTGAAGCATAAGGAACCGACTTCATCTGATCAGTTTCATATTGGTTCCTTGGACATTGAAATGTCCCAAACTTATCACCCTTAACAATAGGAGCAGGCGAGCCAGATCACTTATGCATATTATATCTCTTTAGTACTCTGTCAATGTATGTCTTCTGAGATAAACCTAATATTTTTTTGGACCTATCTCGGTGAATCTCAATGCCAAGAACGTAAGAGGCATCACCAAGATCCTTCATATCAAAATTAGATGAAAGAAATCTCTTGGTCTCAAACAGCATATCCTTATCATTGCTGGCCAATAAGATGTCATCCACACAAAGTACTAAGATGGTGAATTTACTCCCCTTAAACTTAACATATATGCAGTTATCAACTTCATTTTCCTTAAAACCAAAATTCCTTATGATCTTATCGAATTTGAGGTACCACTGCCTCGACGCTTGTTTTAAGCCATAAATTGATTTCTTAAGTCGACATCCCATATGCTCCTTGCCTTCCACGATAAAACCTTCCGGTTGAGCCATGTAAACGTTCTCTTGCAAGTCGCCATTAAGAAATACCGTTTTAACATCCATCTTATGCAGCTCTAAATCATAATGAGCTACTAATGCCATAACAATTCTAAATGAATCTTTAGTTGAGACAGGAGAAAATGTGTCATTATAGTCAATCCACTCTCTTTGTGAGAAGCCTTTTGCTACAAGTTTTGCTTTGAACCTTTCGATATTTCCCTTAGAGTCATGCTTGGTTTTGTAGACCTATTTACAGCCTACTGTTTTGACTCCGTCAGGAATTTCTACTAAGTCCCATACATCATTAGTGCTCATAGACTTTAGTTCATCCTTCATGGCATCAAGCCATTTAGGAGAATGTTCACTCATCATGGCCTCCTTATAAGAGGTGTGATCATCTACCTTCCCTATATCATTAATATCCTCATTCATATATACAACATAATCATTTGGGATGACAGATCTTCTCTCCCGCTGTGATATTCTAATAGGTTCATTAGCTATTACAGGAGACTGCTGAGGCTCATCATTAGGTGTAACATTAGGAATTTCAAAGACCTCAACAGTGGGTGCGACAACAATATTCTCTACTGGAGGTGCAACCACCTGAGGCACAGGAATATAGGTCTCTGGGATAAGCGGTGAAGGAACATAAACCCGCTTCTCCTCAAGATCTATTTTCCTAGGCTCCAGCTCCTCATTATTCTCTAAGAACACAGTGTGCCTTGTTTCTACAAACTTAGTTATCCTATCAGAACAGTAAAAATGATACCCTTTGGATCTCTCAGGGTACCCAATAAAATAACAACTTACTGTCTTAGGGTCTAATTTCCCAATATGTGGATTAAAAATCTTAGCTTCAGCACGACAACCCCACACTCGTAAATATTTCATACTCGGTTTTCTCCCAGTCCATAATTCATAAGGTGTCTTAGGCACTGATTTACTGAGAACCCGATTAAGAATATGTGCAACTGTCTTTAGTGCTTCCATCCATAAACCAATTGGTAAACTAGAGTGGCTAAGCATGCTTCGTACCATATCCATAAGTATACGGTTGCGTCTCTCAGCTACCCCCATTCTGCTGAGGTTCACCTGGTGTAGAATACTGGGCAAAAATGCCATTTTGCCGAAGGAATTTAGCGAAAGGGCCAGGAATTTGTCCATAAGAGGCATGTCTTCCATAATATTCTCCCCCACGATCCGATCTTACCACTTTAATTCTTAGGTTGTGCTGATTTTCAACTTCAGCCTTAAATATCTTAAATTTGTCAAGTGACTCAGATCGGTCTTTAATGGGAAAGATATAACCATAACGGGAGAAATCATCAGTGACTGTGATGAAAGAATCAAAACCATCCACTGATGTCACAGGAAAAGGACCACAAATATCAGTATGAATTAATTCTAAGAGTCCTGTGCTGTGAGTGGCTCCTTTCTTTATTTGTTTTACATATTTTCCTTTAATGTAATCAATGCAGTGGTCTGAGTCAGAAAAATCTAATGGATGTAAAATTTCTTCCTTAATGAGACACTCCATTCTCCCATTCGAAATGTGGCATAAATGACAATGCCACAATTTCGAAGAAGTCTCATTATTCTTTTTGCACTTAGCATCACACACATTCAAGGATACATGAGATTCACTAAGGGAAAGCATATAAAGCTTGACTTGTCTAAAGGCAAGACCAACATCATTAGAATTAAACGTAATAATGCATTTATTGCCACCAAAAATACACTTACAACCTTCATCATCCAACAAAGAAACTGAAATCAAATTCCTCCTAATAGAAAGAACATAAACTACATTATTGAGACGAAGCAAGAAGCCGCTGTCTAAAACTAATGAAATAGATCCAATTGATTCTACTTCGGCTTCCTTTCCATCCGCGACTCTAAGGCTTCGCTCTCCCTTTCTTAGTGTTCTCGCGGTAAGGAATCTCTGTAAAGAATTGGTAACGTGCACAGTTGCACCTGAGTTAATCCACCAAGAATTAATAGAGAAATTAGCATAAAGAGTTTCATCAATGAACGTTATTGTATCATTACCCTTTTTTGCGAGCCACTTTAGGAATCCGACACACAGTCCTTCTGGAAATGCCCTAGCTGCTTGCAGAAGTGACATTCACCCCCTTTAGGTGCTCCAGCTGGAGCCACATGGGGCTTAGGTGCATTGTGCACTTTAGGCCCCGACTTATCTGAATTGGGGAAGAACTGCAGCTTTTTCTTAGATTTGAAGTCCCCTTGGAACTTCCTTTTGTTGGAGCCACCAACTTGAAGCGCAAGATCCCTCTTTTTCGTCCTTATTCTTTCTCCCCCCTAAACACACATGACGATTAAATCGCTCATGTTCTATTTTTCTTTCTAAGTATTATAATTGATCTTAAATGCTGTGTACTCAGAAAGAAGAGAAGTCATGATAAAATGGACTAGAAAACCATCAGATATCTCCATGTCCATGTCTTTAAGCTTTCCAGCCATATCAGTCATCATCATGATATGTTCTCTTATGCTGTCGGACCCATCATACTTAGTTGTTAAGAGCCTCTGAATTAGAGTACTAGCATAAACTTTAGTGGAGCCTTTAAATTTCTCCTCAACTGAAGCCAAATACTCTTTAGCATTTTTGGAATCGGAGATTGCTCCCCTGATCCCAACTGAAATAGAGGTCTTCATAATCATAAGTGATAGACGGTTGGACTGCTCCCATTTCTCAGCATTAGTTTCATAAATTTTCTTTTTGTCATCATAATTTTCCTCACTTTCGGTGGGGGGAACGGGAGCGGTAACCCTTAAAGCATAATCGAGGTCTAAAACTCCAAGGACAACATGGATCCTTTCTTTCCAAGTGGGAAAATTGCTCCCCGTAAGCTGCTCAATGTTATCGATTGTGGCGGCAACATTTGAAGCATTTATTGCTGAATTCCAAAATACATGGCAGAAATTAGAAATAACATAAAAATATGTTGCATGCAATTAACCATACATTGGTCTGATTAATAACATGCAAAAACTATAGTTCTAATTCATATCACCGTTGGGCAGAAAATGAAAATGAACTAAACAATTAATATGACGACACACGACTACAATCAACGTTGGTCAGAATGTAATCGTATGCATACATAATGCCAAAATAAACTATAAAATCTCTAATTAAAATATCTCGTTGGTTCAATTTTAATCAGAAACTAAGCATAATATTGGGCAATAATACATTGTTTATGATATAGCGGCGCGCATGCGAAGAGCAGCACGCGCGATGCGACGTCGGCGGTGGTGCACGCGCATGGAGCAGCGGCGGCTCCGCCGGCAACGGCGCAAAGGAGAGCGCGGAGGGGCGACTTGAGGTGGCGCGGCATGAGGCGGCGCCTCCGCAGTCCTCCTCGCCGGCACGCGCGTGCGACCGAGGTTGCGCGGGCAACCGTCGAGTGGAGCTTCGGTGGCACCCGTGACCGTAGGGACTATGGATCTCCAAAAACGTAAGTATTCGCCGCCGATTTGGGTTTTGATTCGGGTTTGAGGGCTCGGGTGGTACTGATTTGGGGATTGCTTGGGATCTCATTAGGGTTTCACAAAAAATTTCGAAGTCCTCTCCTTCTAAAATGCTAAACCGAGCCAGATCTGTGCTAATCCGAGCATAAGACCTTAGATCTGAGCGAAAGAATATCTAATCGGGGCATAAACAAGTTCGGTTTGGGGCTAATTAGGGTTCAAGAAGAGTCTAGGGTTGCTCTGATACCAAATGTGGGCATAATTCTAAGACTAAACATGAACATTAACCCTACCTCAGGAAGAACACCTAGCTAAAACTTAGAGCGGAAGCGGATTTGTGCTTACCCGAACTTGAGGATGCCATTAGCTTGAAGATCTGTCGGTGTAGAGCCAGGATGGTTGACGAAGTGTAGCGCAGGCGTGAGGAAGGTCGTCGGTGTCGCGGTGACGGCGGTGGCCTTCGATCTTCGCACACCTTAGCGCTCGGTTAGATCGGATCTGTGCGGGATGTTTGCAGCCTAGAACCACACGCGTAGCCGGCCTTCCAAGTCACCTTTTGATGTAGCGCTGGGCGAACATGACCAAAACCAAAACGGATGGTTGCGCTCACGATCAGGGCGCGTAGTGGGGCGTGCCCCCTTAGTTCTCGGGGTGGTTAGCCGAGATCAATCCAACAGCTTTCATCTTTTTTTGCCACCGCCGCGTCAGGCTTCTCCGCGACGGCCACGAACGAAGGGCTCAAGCCAATCCGCGCCGGCGCAGCGCAGTCCTAGACAGACACATCGAAACAAGAAAGCGGCCGTCAGGTTTGACGCAAACGGCCGGTAAAACCGATGCGCATTTTGCTCCTTTCCCCAACGAGACCTCGAGTTGGGAGGCTGTGGCGGCGGCGGAGGGAGGTGTGGGCAGAGACTGGCGCAGAGAGAGCGGCGACAGACGGGGAAGTGCGACGGCTCAGGAGGCGCCGGCGATGGCGTTCGTGCGGCGGAGGGCCTCCATCGCGTTCGCTTTACGTAGCGATTCGAGAGCTTCGCGGCCATTGTTAGAAATTAATCCCTTGTCTAAGTGTTTTTATATTAATTGAATTTGCATGTCGGTTGTATGATAGAGTTAGTGAAGCTAGTGACCTACTAATTAGTTAATGAGTAATTAACTAGTGTATATAGTGGAGCTAGTGGTCTATTTAAATGTGTTAGTGGAGAGGTTACATGTTATATCACTAACGCCTAATAGCTCCGAGTCTAGGGTGGTATTGGTTTCTCAGGCAGAGATATTAAAATATGCTATTTAGTTAAACTTCTCGACCACTAACAATGTGGTGGAGTACGAGGGTTTACTAGGTGGCATCTCAACAGCGTTAGTACTCGGTATTCGCCGACTACTCGTGAAAGGTGATTCTCATTTAGTCGTGAATCATATCGAGAAAAGGTATCGATGCTATAACTCGATCATGTTTTAATACTTATAGGAAGTCAGGAAGCTTGAAAAATATTTTTTCAATCTTGAAATTCAATGCATCCTCGAAAGGATAATTTCTTTACCGACCAGTTAGCTCGACTAGGTTATTCCCGATCACCCGTTTCAAAGGGAGTCATTTTGAACAGCTCTAGAAGTCTTCTGCGGTGAAAAACCGGAAACAACTCAAGTGACAAAAGATGTCCTCTTGAGAAGGAATTGAAAAGATGTCATGTTGTTTCCGCAAGGAAAATGAAAGTATTACTCATTTGTTTTTTTTTTCTTGAATGTATAGCTGCTAAATTTGTCTGGGGTTTTGTTGGCGCAGTCTTCGGAGCAAGCTGAAGACCAACTTCCTTCTTACAGTACATGGGGTGGAGTAAAAGATACATCCCAGGGGGAGGAATGTTCATATGATTGGTTTGGCATCCGTGGTTTGGGCCTCGTGGAAACTTAGACATAGAGCTCGTTTTGAGAAAATTTTGTTTAGATCTCCTGCTGAGATTTTTTTTTTTTTTGAGAAACACCCGTACAATATATAGACATCCACAAACATGCACATCATCACATGCACGTACTCACACACACGATGCCTATGGAAGGTTAGACGAACGGAGCTTAACGAAAAAATAATGAAATTACCATCGACGTCTCGTTTGCGACGGACACTTCGCCTTCCACTAAAAAAAATTCTCCTAAATGAGACCCGCAGAGCTAAATTTAGGATTTGAACCTGGTGGACTTTCTTACGCTTGTGCCTTTCCCAAACTGGGCAGGGATGCAAAAGGAGGAAGTTATGGCTGCTATCGAAGGAGCAACGGTGCTACAGAATGAAGCGCTTCGGCTACATGCTGAAATCAATGGTGAGGGGCGGGCGCAGCGAGAGGAAGATGGGGATGGAGCCAGGAACCTGATCGCTGACGGAGGAGGATTATCGAGACTGAAGCAGTCTGCGCAACAAGATATGTAATGCGGGTTGTATTAGTCTAAAAGTTGCAGTTAGTTAATCTAGCAGTAGAGAGTGTAGTTTCTCTGCTTTTTGCTGAACTTGTAACCCTTGTACTGTGGGGTGCTAGCTCTGGTTTCTCTCTTTGCTCTGTCCCAGGGGGTCGCTCGGTGCGCCGACTGGTGAAGAGAGTGAAGTGATGCTCTCGTCCTTAGCTGTTTTCAGAGCAGCTTGGGGAAAAGGAAAACTCTTGTGACACTCTTCCGTTCCCTTTGGTAATCAGGGGCGGATCTACAGCATGCTACAGGGGTGAACAGGATACTGAGTCAAAAAAATCATTTTTCTTCATATATATAAGGTTAAAAAATTATTTTTCTTTATATATAATTGCGTATATATAGTATGAACACCCCTAACACAAGATAAGAGAACACCCTAAGTCACAGCCCAACATAACCCAAGATATATATAAGGAGTGAGGGCACCCGGTCATTTTCATTCTAGATCCACCACTGTTGGTAATGGAATCCGGGTAATCCCGTTTGGAAGAAAAAAAAACTTTGAACCATCCAGCTGCCGGTTTCCGCCACTTCTCGCATCTCTTCTGGACTGGGGTATGCTGGTCCTTCGGCGGCAACTCCCTTCAGTCCAAGGCCGCCAATTCATGAATCACCTGAATAGCACGATCTGGCACGGCCCTTCCATGTACAAAGCTGTTCCAGGAACTCCAAATTTACCACATAGTAGTAATAACAAATGAGAACTGCTATACATCTTTCAATTTTAGTGTTCTGTGATTGGTAAGAGAGAGGGAGAGAGAGTGGGAAGTGAGATTAGATTAGGGATATAGGGGTGGGGGTGATACCTGGAGCATTGGATCTCCATCTGGCTCAAAAAGTGACTGATTTCTAAAAAAAAATCAGTCGCATGTTGTATAGACACTCCCATAACAAATTAACAATCGTCGTCTCCTTTGAGTTGAAGAACACTTCATTAGTTAAATCTACTGCCCAGGAGCGGGGATGTAAGCTTGGAAGTTTCAGCAAAAACGATCTTCTCACAGCGGCCCAACGTGCGAAGGGTGCCAAAACACGGGAACATGTCCTTAGTAACACGCCACCAAAACAGGGGCCTTTTGAACCACTGGCAGTTTCCACAATTTCTTCCAAAAATTTTCGTCCGATCTGGATGAACTTTCGGGGGCCTCATGTCCAATCTCTTTCTTAGAGTTGAAGGATACAAAAAAATAATGTAAGCCCAGCTATAGCCTAAGTGCCTAACTTCAACTCACCATAAAACAGACTCATCCTTCACACCATGCATGCCCTGCATGCAGTTCATGTACAGCATTACTTCTGTTGCTTTCCTAGATTGTGCACACTATTGCAGTCGAGATGGTCAATTTCTGATGTCTCCTTTCAGTTGCATTATATCACGATTCACAAAGCTCAGATACTGAGGCTACATTCCTCAATCGGATTGGGCCGGCATGGTGATGCAGGGTAGGCCCCAACAGGAGGAATTTCAGAGCAACGAAAAGCTCCTCTGATTCGGCCTTGTTCAACATAAAATGTGGTTTCAATGTGCTATTGCGTCGACACGGTTGTGTCCGGTTCCGTTTGCTTAACCCAGAGCAGAGGAGAAGACGTCGGTATGGACCGGGCTCTGACAAAGCCACAGATAAGCACGGTTCTTTCAGCCCACGCGTGCTAGGTTAGGAGTCGGGGCTAGCCCAGACTAGAGCTTTTCATTTAGGTGCATCCATATTAAAACGATCCTAGCCCAATGCAGGCCCATTGCATCTCGGTTTTCTACATGAACCAGTTGACAACCCAGGAAAGTGCCCTATGGCCGATGGCTAGGCACACGGAGCTCACCACAAGTCCTAGACTGAGTGCTGGCGTAAGTTGATTATATTCTGATTCCGGTGTTGCTTGCAATCTAGTAGTACAGCAGTATCTAGCGACGTAGCACCCAGGGGCAGTGGTTTTGTTGGAGTTTAAGTTTTGGCTAGCTTTGCTTGCGAGGCAGTGTTTGTGGGATTGGACCTGTGACTCCGTCGTCCTATCTGAGCAGCCTCGCGTCGCGTCTCCTCGTAGCCGTCAGTGTCGCGATCGCTAATCGCCGTCCGATCCAACGGGACGTCCCCTTGCGCTGCGTGTCCCGCTCTGGATGGCCGCGTTCAACATGGGCGAGCGGTGTGAGGGTACTTGAAGCCACCTTGCCAGGAAAGGAATCCGCTCTCACAAGCAAACAGTGCTATGACATCTGTCGGATTAAAAACGACCGAGATCAAAACAGCAGTAGTAAGCGTAGCGAACACCATATTATTATTACACGTTCATAAATGCGATGTGAGTTGATCATTCGTTCTTCCCAAATCGAACGGATTAGATATGGAGAATGAATATCATGACACTGATCAAGGTAGGATACGGCTAGTCCAACCGTTGTGGAACGGTGCTCGTGTGGTCAATGGCCGTAATTTGAATCTCACTCACTAAATATTTTCAGTGTCTCCGTAAAATGGTAGAGACCCTACTCTGGTTTGATTCGATGTGAGGTGAAGCGGCATCGCCGATGTAGCAAAAAAATTCTTATTACATACGAATCAGTGATCTCATATTTCCCTCGGTGAATATTAGCAGTGCAAAGACTGATAGAACGTACTCGATTTTCACTGAAAAGCAACCTATCTGTTTTGTGTGATCGGAGAGTGGGACTGCACGACCTATCGTAGCCCGCCTGTCGTGTTACTCGTGTATCGACTAATGACAACTGATTAAGAAAAATCGTAGAATTGGAAAGACAGTGATAGAACGTACTCGATTTTCACTGAAAAGCAACGTATCTGTTTTGTGCGATCGGAGAGTGGGACTGCACGACCTGTCGTAGCCTGCCTGTCGTCGTGTTACCCGTGTATCGACTAATGACAACTGACAAAAAAAAAAATCGTAGTACTGGACAATTGGTACATTAATTCATTCTCATGCTAGTTCTTTTTATGAACGGCTAGCTTTTGACGCTAAAGATTGCATTAGGAAAAAAAGTTTTTTTGTGTATGTGCCCAAGAATTTGTATCAAGAAGGACAGAAGCAGTGGATGGTGATTGATTTGGACTTTCAGTTTTGGATAGAACAAGTACCACGTTTGTGTTAAAAAAACATGGCGTTATATGCATATGTATTGTGGTCCCGGCTGGTATCCGATGATGACAAGTGAAAGCTCCTATTTGCATGATTCCATGCTATAAACCATTGGCAATATCTGTTCTGCACACATGGGGAATATTCCAGGAAAAAGAACTGCAGGCCGCTATAATCACAAAATTGTGAATTTTTAGGGAACAAAATCTACGTTTCTTTGACATCATCTCCATGCACTTCTGATACATGTATCATGTATGCTCTGACTCGCATACAGATATATGCAGTTTTCTTTGAGATATAGAGTTTCGTTTTTTGTCTTTCTTCTTCGCTGTGGCGTTGTCGTCAGATTATCCCTCAGATATTTAGCTCCTAGCTCATGGTTTTAGTTTAATTTAGTTATATCCCTTTCTTTTGTTTTCTTTCTTTCTTTTTCTTACCTATTTTTTCCTCTTGTTTTCGTCGTAAATTCTCTCTCAGAATCAATGAACTTGGCAGGCTCTTCTTTTTTCGTCAAAAAGAAACGATTATCCCGTGCGATAGTGATACTATTCAAATCGATACATGTGTCAAAATCTACAAATATATCTTGGACTTTGCAGAAATTGCTCATGTGCGTAACGCGACGATGGTTAACTGCTTGTGTATGCATGCTGTGAGGGACTCTCCTGCGTGTCTTACAACTTTCACCTGAAGAATTTCTTGCCAAATATACGTCAAGTGTATGATAGCGACGTGCCTCTAATCCTCAATTTGTTTGGTTTGCTCCCATGCTTTTTCCATATTAAATATTTTTAAGACTCATATTTAAGTTAGTAGGCCGGACGGTGAACAACATCTTGTTTGTAATCTTGGTTACTATACCTAATTTTTAGTAATGTGGCTCACCTGTTAAACTCAATTTTTATCATACTTTGCCACACTTTTTTTTTTTTGCCAATGTGAACCAAACATCTCCTAAATACAGATGCAATAATGCATAATATAAAAGGATGTGCCCTAAATGCATGGACTCTTGACCCCAAAAAATATACATGTACATAAATTGGAAATGGTACGGTACATGGAACAAACATCTAAATAGAAACCAAAAGTAACTCTAATTTTCTTTAGTTTTTTCTGTTTTCTTCCTATATTAAAATTTTAAGTTTTGTTCTTCTTCGGTGAATTCTTAACCGGATTTTATTTATCTGTGATTGGTTTTATTAGACCGACTCACTTTGAACGACGATGACAACACTTATGCTAGAAATCGACACTGAGTTGAGAAGGGTGCAAATAAATAACATATGATTTTTTTTTTCTGACAAACAACAGCGCTACCGAAGCATAGGTGCTACACATCAATAGAGATCATCGATAATTTACTTCACACGCTGCTGTGTTTGTCGGAAATCAAGGCACTGTTGCAAGATATGGAGTCGATGACGAGGAAGATAAAGAAATCCAGCACATTCATTGACCTATGGACTTGATGATGATATGTTGTCCGTCTACAATCTTAAATGTAAATGTTGGGTACTTATGTACTTTACTCATTCAGATATTAATATAAATCAGATGATTTTCTCAATAAAAAAAGAGAAAGGAATTAGCCTAATGCTAGTCCGCTAGTATCAAGAACAAAAATACACTGTGTAACACACTGTCTTTGTTGATGGCCAGAGCTCAATTCGCACCAACCATAAGTTGAGTAGACTATTTGTGTGGATTTCACACTTTAATTGTTCAGGATTTGAATTCGTTACGTGTGAATTGTGAACCTTAGTATCACTACGGTGGCCAATTGTCCGCACCCCTCTGAAATACACAACGACATGATCTTGTTCCGGCTTCGATCAGGACAGCCACGAGCAACCAACAACACGGTAAACACCAAAACCGCAAGGTGATCAACTTTATTGTTCTTGCCAGCTGACCGACAAAACATTATGATTTATTGATGAAATGACTGTGGTTTCACTGTTTTGTACACTGCCCGATTGATTGATTGGTGTGAGATAGAGAAGATAGGAGAAAGAACGTTGGATATCGGAAGACCTGGCACCTGCACAAGAGATATCGAAGCACTCGGACAGGGAAAGAAGTCATGCACATGATCTGCCAAGATATTCCTCTCCTGTATGTCACGGCTGACTTGTAATGTAAGATTGAGACAGGTCACCAGTCGACTTCGTGGCGGTTCGCATGGTGTCTATCCCAGCGAAATTCAAAATCGCTAGTACTAGATAAGAACAAGCATGCGCCACTTAAATGGAAAACTGAGGAGCTTCCTCTAATGTATATGGATCTACATGGAATACAACAAATTTCACAAGAATTTTATCGATTTTTTTATGCGAAAGGGTGAAATCATTGTGCTAATTTTTGTGACCTGTTTTATATATATATATATATATATATATATATATATATATATATATATATATATATATATATATGTATGGGCAGTTTGGTTGATGCCCAGATGAGAAGTCAAAATTTGGGCATAACTAACACCTAGACAAAGCCAAATACTAATAAAAATAATATTGTTTGGAGGCGGTCAAGCTAAATTTTGGTGTTACCAAAATTTGAAATAATATTGTTTGGATCGTGGTCAAGCTAAATTTTGGTGTTACCAAAATTTTAGTGAGCGATTTCTTTGCGTGCGCGTGGCATTGGATTTCATTGACGTCACCAAATTTTGGTAGAAAAATCAAACAATAGCTAATTTTCGTTGACATTATCAATATTTGGTTTAGTTTGTAAAGGCAACAATCCAAACAGACCCATAGGAACGGCTATATACTTAATTCACCTCCCAACTCACGGCACAAATCGTGAAAATAAGACCCCTTCAATTGACACGGAAAAGAAATTTGGTGGAATTGACCATAGAAATGAACAGTTAAAATTGTATTTTAGAGAGTATGTCGATGTCCAAAACGATGAAACTAAGGCCTTGTTTGATGCGACTTCTCTCGACTTCTCGATTGATTCTCGTGGGCCGTACCAAACACCCGATTCTCAAAACACCCGATTCGATTCTCGCGTGAAGTGTCTCAAAAATACACTAGCGAGGAGAAGCGACCTTTCCTTGGATTCTCCCGAGAATCCAACGATAGAACAAAAATACCCATTGAAGTTTTAATTATTTACCCGCAAAATGCCATTACTTGCCCCCGCGCGTACCGGCTAAACGCGCGTTTCTTCTTTCTTTCTCCTCACGAGCAACGCGAGCACCCCGAGATGGCGCAAAGCCTCACCGACGGCGCCTACCCCATCTGCTGCTGCCCCTACCCGCCTTCCTACGCCGCCGGGCGAGCCACCCTGACCGCTTCTCCTTCCCCCTTGCCCCCGCCGCCAAGTGCTCCTCGCCCACCAGCAGCACAAGCCGGCCCAGGCCGAGGCCCAGCCCAAGCTCGTCAACGACCATCGCCGGACGCTCTACGGCCGCGACGACTCTCCAACGGTAAGCTTGTCTTCCTTACTTCTGATCGAACAATAGGACCCAAGAAAAGGGCATCCCTGGGGGAGAGAGAGAGAGAGAGAGAGAGAGAGAGAGAGAGAGAGAGAGAGAGAGAGATCCTTCGGGGCGACGCCTCGCGATTTCCGGCGGCAAGGTTCGATTTTGATCCCAACCCCGGATTCCCATCCCAATTTGCCCCTACGGCCATTGGATTCGCAAAGTACTAGAGAAAGATCCCATTTTTACAGTTCCAGTTCTTGGCGCTGGCTCTGGTTTGCGTGTTCCTGATTCGGCAGTTGCTAGGCTGGAGGGAGTTTCGAGTGCTGTGTTCTGATTCGGATCTGGGGAGGAGTCTGTGCTGGCCGAGGTGGCTCATAGAGGTGGCGGCAGAGGCGGTCCTAGGGTGGCAGCCTCAGAAGTCAGAGTCTTTCGAGAAGTTGGACAAGGTTCATCCTTATGTTGACCCTTACATTTCCAACATATTTATCATCTTGTTTCTGTTTCTTCAGGACCTTCATTAGCCATCTATGTTCTGGATCATGCTCATGTGTGATTGAGTATTTGAGTGTGACTGTTTCAAAGTGCTTGAATTTTCCAATGGTATAGGATGTTCTGTTAGGTGCAAAAGTAGACACATGTCACACATTTCTAGAAGTTGTAAGATTTTGGAATATCATTCTTGATGGTGTGGTGCAGTTAGACACCTGACAAGCCTCCTACTACTGTGAAACAATCTGGTTGATTAGAATTGAAATTACTATTGAACTACCGAATCTATGCAAATACACCTTTTCTCACCCCCTGCTTTTCTAATTTTCAGATAGGGCAAGGTACCTACAGTAGCGTTTACAAAGCACGTGACCTTGAGAACGGAAAAATCGTGGCACTTAAGAAAGTTCGCTTTGCCAATATGGACCCAGAGAGTGTTCGATTTATGGCAAGGGAAATTCACATCTTAAGAAGACTTGATCATCCAAATGTTATTAAGCTTGAAGGTTTGGTGATGTCGCGCATGTCTAGTAGCTTGTATCTTGTATTTAAATACATGGAGCATGATCTTGCAGGACTTGCATCGACGCCTGGCCTAAAATTCACAGAGCCTCAGGTTAGACATGTCCTTTGATCTTCCATTTCAAAGGTTTTCCATTGTGTCTTCTGTTTTCATGCCGTACTCACTGTGGAAAATGGCCATTTCAGGTCAAGTGTTACATGCAACAGATACTTTCTGGACTTGACCACTGCCATAATTGTGGTGTTTTGCATCGGGATATAAAGGGTGCAAACCTTCTTCTTGACAATAATGGTGCCCTCAAAATAGCAGATTTTGGTCTAGCTACATTCTTTAATCCGAACCAAAAGCAGCATTTGACAAGTCGTGTGGTAACATTGTGGTACCGGCCTCCAGAACTTTGCTGGGTGCTACGAACTATAGTGCTGCTGTTGATCTCTGGAGTGCAGGTTGCATTCTTGCGGAATTGCTATCAGGGAAGCCTATCATGCCAGGACGAACTGAGGTACTGTTTTACTGTTCATACTTTATACTCTGCTCAGAATTGCAGAGTGCAGACATTAGTAGTGAAATATGATTGTTTATGTATACATGTTATTTGTGTCTAGATGCCTTTGATTTTTGCCTCTTGATACTTTGAAATGTCAGTGCTGTCTATGAGTTTGGGTTTGCCAATTGAATGAATGGATAACTTATGACATCCATCTCTATTTTAGTGTCTGGTCAAAGGATGTCACAAGAGATTGCGTATTGTGCATACTATTGAGTTCAATGAAGAAGGAGCTAAGATTCGATTGGAGTACCACTAGTTAATGTCTTGTGGGGACTGCGACTTGTATCTGCAAGTAGTAGTACCGGTGTATTGGATTGGAGTACCACTGTATAATTCAGAATTGCAATCCTGTTGCTGACGCATGCTCAGAAGTGCAAGTACTTTTGATGCATCAGATATGAAATTGCACGATTAACTCATTTTCAAAAATGGTTGCGTGATGAGCTTTTACATTTCGTTATAACATTGATCGATGTTAGCGGCTCTGACTGGACTTGCTGATGCAGGAAGGAAGAAGTTCTGAGCTACTTCGATGCTATATCAAGGCTGAAGAAGAAGCACACTGTCACAGCATAAAATTGCTGAGCAAATTTAGTTTAGGCTTCTTTGGTTTTGTTAAGTTTGCAAAAATGTGCAATATATTCGTCCTGATGCTTTTTGTACGATTAAGGGCATGATCAATTTGGACTGGGTTCAGTAATCACGAACGCAGTGTTTTTTATATGGAAGGTTTGACCTCGTAGATTCTCTATGTCTATGTCTATTTCTTGAGTTGCAGAATGTCTATGTCTATTTCTTGAGTTGCAGAAGAGAGTGTTCGATTCAGTGTGGTATTTTAGCATATGCTAGCTGTTCCAAGTTCCAACATGTACATGAAAAGGTTTCTTAATAAATTACTGTAATTACCTAAAGATAATTTTTATTTGACTAGAGTTAATATGTTTGTGGATAGAAGCTACACTATGTTCCTACAAGTAAAATTCATCTCATATCCCATAGGAGAAAGACACAAATATAATTGAATTATTACAACTAGGGGTAACATGGTCTATTTGTCTCTAATCCTCCTCATATGGTTTTAGGAGCCAACCTACCAGCCAAACACTTTTAACAGACAGTTCCAGATTCTCAGAGAAGTGGATTCTCAGAGAATCAGGAGCAGAATCTGAAAAATGAGAATCTAGAGCTCTACCAAACAGGACCTAAATGAGTATTATCTCGATTAGTACCCCGAGATCAGCTAATCATATCCACTAATTAACTAACTTCACCTCATGAAGCGGCTATTAAGACGCGGTACTATATTGCTCGTGCGTACTAGTAGAACAACACTGACACGCAACAATTCAACATGTTTATCAGTCCTTGGGGTGACCACCCGGTGGGTGATAGACTGACAGATCGATGGACGGATCGGCAACGACCCAACCAATCAAGCAGTGGTACTATCGCTCTGCCTCCACGTGACGCGGCGAGAGACTGGCACGTACGTAGAGGCTGCCTAGAGAGAGAGAGAGAGAGAGATGATGGGCTCCGCGGCTAGTGGCCGGTGACATCTGCGGCTAGCGCAGCGCATTGGTGGCTTGGTACGCTTCAAATCACGAGGCTCAAAGGAGGAGAGAGGAGTCGCTTCCCGATCTCGCGACGGTTGCGTTCGTGTAGGGGCACGCACCACTACACAGGCGCAGCCGGTCGTGTCTGACTACGCAGCACGTACGTCAACGCGCCACTCGCGCAATATGAGAGGGGTTTACCCCCAGAAAACTGCACGTGCCTGTGGCGTAGCTGTCCGTGTCACGGCAGAAAATTAAAGCTTCCTTCGCCGAAAAGATGAGATTTCCCCCCTTGTTTGCTTTAATTTTTTTTTTTCGTATCACGGCACGAGTAACAGCCGCAAGGTAGGGTTGGTGGTGAGCAATGGCAAGAAAGGCCGTTCTTACGACAAAGTGGAATAGATATATTGTGAAGAATTTTTTTTAGCTTTCTACATCTGTGAGATTCATTCAGTCCCTGATGACTACTGAGTAGCAACTAGCAACCACGCGGCGTGGCCAAACCGAAAGGTTGGTCGTGCCCACCATCGCCGCTAGCTCTGATCGAGTTGATAAGATTTCGGAGAGACGTGACTGATCAAACCTGTTATTTTGATACCCCTTATACCGTAGCCGTCATTATCAGATCGGATCAGAGTTTGTGACATACAACATAAACATATACGGAATCAATAACTAAATAGATAAATCTTATAGAAAAACTAAATAACGACAACAAAGTAACCACGACGAAATTAAAAGATTTGGCGAAACCGATTGTAAAATTTTTAAGCACAACCTCAAAAGAATACAAGTAATTGACACTCTTACAATCCTCTCGAACCTCTTAGAATCCCCGGATCCCTACCTTATATAAGAATTTAATGCTAAAGAATAATCTAACATCTAATCATCTCGTGCACTCTTGCTTGCTTTGTTTCTTGCTTGCTTAGGTTCCCATGGCAACCTCTTACGAATTTATTATATAGTAACCTAAAGTGAAGCAGAAATCTTCCCGTAAGCCCCACTCCTATTAAAATTCATCAGTTTTTCTTGTCGCACGACACTTCAAATCCTACTCCCTCGGTTTAAATACATGACGTTTGATCAAACGTACAGTCAAACTTATATAACTTTGATCATTACTTTTCATATGATTTTGTTAGTAAAAAATTACAAAATTATTATATTATAAAAATATTTATTATGACAAATCTAATGATACTATTCACTCATGATCAATCTAAATAGTTTTTCATATATTATTAGTCAAAGTTAGATAAATTTAATTGCACGCTTGATCAAACGTCATGTATTTACAAACGGAGGCAGGAATAGATTATGATACCGGCGCAACGAAACCGAACGCAGCTTTGGCTTGTCGATGTGAAAGCTATCATTGGCCAAGCTGCTACTAGCCTAGTAGTCTACCATGGTAAGGCTTAGGTCAGCTTGTCAGATTTGAAGATCCTACGCGCGCGCTTGTTTGCTGTTCCTATCAGACTATCACCTTTCAAGCCCTCCTATTTTGGCTCCTTCAGTAAAAAAAAGCCCCAGGTGTAACAGTAGCCAGTTGCCCTCACTCCGACGCGAAGGTGAAAAAAAAAGAGTTCATGCGTGATGAGACAGCATCCAACCCTCCTCTCCAGACTCCAATGGGACGTTTTTGCATTGCCACGAGTTTTCACCTTGTAGAGAATTGAATCCTGCATGAACTGAACTCTTTTTCATTCGAAGATCATGGGGTTCCAAGCAGGTTACTTGTGCCGAACGGAGCCACCGTACACGAGATGCGCTCGCCAAAACCTTACAGCCTGGTTGCCTGCTACTCCACTTGCTAGTAGTGGACTTTGCGAGCTGTTCCTATCAGTGACAAGTGCCTGGCTGTTGGGTCTCACCTGATTCGTTCGATCAGATACCCTTCCGGAGCACACCACAAGCAAACAAAGCGAGCTGGGCGAGCTGTTCTTAATGACAAACATGGGCTGCAACATAAACAATAGTAATATACTGCTACAAGAGAAAACTAATCTAAGTTGCCTGAGATCTACAAAGCTCAGAATCTCTGCTCGGAAAACTATCAAGATCAAAGCGGCCACCCCAGAGGCAGTTCCTACCATAGAAAAAGGGCACTTGTTCAGAAGCCCATAAATAACAAATGCAAGATGCAGTGGCCCCAGGAAGCATGGCACATGTTGCCAACCTCTCGGCAAGTGCAGTGTTTAAAGTATATATACGTCCATGATGGAGATTCCGATTAGTGGCGGCGACAAGGTTATGTTTTGGGAGAAAAACAATGGTGGTGTCAGCGTGCATGCAGATGACAGGCAGATACAAAAGGAGAGCAGATGGGCAGCAAGCAGTTGAGGCCTCAAACCTATGCATGATCTAACAAGGGGTTGAAAGATCAAATCATTAGTAGGCCCTATCCTCATAATGACAATAACAAGGCTTGGGCATTCATTGCAGCAATGAAACAGTAATGCTGTTGTAGTCGAGACTCGAGAGCCATATTCATGGCAACCAGACTGGTGGTGACAATTGACAACTAAAATATAATCGGATAAAACAAAAAATTGCTGAGTAAATTTCAATTCCTCCAGTAGCTTTTTGATTAATAACAGAAATATGGCGAGACCAAGAATTTAAGTGACAATGGCCTACAAGGGTCTACAAAAACAACATGTGGAGGCTACAAACAAAGGGGGGACTTTACCATAGTGATATTGACATCATCTACAGCACAAGAAGTAGACGATGGAACGGTGTAATTGACATAGGCATAGGCATTCCTCTGTCTGAACAGATGGAATAAAACAAAAGTCGCCAAAGAAATCCATGGCTGGAGGCTTGAACGAAAAGAAACCATCTAAAACCTGCTAACTGGAGTCGAGTGCAATCAGTCCCTACTCCTCATCTATGCTGTAATATTGGGATCCGTCGAAGTGTGAGAAAATAATTCTGATTCCCCTTTGGCTTCAAGTCTCTCAGATATTGCTCAAGAAGATACACATATAAACAGGGTACTAAACTGCTTCGACTGCAAATGCCACCTCGTCAACAGAGCAATTTGAGATTTTTTTAAACACATAAGAATTTCTGCTGCTCCTTCGCTCCCCTGGATGATGCATGATTGTTCCCTGCGAAATTGTGAAAACCATCCGCAGGAAACTTTCGTCCACTAGCACTGGTTAACTTGATCAGGAATACAACAATCAACTAGCTCGATCTGGAACAACAGAACAAACATGATCAGCACAACTGGACAAGGGTCTGCTTCCGATGGCAATCCAACTCCAACAAAATAAACGGCGACTACAAAATTTTCACAAATGGTGGTGCATCATTCCTCGGCCCTGCTAGTGATCGATAGAGGTACAACTTATCAACATTTTCTGTTTCCTCCTCATCAAGTTGATCCCTCATTACTTCAACAACCAAATTAGGCATTCGCTGAGCTACCTCTGTACAACCCCTCATGGTTAGCCTGCACGAGTTCATCCACAGGAACCTCATGTTGTAAAAATAATCCAGGCCTGAAAGCAATCCCCTGTCACTGAAAGGGCTATCTCTGACCTCAAGCTTCTGCAACCTGGTGCATCCCTCAAACAAATACTGAAGTGACATGTCAGTGTTCCCGGAGAAGGCAAGAGACAAAGTCTTTATTAGTTTACCATATTTCCCAATGTATGCAAATGCCTTATCAGTGAGCAGGCCAGAGACAGAAAGCCTAGTGAGTTTCTTGCAGTTCATCACTATTGCCCCAAAGCCATCATCCATGGGCTCCCCAGTGATCCGATCAGGACGGTGGCGACCCATAATGCAAAGGCGGAACACCACAAGGTCAGGGCAGTTCTTGGACATAGCTATGACTGCACCATTTGTCATTCGCTGGCAGAAGTAAAGTATGGATTCAAGCTTCTGGCAGCCTTCTGAGATCGCCTCGAGACCAATATCTGATACTGACCCCTCAGAGTCCTCGGTGGCATCCAGAGGAAATACTCGCAGCTCACGAAGATCTGAGCATGTCTCGGCCACAGCCCGGAGGCCTTCATCACCCACAGTATCGAGAACCTAAAACAGAAAGTGGATCAACAGTTCAGTTCAAATGAGAAAAAGTAACACCTAAATTACCATGGTGACGCAAAAAAAGAGTATGAACCTACCCAGAATGTCCGAAGCTTGTGGCATTGGCGAATGACTGGCGTGAGTTCCTCGGCAGTTAGGTTAGCGAAGCTAAAGTTAAGGGACGTGAGATTAGCACAGACTGGGTAGATTGCCGGAAGGTATTCTGGATTGACATCCCGGAAACCAGAGAGGCAGACAAGAGACCTGGAGGCTGCAAAAGAGGCCGCTAGTTCAGACACGGACATGCCCCCACCTGGTGCAGCCTCAGGCCGGAAGGCCCCAGTGCCTAGGTGTGTAAGCTGGGGCGCCCGCGCCATGAGACGACGGAGCTGCTCTACCGAAACGTGTTGATTCACACGCAGCCGACGAAGCGAGGGCGAGCGTGCCACAAGCGCCTCCAGAGCCTCAAAATTGAATGGGACACCAACACAGTCGAACACGAGGGACTCCAGCGATGTGTTTGACTCCGGGAATTTGGAGATCCAATCCACCAGTTCGTCGTCCTCATCCTCCACATAGTCCTCAACAAGATCCAGAACCCGCAGATGCCTACAAAGCAAGTACACCCATCCATGAGATGCCAAACTCGATTACTACGCCTATTACCCACTTAGGCAAAGCAGAAAAACAAGCACATCTGGATACTTCCTAATTTGGGAGTTACCAAAGTAGATAACCTATAGCTGGAGCGTGATAAATATAGCGAAAGATCAAATTGCACACTACAAACGGAAGGATTTTGCTAGCCAGGATTCGTTAAAATTTCGCCGTCACAAACCGCAAGATTCCCTACTCAAGATTAGATTTTGATTCGTCGATAGGGACAAGTGCCTGCTAAGAGGAGGGGTAAAATGAAGTCCATATTTTTTGACGCGATAATTGGCATAAATCACAAATGTCAGTATCACAATACGGATATACTTCAAATTTAGCACGCCACGATGAGATTCTCACGGCGTCAACGCTCAAATGTGACTAAATCTGGCAAGAAAACAATAAGCTAAAGAATGGCACAAGTGCATCAGTAGAAGCCGCCGAGAACCAGCGAAGCCCGAATCTTGACAGGGAACACTGCAAGATTCAGCCTCCGGCAGCTTCCGAGATGCCCGAGATCCAAACGAAACTGTAAAACCCAAAAGTAACACAAATTCATCGGCAACAACCCATGACGAACCCTGAAGAATTTGAACAAACCTGCACCGCTCAGCGATGACGGCGAGGCCCAGGGTGCTGAAGCCATCGCAGCACACCAGCGAGAGCTCCTTGAACAGTGGGAAGGACTGCGCGACAAGCCCGAGGTCGTCGTCGGTGACGGTCATCCGCTTGAGGCAGATGCGCTCGAGGCGCGGGTAGGCGGGGCCCAGCGCCGCCACCCACGGCGACACGTAGGCGCCCCAGCCGTAGGGGACGAGGCTGAAGTCTGCGAAGCGCGGCTTCCCCTTGAGCACGACGGCGCGCACGCCGCCGAAGCGCTCCACGGCGCGGCGCGGCGAGACGGCGTAGCAGTTGCCGATGAACAGCTCCCGCCGCGTCTGCGCCTCGGCGCGGTACCAGGAGCGGCAGACCAGCGAGGCCGCGTTCCGGTCCCGCGCCGCCGCCAGGAACTCGAGCACGCTCTCCAGCACGTTCTCCAGCACCTGGTCGGGCGGGGCCGACCGCGCCCCGCCGCCGTTGCCGCCCCGCAGATCCGGCGTCCACCTCTCGCCACCGCCGCCGGCGCCGGAGGAGGAGTTTGAGTCCTCGGACATCTGCGACGGCGGCGAATCCGCCTCCTCCGCCGCCTCGCTCATGCCGGAGGCGGAGGAGGAGGAGGTGATGGGGGTGGTGTGATCGGAGGAGGTGGTGGTGGTGGACTACTGGTAGTTGGTGGATCGGAGAAGGGTGGGGGACTGGGGGTGGGGGGTGGGGGAAGTGCTCATGTGAGACTGGAAAAGGATTAAATAATGATTAGATCGGAGAAGCGAGGTGGACGGGGAGGAAGTAATTTTTTAAGAGTTTTTTTTTCTTCACACAGAGTAATGCTACGCTTACCAAGTAATATCAACCGTTGTTGCTTTCGTGAAGAACAAAATGTCATGGTAAAATGTATGCCCGGCGTGATTTATCGATGATCCTGTTGCAGGACTTAACTCGGTTTGTTGTATTGGAGCACTGCTTTAAGCTTTCTGAACTAGCACAATTTATAGTTTTGTGCAAGGGATTCTTCCATAATAGATGTAGTATTTTCTGAAAAGTAGGAGTGATTTCGTCTATGGAGACACAAGGCAAGAAGGTGACCAATATATTTTTATGAACATTAGTGCTGCAACGTGTTTCGACACTTATGTTAGGTGTGATGTACATATGTATTAACCTTCTTAGACCCATTAACATCTTAAGAGGGTTTCTCTAATTTTGGTTCACTTATTGAATAACAGTGGGTCTCTTGTCTTCAACATGTTCTTAGCACTCTCATCCCATGCGTTTCTTTGCCCTTACGATGAGATGATTTTGGTGTGTGAGTTTGTGAACGCTAATGTTCTTCGTCTCTAGTTTTTTCCCCATAAATACGAACAGTGGGTGCTTTATCTATACTAATGTACAAAGGTTAATTAATTCATAATTCTTTGAAACCAGCATAATTGTGCATGTAACTTGTTCCGATCCATCCTATCCATTCGATACACAAACTCACTAAACCAAATTCGAACTTGTTATCCACCTTATGCCCATCTATTGTTTTTTTTTGAAATCCGAAACATTTTTTCCCTTCCAGTCCACATTAAAGAAGAAACCTCATGAGGTACCCGCGAGAGCCAGCACTCGATCGTGAGTGAACTGAGAACCTAAAACTCCTATTTGCCAACTAAGCCTCCGGTCAGTCCTCTATGCAATAGCTTTATAATTTTCTCTATGTGAAGCACTACATCCAATTTTTTTTTTGTGGTTATCAAAGACAGAAAAACAATTGATAACGTACAAATAGATTCGACGCACATTTATAACTGAAATTTTTAAAGGCTGCGATAGTGCAAATGTGCAATCCGGATCAGGGTTTTCAATTTCGGATGACCAAAAAATTCGGGGTCCACCGAAATTGCCGAAATTACCGAAATTTCGGTAATTTCGAATTCAATTCGGACAAATGGCCGAAATTAGCATTCAAATTTGACTGAATTTCATCCAAAAATTGACGAATTTTGACCAAATTTTGAATTCTGTTTGAATTTGACCTGAATTCATGTGCAACCGAATTTTTTTGAGCGAAAGGGGAAAAATTCGTGCTCCACCGAAATGACCGAAATTTCGCGAAATTTCGCCGAAATTTGAAACCCTGATCCGGATCCCACAGCCTCAATTTCTGTTCGAAAATCTATTGGACGGCGGGGGGAGGGGCACCTGCCGCTCCTTTTCCTCGCCACTTCCTTTTGGCTTTGAGCAGGGGCCAGGGGACGGGACCACCTCACCTCCACACGGCAGCTGCCTCTGACTGACCGGGCCCACGGTACCGCGGTATCGCTGTTGTACGGTACAGTGTGTATGGATGATGAATACGTACGTTACTGGCGTCGCCTCTGTGTGTGTGCGCATGTGTGTGTCTGACTGTGCTGGGTGACCACAGCACATTCGTGACGTGGATGCAGTTGCAAAGGGCCAGATCTTTCCCCTATGCTGCGCTCCAGGAAATGCTAGGGCCACACGGCGCGCCAGTTCGGGGACGGATGGCGCTGACTACTCCCGAAAGCTGACCCACATCATCGTGTTGGCATCGTATATTTGAGTACCACACTATCAAAAAATTCAGAGTGAGATGCATATATATTTACAAGTACAATGCAATAAATTGGTGTGTTCATAAGTGGCAAGGAAAATAATATTTTGTCTACTATCACTTAATTGGTTTCTTTCGGGAAGGAAGGGTTGTCCTAGATGTATTAGGATCAATGTTTTTTTAAATAAAAAAATGTATTATGGCTATTATTATACGTCTAGCGTCTAGTACATCTTAGATAAGTAAATCGAGTATCCACCGACTACCCAATATACTTTGACAAAATTGAATTGAACCCACTAAATCGTATTAGCTTTTAGCTTTTCTTCTCCACCCTTCAAGCTCCAACTGACACGTCGAAAGTAGCGTGGGACAAACGTTCACATGTTGTTCAAGAATAAAGATGCACGCATTAGCGTCGCTGAAATGAGAATTAATGCTAACATCCCGCCGATGCAATAGTGATCATCCAAAGATCAGCTCTCCAAATCTAACACGACAACTTTGATAGAAAGAAAAAGGATCAGCTCTCCCAAATCTAACACGGCAACTTTGTTAGAAAGAAAAAGGATGGCAGTACAAGGCAAAGGGGGAAGAAAAGGGTTTAACACGACGACGGTTTGGGCCCCCGCTCGGCCTGCCATCGATCGTGCGCGCGCGGCACACCCGCGCCTCTCGGCCGGGTCCCGGGGGCCCGTCGCACCGCGGGCGCCTCACGGGACGGCCGGGCGTGGCGCCGCCCCAACACCTGTGTGGCGCCGAGGCGACGACGGCCGTGTCAGCTCACGCGCCCGTGCCCTGTCGGCCCCAAAGTCCAACCGCGCGTTGAACTAGCCCGTCCCGACCGGCCCCAACTTATCCCTCTGATCCACTGATCCAAGTCACCCCTGCCCAATGCGGCTCGCCGATCTCGGCACCGAAACTGGTCAGAGAGCGGCAGTCCACGTCCGGGCCGCTCGACACGTACCACTCCGGCTACAATGACAGTCCAATACACACTTTCTAGCTCGGTCAAGATCTGCATGGCTAGATCTATAGAAAATCAGTAGCAGCTAGGCGGCTAGCTCACTGTAGAAGAACGCTAGGGGCGATGACCGGTGAGCTCTCTTAAAGTCTCGTGGCAGTATATGCTGTGCTGCCTGTGCAGCCGAAAGCGCGCCGTCTTTGCGTACTTGTGTGTGGCGCCTGTGCATGCACTTGGCCGAGCCGTCTCCGATTTCACGTACGACCACGCAGGTTGCGGTTGCACAGTGCGCGCGCGCGCGCGGACGCTCCGGGCGGTAATAGTTTACGTGCACACCGCGTTTTTTTAAGCATATCCAGCGGCCGACTACGGGAGAAGAGAACAAGAGGCCACAAGCGCGGCCGCACGCTCGCCGGATACGCGACCGTGCCGACCTTCCGACGTACGTACGTGACGGTGAGGCGACAAATGGACAATGGCGCCCGGCTTGAGCTTTCCAGCTTCCAAGTTGCAGGTCGCCTGCGCCACTAGCTGCTCAGTTGGCGACCTTCTGTAGCGATTTGCAGAGGGAATAAGATAGATAATATGCCTGCTCTGCTTGGCTCCTTGCTTGCCTTTGCCTTTGCCTTTGGCTTTTCTCCCCCCCCGTCCTTCGGCGAATCCTGGTGCCGTGGAGACGACGGGAGTTAAAGGGTGGTTGCAATTTACACAAAGATCGCCCGTACGGCGCTACCGGCCCCGATAAGGATTTGGACGTGTTTGCGTGTGTGGTGCCAGATGGTTGAGTGAACACTCTCTGCATTAAGTATGAAAAGACACTGTTATTTTGGATGCGTTTCGCGTTTCGTCGCGAGGCCGTGGGATGGATCGGACACGACCAGAGATCATCCACCGCCCGGCGTCGTTGCAAGAAGTTGAAAAGACGTTGGATTGCGTCGAAACCGCACGTTTCTTTCCCTGGACTAGTCGGCTCGGAGCAGAACAAGTCGGCACGTCGATTTGGGTTTCCTACCTTCTAAGAACAAAGACAAGCGGTCGGCACATCGCACATCTGTGGGCAAACATCATTGGGCGTTTCGTTTGGCAAGTAGGATTTGCCAGCACGGGGGGATGGAACAGTAGTTTTTTTTCTTCTTTTTCTGTCAGTGGCGATGGCTCCAGTATGAGGAGACTCCTGATCGATCTACTGATAAATGGAGCAAGTACAACTGTCATGATCATGGGGCCAGTTTCCAGAACCAAATTTGAGACTCCTATTTTTGCAGAGGACTACTAGTGTTTCTCTACGTAAGAGAGAGAGACGTTGGGTGCCGACGAGTTACTGATATGTAATTTTCCCAAAAGGGGAAAAAGGCAAATAAAAGTAAAAGTTACTACCATGTCCTACGACCTGCTACCATCTCGGTCCTGTCTAAAACCTTGCCGATATGTAGAGGCGCCGTAGATGGTTCAAGTCTTTTAGACACAGATACACAATCTGGGTAGGAGATTAGCCATAGCGGGAACATCGTGAACCGGTGGTCTAAGGTCGAGACGAGAGGCCTTTCCTTGGAAGCGATGGTCACGGTACTCATCCTAATCACCTGGGAGCTATATAGAAGGAATGAAACGTTAGAATCTTTTACAATAAAACCACCGCACTGTCGGACCTTCTAGCAAAGATCAAGGAGGGTAGAGCTTGATCCTCGTCAGGACCAAATGCCTAGAACAGTTATGTTCTTTGTAATTAAGGCCTTTTACTAGTCTATACTCCGGGCTCTGTTCCACATTCTTTCTCTGTTAATATAACGGAAAACCCTTCTGCCAGTTTAATTAAAAAAAGAGAGAGATTAGCCATATCGAAGAACCGAAGATGACAGAAGGCTTCCTCCTTAACCTTGAGGGGCCATACCGAAAGCCCAACCATTTGTAGGCCCTGGCCCTCATAAAAATCTAACGGAGAGGCCGATTAGATAATTGGGCCTAGTGGCATGTCTCTTCCGAAAATGGGCCATGCCCTTGAACTGCTTCATTGGGCCGTACGGCCTTCTCTGATTGGGCCTAGTGGCATGTCTCCTCCCGCTTCTGGAAGACTGGAAGTCTGGAACCCACCGTTCCATTCGAAGCCGAGCTCGAGCCGAACCGAATCGCACTTGCCCATTACAATTGCAGCGTCGCGTCGCGCGACCCGCGACTTTCCTACGAGAAAGAGAATAGGTTTTGTTAAGGAACTGGGCCCAGGACCAGGAGTCCTGGCCCAAGGTGGGCTCCTCATCCCAAACCCTAGCAGGGCGTAGCCTATAAATAGGGGGTGCTATTCATTGTAAACGCATCGATCGATGGATGAAGGAATAAAGAGAAGCAAGACGTCCCCTACATCTCTCGTGTTCTATCTCTTGTTTCGTTCTTGTGTTCATGCATTGTTCTTACGATTCGAGTTTGTCTACGAGGTTATCGCTCGACCGACTCGCCAATGATGGTTCCTCAACACGTTATCGCGACGATCGACTCTCCTCGCATCGAAAGGTAACCGTCGATGAACGACACTCGTAGATTGAATCGCTTTTTCTAGATTGCTTTCAGTCGCAAATTTGGCTTTCTAGATTTGTTTTCTACGTGCAAATCCGCTCTAATCTACCGCGAGCCGACTTGAAGTCGCGCCAAGCCGATCGGTGGATTGTATGAAAGAGTAGATGATGATTGTCACGTAGATAGTAGATGCAATCGCATGAAAGACATCATGTGCATGGCACCTTTATGTAGCTGTATCACTACCTCGCGACGAGACGTTCACGGTCGGCATAGTCCGCCATCACGCCTCGCAAGGAGGCAACAGCAGCCACGCCGCCAAAGACGCGGCAAGCACACACATGACGGCATGAAGCCGCGCCACCGTTGCAATCTTGTTTCGTATACATCACATTGCATTGCATACACACATGGATAATCGTATTTCGAGAAAAAAAAAAATCAGCCTTCGCCACGAAGAAGCGAGCCAACGCGCGCTCGGCTTCTTCCTCGCGCCTGCGGCGCGCCGCTTTGAAGGCGCGGCGCGCGCGCCGCCGCCGACCACTTGAAGCCGCCAGACGCCACCGCCCGGCAAAGACAACGCCACCCGGCGGCATCCCCACGCCACCGCGCATATACAGAAAAAAAGGAAGGAGCAGCGGCGATGGCCTTACCACGCCGCCGCGCGCCGCTGGTTGCTCG
Organism: Ampelocalamus luodianensis; assembly: GCA_036346255.1. NCBI lineage: Eukaryota > Viridiplantae > Streptophyta > Magnoliopsida > Poales > Poaceae > Ampelocalamus > Ampelocalamus luodianensis. Next base: position 11,360,265 of record CM070628.1, read on the forward strand.
CCGCCGCCGACGGCGAGAGCGCCACCGCACAGGCGGCCGCCGCCCACCGCCTCCACTGTCGCCGCGCCGGCGCACCATGCGCCCGCCCCGCGCCGGCACCACCACCGCCGCCACAGCGCCACGCCAGTGCCGCCGCCTTGAAGGCGCCGCGCACCGCCGCGCCGGACTCCTTACAAGTTGTCGCCAACGCCGGGGCGTGCCTCGCCGCCCGCCGCTCACAGAGAGCGCCCGGCCGCGCGCCCGCCGGGATCCGTGGCTCGCCCGCCGCCGCGCCGCCTCGCCGGGGTCCGTGGCTCGCCACGACGCCGGGCGCGACTCCCCTCCGCCGCGCGCGCGCCAGCTCGCCCCGCCGTCGCAAAGCGGTGCCGCGCCGCCGCCGCCTAACCGCCCACGCCCGTCGGCGCCGCCTCGCCAGCGCGCGCGCGCCTCGCCGCCGTGCCGCCCAACCTCCGCCCCGCTCAGAGCGCCTCCGCACAGGCGCCTAGCGCCGCCGCCACTAGGAACAGGGGTAGGGGGGAAACCCTACCTCGTCCGCACCTAAGGAGCCGGCACTTGTGGGCCGAAAAAATGGGCGGGCCGGAATAGTGAACGGCCGATTAATTGGGCCGGAAAGGAAATTGAAACCGAAAAAAAAGGCGCATTTTGCAAAAAGGACCTTGAAGTTTTCCAATATCGCGCGAAATTTTATGCGGAAAGGAAATTTTGCAGAAAAGGCCTCGGAAAATATGAAAATTGCGCGCAAATTCCCTCAGAACTGAGATTTCGCGTGTTAACCCCTGAAACTTGCAGAATTCGTCGAAAATACTTTTTCCAGCAGAAAAGGGTCTCGGGAATTCAATTTTTGAATCGATTTTTGCATTTGAAGCATGTTTAACTTTGTTATTGTTATTTCTATGCAATTTATTTATTGTATTTACTGTTTTGGTTATCTGTGATTATTTATATTGCTTTTAATCACTGAAAATAGCAGTAAATCATGAAAAATGCATAGAAAAATACGGGAACACGAACCTGTAGTTCGAAGAGCATTATGAGAATTTTGCAACCATCTTACGCAAATTACCAGCAGTAATATTATGAACTTTTTACATGAATATGAATATGACTCGCATCACGAACCAAGAGTTCAAGAAGCCCGACCAAAGAAGGCCGATTTTGTATAAAAATTTATATCGGTCTTCAATTTCGTGGTAATGTAATCACGGATGAGCGAAGATCGAGAGACTCTCTACCTTTCACCCAAACGCGGTGCAATCCGCGACGCAACTATCGTCAATACGGTTACAAGTAGTATGTCGAATTAATTGACATCATGCAAGTTGCGGAAACTCAAGATGATGTTCTAAGAAAGAACTACATCTCGTAGCCACATAATAGCAATGTTGGTCATGAAACCACTACTAGCAGCTATAAGGTGATGAAACCTCTCACGAATGAGAGGAGCAAGAAGGGTAAGGTAGTGCGTCGCACGTTATTGATGTTTTCCAATCAAAGAAGAAGGGCAAATGATAGCATAAGGCACACCTCGCCATTGTAGGCAGAGAGGATTCACATCTATTAGTTGCACTTATGAATGTGGATAGCCCTGTAACAGCCCCATCATCCCTCCTTTGGATATCGCAGCGGCCGCAGCCGTAGCTACCCAAAAGGAGAAGATCGCGCATGAAGACGATTGAGGTAGAAGTTCCTGAATACTTCGCCGATTCGATCTAGTGCACGCATTGCACTTGGATCTTTTATAGAAACTTGCAGTTTGTAATTGAAGCAGAACTTTGAATTATTGAATAATGGTTGCAAGCTCTAGAAGAGCAAAGTATTAAATTATTATTATGAGTCCCGCAAGACTTATTTTCCGCCTTTATAATAGCAAGTTATGTTCGATATCCAAGTATTTTATATATGTGTTGCTTGCTTTGCTACATATTAATAAAGTACATTATATTAGAACACGTGTGGCGCCCTATGGAGGAAATGTGCTTAGCAGGTAGCGGCACAATGAAAACCATCCTAAGAGAAACGGAATTTTTCCAATCGATCAGCAAGAATGCTGGTAGTCTTACGACAATCGCAGGCAGCGATACTTGTATAATAGACTCAGGAATGACCATAATTATACTCCCAACGGGCACAACTTTGGTCATTGAAGAAGACTTGTTGTACCCAGAATCGACTAGAACTCTCAAGGATATTTGCGCTAACAGTTTCCATGTAGAGACTGAAGAAGAGTATGGTACAGAATACCTGCTCATTACAAAGCGTGGAGAAAGTGAAAATGGCATTAGAATATCTTCCTTCATATGGAATTGGGCTTACTACACTAATATTAAGGCACTGCACTATCTATACTGCCTTGAAAACCGTATTTAGAAGCTCTGAACTTTACTATCTCTGGCATGATAGATTGTGCCGTTTAGGTCTTAGGATGATGAGAAATATAATTAACAATTCATAGGGACATAATATGAATATAAAGAATTTCTCAGATCAGAAAGATTTTGTGTGCCCGCATGTGCCACCGGAAATTAATTACTAGACCTTTGCTCAAAGCGAAGGATGAAGTCCCCGCATTCTGGACCGTATCCAGGGAGACCTTTTTGCGGTCCTATATAGTCCCTGTAAGGGTCATTTTAGGTATTTTATGGTGCTCATCGATGCTTCCTCGGAATGGTCGCATATATATTTATTGTCTACGAGAAATCATGCTTCTGTATAGCTAAATCTCGCATATAATTAAATTAGAAATATTTTTCCCCGATCATTATGAGAAGTCCACCTGAATGGACAACGCTGGAGAACTTACTCCGAAAATATTTAATGATTATTGCATGAAAATGGGAATTAAAAGTTGAGCATTCTGTACCGCATGTCCGCACCTGAGAATAGACTAGCGTAACTTTGAAGAATTATAATTTACCAACTATATGTTGGGGACACGCATGATCTGCCGCAAACACCTCTCATCATTTTTAGACCGTCGACTTATAACATCCATCCAACTATACAACTAGCGCAAGGGTCAAAGAAGAAAACTACTCATCTCGCAGATTGGTTGCAAGGGTTATATACCTATACCACCACCACAATGACTGCAATGGGTCTTCTCAGAAGTTTGGGATATCGTTGGTTATGAGACAACATCCATAATCAAGTATTTGGACCATATGATTGGAGATTTAAATAATGCCCGATTCACGATAATACATTAGATGAGGTTAGTTTCCCGTCATTGGGGGGAAGAAATCAACCCTTGATGATAATGTCGGGAAATAATTGAAGTCTAGAAGATAATTGAAATCTATGCATATGACCCGCGCACTAGTGAAGCAAATAGAGAAGTCCAGAAGATAATTGCAGTCCAGAAGATAATTGAATTGAAGTCTAGAAGACAATTGAAGTCCAGAAGATAATTGATTCGCAAGTATTAGCGAATCAACTGCCAGACTACTTTAGTGATTTGAAGAGCGTGAATAAGTAGCATTTGCACGCAAGCAATGCAGGAGAGGGTTGAAATACCATTGAAGGTATCCTAATCCCGCCCGAGGCCTCGGAACAAAGGGCGAGAACTCCGGTCCCTCGAATCCGAAATAGCAGGGACGCTGGTGAAAAAGATAAGAAGGACTTGACACACCGATCACCGAAGTGCCCGAACTGAAGGAGCAGTTGAGACTGCATCGGTATGGAACCTTCGAAAAGGCATACTGAATTGAACATCCCCAAGAAGGAGACATCGGCATGGATGTGTGCGCACATCATTTGAAAAACTAAAGGACTTGCCCGCAATTGGAAGCAGTGGTGAGCAAGTAGAAGCATTAAAAGAATCGCACCTTGAAGAAATAGTTATAAACTTTATGACCTCGGGAGAACCTTTGAATACGACAACAGCCAATGTCGACATTTACTTTGCAAAGAAACTTGCCACAATCATCAATCTTGATTCAGAGCCTGCATCGCTCGCTGAATGAAAGAAAAGATCAGATTGAGAAGATTGAGAGAAGGCAATAGAAACTGTATTATTCTCTCCGAATAAAAGAAAGACGTTTGGGCCTGTAAGCCGCACATCTCCCCCCTGTACACCCCGTAGGGTATAAGTGGGTATTTGTTCAAAAGAGAAATAAAAAGAAGCAAGGCTTGTTGCACAAGTTTTCACTGAACATCCAGGAGATGATTATGAAGAAACATATTCCCTGGTCATGGGCGGAACTCCCTTTAAATATTTATCTCAATGGCAGTGAACTTGAAGTTAGAAGCGAAATTGATGGATGGGGTACCAGCATACCTTTATGAAATATTGGATTCGGACATTTATATGAAGATACCTGAATGTATCACTGTCCCGAACCAAAACAGAGCAAATAGAAATATGTACAGTGTGAAACTCAGAAAGTCATTGTACGAACCTAAGCAATCAGGCATAATGTGGTATAATCGCTTGAAGCGACTTTCTATGCATGAAAGGCTACACGAACAAATGAGGATAATCTCTGTGTGTTTATCTGACGATCCTGAATGGATTTTGTATAATCTCGGTGTATGAAGATGATCGAATATTATCGGAACCACGAAGGATATTAAGAAAGCAAACTCTTACCAGGTTGGAGTGCGAAATGAAAGGTTTGGGTAAAACCAAATATTGCTTAGGCTTGCGGTTTGAGCATGCCCTGAAGGAACATTATTGCATCACCACCTACACTCGAAGGTGTTAGAAAGGTTCGACTTGGCAAAGGCATACCTTTGAAAGTGCCAATGGTCGAAAGATCTTTGCAACAAGACAAAGACTCATACTGGACCTAAAGAAGAGGGAGGAAGTCCTGGGACCGAATTCCCACATCGAAGTGCAATAGAAGCACTAATGTATTTAGCAAAGCTGTACTAGAACGGATATTGCATTTGCCGTGAACCTATTAGCAAGGTATAGTCTGAGAACCTACCAAAGGCATTGGTAGAGAATGAAGGACATCTTTCAATACCTCCAAAGAAGCAAAGAATTTAGTCATTCTCTGAAAGAACCAAGACTTAACTATGAATGGCAATACAGATGACTGGTACTTGTAGGATCCGCATACACCAAATTGCAAACAGGCTATGAACTCCTATGTGGTGGAACTGCAATTCCATGGAAAATGTCTAAGCGAGTCTTGTACCGACTTCGACGAACCACTCGAAAATGATAGCACTGTATGAGGCCTCACGAGAATGTGCTTGGCTTGGCGGATGATTCACCACATCCAAAGAATCATGTGGATTGAATGCCGCACTAACCCCACTATTATCTATGAAGATAAATGCGACTTGTGTTGCATAAGTACATATGGGTTATGTGAAGAATCCTCTCACAAGGCATATCAACCCCAAGTTCTTCTATGCTCGTGAATTGCAAAAGATGAACGTAATCAAAGCACTTGCATACTAAGTCATGTGATAATCTTGCGATTTATTCACTAAGTCACTTCCAAGATCTAGCTTTGAAAGGTGCATATGTGGAATTAGAATGATGAGACTTAGAAGTGCGAGTCGGGGAGAATCTTCACAAACTCATTACTAAAGCTTGATCACGAAGATCGAGTACCCAAAAGGTAAATCCAGGAGATTAAATGAAATTGGGTGGATTGTACTCTTTTCCTTTGACGAGTTTTCCCAAGTTTCTCGGTGAGATTTTTAATGAGGCAATTCGTGCGAGATAACATGAACATGATTCATGTACTCTTTCTCCAAATTTTTCCCACTGGGTTTTATGGAGTTTTGATGAGACATGGACATGAAGGATGAGTGCCCAAGGGGGAGTGTTAAGAGGCGGGCCCGGGACCGGAGTCTGGCCAAGGTGGGCTCTCATCCCAAACCCAAGAGAGCGTAGCCTATAAATAGGGGTGCTATTCATTTAAACGATCGATCGATGGATGAAGGAATAAAGAGAAGCAAGACGTCCCCACATCTCGTGTTCTATCTCTTGTTTCATTCTTGTGTTCATGCATTGTTTTACGATTCGAGTTTTTTTCACGGCGTTATCGCCGGACCGACATTTCATGGCGTGATGGTTCCTCAAGGTTTGACCCCCACCACTAGTACAAGCCAACTAGCCAAGCCAACCCCCCGCACCGAAAATCCTCGTTTCCTTCCTCTCTCTCTCTCTCTCTCTCTCTCTGTCTCTCGGTCTCGGTCTCGGTCTCGGAGCCCGAGAGCGCCCGGAGGCCATAGCCCCAGATGCAGCCGGCCGCCGACTCCGCCGCCGCGCCCAAATCCGACGGCCCGCAGGCGCCTGCCTCCGATCCTTCCCCGCCCCCGCCTCTGCCTCCCCCACCGCCGGCGCCGGCGCCCGATGCGGCTGATCCGCCGTCGCAGGCGCAGAAGACCGTCAAGTGGAGCGAGCAGCTGACGTCGGAGTCGCCCACCCACGTGCCGGCCGCCGCCGCCGCTGAGTCCAGCCAGTATGTCTCCCACGGGCCCACCTCCTCGTCGTCCAAGGGTAACCTTCTGATTCGGCGCGTTGGGTTCAGTTTGCTGCTGTTTTAGGACGAGATTTTGGTTCTGATTCTGTTTCGGTTTTGGGGGCCGCAGGCGCAGTGGAGGCGATGAAGGAGACGCTGTCGAGGTGGGGGAAGTCGGTGGGGGAGACGACCAAGATGGTCGAGAGCCTCAGCCGCGACACGTGGCAGCACTGTGAGATCTCGGCACCCCAATCTCCTGTGTTTCTTAGGGAACCTTTGTGTGTTTGTTTGTTTGTAAGATCCATCTCTTGAGGGGCACGGATTTCGTACCATGGGCCAAGGCTCTAGTCTTTTTAGCTTTCTAAGGATCAAAGAAAAGAATAAGGAGTACTAAATAAAGTTATACAGTAAAACCTTAGGCAGCAGCATGAATATCTTTGGCCTGAAAACAGAAGTACGTGAACATTTGGTGTAGCTTTCCATGCTTATTTTATAGGCTTGGCGTGTTTTTTGTTAGTTTGCTAGTGTTATACTTTAATATTGTGCCCAGTTTCCCGAAAACTTATAATTCTACGGAAGACCTTCATCCTTCTCAAATAATTGAATATCCATAGTAAATTCTAACATGTAGAATGCTTAATCATCCATGGAGAGGAAGAAGCTAGTTTTTGCATTTCTTCTGTTTAGCAACTCCGCCTCGTTGTTTTCTAACTTTGTGATGTTTCTACTGATGGAATGGTCACAACGCCATTAAAATTAGAGATATAACCACCCAGTTCACCTATGTAATCAGCAAATGCATGTGTAGACTGTTGTTTGCTTGGAATTAGAATAAATCCGTCAGGTAAAATAGAAAGATCATTTTGGGAGAAATCTGATGACATTAGATTTGCTCTTACCTTCTTGGTACCATTACCAACCCTTTCATTTGGGGCTTAGGGTTAAATACCTAGCTTTGTAGAATCAGTGATATATTTTGATGCCAACTTGTCAGATAACCAGCAAACCTTCTAACATCAACTATACTTCTAGCCTTCTAGGAGAATTCAAAAAGTCATACATTTGGGTGCACATTTGTCACAGAAGTTGCAAACCTTCTAAACAATCAATTATTCTTCCAAGCGAAGATCCTGATCTGTGCCCTGTAAATAACCTTCCAAAAATTGAGAGCCCCAAAGGTCATTAGGTATAAGTTCATCTGTACATGGCCAACTTAATGTTATGCAGGATCTTGTATTTACCTAAAATTTTGCACAGCTGTCGAAAAGGCAGAACATACTAAACAATGGGATAAGTTTAATATCATCCAGCTGACTTTTAACATTGTTTTCTGTATTTCTGAGAGTGCCTTTTTTCCCTAACAGTCAAGACAGGACCTAGTTTTACTGACGCTGCCATGGGACGGCTTGCTCAAGGAACTAAAGTCCTAGCGGAAGGTGGCTATGAAAGAATATTTAAGCAGACTTTCGAGGTTCTTCCGGATGAGCAGCTGAAAATATCTTATGCATGCTATCTATCAACATCTGCTGGTCCTGTCATGGGAGTTCTGTACATTTCTACAGCTAAAATTGCATTCTGCAGCGACAATCCTCTTTCTTACAAAGCTGGAAATAAAACTGAATGGAGTTACTACAAGGTAAGGGTTGTTTACTTCCTTATAGCATCTATCTACTGCTTATGGTCAATCCTCTTCCTTTTGCACTTCACTTTATCATGTTTTTGATTGGTTGGTGCCTATAAGCCAAGTCTCAGGATTGTTGTAGTTTGTATTCCTGTATTTTGTGAACAGTAATTTACTGCAGGAGTTTGGTTCTTTTATTAGAAAGGGGCAAAACTGCCATTGGTTTAGTGGAAAGATAAAGCAAAAGTAGATAATCAAAGTCTGATTACTTCCCAAGCCTGACTCATTTATGAACAACTTTTACTCTGAACCATAAAAATGATGCTGAGGCAGCTACAAGTTGAGTCTGGCGTGTTCATAGTGCTTATATTGCCATTCCTCTATTTAGGAGATGATGTTCATTAGCTTCTATTATCTACTCCGTGCCACAGTGGCAGTTTGATCTAGGTTTATTTTTAATTACTCGTAAATGTTTTAAGAGAGATCCATCATATTAAAATGTTCCTGCCCCTTTTCAAAAACAGGTTGTCATTCCTCTGCACCAGCTAAGATTAGCTAATCCTTCAGTGAGCAAAGTAAATCCTGCTGAAAAGTATATTCAGGTTGTTTCAGTTGAAGGTCACGAGTTCTGGTTCATGGGTTTTCTGATGTACGACAAAGCTGTATCTAGTCTTCAAGAAGCCATGGATAGTGCTCGTGAGCTGCAACCGTAAATATCAAAATGGGAGTTTCAGTTGCAGCAACCTCTGTAACATCATGGAGCAATCACCAGTTCTCCACTCAATTTCTTCGCTCCTGAGTGTCTCCTGTTTCAGATCCTTCGCGCTGTGTGCCTTGGAGCTTTTGATACAGATGCACTCACTAGCTTGTATACGTGTTCGTATTGTTCTTTTGTTTTGCCTTCCCTGTGTTGTAATGATGACATATATGGGAAAATACTGGAGCTGTCCATTTTGAATGCTTTTATGATCAATATTTAAATGTGACAGTATCAGATGTTTACTGTTGAGACACCGAGGGCCTGGCAAACTTGGGTTTAACTGAAGGTCAAAGGGGAGAGCAGTTCGCAAGATATTGAAACAAGCGATGGGAATTTTGCACAATGTGTTCTGCTTTGCACAATTGAACTAGAATTTTAGCCTGGACAACCAGGACTTCAAATTTATTTCTGTGCAAGTGAGGCTCATTTGCGTTATTGTACGGGAATTCGAATCCATCACGAACTGTGGTGGTTCATACAGGACGCAACAGAATGGTCAACCACAAGCTCACTCCAAAACTCAAGAAATCAGCATTCGGAATTCACGAGCACGATCCATCCATAGAGTACCCAAATTTGTCGTTCAGGTCACAGGCGCTCGATCTGGGCTCCATCGCTCGCAGCCTCGCACCGGAGCGGATTGGCGGCGCGGCACGCGGGGTCACATCGCATGTGTACCAACACAAATCCAGCTCTCGGTCTATCGGTTCATAGGCCACAGTCAACGCGGGTAACTAGGAACTAGGTAAAAGTAATTGTACGGACGTGCGGCCGAGTTGCCAATGCGCCATGGAGGTGCGCAGTTGGACGGGCGCACGGATTGACCAGTGGAGCTACCTGGCACGCGGGTGTCACATCGCATGTGTACCAACACAAATCCGGCTCTCGGTCTATCAGTTCACATATCACGGTCTGCGTGGGCAACTAGGAACTAGGCAAAAGCAATCGTGCGGCGTGTGGCCGAATTGCCAATGCGCTGTGGAGGCGCACGGCTGGACGGGGGCGCACGATTGACCGGTGGAGATACTTGGCACGCGAGCGTCACATTGCATGTGTACCAACACAAATCCGGCTCTCGGTCTATCAATTCACTAGGCAAAAGCAATCGTGCGGGCGTGTCACGTGTGGCTGAATTGCCAATGCGCCGTGGAGGCGCACGGCTGGACGGGCGCATGGATTGACCGGTGGAGATACCTGGCACGCGAGCGTCACATTGCATGTGTACCAACACAAATCCGGCTCTCGGTCTATCAATTCACAGGCCGTGGTCTGCGCTGGCAACTAGGAACTAGGTAAAAGCAACCATGCGGACGTGCGGCCGAGTTGGCAATGCGCCGTGGAGGCACGCGGCTGGACGGGCGCACAGATTGACCGATGGAGCTGCCTGGCACTGGGCGTCACATCGCATGTGTATCAACACAAATCCGGCTCTCGGTCTATCTGTGAACTCTCGGTCTATCAGTTCACAGATCACGGTCTGCACAGGCAACTAGGAACTAAGGGTGAAAACGGATCGGATAGTTTCCGACCGATCCGGACGAAAACGGATTCGGATTGTCTCGGATCGGATTTTTCTCGGATAATTCTCGGATCGGAAACGAATTCGGATTTTTTTGGAACGAAAACGAATACGGTAGCCATGCTATCCGCGGATCTGAACGAATACGGATTATCCGGATAAGACGAAGGCGGATATCCGGATTTCACCAAAAGAGGATTTTGGCCCAAAAGAGAAAATGAGATTTTAATTGATTTCTAAATTTGAAAATGCAACAAATCAAATAGCATTTTAGAAAAGTAGCAAATAGAGTTCAAAATTCTAGAAAAATCACAAAATTCCTTGAATGATTTTGAACTTAATAAAATTAATTTCAACTTAAAATTGGTTTTTATTTTTGCACATAAATTATTTTTAATTTCTAAAAAATAGTAAAACCTTTTTAAATTCTAGAAAAATCAAGAAATTAATTATTTTTCACTTTAAATCAAATAAAATCCCAAAAACTCAATAAATTTTATTTTTACATTAAAAACTAAGAAATTAAATAACTAACTTTATTTTATTATTTTTCTTTTAACCAAGAAAACTCTTTTAAATATCGAAAATCTAATAAAATAATAACTTTATTAATTTTATTTTTGGTAATATACTTTGGGATGTTATAGTCATTTGTGTATAAACTAACTATCTAGCCTGATCGATGTTAGTGTGAATTAAGTTTTATGGATGTGATGAACTAAGTATGAATACGTGATGATTTGTAACTTTGTGAGTTATGACTTATGACTTTATGAGCTAAATATGGTAAACTAAGTGTTTTATTTGTGATGAACTAGTTAATACAACTTGCTAGTGCCAATGCTCTGTGTAGTTACTGAAAATATGAACAATTCATGAATGTTTGCATCAAATAAACTAGTTATATATTTTGTTAATTTCGGTATACAATTTAAGGGGTTTTCATGTTCAAAAATATCCGCGATCGTATTCGTTTCGTATTCGTATTCGATATTATTCGTATCCGTATTCGTATCCGAGGTATTCGTATTCGTTTCCGAATCCGAAAAAAATATGAAAACAAATATGGTAGAGCCATTATCCGTCCGTATTCGATCCGTTTTCACCCCTACTAGGAACTAGGTAAAAGCAATCGTGCGGGCGTGCGGCCGAACTGCCAATGCGCCATGGAGGCGTGCTGTTGGACGGGAGCACAGATTGACCGGTGGAGGTGCCTGGCACGCCGCGCACGGCATGTGTCGTGCAGGGATCAGTCGATCAGGTTAGATGGGCGGGAGAGCCAATCAGCACCCAGCATGCCAACATGTCGAGGAAGGAAATTTGCGTGTGAGGCTTTTCCCATTCGCCGTTGATTCCACGACTGATAAGAGGGACTCACGTTCCCCATCACATTTTCTTCCCCATGCCGGCGCACCCGCGCGAGCCCTACGGCTACGGATGTCAGGGCAGACCGGCGGAACAAGGTGTCGCGGGTTCGGCGAGTTTTTTTTTTTTTGGCCGGCTCAGCGAGTTGGCGTGGCAAGTGGGCAAGCCCGGGGTGCTCGGAAAGGAAAGCGGGGTGCCGGGTGCGGCAGTGAGGAGGCTGCTGGGCCTGCGGGGCGCCGCAAATTGGCCGGTTGGCGCGGGTGGGTGGGTGTCGGGGGGGACCAATGGAGTGGGCCGTTCTCGTACGTCTGCGCGGTGGCATGACACACAACCTCGGACGGATGTGGTTAGGTGACAGGGGAAGGCGATGGCGAGGAGGAAAGGAGGCCCCCGTGGCGTCGGCATGTATTATGGTATAGGAGGAAGAGGAGAGCAATGGGACGCTGGATTCTGGCCAACTCATGCAATCGCACCAAACATACGCAGCTGCACCGATAATGTTGCATGAGTGAGCACGGCTGGCACACGCAGCAACCAATCAGATTCACACCCAAATTGACAGATTGGATCAAGAGTAGGAACCTGGAAAACAAGGTCTTTCCCCTCAAAAGCCCACCCCCAGATCTCCTCTACAAACCATTCAGGTCGGATGCTCATCCTTGACTTGTACTGCTTGTATGCACACCGAAACTGTTAGATTATATTTCTACTCTGTTTTCATGTGGCCAGCAAATAGTTACTAGGGCAAATATCCCGTGAAAACCAGCCTAGTGTTGAAAACCCATGAAAACCACACGTGAAAGTTTCAAAAAAAATTCAACATGTCCTCCATGCAAACTTTCACATCTTGTGTTCAGTGGCTTTCAATACTTAGCCAGTTTTGACACGATTGGGCCCTTGCAAAAATACCGACGTGGTAAAGGACACGAATTTACAACAAGAAAATTAAATTCCAATCAATTACTTTTGGGCTGTGGTTGCATGTAACTATTCTCATTGTTAATCATCCATGTTACACTGGTGTAAGAAAAACTGCAACAAAAAACAAGGCAATTTATTGAAGCATCACAAAACAAAACTCCACACAGCTTTTGTAATTTGACTGAAAAGAATTGAAAATCATTTGATATGACTTGATCTTTTTCATCGGAACCAGCAATCTTCTGCCTCGCGCTTCCAAAATTGTGAATTCCCGTGGCTAAAAAGAATCGTGACCAAGTACTTACGTCCTGTTAGGCCAATCCTCAGACTTTATACTGCTTGATGTCGCCCCACGTTCCCAACGAAGTGTAGCTTTGAAACCTTAGCTCACAGCCTTGCTCAGTATCAGGTGAATCAGTACGAGGAAGCCAAGCCCGAGCATGAAAGTTTGGCCCGTCATATTTTCAACAACTAGCTGCCACCTGTAAGTATCAACCAGTAGATAGCTGCTGGTAAAGCCTGTTTAAAATTTCACCCTTATTACTACCAGATGATGCAAGCTATAATACAGGACAACAAAGGTCAAAAAGTTGTGCAGCAGATGAAACTTTGCTTGTATACCAGGCCTATTAAGCTACAAGGGCAAGAATAAGGTAAAGCCGCACACCAATCAGTACATGGACATTAATAAAGCACATGCAGCTTTCAATTAATAGAGCGAGTTGAAATAATGGTGAGGGGGTTGCTTACCAGTTTCCTGCTGCAAAAGAATTATGTTCTTTCGTAGCTTCCTCTACTGCAAATTCTTCCAACAGTGCACGCTGACGTTCGCTGACCATCCTGCAGATTACAATTGTGCTTGTCATAAATCAAATTGAATGGTGAAGTACAAATGACTTATGCAATTATGCTTTAGCATAAAAATATTTAACAAAAAAAGCAAAGGACTAGTGGAACTGAAAGCTAGCCAAATTTTGGCGGGGTTGATTTGGGCACAAACCACACACCCTTAGAACTTGAACCCTGACTAAACAGAAAAGCAAAGAAAAAAAAAAGAAAGAAAAAGAAAAAGAAAAGAGTAAAACTAAGACCCTAGGATGATTGAAAGTGTGCTTAGCATAAACCCTAGGATGATTGAAAGCATGCTTAGCATAAACCAAATTGAAGTATAAGTGCTGATGAATATTGCTCTAGTAAGTCTACATTACACTGTTGTGTCTAGCTCAATAACCACAGTGGAGTGCCTATCTATAACAAAGCTAAGAATTTGCAGAGCAGTGGATGAATACTAACTAGCATAACAAGTTCAAACATTATATAATGAAAACCAGTTACAGAACCTCTCGTCTTTCCAGTTCCTCCTTGGGGTAGGCCCCTACGAGACAGCCAGCCAGGGTTCAAGTTCTAAGGTGTGTTTGGTTTGTGCCCAAACCAACCCCACCAAAGTTTAGCTAGCCAAAATTTTGACATGACAATAGAGCCATAGGCTTGCCAAAATTTTGGCAACAATCCAAACAAGGGTCAAATTGTTAGGGCTAACTATATTTTGGCAGGGTTGGTTTGGGCACAAACCAAACACACCCTAACTTCCCTCCAATTTCTTGATCTTCATACCCCGATCAGTTCACCAAAAGCTTAAGCTGTTGGGAAATGTGAAAAATTTACTCATACTTCAATACTTCCCTCTCATGGGGAAATGTGAACAATGTACTCACACCTTAATACTTTCCCTCATGGAGAAATGCGCACAATCTACTCAAGTACTCATACTTCAATATTTCCCCTCATGTCTGGGCTCAATAAGGCCTACAAGATGGACTCGACAAGGACCAAAATCTGGTCCACTTCCTGGGAGGCTGGGTCTCTCTGTCTAGAACTCAGGACTGGGTGTGCAAATGGAGCAGATAATTCCTGTTCGACTAACCGATCAAAGACTCGCGGACTGAATACGGGATGGAGAAATTGGTATCCAACACTATTCGTGTTCGACTCCGACTCCGAGGAAAAAATATGGAATATGATACAAAATGAGCGATATCTGTTCGTATGCATGCTCATTAAGTCGTCGACAAGTTGGTGGAGTAGAGCCGACTGGAGCTGGCGACTCAACTTGCGCCAGCAAGTCGGGCGACTGGCCGTTGACTAGCCCGTCAACTAGTCGTCTAGGCGGCGGCAAGTCAGGTGACTTGGGGGGAGGAAAGTGGGGAACTGTTGTCAGAAGCAGTGAACAAAGAGAGGGGTGAGGAAGCTGTCTAGTGAGGGGAAGTGAGTGAGGGAGGGCACCGAAGGGACTTCGGGAGCTCACGCGCAAGCCCAGATCCACTCGCCGCCACCCTTTGTCGCCCTCGGAGGCAGCTCCCCCCGCGCCGTCGGCCTTCGTCGCAGGCGCAACTCCCTTCGCCCTTTGTCGCAGCTCCCTCGCCCTTCGTTGGCTCGTCGCAACTCCCTTCGCTCGCGGGAGGAGGTCCAGGCCGCAGCTCCCGCCGCTCCCAGGTACGCCCTTCTCTATTTGTCCCGTCGCCCCAGCTCTCTGTTTTTTCTGTGCATATGGGTTTGGGGTTGGAGGTTGGAGGGGAGGAGGGATCTTCGATTCTGCGAAGGAGAGGATGGATCTGCGATTTGGGGTTGAAGGGGAGGAGAGGAGGGATCTGCGAAGGTTGGAGAGGAGGATGGAGGTTGGGGTTGGGCTGCTCTGCGATTCTGCGAAGGAGAGGAGGGATCTGTGAAGGAGATATGCACAAAGAGTGATTGAAAGAGTGTTGACTGGGAAAGGGGGATATGCACAGAAGTAGATATCTGCGAAGGAGATATGCATATGTTCTGTGCATAATTGCATATGTTATGAACTATTTTATGAACTAAAGATAGTTCTATGTTCTGTGCATATGTAGGCATTATGGCAGAGCAATCTTCAACTCCAACTCCAACTCCAACTCCAACTCCAACTCCAACTTCAACTCTAAATCCAACATCGGGCACCAAAGGGTATGATCCGGCTAATGATCCTAAGAGGAAGTCTAAGTCTAATGATCCGGGATGGAAGTATGGCTTTTGGTCAGTTATTGGCAACCGAGATTTGGTCCAATGTTCGCTTTGTGACCAAAAGGTATTGGGAGGAATCAAAATGTTTAAGGAGCATCTTGTGGGTGGGTTTGGAGATGTTTAAAAATGTGCCAAGACTACAACAACAATCATGAAAGAGATGCGAGAGGCTTTGTGGAAGCACAAGAAGGGCATACCACTCTTCCTAGATTATGATGATGGAGGAGAAGATGAAGATGTGAATGTGACAACAACCGACAAGGAGTCCCAAGCCTGTTGTGTTAAGCCATGATGATGGATTGTGATGATTATGCTTTACTTTTGCTATTTGAGACTTGGGAACTTGTTGTCGTGTTACTTAACTATCGTGTAGAGCGTTATTGTTGTTGAGAACTTGATGTTTTAGATGCTTAATTTCCTAATTGCTCATTTATTTGTTGCTATGTACTTATGTTGTATGATCTGTATTATCCTCTTTAATTCATAGCGCTATATTGCTCTCCCTTAAAGGTATTGTATGAGTTCATCATAGTTTATCTTCATCAATCATCGTATGCTCATTCTTGTTTTTTAATTTTGCAGCATGAAGATCTCAAATCATGCTTCAAATATGGATTCAACTAGTCAAATGAAGGGAGTTTGGACTCAAAACATGTAAATCATCAATCCTCTCTTTAATTCGAGCTATATATGTACTTTTCAATCACTGCAATACAAGGTATATAATATATACATGTGTACATACATATCACCGCCATATGAACAGTATCTTTCGACTAGTCGCTAGTCGGCAAGTTGGTCACTAGGAGGGTAGTGTCGACTTGCCGACTTAATAACCATGTCTGTATGTCAAGTAGTATAAGGAATGTCTGTTGTGACTTCACTTAGAAACAAGATAACAGATAGGTGGGTTGCTGCATCTGAGTAGGCAAAGGATATTGAGTGTTTTTCCATGGACACCTTAGCGATTAGTCTCTCCGTATTCACTCTGATTGCACTCCTACTGTCCAATGTCCTGTGTAGAGGTGCAAAAGAAACGGATAATTTTCGTCCGACCGACTGAAGGCTCGCGAAGCGAATACGGGATGGAGAAATGGGTATTCGATACTATTCGTGTCCAACTCCGAGAAAAAAAAAATACAGAATAGGATACAGGGTGAGCGAAATTCATCCGTATCTGCTCCAATTGCACCCCTACTCAGGACCTCTAGGCCCTAATACCCGTTGAGTTTCATGTGCCAAATAGTTCTCCCAAAACCTGAAGTTCTTGAGGAAAGGTGAGTAATCCATTGATACTTCACCATGTGAATGTTTATATCATGATGTATAATAGGATTTGGTCCCACTCCCCCCCCCACCCTATCCTAGCATTATATGCATTTATGAACCCGTTTAATGTACAGTAAAGTTATTGGTGCCTCTCCCAAAACCTAACACCATTAACCATCTGAAGAGGTGATAATGGGTCAAACTCGGTAATACCATGTCTCTCACAAAACCTAACAACATTAACTATTTGCAGAGACAATAAAAGGTCCAATTCAGCAATAGCAAGTCCAACTGACCAGTTTAACCCATCTCTTAGACTGGTTTGACTTCAAATTGTCAAAACCTGTTCTGCAGAATATCTACTGCACCCATAACATTTTTGGATCTCTTCCCCTCCTTCACCATTGTAACAAATATTCCTTGCTTTAGTTAATGAAAGTTCTTTTGTGAAGCATTAGCAAGATCTTTTTCATGAAATGCAAGCTGAAAGGGAGTCAGACAGCACCATGTTACTTTAAGGACAAGCACATGATCAAAGGAAAGGGAACACCGACACCGCCATATCAAATGGAATGCCACATATCAAACAGCTTTATAGAGGACACATGTACTATGTTGCAAAAAAGGCATCAAGAAAAGTATAAGCAACTTACGAGGGAAAATGTATTCGGAATCGGACATATTGGTCCCCGAAGTAACCTGCCTGGTTTGGCAATCCTGATAACATTACTATCCTTAGCACTTCGTTAAGAGGAAACTCTGGTCTTAAATTTATTTAGTTGCAGAATTTACCTTTCCCCCTTAAAACTAAAACTTGCCCTGGTTGAACTCCTTTGGGTATCTGAACAAAATTCCACTAGATGTCAAACAAAACAATAAATTGAGGGACAAGAGAATCTATAGCACTTTACAACACGCTCGCTCAACAAATACATGGCTATATGCAAACATGCTTTCCTAAAGTAAGGTCAAGCTATTATCAGGCATTTTAACTAGAAAAAGGGTCCACTCCAGTAAGCATTGAAACAATAAAATTAACCACCCAGTTAAGCTCTTAAAAGATACTATAATGAAAAATGTGTGTAGCATTTTTGTTAGTAGTAATACACGCATGTCCTTTTCCACCAAATATTGTTACCTTCACTTCTGTTTTCCCATCTAAAGTGGGCACTTCAACTTTTCCACCAAGGATTGCCTGTAGGATTGAAAAAAGGTAAAAGATCAGCAACTAGCATTTCTGAATCCACCCCCTCTCTAGGTTCGTCCATGCCACCATTCCTCAAAGGTTGCCACTCTTTTGTAAGGATTCCACACTCCACAGGCAAAAAATTATAGTGGAACCAAAAACAAAATCAAGAATTTGTTGTGCTGAATGGACCCCATATTTATCTTGAATTAGAAATTAGTGTTAAGAGTGTTGTATATTATCTTCCTCTCTTAGCCCATGAGGCCCATGTACTATTCTCTATATAAACTATTCCATTAATGAATAAGATGTACAGTTATGAATAGCAAAACGCTAGTCATCTTTCTAACATGGTATCAGAGCCATCTCCAACCCTAATCCTCTTTTCATAAGCCAATCCCATCACAACCAGCAGCAGCTGTGCAAGCTCCTCGCCGCCGCGGGTCGACAGGCTCTTGCCCGACACTACCGCCTCGTCGCGCCTCTCCTCTCCTCAAGTGCTTAGACAGTGGAGTATTACAGTGCTCAAGAACCCTCATAGTATTCAACAACTTCAAGATCAGACAGTGGAGTATTACAGTGCTTTCACTCATATCACTGGCCTTCTAGAGTCTATGACACCAAATGCTGCCACTGCTTGCCAGTCTTGTGTTACTAAAGATGAGTATGCTCAGCAAACGCTCATGTATCAATTTGTGATGGGGCTTTGATCAGAGTTTGATCCTGTTCGTACTCAGTTACTCAACAACTATCCCACTCCACCGACTTTGACCGAGGTGCTCTCTAGTTTGATTGCAGAGGAAATTCGTCTTCATTCGTTTATACCTATCTCAGGATCCTCACCACACGTTGTCCTGAGTCTCTCACCGCGGTCTGGATCTACCAAAGCGACACCCACAGGAGTGTTGGTTTGTTCTCACTGCAAAAGGGTTGGTCATCTTGTTGACAAGTGCTTCAGGTTACATCCAGATCAGCTTGTTGATTATCGTGCTAGACATCCATCTGATCGTCGTCGTGGAGTACTTACTGGGCCTTCGAGAGCACTTACTGGAGCAGTCACTGCTGCCACACCCAAACCTACTGTGACTTTTGGATCAGTGTCTGCTATGACCTCAGTTGCACCTTCTGCTCCTAGCGGTACTCATCCTTAGGTTTTGGACTTGGTGCCTCCTTTCATGTCACATCTGATAGCTCCGAGCTTGTTACTCGTAGGCCTGTGACTGATGCTGCATATGTTCACACTGCTGATGGTACACCTTACTCTATTACCCATCAGGGCATTCTCTCTGCATCTCACTTTTCTGTTCTTGATGTGTTTTGTTCCTCAGCTATCTATGAACCTTCTTTCTGTTGGTCAACTCCCTGATATAAACTGTTTCATTGGATTTGATGATTCTTCTTGTTTCATTCAGGATCATCAGAGTAGATGAGTGATTGGTTCTGGCCATCGCCGTAGAGGCTCTCCTAGTCTCTGTCTTGGACACCTTACATCTTCCTTCCACTAGTACGTCGAGGACCTCAGTGTCTTCTGCTATGTCATCATCTTAATCTCCTGTTGGTTCTTCCTTCAGCAAGTGGCATCATAAACTTGGTCATCTTTGTGGAGCTCGCCTCACCACTCTAGTTCACCAAGGTTCCTTAGGTCATGTCACTGTTGAGTCTAGTTTTCAATGTACTGGTTGTAAGCTGGGGAAACAGCTACAACTTGCATATTTCAGTAGTACCTTTTAGTCTTATGGTCCTTTTGAGTTGGTGCATTCAGATGTATGGGGACCATCTCCTTTTTTTTCGAAGGGTGGTCATAGTTATTATGTCATATTTGTCATGATCAATCTTGATATACTTATATCTATTTTATGAAACATCGCTCTCAGTTGATTTCCATTTATCAGTCTTTTGCTAAGATGGTTCGTACACAATTTTCTTCTTTCATTCGTGTTTTTCGTTCTAACTCTGGGGAGAGTATCTTTCATCAGCCTTTCGTCAGTTCTTTTCTTCTGAGGGTACTCTTCCTCGGCTCTCGTGTCCTAATGCTCACTGAGCGTAAGCACCGTCACATCATTGAAACTGCTCGTACTCTTCTCATCTCCTTTGTTCTCTCTCCCTTCTGGGGGGAGGTAGTCTCTACGATAGTCTATCTTGTCAACCGTCAGCCCTCTTCCAAGCTTCAGGGCAAGTGTCCTGGTGAGGTCCTGTATAGAGCACCTTCTCGCTATACTCATCTTCGTGTTTTTGTTATGTCTGCTATGTCCTAGCATCTCGTGAGCACACAAAGCTGAGTGCTCAGTCGGTTGAGTGTCTTCCTGGGTTATAGTCTTGAGCATAAGGGCTATCGTTGCTATGATCTCTTAGCACGTCGCATTCGCATCTCTCGTGATGTGACCTTTGATGAGGGTTGACCTTTCTTTTATCATCCTTCTACACATCACTCTTTCCACAGATTCCACCTCCTTTTTGTGTCTACCTCCCATTCTTTCACCAAACTTGTCTTCTCCAGATACACTTTCTCCACCAGTTTCACCTTCTAGTATGTCTCCTCCATTAGCTCCACCCATTTCTGACACTTCCACTTTTCCCTTTCACCATAGTCGCCGACAGAGAGTTCCTTCTGATCCTCAGTCCTCCTCTCCTCCACTTGACCCTCCGGTCAGTACCACCGACTCTAACGATCGTTCTACTACATCACAGTTTGCCCTACGTGATCGTTCTTCTATTCAGGCACCAGAGAGATGGGTTTTTTCTCGTGCAGGTGCAGTAGCTGAGCTGAATACCTATCAAGAGGCTGCCAGTATACCTGAGTGGCAGTTGGCTATGACAGAGGAGCTCACAGCACTAGAGTGTACAGGCACTTGGGATCTTGTTCCGCTACTATCTGCATCTATTCTTATCACTTGCAAGTGGGTGTACAAAGTAAAGAACAAGTCAGATGGGTAAGTAGAGCAATACAAGGCCCGTGTTGTTGCAAGAGGTTTTCAGCAGGCTAATGGTCGAGATTATGATGAGACTTTTGAGGTTTTCAGCAGGCTAATGGTCGAGATTATGATGAGACTTTTGCTCTAGTTGCTCATATGACTACAATCCGTACTCTTATTGCTGTTGCAGTGGTACGCACATGGACTATATCTCAGATGGATGTTAAGAATGCTTTTCTTCATGATGGTGTTGAGGCTCCTACAGGCTATGTTTGTCGTTTTAGACGTGCTCTATATGATCTTAAGCAGGCTCCTCGTGCTTGGTTCAAGCATTTCAGTTCTATGATTCGAGCTGCTGGTTTCACTTCGAGTGAGCATGACCCTGCTTTGTTTATTCACACTTCTTAGCGGGGGCGTACTTTGCTTCTACTGCTTGTAGATGATATGCTGATGACAGGAGATGATATGGACTATGTGACTTTTGTCAAGAAGAAATTGAGTGAACCGTTTATGATGTCCAATTTGGGACCATTGAGCTATTTTCTAGAGATTGAGGTTCATTCTGATGGTGATGGCTACTACCTCTCTCAGCATCACTACATTCATGATCTGTTTGCTCGCTCTGGGATGACTAATACTCGTACTGCTGCCACACCCATGGAGCTTCACTTGCAGCTTCGACCTACAGACGGTGATCTTTCCCGCTATCGTCAGTTCATTGAGAGCCTTGTCTATCTCACTGTCACCAGGCCAAACATTGCTCATGCTGTTCATGTGCTCAGCCAGTTTGTCAGTGCTCACACATTAGTCCACTATAGTCATGTTCTTCGTGTGCTGATATACTTGAGGGGGGCTACGTTCAGACGTCTGTTCTATGCCAGTTTGAGTCAGCTCTAGATCCACGCTTACTCTGACTCCACTTCGGCGAGTGATCTTGCTGATCGCCGATCTATCACTGGCTACTGTATCTCCCTTGGTACTTCACTCATTGCCTGGAAGTTCAAGAAGCAGATTGCGGTGTTACGCTCTAGTGCAGAGGCTGAGCTTCGAGCCCTTGCCACTACCACCTCAGAAATCATTTGGCTTCGATGGCTATTGATTGATCTAGGTGTCTATTGTGACAATCCTACACTTCTCTTTTGTGACAATACAAGTGTCATTTAAATTGCTAGTGATCCAGTCAAGCATGAGCTGACAAAGCACATTGATGTTGAGTCAGCGCGGTCAACCATCGCCCTCAAGTATGTTCCCTCAGAGCTTTAAGTTGCAGATTTCTTCACTAAAACTCAGACTCGATAACATCATCAGCTTCATCTATTCAAACTCAATGCATCATATCCTACCGATCCACCTTGAGTTTGAAGGGAGATGTTAAGAGTGTTGTATATTCTCTTTCTCTCTTAGCCCATGTGGCCCATGTACTCTTCTCTATATATACTCTCCCATTAATGAATAAGATGCACAGTTGTGAATAGCAAAACCCTAATCATCTTTCTAACAATTAGAACGATTATAAGAACCAGTCTTTGCATAATCTATATACTATATAAAGGGAAGGGAAGTTACATAATGAAGCAGTATGAAAAAGTTCCTGAGAAGTAATCATTTCAAATACTTGCTCCACAAGGGAGCAAAATAGGACAGCAGAAGTTAGATCAGGCAAAAAAAATGCTACTACCTGTGTGAAGCTTATCTTTTTGTCCACATGGATATCAGCACCATCTCGAACAAACACCAGATCACTCGCTACCTATGATATACATGGTTGATGGAAGAATCAAAAGCTGGATTGCTTGAGATAATAGAGTCGATAATGCAGTAAAAGTCTATAAGTTTATCGCAGTTGAGGCTAATAGTCTCTTGCCCATACACCAGGCAGCACCGCAGCATACTTCGAATGGTGTTAGTTCATCAGTACATACACCAAACCAAACTACTAGCTAAATAACAGTGTATTGGTTATAATCTCAACCCTACATGGTCGTGAGAATCAAATCAAACCTTATAGAGACATATCAAGCATGGTGGCATCAAACATGCATAAAGACGAGGAATCCTCCAGTGCAATGGGACTCCATTATATTGTTGGTCATAAATCCTTCAACATTTATAAGTTTCAACAAACCAAAGGCAACTGGTGCTCCTTGTGGAGGTGACTACTAAAGACCTCTTGAGCAGGCTAATCTGACCAGCACTAGGCATGCCTATGTTGGCACTGAAGAAATGGCTTCCAGTAGAATGCAAACCACTCCATAACAAAATACCTAGTGACATATAAAGTACTCTTTGCAGATCACACGGTTTCCAGCAAAATCATGACAACCCCTGTAAAAGTGGTCGTATGAAATGCAAGACTTGCTACACCTATGGATCATCTGAGCTGATACATAATTTTCTGATTGTTACAGGCACATTATTGGGAAATATCGTGCCTTGCTTTCACATTAAAAGAACAAAGGTGGTATAAGTACAGCTCACAAGCACAATTAATCAAATTGGTTTATATGTTTTGTTCTAATACACCCAATTAAGTCAAATATCAAGAGAAGATTTCATACGAAGATACCTTTGCTTTTATAACCCTGATTTTTTTCAATCCTTCCTGATTGGCACTGTTAGTATTAACTATTAACATCAACAAGTCAAATAAGACAGATATATCTCTAACAATAATTAACTAAGTTTTGGATACATGTGAATATCAGTATTTACTTGACACATAAGTTGATATACAAAATAAAAAAAGGCATGCATGAAAGTGTATTCTCACTCGAAGCTTAATGTATAGACTTCCAGGTAGGGCTCCATGTCCACCACTATTTCCAGCCTCCGGTACATGAATTGTATCACCGGAATCGACTCCTATGTTGAACAAGAACTATCTTTGATGAGTTATAATGCAAACTGTACTGGCATAGATACTAAATTCTTAATGCATGGCAGTGGCACAATGGCAGCATAGGAGAAGAAAATCTAGTAAAGTCAACAGGAAAATATCATTCGTAGTCTAACAAACAAGTTTAGTGCAAGCAACATGCTGTAGCTGCAAAGAGGAGGTCCAAAACAACATCATGGGACTAAAGCAGCACCCTTCTCACAATTGAAAAAGAAAACCTACGGACTAGGATGGCAGCACAGTTAACAGGTGCCAGATGTCTCTTGAATAAGCCTGTCAGCACAAAGAGATGTACCATCTATGTGCGAGCTAACTCCGAATTCAAGTTTTCATGAGGCATTGATGCACACGCAGCAACATACATGGGTGTACGACAGTAATGCACCTAGATTTTGGCATGTAAGTGTTAGCCCTAAAATATTTGTCCAAAAGTACTACAGTAGTGGATAAGAGTTTTTAGGTAGAGCTAGAAAGAATATAACTCATTTTGGCAATTGTATTAGAACATACATGTAGAGCTCCAAGGGATGTAACTCCAAAATAGTCTAAAATTATGATCATATGTAGACATTTGGGAAAGAAACTGACTAACAAAAGATGAAAAGACAACTGAAGCTTAGTTGCACAGCACCTGCTGGAATGGTCACGTTTACATATTTCATACCATCTACCACCCCTGAACCTTTGCATGTCAGGCAGTAATCCTGTGAAAATCATCAAAAATGAGATAAGGTAAAAAACGACGAACCTTACATATTACTTGCAGGGACCCTTACCTTAATTATTTTCCCAAAACCTCTGCAAGAAGTACAAATGGATGTGAATGGGTACATAGTAACCTGTGCAAACCACCGGTGCAGGGGTTTAGAAATCATCTCCGCTATTGATATTTGCAAGGAAACTTTGGAAATAAAAGCAAATACTTACTCTTCCTGCACCTTTACATGAAGGACAAACATATCTCTTTGCATTGGCCAAGTATCCTCTCCCATCTAAATCAAAAGATACATCAGGAACTTTTCTCAAAAAAGAAAGGGGAACATGGTCTAAATCAGGACAATCACCATATGCATGAGTAAGATTGCAGGTTTATGTACAACATTTATGGCCTTCTCAGTTTTAAACTTTTAATTGATTGTAATGTTACACACTTAGCATGTCATCACCAAAATTAGCATTCCTTATATCTATTCCAATAAAAAATGCATCTTCTTATTGATTACCTGCATGGGGGCTTACATTACACAGTAAACACTTGGACATGATTTAGTAGAATTGGTTACTGCTGATATATTAAAGCATTAATTTACATACCTCTGTAATAGTGTCCAAAAGGGAGCAAATCAGCAAATAAACACCTATCTATTCTATTGCTCATTTTAACCAATCATTATTCATTCCAGAATGCTTCAGTTAAAGTTAGATACAACTGACAATCCAAACTTGCTTTGGAAAGAGTAGGGGGGGAAGAAAGAATAGCATTGATGATGCGATTTTTTTAATATCATATGACATAATAACTTAATTGGAACCGGGACAATCTAATGGAATATGATCTCCCACTTGCTTAAGGTGCCTATTCAAGAGAACTGAATGCCCAGATAAAGTATCCAGAGAGATCAAATACATAAAACAAAAAGGTTGAGGAAATGTCAAAAATATAATATCAGACAGTTCACATCCAAGTATGTTCCACCAAAATGTTTCTGCATAACTGCCTATTGGCAGCATGAGTCACAAAGATTTGAAACTTGCTTCACGCGATAAATGTAACATAAATGAGAAAATAGTTACAGCATAAATGCGTACTCACCACATGAGTTACAAAGATTTTTTGCACTGAAGGAGACTTGCTTCATGCATCCTTTAGCAGCTTCGCTAAAAGACAGATTCACCTCTACCTACGTAAGTCAAGAGATAACTTAATTCAATTGCTAAAGAAAATGTTACTTAGAAATGAA
The DNA here is from genome assembly GCA_036346255.1 of Ampelocalamus luodianensis. Classification (NCBI taxonomy): domain Eukaryota; kingdom Viridiplantae; phylum Streptophyta; class Magnoliopsida; order Poales; family Poaceae; genus Ampelocalamus; species Ampelocalamus luodianensis. Next base: position 11,386,139 of record CM070628.1, read on the forward strand.
AGATGAATAGGTTAAGAATGAACCTCAATGTCATTGGCATGTACATCCACATCATGCTGGAAAACCTGAAAACAAAGAGAATTGGTGGCACTCAATAGTGGAATGTTGAAGTAAAAGCAAAACGAGGGGAAGGGTATGAAGAGAAACAGATAATTACCTCAGAGAATATTTTGTAAAATTTACTAGAGAAAGGACCATCATTCTGTCTGTAGAATTCTGCAAAAGGGTTATGGTTCTGTTTGTTGAATCCTGAAAATGGATCTTGATAAGCTCCGTCAAACTCCCCTCTACCCCTTGTGAAATTTTCCTCTGACCCTCTAGAAAATAGCTGCAGTATTACAACATAACATAAACTTCACAAACAAAGTACCAGATCTCAAATACTACGACTTGTGCCATTTAAAGAGCTTGCAAATAATGATCCATAAAATCATTTACTCGCAATAATGGCTTTCAGAATGATGTATTTCCAAAGAAATCACACCATTTCATTAAAAAAGTGAAAAGAAAAAATAAACTACACCGTGAAAAAAGAAAGAGCTCACAGCAGGTGGGAACTTGTTACCATATCATATTGCTCTCTCTTTGAAGGATCCCGCAATGTCTAGAGTCCAACATTACCAACATATGATACTGTTAAGTTTAGCATAATAATTAAAACATCAAAAGAAAAATAGATTGTGGCAACTTACTTGCCTCATATGCGTCTCTTATTTCCTGAAACATCCTTTTTGCAGCAGTGTTGCCCCTATTTGTGTCTGGATGGTACTTTTTTGCAAGCTACAGACAGTTTTTGTTTGGGGTTTAGAAGCAGAAAACTGTAAATGGTTCAATTAAGCACCAACATCATTCGAATATTACCATCTGAAAGATTTTTTTTCTTCGCAAATGCAGAAGAATATAGTTAACATACATTCTGAAGATCAATCATCTCCATAATGTAGCCTTGTAAAGCAAATCAGACCTCCGAGTTCACTGTTCAGTACATCTAGTTTATCTCATCCTAATCCCAGTTTGTTCCCAAATCTTAAAACATATATATAGAGAGGTCGTATTATTGCAACACTTTCTGTATAAGAACAAAAATGGTTCAGTTGCTGGAAAGATTTTTTATGTGATCAACAGCATATACCCAGAAACATGTCATGATGATGCTTCACACATGAAGGCGAAAATTCACATATGTAGTGCATTTTTTCCCAATGTTAACAGCATCACACATGAATGCTAGAAAATGGATGAGATTACCACCTGACCTGATAAATGGATCTTTATGACATGTTCATCTTAAAAAAATGGTGAGCAAGCCTTACAAGATTTGCTGCACTGTAATGTGATACTCACAGAATGAAAAGCCTTCTTGATGTCATCCTGCGAGGCATCTTTAGGAACACCAAGAATCTTGTAATAGTCCTTCTCTATCGAACAATGTTGACCTGGCAGATGCCCCCAAAAATGTTTGATTGAACTCTGTGGTTGCAACAAATAAAAAAAAAACAAAGACCAGAATAACAACCTGTGGCATGAAAGGACCTGCTCAATACAAATAATGATGTCAACATGAATCGACTGTAGCATCTATCACCAATATAGATGCCGCTAGAGCTGCAAGCTGCGTTCTCCAGATGAAATAAAAATCACGAGAGGGCAAGGAACAGATAAATACAGAAAATCAACAATAATAAAAGTTAGCATCTGAAAATACAAAAGTAGCCAGTACATGGATATGTTTGATTTAAATCTGCATCTAATGATTGCAGATATTAAGAACTCATTTTTTTTTTTATGGGGAACAATTTGTTCAGTAGTCCTTAGCACATCAAATTTGTCTCCAATCATATTGTATAAACAGAGATACATTCAGTATGGACTGAGCAGTTGTTCATCTTCCTAACAGAGACACAAGTACCATACAATTCGGAACATGCACCATCAACGCTACTATTATGCATTCACAGAGCCATGGAGGTCTAGTTCAATGTTCACCACAGCTTATGAAGAAAGAATTAACACCCGGTCTAATTTGAATCTGAATAATGCAAACCCCTATCTCTCAAATACTCATGTCATCGTCTTTTCAGAATGTTTTACAAAGTAAACAGTAATGTGTTTAATACCAAACAAGACACATTGAACAAGTCTGCAAATGACTGTGGAAGTGTATATCTCCCTCTGGATCACCCCAAGTGCCAAAGGGGGAAATAATCAGTCCTTCCTCAATCTGGTTGGCTCTCCTCTTTAATCGAATAACTTTACCAAAGAACTCAAACAGCTCCCAGTAGCATTTACCCCTATTGGATAGCAACTGTTGACTGTTTACACCATGTGTGAATAATGAAATTGTAGCATGCACAAATGAGTAAACTTTTAAGTAATCATCAAATGGGTAAATCTAACCCATAACAAGTGCTACTATTGCAAATTTACCTCTCAGATCAGCTATGTTCATATTCTAAAACGTGTATGTATACACATTTATCCTTCTTATTCTATTCAAATTCGAAATGGAATTGTAAGTGTTGTTGACTTGTTTCTGCAAGCCCAATTTGAATATGAATATAAACTGGAAGTGTCTACTGTGTAGTCCAAAAAAAACATGTCCTATAACCAACAAAAACGAGAATATAGCATCAGATGAACGAAATTAACAACTATATCCCATCAAATGAACGAATTCTACACACTAGTCGCCTCTACTGGAACTAACATCCAACATAAACAGCAAAACATTTCGCAAAATTAAACCAACACGAGATCGTTTGTTCAGAAAAAAAAACACGAAATCAAGCCAAGCACATTAGATGTAAGGAAAGTTACGCATAGACGGCCGAATCCATGTGCTCCTCTGCGCAGCCACCTGCGGATACCACTCGAAACGAAATAAACACCTAGCAGTTCGCAAAATCCCCAGACGAAAAGGGGAAACGGAAAAGGCAGCAAATGAAGGCGAGATCGCCTCACCTCACTGGATCGGAGCGTGAGAGGCCTCGACGCGAGCCGGAGCCACCCGAGCCGACCCATTGGCGGCGGCCAGTGGAGCCTTCTGGAACCGTACCGAGCCGAGGTCTCGAGGAGGAGAACGCAGAAGCGCGAGGGCTCTAGAAGATTCGAGAAGCGGAGGGGAGGAGTGTTGGATTGTTGGAGAAGAAAGGAATGCTCTCCTCTGCGGCTCTCAGCCTGAGAAGTGGGCGCACTAGCGGTCTGGGTGGCCGCCTGGCCCTACTCCGGCAAGACTTCACGGAATGCTATTTGTGGGCCTTCTCATTCCGCTCGACATAACCAGACAACTCCATGAGCCTTCTTCTATTTTGGATTCGCTGGAAGGCCCACTTTATAAAAGAAGAGTCTCCAAGTTTGAGAACCGGGCCTGCGGCCAAAGGCCGGGTATGCAGGTGTTGTTGTTACACTGTTGGATAAATATTGGCACGGAGATTTAATATAATCATACCACTAGTTACACCTTTTGAGCATCTAAAAAACAGTACATTCTTTTGAGCAGTGATGATTCATCAATGGAGAAATAAACCATCGCAATTATGTATTTATTTTGTCAAGGTTGTTGGGACAGAGTCGTCCGACTCCGAATGATGTTGTTACAACAGTGATCCTATTGATGCTACGCTTCAATGCAGTTGATACAGAGAAGTGATCCTAGTATACAGAAGTGGAGTACTACAGAAGTACAGAACTTGTGCCAGCCTGGACCTATCCGAGCTGTCTTGGTCGTAGACACGTGTTCAAAACTAAAGCAAGTGTAACTGTCAGATATTCAAGTCTCAAAATCTACCGAGAGGCTCTTGCTATATCTCACTTGGATTGATCTCCTCAGCGTCGATTTACGATAAGCGGCTTAGAAAAGGCCATGTGCATATACTTTCACTTCTTCGCGGCCCTCTACGGTCGAAAAAAAAGAACGTTGTTTTGAGGCATGTGTAGTCAAACTTTGCAAAATCTCAGTTATTGATATATTTTTTAGAGAAATACTACAGAACGGTATACCGTTCCCCTCCAAAACGACGGAATATGGAACGGTCGTTCGATGCGCCGCTGTGACACAACACGCATCATAATGCTTCCGAAGTGAGCGATATAGCTCATGAGGAATCCCCAATTCCCCATTCTTCCTCTCGCTCTCTTTGCTAATGCTTCCGATGTTAGAGTATATTGGTATATCTCTATATTTGGTAGTTTAGAGTTTGTAATCTCGTGATACCTGTCTTATCTTTAGGAGAGGCTTTTTGCCCTCTAAGCCTTGTACTCTATATAAACCGCTCTCGAGTCTCAATATAATCATCTATTGCAGTATATTAATCTTCCCACATAGTATTAGAGCGGTGCCGCTCGAGCCGCCACCTCCACAGCTTCCGCCGTACTGCCCCTGGGAGATGATCTCATCTCCATGATCTCTCCCGGGGGTTGTGCAACCCGTAGTTTAAGTCGTGTCGTCGATCATACGATCAGCTACCAATTAGAGTTTTCTCCGGTCATCTTCAGATCGGGTTTTCTACCTTTTCCGATCATAGATCGGTTTGCGTCGCCCTGCCGACCCGTTGACGTTCCTCGGCTCCGGACTTCACCGCCTCAGCTTTGACCTCTCTGGTGCCTTCGATGACGTGATGACGTGATGACGAGGATCATCATCGCTGACCCGTCGTCCGCGAGTACGAGCCGTTGCACCACCCACATCCGAAGCGAGCATAGCGACCGGCGTGTAGAGCTCCTCCTCCCCGGCGGCCCCATCCCTGACACCTCTCTTCCCTGGCTCCTCGTTGCTCCACCCTGAGGTCTGCTTCACATAGGTGCATTCAAATCTCTTCCTCAGAGCTTCGGCGAGAGGAGCGATGGATCCGTCGCTCTTGACGGGTTCACCGTTCCCTTTGGTTGTAGAGGAAGGACAGGTGGTGGGCGGTGGCGGAGGGAGGCACGGCAAGGCGTCGACGCTAGAGAATGTTAGGTTGGGTAGGGTGAGGGTGGCAAGGGAAGGGGAGACGGCGGCGTGGCGAGGCGGTGAGGTTGTCGTCGGCTGCCGGTGGGGGAGGAGGGGGGAGGTGGAGGAGGGGCGCGGAGCTCCGGTTGTCGGGGAGGAGGAGTGGCGTTCCTGCGCACACGATGGAGGAACCAATGGCTAGATGCTATATGTCAAAAAGACTCCTCGACGGTATAGCGTGGCGTAGCCGCACCTATTTTTAACGTTTAGATTGAACACATGAAAATGATATACATAGATTTGTCTCGAAAAGAACTTTCGTAATATTACACTCCCTCCTATTCATAAAAACAAATCGTTTTGAACATCAACATGGTCCCAAAATTGTAACTTTAACCACTAATAGCTATTGAAATATATTTGTAAAACCTAATAAAATTATAAGATTATGAAAGTAATTTTCGAGACGAATATACACATATGATTTTTCATATGTCTTATATGAATATTTAAAAATATATCAATATCTAAAGTTTTCAAAGTTTGACGGCACATATGTAAAAAATAACTTATTTTTTGAACTTGATGGAGTAATTTCATTAGGTTTCAAAAAACCATCGCCACAGAAATTAGAGGTCAAAAGTTGCTTTTGGGGATATGTCTAGGAGGGGGTGGTGGTTTGTGAGGGAGAATTACGGAGAAACTAGCCTTCACGTTCTCGATCTTACCGTGAAGTGTACTGCATGCTCTCTCTAAATTAGACCCAAAAGGGACTACACTAGGAGCATATTGATTGCAAGGTGCATGGCTGTTTGTTATCTTTCCACGAGGCGTCAAGGATACGTTCTTGTTGTATTTGCACATAGAAGTCAACCAAATGTCCAAGTCCATGCGCCTCTGCACCTCCTCTCCATGCTATTGCCAAGTCATCGCCAGTTAACATACTGTACTACTAAGTCTACTATCTAGAAGGAGCTGCATTTTTCCAAAGTGTAGCGGCCCGGTTGTCTGATCGGAGCCAACCAGATCGCACGATCTCAAGAGTCGAAAGGGAAAACGGCGGAGAAAATATGACGGGAAGGAAAACATGAAAGGAGCAAGGCCTAGGAAACATTTACAGGATATTCCACTTTAGATTTGAAAGATAGTAAGATATCGCTGATCGGAGAAAGTCATGGCTTGATCTTGAATTCAAGAGCTTCTTTAATTATTGGATATTTATTAAGGAAGTTTCATGAGTTGGGTTAGACTTGTAATAGATATAAGTCTAAAAAGAACACTGTGCATTATTTGATGACCGTTAACCATTAGAGATTAGGGTGTGAGTTCAACATGCGAAGAGTATAGTTTTAATTTGTCGATTTAATCTTGGAGTCCATATTTTACCAGAGTTCCCTCTTAAGGTTGTGCATTGAATTGTTGATACATTAATTACTCTTAATTACTGCTGGTGATTTAAATCCAGAGATAAAGATAGAGCGACTGTTATTTGGGCAAGATTATATTTTTAGCAAGACATCAAATTTAACTTTGCATTTTGAATTAGATGACACAGGCATATTGGTTAATTACCTCATCTTTTATTTATTTGCTGCTTACACAAGGCTGTGTATATATCAATAAATATGTTATGTTTGAGATAAATATTAAAGACTTAAAATTCAAATAATTTTTCTTAATTATTAAATCACCATTTTAAAAGTCTTCATGATTTTGGGGGTATGGAGATATTACTGGTTATTTTTGCTAGGCTTATTCTTACACTAATTATTTTTAATTATCATTGATAATTTTAGATCTGAGGATAAAGATATGATAGTTATTATTTGGACCACAGAATATTTGATAGGATCTGCAGTTTAATATTTGAGTTTCTAGAGCAAATTTTGAGAGCATCATAATTATCCTTGAATAGCTTTAAGTTCTCTTTCCAGCAATTTGTAATTTAAATTCTTGCATCTCACAGTTTTTAAACATTAGCAAAAAATTATTCAAATTAATTTTATCAATTAAATAATTGTTATTTGCAGAGAGGTTCTTATGATATTTGAAAGTTATCAAATGAATTTTTGCATGATCTTCAAATTGAAAGATGAATTTAATTAAACTCACTGCCTCCATTAACCCTTAAAGGAAAAGGGCCCACTGGTCATTGAGAGAGAGAGAGAGGGCACATCACATAGTAGGAGAAATAGGGAGCTAGGGCGCACGGCGGCAGCTTGTCGGTGGCGAGTGGCGAACGGAGAGGCGGCGGGGACCAAAAAAATGGGATGCCGGAGAAGGGATGAGGCTAAGGGAGGTGGCATTGTGGCCGGGGCAGCATCGTGGCGTTGTGGCCGGGGCAGCATCGAGGAGAAAATGGTGGCGGCTAGAGCGACCGGGTATGGGGGCCAAATAGAGGCGACGACGACCGGAGGGAGGGGAAAGGAAAGGGAGGTTTGAAAGTTATCAAATGAATTTTTGCATGATCTTCAAATTGAAAGATGAATTTAATTAAACTCACTGCCTCCATTAACCCTTAAAGGAAAAGGGCCCACTGGTCATTGAGAGAGAGAGAGGGCACATCACATAGTAGGAGAAATAGGGGAGCTAGGGGGCGCACGACGGCAGGCTTGTCGGTGGCGAGTGGCGAACGGAGAGGCGGCGGGGACCAAAAAAATGGGATGCCGGAGAAGGGATGAAGCTAAGGGAGGTGGCGTTGTGGTCGGGGCGGCATCGTGGCGTTGTGGCCGGGGCAGCATCGAGGAGAAAATGGTGGCGGCTAGAGCGACCGGGTATGGGGGCCAAATAGAGGCGACGACGACCGGAGGGAGGGGAAAGGAAAGGGAGGTGAGCACGGGCACTAGGAAGGTGCAAGGAAGCTTACCATGCGGTCCGTGGAGGCAGAAGAGCTCCGGAGCGAGCCAACGACGTGAGGCCGGGGCGACGTGAGGAGGCTCATGGTGGCGGCGGTCTAGGGCGGCAGGGAGTCTTGGCCGGCGGTTGGGGGGGTCAAGGACATCGAGGTGGTGCTCTAGCTAGGAGGAATTGACCCGAGGGGCGCCAAGGTGGAGATGGCGACGGTGGAGCTCAAATCGACCGGAATTGGGGAAGAACGGTGTTCCGACGATTCCTGTGGATCAACAAAGAAATTGAGTGGGGGAAATGGATTCTTGGGGGCCAGAACATGCCGTGACGAGGGTGGCGAGGGGAGAGCTCACCGAAGATGGCGGGAACGGTAATGGCGGAGGCGGGCAGTGCGCGGGCGACGTAGCCACAACTTTGGGAGGGAGGAGGAGCAAAGGGGGAGGGAAAATGGCGAGGCCGGGGAGGCTTCTTATTGCCGAGGGAGGATGGAGCCATTGGAGGGCACCATGATGTTGCGCATGATTCAAGGGCGGCGCATCGGCGTGTGGCACGGCGAAAGCAGCAAAGATGCGATGCATGCGAAGGGCATGAGCCGGGGCAGATGGCGAGGAGAGGATGAACCAAAGGTGGGGGGTTTGGGCGAGGCAATTGTGCGCATGGCGTGTATGGACAGGAAGGCGTGGCATGGGCATGGCGAGGCGCTGACAGGCGGTAAGGGTGACGCACCAGTGGAAGCGGGGCCGATGGAGCTAGGACAGGACGCGTTGGGGGCGTGTGCAGTGCGCGGCGCAGGCACGGATGGTGTGGTGCAAGGGGCGGGTTGGGCAGATGGTGCGCGGGAGCACCGAGGCCGGGTGCTGGTCGGGAAGGCCAGACAGAGGAAGGAGGGGAGGAAGAAGGAAGAGAGATAGAGGAAAAAGAGTGGGGTCCGGCTGGAAGTGAAAGAGAGAAAAGAATGCCCACAAGATTTGGATTGTTGATTTTTATTTGAAAATCCCATTTGAGATTTGAATTCAAATTCCAATTTGAACTCTCGGCTCTAATTAATTGGATGCGAATTTTAATATTCCAACATTTTTGCTCTTCATTTAATTTATTTTTGGATATTGATTTTTAGTTTTGCAAATCCAATTTCAAATTATGCTCAAATTAGTTTCCCAATTATTTGGCTGCTGATTCCCGATTTTATTTTTATTACAAGAATTGTTTGGCAAAAACCAAAACAAGATTTGCCAATAAACGCCAAAAAATTCAAATAGCAACAGAAAACCATAGGAGATTTAAATGTCCTTTCATTTTCAACAATTTCCACCTTTGGGATGTTACAGGTGTAGTGTTGAGGGTGTGGTTATTTTGGTCTAAAAAGGTAGCATCGTAGTGTGTTGTCATTTCTGTTTGAAAGGGTGGTAGTGTGTGGCGTGACATTGTGCGACCTTTTCGGTCTGAAAAGGTGGAGTGATAAAGCGTGGTCATTTTAGTCTGAGAAGGCAGTGTCATGGTGTGTTGTCATTTATGTCTGAAAATGTGGTCGTGTTTGGCATAACATGGTACAGTCTTTTCAGTCTAAAAAGGTATTGTGATAAAGTGTGGTCATTTCGGTTTGAAGTGGTAGTGTTGCAGTGTGTGTTGTCATTTTTGTCTTAAAAGGTTGCAATGTGTGGCGTGACAGGGTGCAATCTTTTCAACTTGAAATGGTAGCATGGCAGAGTGTGGGCATTTCGATCTGAAAAGGTAGTGTCGCAGTGTGTTGTCATTTCTGTCTGAAAAGGTGGCGTGATATAGTTTGGTCATTTCGGTCTGAAAAGGTGGTGGTGGTGTGTGTGTGGTCTTTTCCATCTGAGATGAACCTAGGTACATGGTTTAATTTAATTGTGGTATTGGAGTCTCATTTTCTAATGCAATTGTCCTTTGTCATATTACGTTCATACATATCAAGTAGCCAAAAGTTAAAGACATCTTGCAATTCATAAACAAGCATAATCGTTCATACATGACTCCTTTATGCATACAACGACTACTACTTAATACATATTGAACACACTACCAGTAGGATACATACACATATAAGTTTCTTGAGCCACACCAGATGGTCAAGAATAATGTCCAAGCACATATTGAGAGTTAGTGCAACTGGAGGGAACAAGGTCATAGGAGTCATACATGCGCAGGGCGAGGGGGCGATTTGGTTCTTTTAGCCTAGGCATATGCCAAGACCATTCCTGTATCTCCGATTGAACAAGAAGTAGGTGTGGTGATGCCAAAGAAAAAGTTGGGGACTCCAGCCACAGCACGGCGCACACAATGGCCAAAGGTTGGGGAGTTACCGATGAAGACAGGGTCAAAGAAGCTCATTTGGTCCAGGAAGCTAGTAGGATTGTTGATGAAGGTAAGAAGATTGAAGCCCAAGTTCAAAGGATGACGCTCGAAGACCAGGACTGTGAGGCATTGTAGGAAGACGAAGGATCCAATGACAAGGATGTTGTCGAACAGCAGATGATTCTATCCGAGTGGAACACATATCAATTCAACAACCTTATCATGCATGAAGGCTCCTATGTACTATAGGAGTATTACCAGAGCGAGGTCAATCAAGGAGCTATGTACAAATGCAAGGAGGCCGTGTAGCTGTCAAATTCTGGGCCTTGTCGCTGTGACGTACATTCACAATAGTGAAGTCTATCCCAAGATGTTACAACGTGAACTGCGACATAGTGGGATGCCCTTGACGAGTGCACACATTCTATCCTAAGTGGAAACCTACTGGAAATGCTCTACAGTAACCCCTCACACATGTGTCGTCTCTGAATCGATGCAATCCCACAAGAACCTATCATCAAACTTCATCACAAACATTATGTACGGCGAAATAGATTCAAGGTTCCAGTACATAATAAGCTATGCTAAAGCATGGAGGGCAAAGCAGAAGGTATTGGAATTAAGATTTGGTACATTCGAGGACTCCTGCCACAACCTGCCCGGCCAACTCCGAGTCATACAACACAGGAATTCCAGTACTCATGTCGATCTTCAAGATGACACACATTGGCGATGGGCTAAAAAAAGGGTATTGAAGTGAGCATTCTTCGCCTTTTGTGTATGCATCAATGCATTCCGGCATTGCCGTCCGATCTTGTACGTGGAAGTCATGTTCCTGATTGGGAAGTACAAGGGGAAGATACTTACTGCAATTGCGACAGACGGGAACAATCAGATTCTTCACGTGGCCTTCACATTCGTTGAGTGAGAACACATACAGTTGGTTGTGGTTCCTAAGGAACGTGAGGATTTCTGTTGTACAGGGCCGTCCTAACATATGTGTCGTCATACATGATCGGTATGCAGGCTTGTTGAGTGCAATAACTTAGGTACAATAAGAAAAAAAAAATGAGCCACTTCTGTGGGTGGACTATAGAGTAGGTGGTATATAAGGTACTTGGGTGCAAACTTTTACAAGCAGTTTCACAACAAGAACTTAATGAACCTTTTTAAGCGGACGTGCAACCAGAACCAGCAAAGAAAGTTCGAAACACTCTGGAAAACTCTGCATGAGTGGACGAGGGCGCACAGAAGGGAGGCAACGAAAAATCCCGATCCAAGCACTAACAATCTCCCCGAGATGTTGCCAAAGTTACCCACAGATGATCCTGGTGTGACAAGGAAGACAGGGGTGCAGGTGAAATGCTTCTCGGACTGGATTGAGCACGAGCTTAAGGTGAAGTGGTCATTGCTACATGACAAGGATGGTGCTCGGTATCGTGTTATGATAATAAATCTAGCGAAGGTGTACAATTAGGTGATGCACGACGCGAGATGCCTCCATTTGGTTGGTATTGTGGAGGCAATTCTGCATAATACCACAAAGTACTTTGTTGACCAAAGCAACAATGTGTCGTTCTCCATGGCAAATGAGTATTGTACTCTGTCATGAATACCAAGTACATGGAGGAGAAGAGCAAGAAGGGTGACATGCACTGGGCATTCAATATGGGCATAAGGGAGATTCGCTTCGAGGTACTTTACAGGGAGAAGGATGCCGCAGGACGAACTACGAGAGGATCATCCACGAGTGCACGCTACACCATGCTAGTTGCATATGCACTTGCAATAAGCCACTTCTTCTGCATAGGCCATGCTCATATATGATTGCCGCATGTTCGATGGTGGCGCAGAATCCCGACCAACATCTTTCTAAATATTTCACCAAGGAAGAGGTTATGCAAACCTGAAATACAGAGTGCATGGCTATAACGTGGTTGGCCATTTCACCGACCATCCTACCTGGGAGCAACTGATCTAGGCCGCAAACATTGCTAGGCTGAAGGGAAAGGTTGGCCGGTAGTAGAGACGACATATCAGGAACGACATGGATGAAGTAGATACCGAGCGTCGTATAAAGAAGTGCTCTATTTCCAGGGAGTCCAGACATACCTTCAAGATTTGCCCTGTGAGAAATGCACAGGATGAAGGAGAGGATGATAGTCTGGATGGCACCAAGGGGACCTCATCCAACTGCCCCACTCGAGGAGGGCACCATGCAGATCGACATAGCGGACGTTGAAGTCGTAGCCAAGGGGATGGTTTATCTTGTTGAAATATGTTGTTCTGAATGTTTTGCTATAATATCATTGTGATTTGTCGACAAACTATGTTATTGCGTCTATCCTATTTAATTATTTTATCCGAAGTTTTGATGTGTAACCTATTTAGTACCGCTAATATTGTTTCTTATTACTTTTTGTTTCTTATTATGTCATGTGTCGAATTGTAATGTGTAACTTATGTTTGCCGTTACTTTCAGTTTTCTGTTCCAGTTTTGCTGTAACATGAATAAAAATCCTAATTGTGTCGCCAATTCAATTGGAGAATTGGCGACAGGACCCTGCCGTCATTTGGATAATTAAGCCACTACACACTATTCTAATGTTGCCAATGCAATTCCAGTTTTGCATTGGCTAATTAAGCCACTACACACTGTTCTAATGGCGATAAGGCTACTGACGTCATTTGGAATGACGACATGTCCATTTTACTATTTCAAATAGCAATAGTAGCCTATTTTTGTAAAAAAAAATGACTATTTATTTTTATAATTCTTTATTAAAATAATATTTTTTTAAAAAATAATCAATTTCCAAGGACCAAGCCGTAGCTCGGTTCGATAGGAACAAGAGTGCTTGCCTAGCCCTTGCGGGTTCGATCCCTTAAGATGGCATCTGGACGTCCCACCTGATTAACTAGAATAGGGTAGAATAGGGTACAAATGCATGTGTGTTCCGCGAGAAAACATGTTTGTATAGTGGTGTGAGTGAGATGTGAGTTGTGTGCGCCTTGTACCCTCTAAAAAAGAGTTATTTCCCGGTGCTAGCATCTATAAGGTCATGGTCAACATTACACTGCAGCAATGACATGTGAAATCAATGCACTGATGGATTCAATAAAGGATATAAATTTGTACTCCCTCCGGTTAAAAATACATGTTATTTTAGACATTGACACGGTACTCGAAACAAAATTTTAACCACTGATTTTTATTGTAATATAGTTATAACATCCAGTAAATTTATAATATTATGAAAAATACTTTTTGAGACAAATCTATGCATATGATTTTCATGTATCTAATCTAAATATTTAAAAAGATATTGATAGGTAAAGTTTTAAAATTTTGATTGCACATATTACAAAATGACATGCATTTGTAACTGTAGCCAGTATATAGTATATTTAAACCAGGCTATGGTACTACTGTGCCGTTTGAGCACGCATTGCCTTTTTTTAGCGGTGTTTGATTCTTGTTCGTGTAATACTTTGCATGAACTCCTAGCCTACGAAAGGCACATGACTTGAAAAAAAGGAAGATCGATTCTGAGATCATAACAAACAATGAGTATGTTGAATATATGAGCATTTTTCGAATTACTTTAATCTAGAAATATACTAGATAAATCATTGAGAATACTAGAGCCATTTATACACAGAACATTATAGATACACGAATTTCTAGAAAGATAGAAACTAGTATACCTATCTCGATGTTCAAGTAAACAACAGATAATAAAACTAAGTGAACGACAAATGCGAGATAGGCATACTAAGATCCAGCGGAAGAAGAAGCAGAAGTAGGAGTCTTGGTGAGGTCGTCGTTGGTCATGGCGTAGTGGACGTCGTGGTAGTAGTCGTGCAGATGTAGACGTAGCAGAAGAACAGATGAAGCGAACAGTCGTGCGAACGGTCCCCAAAAACCTTATTCGTCCTCGCTCGTGCAAGCCTTCAAGGACGAGGGTTCCAGAGGCCTGCTCTCCTGGTGTAGTCATACACGCGTCTCGTTGGGATGGAGATCGCCAGAGACATCAACAAAACTATGGAGTTCTTTATGTGTTTGTCTGTCGTAGAGAGTCTAGCGTATGGAGATCAGTGCTAGAACCAGTGCTTTGTTCTTCTTAATAGGAAAAACGAAGAGGCCAGGATAGTGTTAACTGCAGCCATTACTCAATTGTAACCGTAGCTATTAGTCACTAGTAACCTGTAGCCATTACTCAATAGTAACCGCAGTCATTAGTCACTAGTAACCGCACTGTTACTATCGTCCGTTCGTTAATGCCATTTACTACGAGTCGGTGCGTTTTGATTTTTGAATAGATAAAGAAAAATATGCACGCACCCGACACGCCTGCGTACGCGCGCACACGCACCTGCACCGCACCGCTGAAGGATCTAGACCCGCCATTATATATTAATGGAGTATTTTGGTGACTAATGACAAATCTACATATGAGACTAACACTTTTATCGTTATACTTATTGTGTAGTCTCAAATGGATAAAGAGGTGAAAATTAATAAGGTATGCATTCTTAATGACAAATCCTCAAATGAGAATAACACTAATATTTGTTATATCATGTCTAATCTCGGCTTGCATACAAAAGGAAAAATCCAAAGAGGTATACATTCATATTGATAAATCTATTTGTAAGACTAACACTCTTATTTTTATATCTTGATTAGTCTCAGCTTGGATATAAAAAGAAAAATCCAAACAGGTATGTATCTATTAATGACAAATTTATTTGTGAGACTAATAATTCTAATGATTATCTATTGCTTAGTATCATTTGGATATAAAGAAGAAAATATAAGAGGTATGCATTTTACTTTATTTATATATATAGTTGTTTTCCTCGGATCCAAAATATAGGTTGAACTTCACCAAAAGATTAACTTGGATATGTGCATATATTTTCATTATACATTTGTGTATGAACACATTTAGGGGGAATTCATTCTATATTTTGTGGTTTCATTAGTATTGATCCATATTCTCTTTCCACATATATTAAGGATATTTACTTTGAAACATATCTTTGAATATATCTAACTTGTGTAGTTAATATATTCATATAAGTATATACAACTTGTGTAGTTTGTATACACTCATAGTTAGTATATATAACTTGTATAGTTCATATATACTCAAAGTATATACAACTTGTGTAGTTCGTATATACTCTTGGTATATATATATATAACTTGTGTAGTTTATATATACTCTTATGTGAGTATATAAGACTTGTGTAGTTCATATATGCTCGCATATCCTAACATTCAATTATTTGCTATTAAAGTGGTTGTCATCAATTACCAAAGAGGGAAAGATTGTGGTATCTTGTCCCAACCATTATGAGTTAATGGTATGTCATGGTAATTAATGATAATCATATTGTGGAACTAACGTTTCTCCTTAAGTTGGATGAATAGGTTGAGTTCCATGTGATTGGAGACTTTGGATGACATCATGTGTTGATTGTCATCAAGTCAAGGATTGGGATAATAGAAATCATCATGTGTTGATGATGTTCAAGATAAGATCTCGAAGTGACGAAGATCATCATGTGTTGATGATATTGAAGAAAAGAAAATCATAGTGTGTCGATGATGTTCAAGATAAGGAGATGATCATGGGTTGATCATCAAGTTAAGTGAAGACCCATCATGTGTTGATGAAGATCAAGTGAAGAGTGCATCATGAGTTGATGCATATCAAGACTTGGGATGGAAGATGTCATCATGTGTTGATGAGCATCAAGTCAAGAACCCATACTTGAAGCGAGAATGTGCGCCATCAAGCTTCAAGTGGTTGCGTAAGGCAAAGGTATGGCTAGCTAGGGCTAAGGATGTATTCCTAGTCTTTTACCGGTCTCGGTGTTTGGTTGGGAGACCGGATTGCTAGTATAGGTTGTCATACTATTAAGAGGGGTCTTGACTAGTAGCTTGAGTTAGTCATGTGTTGATAGCTCGTTGTGCTTGCTGTAGCTCTCTTTAACATGTTGCCTATATTTGCAAATATATTTTACAAATAGTTGAGGCTCATGGTTAATCCTTGTAGCATGTGACTTTAGTTTGCGAATGTGTTTTGCAAACGGTTTAAGTCTATTTACCTTATTCCTTGTGGTGTGATTCTAAAAGTGTGCAAATGTGTTTTGCAACTTGATTGAGAATCTCACTTTAACCCTAGTTTGCATCGCTTGTCAACTGTGCAAATGTGTTTTGCAAATTGAGTTGAAGCGGAGTGCAATTTGTGGCTTTGATTCTAAAAGTGTGCAAAAGTGTTTTGCAACTTGTTGAGAATCTTGCCTTCTTGCTTTGAGTACATCTTGAATCAATTTGCAAATGTGTTTTGCAATTGAGTTGTTCTTTGAAGCCTTGTTTGCATGTTGCATCAATTTGGCAAATGTTTTTGCAAATTGAGTTAAAGCAAATGCAATCTGTGCTTTATCAGGAAAATCGGCTGTACCGACGTGTTATGGGAGGTTTGACCGCTCTGCGGTTTGACCTAATTTTGGTGAGGTATGACCGCACATCGGTCATTCCGATTTCTAGTTGGCGGTTGAATAAAACTAGAACCAATGCATTTTACCTCAGAGCTTTCCTTGAAAATCGGTCGTACCGCATTTGAAAAACGGTTGTACCACGATGCGGTTGTACCGATTTCTTTGTAACGGTACGTGTTTTTCAGAGAGCGTGTCTTTTCGGTTGAGTCCGAAACCCTACAATCGGTTGTACCGCGCTCCTTGAGCGGTACGACCGACCTCAACAGTTGTACCGCGTGTTGGTTGGCGGTCGTTCCGCACCGGTGCTCAACGGCTAGTTTTATAACTGTTGAAAGAGGTGCGGTCGTACCGCAACTTGGTTGGCGGTCGTATCGCTTGTGCTGTTTTTTTGGCAGACTTTTCCACAACGGCTAGTTCTTATATGTGGGCTATAAATACCCACCTTGACCGTGTGAGGAGAAGTTGCTGGTGCCCCCATTGAGTTCTATTGAGCTAAGAGCAAGCCCTCTACTCCTATTTGTGCATGTGTTGCACTTAGTGAGGTTTGAGAGGCAAATCATATTGCATGTGTTGCATTAGGTGGTGGATTTAGTATCCATTTGAGCTTTGACACTTGATTGGTTCAAGTGAGAGTTGAGTCATGTTACTCTTTGTGTTTGTCGACACCTAGACGGCGTGGAGGCGTCGTGGTCCGGTGATCTCAAGTGAAGCTTGTGAGAAGTCCCGGTGTTTGTAAGTGACTTGGTGCTCGCCATCTCTAGAGTGGAGTAAGAGCAAGCAACCCTAGTGGAGCGAGGTGTTGATACCTCGGAGAAAGGCTTAATTCGTGGAGCCGGCCTAATTGGTTTGGGTTTCCCTCAACGTGGACTAGGGGAGACCGGCAAGTCTCCGAACACCACGGTAAAACATCGCCGTGTTATCTTGTGATTTACATTCTTGAGCTCTACCATATTGCAATTTATATTCATATAATTAAGTTGCTCATTCATTGTGTATGAATGCTTGCCATGCTATGTGCTATTTACATTGCTTAAATTGAATTGCATACAAGTCTATACTTGATTGATTATTATTAATAGACTTGTATTGTTGGTGCACTTAGTTGAGCCTAGTGGATTTAGGCTTTATTTGTGTAAAACCGTATTTGTATTAGCTTCAGCATTAGAAATCGATTTTAGCGCATATAAGTTTTTAAAACGCCTATTCACCCCTCCTCTAGTCGGCCTCCTCGATCTTTTAACCGCACGGCACGGCACGGCATGGCTCGGCTCGGCTCTGCGAGCGAGCGAGCGAGCGCGCGTGTATTGGCTCTCTCCAATTTTACAAGGGGGTTACCATGTTCCACCTTTTAAAGTGGTGTAACTCCCATTCAACTCTCCATATGAGACTAAACAATTTTATCACATGCACATGGGCCTTTGGGATTTTTCAGGAATTAATTAGAATTAAAATTGGGCCTAACCCGTATTAATTCCAACAATCCTCACCAGATCCCAAGGGCACATGTCAAATGCCTTGATCCACAGTATTGTTTTGATATACCAGTGTTTCGATGGAGACCGGTTAAGGTTGAACATCCACCTAAAACATAAGCTACACTTATCCACAACTGTACAATGGACTAAGCCTTGAATTGGCAGTTTTGTGTGAATAAATTTCACTTAAGTCCTTAACTGATACTAGGCTGCCAGGCATCCCCGCGGGTTGGAGCATATAGGTCATACTCCTGGCCTATTCATGAGCTTCCTAGATATTACCCTATCTCATAGACTGTGACTAGCAGTCGGGCTCATATAGGTGTGTTCTTTTAAGACTGCTCTGTAGGACAACATTTTTGCTTAAACAAGTCACAGAACACATTAAAATAAAAATTAACCTGCCATACAGATTTAGGAGAGAATTGCATCTCCAATGGAGTGGGTCTATAAAGGTTCTCTCCTTTCAGTTAACCAATAGCTTGTTTCGCCAATCCTACTTCACCGGATCTCCGATCACATAGGATGGGTTACCACTATGGTATAACTCATGTGGGGTCTCAAACCCATCTCACTCGATGCATTGTCTATCACATTCCGTGATAAACCCTTTGTGAAGGGATCTACCAGATTCTTAGCTGTTTAGATATAATCCAAAGCTATTACTCCATATTTTCTCATTTTCCTGACAGATTTTAGTCTTCTCTTCACATGTCTTGATGCCTTCATATTATCCTTAGAACTGTTCACTTTGACTATCACAGTCTGATTGTCACAATTCA
Source organism: Ampelocalamus luodianensis (assembly GCA_036346255.1). Lineage (NCBI taxonomy): Eukaryota > Viridiplantae > Streptophyta > Magnoliopsida > Poales > Poaceae > Ampelocalamus > Ampelocalamus luodianensis. The sequence goes on from CM070628.1 coordinate 11,404,999, forward strand.
TCAGAATAGCCGGTACCGGTTTTTCAACCACCGGCAAATCCATCAAGAGCTCACAAAGCCATTCGGCTTCAACAGTGGTAGTATCTAATGCTATGAGTTCTGCTTCTATTGTTGACCTTGTTAAGATGGTCTGCTTGCAAGACTTCCATGAAATAGCGCCACCTCTAAGTATGAAAAATATATCCACTTGTGGCCTTAATCTCATCAGCATCAGATATCCAGTTTGAATTGCTATAACCCTCCAATACCCTAGGGCACCCAGTATAGTGAATGTCATAGCTGATAGTACCCTTTAGATAACGCATTACCCTCTCAAGAGCATGCCAATGATCATCTCCCGGATTAGAAACAAAACGGCTTAGTATGCTCACATAGCAAACGAGATGTCAGGCCTGGTAGCGCTAGCTAAATACATGAGTGAACCAATTATCTGAGAATATCTCAATTGCTCTCTGGCTATTCTCTGATTCTTTCTAAGCAACATGCTAGGATCATAAGGTGTCGGTGAGGGTTTGCAATCGCTATAGCCAAAACGACTCAGAACCTTTTCCACATAATGGGATTGCAACAATGTAATCCCACCGTCATCACCTCTCAACAGCTTGATGTTCAAAATAACATCAGCTACTCCCAGATCTTTCATCTCAAAATTCTGAGACAAGAAATCATTGACCTCCTTAATCACATTAAAGTTGGTCCCAAAGATCAGTATGTCATCAGCATACAGACATAGAATGACTCCCTCGCCCCTACCATGGCGATAATACACACATCTGTTTGCTTCATTCACAATAAAACCTGCAGATGTTAAAGTTCTGTCGAATTTTTTATACCACTGCTTAGGTGCTTGTTTAAGACCATACAAATATTTCAACAACTTGCACACCTTTCCTTCTTGATCATCTACTACAAATCCATCTGGCTGTTCCATGTAAATTTCCTCGTCCAACTCTCCATTTAGGAAAGCTGTCTTAACATCCATCTGATGAACGAGAAGACCGTGTGAGGCAGCCAGAGATAGTAGTACTCGAATAGTGGTCAATCTAGCCACAGGTGAATAAGTATCAAAGAAATCTTCGCCTTCCTTTTGGGTATAACCCTTCGCTACAAGATGTGTCTCGTACTTCTCGATAGTACCATCAGGCCTAAGCTTCTTTTTGAGCACCCACTTACATCCTACAGGTTTACAATCATAAGAACACTCAGTGATCTCCTAAGTTCCATTAGAGATAATGAAATCCATTTCACTACAGACTGCTTCCTTCCAGTATTCCGCATCTGGAGAAGTATATGCTTCAGAAATGGTACTTGGACTATCATCCACAAGGTACACAATGAAATCAGGACCAAAAGACTTTGTAGTCTTTTGTCTTTTACTCTTTTTCAGAGTTTCATTGTCTTCCTCCTCAGAAATTTGCTCAGGGGTTTGCTCAAAATATTCCATTGGAATGACAGTTTCAAGAGTTGTATCAGGCTCCTGACTCGATGAACTAGGCATATCTTGCTGGACCGCGGGAAGGCTACGATAGCACAAACAAAAATTTACCGCGCAACCAAGGAACCACAGCAAGTAATAGATCACGAGATTAACACTAGACGCGCCGACTTGTAGCGGAAGTAGAGCCGATGTAGCGAGTTGAAGCAGTCGTGGTCGTACTTGACGCGCGCCTTCTCCTCCTACTCCGATGAACGTCGTGAGTCGCGGATCGTCCTAGTGCTGATGCTTCGCAACAACACCTCCAAGGTATCCACACGTACAGGCAGGGACACCACGCGTAGGAGTGCTAACGCCGACGGCGTGGTTGAGGAGAGCGTGGCTATTAGGGTTTCGAGATTTCTTCCAAAAGGATTGATCGATCCCTCACCCCATGCCACCGCCCCTCTATATATAGGCATCATTAATGGGTTCCGACCAGGAGGCCCATTAGGAACTCGTGGCCTATAAAAATTCGGATCACCATCCAAATCAAACCCTAGCCCTTTAAGTGTGTAATCAGTTGTGACTCGGAAACTCTTTCCCGATCACGAGTCGTCAGCGGTACCTAGCAGCACATAACGATTCCCGAACACACACATAATATATCGGACGATCCTTAATGCAATATGATCTACGACCAGGTCCTTATCACTTTCGACTAGCTCGTACTTAGTCACGATCAGTTCATAATTAGTTACAACCAGTTCGCAACTCCTTACGACCAGTTAGTATCTAACTACAACCAGTTTGTAACTCCTTACGACCAGTTGGTGATTATGTTCGAATAGTCTTCGACTAGGTCGCATCTCCATACGACTTTGACCAGTCTACGACCTCGGCCAGTCTACGACTTCAAAAACTAAACGACCTGCTTGTGTATTCTCCCTTTGCCTTACGACATCTGGTTGAACTCCAGGTGAGATAAAATGTCATCCATGGACTGTTCAATACTTTCTCGATCAAGTGTCGAATAACTTCATGTGGTCGACACTTCGATCACTAGTGGCATGGCCATGCACTTTCTTTATTCGACCACAGCGAGGGGTCCAGAGATATCTCTCTCGTTATATTAGGAGGGGCAAATCCCATATCCGACCAGTCACACTCCTCCGCATGTTTCATAGCATACCCGAAAGCTACCTTTATAACTATCCAGTTACGGAGTAGCGTTTGGCAACCCCTAAGAGTGCTATTACACATGTAGGAAACCATACTGATCTCAGGTCTAAGGATTATACATCATCATTGCTTGAGACCAACTAACGATACATAGAATCATAACAATCTCAATAGTGTCTCAAGGTGGGTTTTATCCAACACTATGTTCTCTAACATGTGTCCACATTATTGATTCGATATCTCTATATCCATGACCGGTGAAACATGGTCATCAATCAATACATGTATCGAAATGTAGAGTCACCGGTGTTCACCAAAGTGACATTCGACCAGGGATACTTTTAGAACGACATCATATAAGATAAAGAGTTTCACCAACAAGTCACATACTCATTGATCTATATAACTAATGATTCATTCAAGGAACAAAATAACATATTATCAAATGTTATGAACATAATGAAATATAATCATCTCTATGATTGCCTCTAGGGCATATTTCCAACATATCTTTCATCAAAAAGATATCCTCAAAGAATATAGTATCTTTGGATTCCATAATTGTACCACATGCACGTCAGGTACTCTAGATTTCACCACTAGAAATCTATATCCAACGCTATGGTGAACATAGCCTAGAAAGGCACAATCCACGGTTTTTGATCCAAGCTTATGCTTTTTGGAAATTGGCACATTGACTTTAGCCAAACAACACCAAGTGCGCAAGTATGAAAGTGATAGTCTTTTCTTCTCCCATTGTTCATATGGGGTTATCTCTTTATTCTTTGTGGGAATCCTATTTAGGACATGACCTGAAGTCAATATAGCCTCCCCCCACCATGCTTTGGAAAGACCCGCTGTTTCTAACATAGCGTTAACCAAATCAGTTAGAGTGCGGTTCTTTCTTTCAACAACCCCGTTTTGACTAGGGTGAATAGGGAGGCGTCCTCTCATGGATTATACGATATTCCTCACAGAACAAATTGAACTCATTAGAAAAGTACTCGCCGCCACGATCAAACCTAACCCTTTTGATTTTCTTTTCAAGTTGGTTCTCAGCTTCTGCCTTATAGATTTTAAAGTAGTGAAGAGCTTCATTGTCAAACCCAGGAGCGAAGGATCCCGAATTCTCTATGTTCATACACTAGTCCAGGATTTCCAGTGTACACAGTCTAACAAAAATGAATAACACAATCATATCACAGAATTGTAAATAGCATTAAATAAAGTAATTGTTTAATACAAACGAGTCTGAACAACTTTAACAAATACCAAATGAATAACACAGCGGAAGCATAACAATATATGGGAGCCACACGATGGGCCACAGGCAATCGTCTGGGTCGAGGGCCTACTCGTCCTGGTCCTCACCGTCGGGGAAAAAGTCTTCTCCTGAATAAAATTTATTCAGCAAGAGTGAGCACTACTACCGTGCTCGCAAGCTACACCCAATATGGAATGTAAATGCATGCATAAGGTAATCAAGTGATTGAGGCAGGGGTTATTTTGCATAAACATCATTTTCAAGTTAAATACCTATATTAATTTCCAAGGCCATTTTTATATTAAAACTAAAATCATATTTGATAATGTCAATGTGATAACATGGATAACCTCCAAAGAATGAGTGAAGGATACCCTCCTAACACTTGGCTTCCCGCCCAACTTTTCTCAAGGATTAACCATCCTCAGACAATTGATAAAACAGTTTTAAAACCAAAAACAATTCTAACTTTAAGTGGCCTTGCTAGCATGTCCATGACCGCGAACGCGGCGATTCGAATAGTTTCTACTCTGCAGAGTTTGTACAACTTTACCCACACGAGATGACATGCTCATTATGTCGGCCAATTCTCGCTTCCGAAGGTGTGCAACTGAGCATTTATCATGAGGCCTTTACAATGTTCTGTCCTAGTGTAGTTATGCCAGCTAAGGTTTCACCCCTTTGGACTAACCGTCCTCCGGAAGTCCCCTCTTGCGCCAGGTGGGAATAAAAAGTCTAACCGACACCCACACGATCAACATGACACAATTACACTAAAACATTACAGGTTAATTAGCCAAATCCTGCCCATACAGGACATGTGGTAGTACGGTTAGGTGTAGCAAATAGCGGCTCAAAGACCGGTCCTCAATTGACTTGGGCCACTTACCGACAAACCCTGGGCCTTAATCTTAACCAGATTAAACCCGTGCATAAACCTGCACCCACCATTCCAACCAATTCACCCGAGTCCAAACCCATTTTTGATTTGATTTAGAGTAAAAACCCTCTTTATAAACTCATGTGGTAAAACAATACCACAATTTCGAATTTGGAACAATTTTATAATAGATTTGGCTAAACCTTCCCAAATTCATAAGTGTGAACTATGTCCAGGCTAAGCATTTGACTAATTTTGATAATATCTTGTCTATGGTGTCAAGGTATTCATGTACAATATCCAAATTGGCCATACAATGGAACATATGAGTAACTATATATAAAACAGGACATTGAAACATTTGTATAAACATATGCATGCATTAAATAATTTAAAAGCTGAAAATAACTTTAAAATATTGGGGGCAATATGGTCAATGGTGTAACTTACCTTCGTTGATGTCCTAGAAGTCTAAGTCTTCGAACTCTCCGGAGTCGTCGAAGTCTAAACGCGAAAATACGACAAATTCAAATTCAAATTCAAATTCAAATAAATTCAAAAACTCAGCTCAAATTAACTCCAAATTGAAATAATTTGGTTTAGTTAGCTAGATTATAATTTTATACAAATTTTGCAACTTGAATCACCCAATTTGGAGTTCAGATGCAAAAGTTATGAATTTTTGAAGTTTGAATCCTTTTTAAAACCTAAATTCTGATTTTATTAGATTTTCTGATTTATTTTTCTAAAGGAAAATCAGATTATTGCGCATGATGACATCACCGAGGGGAAAATGATTTCCGGTCGATTTATTTTCTAAAGAAAAATCGCAGAGTCACTGACATGTGGGCCCCTCGTGTCATAGACACGGCTCACGGTGGGCTAATCCCACCGAGCCTTGAGATTCGGCTGCGGTGGACTGTGCCGCTCTGGCGTGTGCGTGGGCGCTGACATGGCGCCACATCGGAGGACACATATGCAAGGGAGTGAGGTGGCGCTGAGATGGCCGAGCCACGTCGGCGAAGGCGGCGCCGGCGCGGGGACCGAAGGTCGCCGGCGTTGTGATGTCCGGCGGTGTCCGGCGAGGATACCAAAAGAGAGAGGGAGGGACAACGAATGTGATGCGCTCACCCACACGTCGAGAGGAGGTCGTAGGCGGCCGACGGCGTGGAGAAGGCGGTGGCGCAGGTACGATCGTCGACGAAGTAGGGGTTCCGGTGATCCTCCGGTGGAGTGGGTGCGCGCACCGGGGTCGCGGGGAGGCGGCGATGGCGATGGAGGCGTCGGCGGGGACGAAGCTTCAACGACAGCGGCACAATCGGCGGCGAAAGCATGCGTCTTGGCGGCGACGAAAACTCTGATTCCGGCGACGCTGGGGCGTGTGAGAAGGAGTGAGTGAGGGGGAAAGGTGGAGGAGGAGAAGAGGCTCGCAGGGCTTCCTTTTATAGGGTGAGGGGAGCTCTGGAACGGCGGGGCGTGCGGCGGCGGTTTCGGCTAGAACGTGCGCGTGAAGAGGGGAACAAGGGAGGAGTGGGGGCGACGTGAGGTGGCGGAGCCGTTGCGCACGACCACGTGAGGAGTGGATGAGCAGGATGCGGGGAACTCGGAGCTCCATTGACTCGGTCATGGCGGTGGTTGCGCGAGGCGCCGCGGAGAAGAAGGGGAGGAGGAAGAAAGAACACGGGCCGTTGGATTTTGATCCAACGGTCACGATCATTTGTGGTGACGTGGAGAAAGTGGGGCGCAGACGGCTGTTGGATGTTGATCCAACGGTCAGAAGAGGAGGAGAGAGAGGAAAACGCGTGGGTGTTTGGTGCCCGTCCGATTTGAATCGGACGGTGGGAGAGAGGGAGAAGCGGGCGCGGACGTGTGGGCTGGAGTGGGCCGCGTGCGGGAGGAGGTTTGGGCCGGAGCTTTAGGTTTCGGCCCAAACTGAGTTTTGATTTTCTTTTTGATTTCTCAATTGTTTTAATTCTGATAATTCAAATAAGCTTTAGTAATTAGCAAAATAATTCCAAAAATTATGAAAAAATTCACAGAAATTCCCATACTCTTTCTGGACTTAATAAAATTATTTCCAACTCAATGTTGGCTTTTAATTTTGCAAATAAATTTGTTTTGACTTTAAAATAATTATAAAAAACATTTAAAAACTCCAAAAAATTCCACCATAAATAAATTTAAATTTTTATTGAAATTTGAAAATTGGGCTGTTACAAACCTACCCCCCTTAAGGGAATCTCGACCCGAGATTCAGGCTTGGTCAGCAAACAGGTCGGGATAGTTGGTCTTGAGGTCTTCTTCTTTTTCCCATGTGGATTCACTTTCCGGATGATGACTCCACTGTACCTTGTATGATCGGATGATCCTGCTCCTAGTAACACGTTCCGTGACATCTAGAATCTTGATGGGTCATTCCACATAGGTGAGGTCTTCTTGGAGATCACAGCTTTCCAGGAGGGTGTGGTCTTCTGGCACTCGGAGACATTTCTTCAACTGGGACACATGGAAGACATTGTGCACTGCTGACAAGGTTTCTGGCAGCTCAAGCTGATATGCTACTTCACCTCTTTTGGCTAGGATCTTATATGGCCCTACAAATCTGGGTGCAAGTTCTCCTTTCGTCCGAAATCTTCTTACTCCTCTGAGTGGAGTAACTCTGAGATAAACAAAGTCTCCTACCTCAAAGTTTAAATCCCTCTGACGGTTATCAGCATAACTCTTTTGTCGGGTTTGTGCCACTCTCAGATGTTCTCTTATGGCTTTTACCTTACTTTCAGCATCTTTGATTAACTCAGGTCCAAAGAGATGATGTTCTCCTACTTCATCCTACAGAAGTGGAGTTCGGCATTTTCTTCCATACAAAGCTTCAAATGGGGTCATTTGCAAATTGGCTTGGTAGCTATTGTTATACGAGAATTCTGCATACGGCAAATTCTTGTCCCAACTTTGTCCAAAGTCTAGGGCACAGGCTCGGAGCATGTCTTCAAGGACTTGATTGGTGCGTTCCGTCTGGCCATCTGTCTGAGGATGATAGGTTATACTGAAATTGAGTTGGGTCCCTAAGGCTTCATGCAGACTTTGCCAGAATCTTGAGGTAAACTGGGAACCTCTATCGGATACAATCTTTTTGGGCACTCCGTGTATACAAACAATCCTGGCCACATATAACTCTGCCAACTGACTGCTTCTGTACGTGGTCTTGACGGGGATGAAATGAGCTACTTCGGTCAACCGATCAATTACCACCCAGATAGAATCATATCCTGATTGGGTCCTAGGGAGTCCGGTGATGAAGTCCATGCCGATTTCTTCCCACTTCCATTCTAGAATTGGTAGTGGCTGCAACAATCCAGCTGGTCTCTGATGTTCTACCTTAACTCGCTGACACACATCACAGCGGGCGACAAACTCAGCAATTTCTCGCTTCATGCTGACCCACCAGTATTTCTCCTTCAGATCCTGGTACATCTTGGTGCTTCCGGGGTGAATGGAGTAGGGCGATTCATGAGCCTCCTTCAGAATCGACTGTTTTAACTCCTGTTGGTCAGGTACACAAATGCGGTTCCCAAACCATACGGTTCCTTGTTCATCTTCAGCGAATCCTGGAGCCTTGCCTCTTTGCCTATTTTTCTTGATCTCCTTGATGTCTTCATCTTCTAGCTGTTTTTCTCTAATCTGACCTTGAAGAGGTGGTTGTACTTCCAAGGCATTCACACAACCTTGACTAACAATCTCCAAGTTTAGACGCTTCAATTCTTCATGTAGTTCTGGCTGATCTTTCTGCACCATCATGGTACTACAATATGCCTTTCTGCTCAAGGCATCTGCAACTACATTTGCTTTGCCCGGATGATAGTGAATTCTAAGATCATAATCTTTTATCAATTCTAACCATCTCCTTTGCCGCAGGTTCAGTTCTGCCTGTGTGAAGATGTATTTCAGACTCTTGTAGTCCGTGAAAATCTCACAGCGATTACCAATGAGATAATGCCGCCAGATCTTCAAAGCATGCACAATCGCTGCTAACTCAAGATCATGTGTCGGATAATTCTCTTCATGTGAGGACCCCAATTTATTTGGCTTGTAATGCTTAACCAACCACCTGGTCCTAGCAGCACAAATCAAATAAACTGATCCTCGAGATATGTATACTTCCCAGAAAGCAGTATACACACCTCGGTACAAAATTAGACATCAATTCCATTCCAAACATAGAGTCCAAACACAACACTACCAAACGGAAGATAAACAAATAGTAGAGTTATTACAGACAAAGGCCGATGTGCCACAAGATACATAAATAACGAGTAAAGAAGTCGCTGAAGCAAAGTGCCATAAGATGGCTATAAACAAAGCCAATCGCGTGCCTCCAACCCACAAGGCATCCGACAGGACCGCCAAGTCTAGTCGCCCACGAAACGGCAACACTGACTCACAGTGAGGCCCTTGGGGCTCACCTTCTTCCTCTCGCAACAAAAACATTAAGCGAGCACCGAGTACAAAGATTGTCTTTGTACCCGCAAGACTGACGTGTGAACTAACAGACCTATTCATATGCTACATGCAGGCTTGTTTAGTGGAGGCCATATGTTTCATTTGCATAAAGCCAATTTTCATTTGTAATAATATAATACAGTTTAAAGGCAAGTTTGCAATTCATTTTTAAGATTGAAATAACAGTAAGGATATTAATAACAAAAGCGAAAGATAAACAACCTAGAAGTGACTATCCCAATAGTCACCCCAACAATAGCACGAATCCCATATTCGTACCACCCATCAAGTTTTAATTTAAATGTTGTAGTCTAGTTCTTGGGGGGCGTATCCGAGCGTGTCCATAACCTAGGACGAGGCTATTCGAATAGTTTTAACCCTGCAGGGGTGTACCAATGTACCCACACTTGCATCGCCTTTAAGCCAAAACACACTTAGAAGGTATCTTTGTACGGCTAAGTCCTACGAGACTTTTTCCAATATTGTGTATTAACTACGAGCCGCTCGTATGGATAGAAATCCATACGCTTACATGGTAAAGCCGAAAAGGCAACTACCCACTCAGATAAAGCTTTTGGACAACTACCATGCTCCCACCTCCATCCCTCCCTGCGACCTCCTGCGACCGGAGCCAATACACGCCAAAGTACTAGGTCAAGAGAGGTCCCATATACTCTAGTGTGGTTAGCACGCAAAATGCTCAGATCTGATGGCGCAAGTAACTCGGTCCTTAATCGACTCTGCACCTTTCCAAATACACCCAACAAATCACACCAGTCTTACCATTGTGCCCAAGTCTAAATCATTTTTGTTTTCATTTTTAATTTTGCAATTAAACATAGCAGAAATGCTAAAACATAAAGTTATAGTAAATTTTGTGTGATCAAGGTTACCGACTAAGTCGATAACCGCCCATTTCTACCGATACTAAGCATGTCTAAGCAATTTGACCGGATCTACTAAGTGACAAGAGACCATCCAATGACCTCTAATCACAAAGAAATAACCTAGGCTCAGTAGTAGAGACCAATATTTTGTCTACAGGATATGCACTACTGATTTAACTAATCAATTTAACACAAATTAAGCAATGCATACATACAAATTGAAACAAAATATTAGACTTTAAAATACGGGATTATCATGATCAAACGCTTGCTCGGCTGCTGTTGCTCAATTTGTTGCGAGGGTCGTTCTCGTGGTTGCCGCAAATATCGAATCCTAACGATTGAACAAAACAAATGAATAAGAACGAATAACACGACCAAACTCAAACATACAACAATAACAAAACACACTAAACTTTTCACAGCAGCCTAAGCATGATATAACAAAATTTCAGAAACAGAGAACAATTCATTTTAAGTTATTAAGAATTTTCTATGAATTTCCTAAGCTAAAAACACAACAAGTCACTAGTTAATTACTTAACAAATTTTCATGAACAGAAACAGAATCTAAAACCTAACCTGATAATTAGCACACTAAAAATGAAAATTTACAGAGTTGGTTTTACTGGATTTAGACAATTATTGATAGAGATATGAATTTTCTAAATTGGAAAGTACATAATACACCAATTATTCAATAGCCAGATTCTAGCTAACAGAAACATGGTTGAAACTAATTTTAGTAAATAGTACATTTAAAATGAAAATTAACAGCACTGGTTTCATGCAATTTGGATAAAAATTGAATTAGTTATGCATTTTCTAGGTTTAATTGAATTAACAGAGCAACAGAAAAGCATTACAGATTTACTAAAGCATTTAATCCTTTTTCTACCCACAGCCAACTAACCCCAGACACTGACAGGCGGGCCCAGCGAAAATGCTAACCAGAACAGCCCGCCCGCCGAAGGTGACGTCGAAGGCGTATTCTAAGAATACGTCTTCGGCTTATCAAGGTGTACTTCTAACATATACACACGAGAAATACGCTTCCGACAGAGAAAACGTATAACCGAGCTACACAACCCTAATCGACAAGATGGACCCACATGGCGTTGACTAAGAGAAAACATAACGGGTGGATTAAAGGATTTCTAAACGCGATTAAACAGAGAGGCCCACAAGTCGAGACTCGCTAAACAAGATTAGCGCTAAACTAACTCCACCGGCGCTCACCGGCGCAAGACGGGACGGCGCGCGCGCCGCAAGAATCGAACTTGCTAACGGAGGGTTTCGGCGAGTGAGTGATACCTTCGGTTCGCGAAGATCTCACGAACTCGATGACGGTGACGCGACCACGGGGATGCCGCGCGCGGTGGCGCGAACGGAGGCGAGAAGAAGATGCGCTCGCGAGAGGAGGCGACAAGCTTCTAGAAGACTCGGAAGGTGCGCACAAGCCGCCTCAACACCGTGAGCAAGAAGCACACGATAATGCCGACGAAGAAGGCTCGAGGTGGCCGGAATTTCCACGCGCGAAACCGAGCTTGAAGAAGAATTGGTCGCACGCCCGCAACGATGCACAAAAGGCGTAAACAAGCCCACCGTTAGATTGAGGCATCGATGCGATCCTAAGGGACTAGTTGGCGGAGCTAGAAACTCACCGATCACAAACGAGCTCGCGGGGTGAGATCGCCGGAGGCGAGACGACGATATCGCTTCGGTGATCCACCGACGCCAAGGACCCGGTTGGGCAAAATGGAGGCGGCGTCGGCGTGGATCACGGTGGTGTGGTTGCAGAATCAAAGGCGGCGCTTACGGCGCGCGCTTACGTCCTCTTCACGCCAAACAGAAGCGCCGAGAAAGTGAGAGCGAAGGAAACGATGAATGAATGAGTGCGGTGAGGTTATAAAGCTCGCGATGCTCCACGGACGGACACGAGGGCAAATAGGTGGCGCGGCGAGGCACGTGGCACCCATGCGCGAACGCCGCGAGCTCGGTGAGGTGCGGAGAAGACGAGGCGAATCGGCGGTAGGGTCCACGTCGGCCGACGGACGGCGGTGCGAATCGGTGGTTTGACTCGATCAAGAACGCACCGACCGCTGGATCCAAATGGACTACCGAGATTAGTGTATGCATTCGGACAGTCGGTTCGCAAGACGCGGCGTGGATCGCTCGATTTGCATCGGACGGTCACGATCGATTGGACTCGGCGGTGCGATTAGTTGACTCGACCGAGTCCATTAGTGCGGATCGGACTCGAGCCCAAGTGTGGTTCGGGCCCGACAAACAAGTTTTTTAATTCGATTTAAAAGACAAAGAGGTTTTGGGAAATTTTTAGAGATAGCTCCAGGGCTCCAAAAAATTCGAAATTTGTATGGAAGCTACTTGAGACAGATATCAACCTTGCATAAATTTTCCAGAACTTTTTATGCAATGAAAAGTTCTGCAGAAAATTCACAAGCATGCTGACCTAGGGTTTGACCAGATTTTCAACTAGCTTGACTTGGCCATTTGAAATAGCAAATAAAATCTAAAAATTGTGAAATAATTCAGGGAGGTAGATAGGATGATCAAGATGATAGGAAAATAATTTCAGAGGATGATCACAAGTTTGAAGGCTAATAATTTGATGACAACAATTTCCAAACACAAGAGTTAACTTCTAGAAAATTGGAAATTGCTAGGGAAAATTTGGAAGACTTCCAATTGATTTGAAGAGACAACAAAAGTTTTTATTTCTCCTCAAAATTTACATTTGAAATACAAACCCTAAGTTAGGGCTGTTACACTTCATGTGGCCTCAACTGCCTGGATGCATAAGCCACTACTTTGCCTTCCTGCATTAGCACACATCCGAGACCTTGTCGGGATGCGTCGCAGAAAATCTCGAAATCTTTACGGATATCTGGTAAGACTAGCACAGGTGCTGAAACTAATCTCCTCTTCAGGTCTTGGAAACTTTCTTCACAGGCATCTGTCCATTCAAACTTCTTTTCCTTCTTCAGAAGTTGGGTCATGGGTCTTGCAATCTTAGAGAAATTTTCAATGAACCTGCGGTAATAACCTGCTAGTCCAAGGAAACTTCTTACTTCTGTGACTGTCCTGGGTTGCTTCCAATTCGTTACCGCTTCAACCATGGCAGGGTCTACTGCAATTCCTTCTGCTGACACAATATGTCCAAGTAATGCCACTTGACTTAGCCAGAATTCGCTCTTGCTGAATTTGGCATAAAGCTGGTGCTCTCTGAGCTTGTCCAGAATCATTCTGAGATGCTTCTCATGTTCCTCTTCATCCTTTGAGTAGATGAGAATATCATCGATGAACACAACCACAAACTTATCCAAGAATTCCATGAATACTTTGTTCATCATATTCATGAAGTAAGCGGGGGCGTTCGTCAAACCAAACGACATCACTGTAAATTCATACAATCCATATCTGGTGGTGAAGGCTGTCTTCGGAATATCTTCTGGTCTGATCTTTAGTTGGTGATAGCCGGATCTCAGATCAATCTTCGAGAAGACACTTGCTCCTTTCAGCTGATCAAACAGATCAATCTTCTCTTGAATAAAATTTATTCAGCAAGAGTGAGCACTACTACCGTGCTCGCAAGCTACACCCAATATGGAATGTAAATGCATGCATAAGGTAATCAAGTGATTGAGGCAGGGGTTATTTTGCATAAACAACATTTTCAAGTTAAATACCCATATTAATTTTCAAGGCCATTTTCATATTAAAACTAAAATCAGATTTGATAATGTCAATGTGATAACATGGATAACCACCAAAGAATGAGTGAAGGATACCCTCCTAACACTTGGCTTCCCACCCAACTTTTCTCAAGGATTAACCATCCTCAGACAATTGATAAAACAGTTTTAAAACCAAAAATAATTCTAACTTTAAGTGGCCTTGCTAGCATCCCCATGATCGCGGACGCGGCTATTCGAATAGTTTCTACTCTGCAGAGTTTGTACAACTTTACCCACACGAGATGACATGCTCATTATGTCGGCCAATTCACGCTTCCGAAGGCGTGCGACTGAGCATTTATCATGAGTCCTTTACAATGTTCTGTCCTAGTGTAGTTATGCCCGCTAAGGTTTCACCCCTTTGGACTAACTGTCCTCCGGAAGTCCCCTCTTGCGCCAGGTGGGAATAAAAAGTCTAACCGACACCCACACGATCAACATGGCACAATTACACTAAAATATTACAAGTTAATTAGCCAAATCCTGCCCATACGGGACGTGTGGTAGTACGGTTAGGCGTAGCAAATAGCGGCTCAAAGACCGGTCCTCAATTGACTTGGGCGACTTACTGACAAACTCTGGGCCTTAATCTTAACCAGATTAAACCCGCGCATAAACCTGTACCCACCATTCCAACCAATTCGCCCGAGTCCAAACCCATTTTTGATTTGATTTAGAGTAAAAACCCTCTTTATAAACTCATGTGGTAAAACAATACCACAATTTCAAATTTGGAATAATTTTTTGATTTATTTTTCTAAAGGAAAATCAGATTATTGTGCATGATGACATCAGCGAGCGGAAAATGATTTCCGGCCGATTTATTTTTCTAAAGAAAAATCGCGGAGTCACTGACATGTGGGCCCCTCGTGTCATAGACACGGCTCACGGTGGGCTAATCCCAACGAGCCTTGAGATTCGGTTGCGGTTGACTGTGCCGCGCTGGCGTGTGCGTGGGTGCTAACATGGCGCCACATCGGAGGACACATATGCAAGGGGGTGAGGTGGCCGAGCCACGTCGACGCGGCGTCGGCGCGGGGACCGAAGGTCGCCGGCGTTGTGATGCCCGGTGGTGTCCGTCGAGGATACCAAAAGAGAGAGGGAGGGACAACGAATGTGATGCGCTCACCCACACGTCGAGAGGAGGTCGGAGGCGGCCGGCGGCGTGGAGAAGGCGGCGGCGTAGGTACGGTCGTCGACGAAGTAGGGGTTCCGGTGATCCTCCGGTGGAGTGGGTGCGCGCACCGGGGTCGCGGGGAAGCGGCGATGGCGATGGAGGCGTCGGCGGGGACGAAGCTTCAACGACGGCAGCGCAATCGGCGGCGAAAGCTTGCGGCTTGGCGCGACGAAAACTCTGATTCCGGCGACGTTGGGGCGTGTGAGAAGGAGTGAGTGAGGGGGAAAGGTGGAGGAGGAGAAGAGGCTCACACGACTTCCTTTTATAGGGTGAGGGGAGCTCTGGAACGGCGGGGCGTGCGGCGGCGGTTTCGGCTAGAACGTGCGCGTGAAGAGGGGAACGAGGGAGGAGTGGGGCGACGTGAGGTGGCGGAGTCGTTGCGCACGACCACGTGAGGAGTGGATGAGCAGGATGCGGGGAACTCGGAGCTCCATTGACTCGGTCATGGCGGCGGTTGCGCGAGGCGCCGCGGAGAAGAAGGGGAGGAGGAAGAAAGAACACGGGCCGTTGGATTTTGATCCAACGGTCACGATCATTTGTGGTGACGTGGAGAAAGTGGGGCGCAGACGGTGTTGGATGTTGATCCAACGGTCAGAAGAGGAGGAGAGAGGAAAACGTGGGTGTTTGGTGCTCGTCCGATTTGAATCGGACGGTGGGAGAGAGGGAGAAGCGGGCGCGGGCGTGTGGGTGGAGTGGGCGCGCAGTGGAGGAGGTTTGGGCCGGAGCTTTAGGTTTCGGCCCAAACTGAGTTTTGATTTTCTTTTTGATTTCTCAATTGTTTTAATTCTGATAATTCAAATAAGCTTTAGTAATTAGCAAAATAATTCCAAAAATTATGGAAAAATTCACAGAAATTCTCATACTCTTTCTGGACTTAATAAAATTATTTCCAACTCAATGTTGGCTTTTAATTTTGTAAATAAATTTGTTTTGACTTTAAAATAATTATAAAAAAACATTTAAAAACTCCAAAAAAATTCCACCATAAATAAATTTAAATTTTTACTGAAATTTGAAAATTAGGCTGTTACATTCATCTTTAGTTTTAAAAAGATACACATAGCAGAACCTAGTGGAGTCATCAATCAATGTAGTGAAATATCTATTACTACCTTTTGTTAACACGCCATTCATCTCACATAGATATAAATGTATGAGTTCTAATGGTGCTAAGTTTCTTACATCCGCAGCCTTATGAGGCTTACGAGGCTGCTTTGATTGCATACAAACTT
This sequence comes from Ampelocalamus luodianensis, assembly GCA_036346255.1. Classification (NCBI taxonomy): domain Eukaryota; kingdom Viridiplantae; phylum Streptophyta; class Magnoliopsida; order Poales; family Poaceae; genus Ampelocalamus; species Ampelocalamus luodianensis. The sequence continues at coordinate 11,421,290 of CM070628.1, forward strand.
GACATTTAGAACCTTTGACAAGGGTGAATTTCGGGATTAACTCTAAACTAGCTAACCGCGTCATGCAACCAAAATTTATGTGACAAAATCGTGAATGCCCAATAGTAGTCTCATTATCACTGAAAACATGGTTCACAACATTATTACACAAATCTGAAAGAGATAGGCGGAACAAGCCTCCGCACACATAGTCTTTACCAACAAATTGTCCACACTTGGATATTACAAATTTATTGGACTCAAATACCAGTCTAAAGCCATCTCTACACAGAAGAAATCCGCTCACGAGATTCTTATTGATAGATGGCACATGATGCACGTTCTTCAGTTGCACAATCTTTTCCGAAGTAAACTTCAAATCGATCGTGTCAACACCATAAACAGTGGCATGTGACCCGTTCCCCATTAGAACAGTTGAATCCCGAGTGACCTGGTAAGAAGAAAACAATGAAATATCAGCACACACATGTATATTAGCACCAGTGTTTATCCACCAATCGGTAGATTGACATACGGAAAGAACAGTAGGTAAATTACCATACCCTGATGTTCCCGTCTCAGTAGTACCAACAACAACATTAGCAGACTTGAAATTCTGCCCTTGTTGATTCTTCCCACCCTTGCGTTGGCTGCAATCCTTAGCCCAATGACCAAGTTCACCACACACAAAGCAAAGACCATCCTTTGTGTTCTTCTTCTTCTTCTTCTTGAAACTAGTTGTTTGTGCAGTCTTGTTCTTGCCTTTAAACTTTTGAGCTTGGTTATTCTTCTTCTGCACCACATTGGCACTAGAATGTCCCTCATTACCTCTGATGTGTGTATCTTTTGCCCTCGCCTTCTCTTTAACATCAAGAGACCCAACGAGATTTTCAACAAAAAAACTCTTGTCTCTTGTGTTTCAGGGAAGTAGTAAAATTCCTCCAAGAAGGAGGAAGCTTGGCAATAATGCCTCCCACGACAAACTTATCCGGTAACACACAGTTGAAGTGCTCAAGTTCTTTAGCCATGAATTGTATCTCATGAGCCTGCTCAACTACAGAACGACCATCAACCATTCTATAGTCATGGTATTGCTCCATGAGATATAATTCACTGGCTGCATCCGAAACCCCAAACTTAGCCTCGAGTGCATCCCACATCTCTTTCTCAGTTTTAATCACCATGTATGCATTAACTAACTTCTCACCAAGAACGCTAATCACGGCACCTTTAAAAAGGTTATCAACAGCCTCGAACGCTTGCTCCTGTTCAGAAGTAAGTGTTCCTTCAGGCTTGCCACTTGCCACATGAAACACGTTCATGGCAGTTAGCCAAAACACCATCTTGGTGCACCACCTCTTGTAATTCGCACCATCGAATTCCGAGGGTTTTAGCGCAGCAGCAAAGCCAATTGATGAAAATGCCTATAATAAGGTTTTTGGATTGTTGAATACATGAGCATTTTTCGAATTACTTTAATCCAGAAATATACTAGATAAATCATTGAGAATACTAGAGCCATTTCTACACAGAACATTATAGATACACGAATTTCGAGAAAGACAGAAACTAGCATACCTACCTCAATGTTCAAGTAAACAACAGATAATAAAACTAAGTGAACGACAAATGCGAGATAGGCATACCCAGATCCAGCGGAAGGAGCAGCAGAAGCAGGAGTCTTGGTGAGGTCGTCGTTAGTCATGACGTAGTGGACGTCGTGGTAGTAGTCGTGCAGATGTAGACGTAGCAGAAGAACAGATGAAGCGAGCAATCGCGCGAACGCTCTCCAAAAACCTTATTTGTCCTCGCTCGTGCAAGCATTCAAGGACGAGGGTTCCGGAGGCCTGCTCTCCCGGTGTAGTCGTACACGCGTCTCGCCGGGATGGAGATCGCCAGAGACAGCAACAAAACTATGGAGTTCTTTATGTGTCTGTCTGTCGTAGAGAGTCTAGCGTATGGAGATTTGTCCCAGAACCAGTGCTTTGTTTCTGCAGCCATTACTGCCGTCCGTTCGTTGATGCCATTTACTGCGAGTCGGTGCGTTTTGATTTTCGAATGGATAAAGAAAAACGTGCACGCATCCGACATGCCTGCGTACGCGCGTGCGTGACGCACGCACGCACCGGCCCGGCCCGGCGAGCAAGCGAGCGAGCGAGTGAGCGCGCGTGTATTGGCTCTCTCCAATTCCACAAAAGGGTTACCATGTTCCACTTTTTAAAGTTGTGTAACTCATTCAACTCTCTATATGAGACTAAACAGTTTTAGCACATGCACATAGATCTTTGAGATTTTTTAAGAATTAATTAGAATTAAAATTGAACTTAGCCAGTATTAATTCCAATAGAGTATGTTTCCAAGATCATATCGAACAATGAGGGTGGCATGTAAGTTGAGCCGGAGGCACTTGATCATGTAAGGCGTTGAGAATTGAGATGGAAGCCACGTATATGATGTCATGCACTATGGAGTTTGGATTGGACTCGTTGTAGGGTGATCAATGCGGATAGTGTCACTGCATGCGTATCTTTCAGTTTTCTATTGGTTTCTTCAGCAACTTGCCTCAATCATGCCTTCCCAAAATGAGTGAAGTACACTTTATAGAACCCACTTTGGAGGGAAGACGTATGGACATGTAGTAGATGTAGAGTACTCCTACTTATCCGTAATAAGCTAGTGTGAAAAAACGATCACAAGAATTTTTGAATATTTTTAGGCCATTCATAAGATTATGTTTTCAGCTTACCCATCTGTTCGCCTGTTCCTGTACAAAGTACACCGACTGCCGCTCCAATTTTTCAACGGTGAAGAAAAACTGCAACTTGAGCGTTTCTACGCCACTGCTCTCCCCAAAAAAGTAATGCAAGGGGAAAGAAAGAAACAAGTCAGCAACAATTTTCAATAGAACGAAATTGATCATCCACCTAGCGGCGTGTATCCATTCGTGCATGAGCTGCTTCATCGAAGACGATCACGTGGAAGTAGACCGAGAAGCGGCAAGTCCCGGGCATCGCATTTTTCAACCCCATCGTCGTGCATTGATTTTTGATTTGATGATCCGCTAACACGTGCCGTGCATCGCCGTTTGAACCGAAAAAATGGACAGCACATGACGCGAATCCCACGTTCAGCGCTCAAACTTGCCGGGCAATTGGCTTCTCCTCCTCGTTGTCGCCGGCCTCGGCGCTAACTCTGCCGCCCGAGACGCCGCCACCGCCGCCGAGGCAGTCGAAGCGCACGCTCCCCTTAGCTGAGCCCACGGAGCCATCCGCCGGGACACCCGTCTTTTCACGCTTGGCTCTCGCCGTCGCCGCGGGCGTCGTGGAGCCTTCCGCTCCTACCTCCGCGTCCGGCGCCCTCCTCGACGCCGCCCAGAACGGCACCCTCGACGAGAACGTCCTCGCGATGAACGACGGCCACCGATCCGACCGGCCGATCCGCGCGCTCCGGGCTCCGCCGCCGTGGCCTTCCCGCACCCCCGTGCGGCGCAGGCTCTCCTCGCCTGCGGCGACCATCCCCCCGCGCACGTGCTCCGGCAGCCGCAGCGTGAACCGCTCGAGGTCGCCGTCGAGCCGCGTGGCGAGGGAGTGGCCCGTGGAGTGTGACCGCGGGAGCGGCCGCCCCGACCGTGACCGCACCGCGCGGCGCCGGCTCCCGATCCGCTCCAGCTCCATCGCCTCCCTCCTCTCCTCCTCGGCACCCTCGCGGTTCACGTCGATGGCCACCTCCTGCTGCTCCCCCGACGCCTCGCCGGAGCTGTTCGCTTCAGCCGCGGTGGGCTCCTCGGGGTCAAGGCTGCACCGGCATACGGGGCAGGTAACGTGGCCGGCGAGCCACTCGCCGATGCAGTCCGGGTGGAAGGCGTGGCTGCACTTGGGCAGGAGGCGGAGCTCCTCCTCGTCGTCGAACTCGCTGAGGCAGACCGCGCACTCGAGCACGGCGTCCTTGCCCCCATCCCGGAGCTCTCTGGCCTCGGCGTACCTCATGGTGGGGAACGACGCGACCACGGCGGGGTCGAGCCCGCGCTGCTGGTTCTGCTGCTGCTGCTGCCGCGACAGCGCGAGGAGCGCCGCGGCTGGGATGGCTGGGCCCGCGGAGCTGCCGCGGCCGCACTGGCGGATGTAGATGGAGAAGAAGCCGATGGAAAATAAGGCCGCGATGAGCGCTACGAGGAGCACGACCATAGGCGCGCTGAAGCTGGGCGGCTGGGTCGCGCCGGGCGGGTAGCCGCCGCCGCGGTCGTTTGGCTGCGCCGCCGCAGCGGCCGCGAGGAGCAGCGGGAGCGCGGTGAGCAGCAGAGCATGGTGACGAGGCGTCGGCATATGGGTGGTCGGCGCGTGCGGTGCGTTTCTTGGACGAAGTCGCGGGCGCGCGCGGAGGTATAAAAACGAGCGAAGCGAGAGGGGAGGGACTCAGGGGAGGAACAACCGGAACGGTTGTCGTCGCGTCGTGGCGTCTGGTAGGCGTAGGCGCAGTGGCGGGTCAGATTTGATGGGTTTGGAGTTGTGGGCGCTGGGATTTTTGGCGTTCGACGACCGTCCAGTGTTTAGGCCCTGTTTGGCGTGATTTGCACGCATCATCTGTCCTTGCGTTAGCTAAAGTAGAGGAACACACTACGGTCGCATTGTGAAAATCTGAGCTATCGGATCGGATCAACCGCTATTGGAGGGAACAACGGCGCTTACAGTATTTTGTGCTACAATATTTTCTACGGTGAACATCCCCTCGGGTATTGTTTTTTATCCACACAGCTAGGAAATAAAGTCATGGTACCGTAGTAGTACCGTTACTTTGCTTCACAATCTCAGAGGATGTTAGAGGATGCACATTCGTTTGGCATAGTTTTACTCTTAGTTTTACCAATACTAACTCTAGCTTCACTCTTGAACCCCTCCTCTGAGAAGTTGAAGTACTCGAGGAGATATTTGGTTATAAAGCTAACTCTCACTCCAAGAATGAGAATGATCTATGTAAAAAAACGAAAGTATCATTGGTTTTGTGACTTGTATTTTTTTTTTATCAGATTATTTACTATTTACATTGTATTTTGGCAAGCATACGTTTGACTGTGACGTTGTATTCTTTGTGATGTATTTTGGCAAGCAAACATGAGGCGTTGTATTTTTGTGATTTGTAATGTCTGCAACTAACTAATGAGTTTGAGCGGTACACGAGCTTGACAAGTACTAGTATTCCAAGTTTTTTTTTGGTTGATCACGTACAAGTTCGTATCAAGTGCTAGCTGATCAGGTACAAAGAAACAAAAGAAAAAAACACGAATTCACTATATTACTGTAAGTTCATGCCAAGTTCTCCATACAAGCAAAAAAAAAACAATGATATGAAAACAGTTCCAAGAGTATTATAACAAAGGGCACAATATTACCGTATGGTATCAAAATTTCGTACCAAGTCCAAACAAAATAATACTCTATTGGCTAAGGAAAATATTGATTGACACTAGCTACTACCATTTTCTAGCAAACCATGTACTAACAGTAGGAAAACATCAGTAAAAACGACAGGAGAGCATCCGTCTGTGCTAAATAGTGAGCATGAATCAACACGCATGCCAAGCAGTGAGCATTAATCAAAATTACCTAAGCATCACACTGAAAAAAATAGATAAGAATCAACAACAATGCAATCCATATGTGCATCACAGTGAGCATCACACTGGGAAAAAAATATAGTTAAGCATCCATACGTGCTAAATAGTGAGCATGCAAAGAACTCTTACACAGAACTCTGACAATGACATTGTAAAATTCAGCATGGGATACATGCAGCTAAATGTAAGGTTAGTATTTCTGTTAGTAATTACAAGTAATCCAAAATAATATCCACATAAGTGAACTATTATTCACATCTGGCAAACATGGTTATTTGAACCTTGGCAACGAAATTAATAATGCTTGGAGAACACATGTATTAGATCTGCAGCAAACTGAAGAGTCAAATGGCATGCATGGCACCCAAGAACTCTCATGGATCAAGGAAATTGCATGCATGGCACCCAAAAATTCTGAATGCAACTCTGAATTCTGAATAGGAACTGAACAAGTATAATATTCAGAATTTCATTAGCCTTCGGATAGTTGCTATTCAGAATAGCAACTGAACTGTGTAATGAAAGAATAGCATTCATAATTCAGCATACTATTCAGAATACTGGTTGATATTGAACTGAACAGAACTTTCATTACAGTAATAAACTATTCTGTATACTATTCAAAATTCTGAACTGGTTGATATTGAACTGAACTATAAAATTCTGAATAACTGGTTGATATTCAGAATACTATAACTGAACTGAACTATTCAGAATACTATTCTGAATTCTGAATAGCAACTGAGCAAGTATAAAATTCTGAATGCAACTCTGAATTCTGAATAACAAGTATACTATTCTGTACACCTCCATCTACACAATTGTAATGAAAGATTTCGTCTTCTATCCTTCGAACAACACCGACAACTGATGCTCCTCCGCGGTGCGCCCGGCGGGCACCTCAGCCTTCGGATAGTCCTCCAGATACTGGCTATATGGCGGCACGACTTTCTCTAACACGGTTCTCCGGAGGACGCTCCATAGAAATCAAATGGTTCTTTGGAACTCTCCAGATCTGGCAAAAAAAAAAACTAATAGGGGGCACAGAGGAGCACGCCATGGGGACTCACCGTGTGGTCGGGGCCGGGGAGAGGATGGGGATGCCGCCACCCTGGTCGCCGTCACAACCTCCCTCTAGGGTTCTGTGGGCTATGGCGAAACGGGATGGGATTGAACAAATGCACTCAGGCTCGGGATGAGGATGAGGATTTTGGTCGATGGCAGTTGCAGGTAATTCCTATTGAACTCCGTGGGCAATTAGGTAAATAGGATTGCTGCTCTCCGCATATGGAGCAACCTCCTCGTAGAAAATACACTATGACCTGCTCTAGTTTCTCAAACTCCGAATTTGATTTTTTTTCATACTGTTTGACATGGCTCCGCCTACTCTGACCATGAAGATGGGAGTTGAGCCATGCCAAATAGGGTCTTAGAGTAGGTCGTGCTAGTGCGTGGGTTGGACTTTAGAGTGGCGTGCTTTGTATCTGTGTGGCTACAGAGAACACATGAAATGCATTAGATCAGATATGTGATTACGCGGTTAATTTGGTTGCTTGTTAATTTTTACGGCCGGTGGCACAAAGCTTGAACAAGCAGTTGAGGAACCGTTGCTGGCGAGTCCAGTCCGATCGATCACCTCGTAGATGAAGTAGAATCACACACAACAATGCAAGAATAAATAGTAGATTGAACGCAGAGATATGTGGGGATTTCTTTCTTTTCTTTATTTCTCTTCTCAAAGGTACGTACAATGGTTGGGGGTCCTCTCCTATATATAGTCTATATGTGGATGTGGATCCCACCATGGGCCAGGCCTGCAAGGCCTAGGCCCAGGTTTCCTAACGCCCCCTTGGGCACTCATCTGACATGTTGATGTCTCATCAAAACTCCACAAAAACTCAGTGGAAAAATTTGAAGAAATAGTATATGAAACACGTTCTGCTGCATTGCATGAATTGCCTCATTAAAAACTTTAGCCGAGAAACTTCAGGAAAACTCGTCAAGGGAAAAAGAGTACAATCCACCCAATTTCATTTAATCTCTAGGATTTATTCTTTGGGTACTCGATTTTCGTAGTCAAGTTTCAATAATGAGTTCGTGAAGATTCTCCCCCTGAATTATGCACTTCTCTAAATCTCATCATTCCAATTTCATGTATGTATATTTCAAAGGTAGACGCTGGAAATGACTTAGTGAATAAATCTGCAAGATTTTCACATGACTTAGTATGCAGTACTTTAATTTTGTCCATCTTTTGCAATTCATGAGCATAGAAGAACTTAGGGTTGATATGCTTTGTGAGTTGACTCTTCATATAATCCATTTGCACTTGTGCAACACAAGCTGTATTATTTTTATAGATAATAGTGGGAGTTTGCACGGTATTCAATCCACAAGACTGCTGGATGTGGTGAATCATCCGCTGAAGCCAAGCATATTCTCGTGAGGGCTCGTACAGTGCTATGATTTATGAGTGGTTCGTCGAAGTTGGTACAAGACTTTGCTTAGACGATTTCCATGAAATTAAAGTTCTATCACATAAGAATACATAGCATGTTTGCGACTTGGTTGTATGCGGGTCCGACAGGTACCCGACATATGTATATCCAATCATAGTTAGGTCTTGGTTCTTTCTGTAGAACAAATCAATGTCTTTGTTTCCTTGGAGGTATCGGAAGATGTCCTTTATTCCCTGCCAATGTCTTTTGGTAGGTTCTGCACTATACCTTGCTAATAGGTTCATGCAAATGCAATGTCCGGTCTAGTACAGTTTGCTAAATACACGAGTGCTCCTATTGCACTTAAGTATGAGAATTTCAGTCCCAGAACTTCCTTCCCTCTTCTTTAGGTCTGTACGGATCCTTGTCTTGCTGCAAGGATCTCCCGATCATCGGCACTTCGAAGGGTATGCCTTTTCAAAGCCAAACTTTTCTAACACCTTTTGAGTGTAGGCTGATCGATGCACTAATATCATCCCTACAACCATATCTCCAAGTGCTCATGAAACACCACAAAATGGCCCAATAACTAGAGCACGAGCCAAGAAACTGCAACAACAGGTGAATTTGTTCCTTAATGCCTTGCCTTCTATTGATGAGAACATTATACTACCTTATGCCAATTTCTTGTGCAAACTTAGGTATGAGGAGGGAACCGAGGTCAAAACAATGAAAAGAGCACAGGGAGAAAAACCTTCGGCAGTCACCAAGCATTCCGGAGAAAAAGTCCAAGTGGTACACGCTAGAGGCACAACAGAACCATCTAAAGGCTCCCACCAAAAATAGGAAAGGACATACGTGCCTTAATTAGCTGTTGGAAGCTACTTTGGGAAACTATCTTGGGAAATTTCTGAAGAAGAGAACAACCAGCCGGCTGTTTTTGTCGCCCTGCGTATGCACTTGGCTTCAGGCATGGATCCGACCGGGTGCATGTTCACGTCTAGGACTGGCTAGCGCAACCTGTTCGGTTGTACACTTTAGGCTTATTTTATTTTTAGTAATAACTATTTGGAAACATATTTGGTTGATTGACTATTGCCTTGTCCGGCCCTGATAATCAACCGGGAGGAATTGTTGTGTCCATGAAAAAAGAGGAGCGCATGTACAAGCGGGGGAGACCAGATACTTTGAAATAATAGATTGCTTTGAGAGTTCTTCCATGGTGGCCAATTCATCATGAGGGGAAATTGAGAGTTCGTCTAAATCAAGATCGTTCGACCTTTCCGTTGGGAATTGGGAGCGCGATAGGGCTTCGCTTGGTGGTCGTGAAGTCCAGCACGTGTTCTCGCGAATTAAAGAGTGTTCGTTCTTGCATTGGCAACGGAGGATCACTACGATTCGAGAGGCTACATGTGAGTATCTTGATCCTACGTCGAGAAGATCGGGCGACCCGTATCATCTTGGTATCAGAGCGCGGTTGACTCGGTAGGATTACTTATCCCTAGATTAGATTGATTTTATTTGTTGTTCTTAATACCTAGAGTCCATAAACCGAAAATTGCAACACAAAAATTCCAAGCCCTAGTTTTTGCATCTGTTATTTCCTGTGAGTTTAGTTAGGTTTTAATCCATTAGAATTTTTGTTTAGTGCTAATAGTAGTGTTCTTTTGCGTTGTTCAATCTTTGTGTCAAACCGAAACCCCCCCAAAAAAATCTACGACTGCCACAGTAGCGAGGAACGCTACAGTCATTCGAGGACAATCCGGTTGCTGCAGTACGCGGAACGCTACAGCCACGAATCGCTACAGTAGCATCACATCTCAAAACAAGAAAGTCGCAGACGTCAAAGACCGCGCGCACGCTCTGATGGCGAATTTGCTACTGATGTTCGAGCTGTGAACAATGCGTGAAAAAAAAACTGATTTTTCGATTCATCTTTGAGACTAGTCTTTGATAATTGCATAGGGACTGTTCATTGAATTATTTACACTTGTTGGAAATTTGAACTTTGTGAGGAAGGCTTAAACCCTAGTTTTGGCAAAAAAAAAAAAAAAAAAGAAGAAGGCAGAGGAAAAAAAAAGGCAAGCCACAAGTCAAAAAAAAAAATATGTGGCTATGACGTAACAAAACAAAAAAAAAAGAGAGAGAAAGCAAGAAAAGAAAAAGATATTGGCCGAAACTTGGAAAAAAGGGTAACCTTAGTTCATAACTTTCAGATTGTGTATTTAATTTCTTTGAGCAATCTTGTGCCCTTATATTTCATATTATTACAATTGGCTAGCGTCTCTCCTAGTACTTGGTGCAAAACGAGCTAGTTTTCATCTTAATTTCCGATTGCATCTCACTAGCTCATTCCTTTGTTTGCATTGAGTCACATTTATCTTTGCGTGTGCGTTCATACACTTTGCTTAAATCCTTTGGATCAACACTTAGACAAAATATTCTAGCTTGGATTATTACTTAGCTTTACAACATCAAGAATTTCAGATTGCTAGGATATACACCTCCCTACCAAGCTCCACTAAATAACCGTTGTTGTGCAATTGTGAACACTCTTAAATTCGCTTGATCATCACTTTGCTATTGTAACTTCCACCAAGTGTAAGTTTCTTTTGGCCTTAATTCACTTCGGAAGGGTAAGAACTTTACTTGGGAGAGAAAAGAGAGATTGAGTGATTTTGACTAATCATCCATATAAACTCTTCCTGTTTGTGTTTTCTTTTGCACAATCTAATCATGTCAGGTGGAGAAGATAATTATGGCGAGGAGCATGCTGTTGATCTCAATGCCCCGGTGACTCGCTTCAACATCAGGCATTGAGGAGTACATTGCAACAAGAATTTGTAGCTGGCACCACTGCAATGGGGGAAGAACTCGGGGCGGATATGCAGGATCTCCGCATTGACCTCAATCAACAAATGAATGTGTTGCGTACGGGCATCGTGAATGATGTTGTACGTGCACTTCGTCAACAACAAGAAGAAGATAGTGTGCATCTACCGGCTCACATACCTCCACGAGATGAGGAAGTCGCTACACGAGTCGCTCAGGATGCGCAACAACGGCCGACCGTGTGGTGGCACAAGCCATACGTCCACCTCCACCTGGGAGAGGATGTGGGGGAGGCACCCAAGGACCCGGGAGGGGCCGTGGGCATGGAGGCCGAGGTGGGGGAGCACCTCACTTCGACGATGATGACTTGTACCACTACGATGATGGATACCACCGCCGACACCGCCACGGCAATGAACGACCTCATGAAGAGAAATTTGGTAAGCTTAAATTTACTATGCCAACATTTTCAGGAACACATGATCCCGAAGATTACCTCACTTGGGAGCTCAAGGTGGACAAGATGTTCCATATGCACAATTACTCTGAAGAAAAGAAAATACACATGGCTGCACTTGAATTTGACAAGTATGCGCTCATATGGTGGGAACAAGTTCAAAATCAAAGGAGAGAGTACAACGAACCTCCCATCACTACATGGGAAGAGATGAAGTATCACATGAGAGCGAGGTTTGTTCCTAAATATTACAAACGTGATTTATTTGATAAATTACAGCAAATGAAGCAAGGCACTCTCACGGTGGAAGAGTATTATAAAGAGATGGAGATGGCCATGATTCGAGCTAATATATTTGAACAAGAAGAACAAACAATGGCTCGCTTCCTTGCTGGTTTGCACCCTCCCATCAAGCGCATCACCGAATTTCAGCCCTACAACAACATGGTATAGTTGGTGCATCAAGCAACCAAGGCTGAAAGGCAAGTGCAACAAGATATGAGAGCAACAAGAACATCATCATATACACCTGCTCAAAGACCTCATGGAGGTAAACCCACATCCCGTTTCAATTCTTTTAAAACTAATCAATCTAGTGGAAGCTTTGCTCCTAGTACCAGTGCTGCACCAGGCGGGAAAAATGCACCAACACCCATTGCCAAGAAAGGCCCAACACCTTCTAGCTTGTCTTTAGTGGGTTCTACAGCAAGAAGTAGTGCCATCCAATGCTTCAAATGCCTTGGACGAGGTCATATGCAAAAAGATTATCCAAATAACAAGGTTATGTTGCTATTGGAGAATGGAGAGTATGACTCTACTAGCGAGGAGGAAGGTGAGGCTTTTGCTAATTTCGGAAGATTTGGAGATGTACATGAGGAAGGACACGAGAGGGAGGCGCATGAGGATGGTTTTTGTGACCCCGAGGCTGGTCCTATCCTCGTGTGTACACCAACGGTGTTGAGTGTGCAAGCAAAACTCACTCATGAGCAGTGCTGCAATCTTTTTCAAACAAGAGCTCAGGTGAGTAAAGATGGTAAGTGTTGCAAAGTTATTATTGATGGTGGAAGTTATCACAATTTAGCTAGTAAAGAACTTTGCACTAAACTTGGGTTGAAATACAAGAAACATCCACATCCATATCAAATTCAATGGTTGAATAATGATGGTTCTATGAAGGTTGGATACACTGTTGATGTTAGTTTTCAGATTGGGAATTATCGAGATACTGTGGAGTGTGATGTTGTTTCTATGGATGTATGTCACTTACTTTTAGGAAGACCATGGCAATATGATAGATCTGTGATTCATGATGGTAGAACAAATCAATATAAGTTCACATGGAATAACAAAGAAATAACATTGCAACCTTAACTCCTTCTCAAATTGTGATTGATAACATGCAAAAGATTGAGGTGAAAGTAGAGAATGAGAGAGGGGAGGAGCAAAAGAGTGTGATTCCACAAAATGTGAGTGAGAGCCACAAGCTACAACTGAATGGAAACAGAAATAATGAGGGAGAGAAAAAGTTAGTCATGATAGCCACTAAATTTGATTTGAGAGAGATGAGAGATGATCCCACTTTGATGCACTTTGTATTGCTATACAAAGATGTTTTGCTTTCTACTAATGACTTAACCTCTCTTCCTAGCGTGGTTTCTCAAGTTTTACAAGCTTATGAGGATGTCTTTCCAGAGGAGGTACCCGCTGGCCTACCGCCTATTCGCGGCATTGAACATCAAATTGACTTGGTACCGGGAGCTCCACTTCCCAACCGGCCGCCGTACCGTACAAACCCGGAGGAGACAAAAGAAATTCAGCGACAAGTGCAAACGCTCATGGATAAAAGGTATGTACGCGAAAGTCTTAGTCCTTGTGTCGTCCCTGTCATTTTTGTTCCTAAGAAAGATGGTACATGGAGAATGTGCGTAGACTGTAGAGCTATCAACAACATTACCATTCGATATCGTCATCCTATTCCTAGGTTAGATGATATGCTTGATGAATTGAGTGGCTCTACTATCTTTTCTAAGATTGATTTGCGTAGTGGATATCATCAAATACGAATGAAACATGGTGATGAATGAAAAACTGCCTTTAAAACGAAATTTGGCTTGTATGAATGGTTAGTGATGCCTTTTGGTTTATCTAATGCTCCTAGTACATTCATGCGTTTAATTAACCATGTTTTGAGACACTTCATTGGAAAATTTGTGGTAGTCTATTTTGATGATATTTTGATATATAGCCGCTCATTGGAAGAACATGTTGAATACGTTAGACAAGTGCTAGACGTGCTAAGAACTGAACAATTGTATGCTAATATTGAGAAGTGTACTTTTTGCACAAACAAAGTGGTGTTCTTAGGCTATGTTGTTTCAGCTCATGGAATTGAAGTAGATGACTCTAAAGTTGAAGCTATTCGAAATTGGCCAACTCCTGTCAATGTTAGCCAAATTTGTATCTTTCATGGGCTTGCTGGTTTTTACCGTCGTTTTGTGAAAGATTTTAGCACCATTGCTGCCCCATTAAATGAATTAACTAAAAAGGGAGTTGCTTTTGAATGTGGAGAATCACAAGATAAAGCATTTGCTGAATTAAAGAAATGTTTGACTGAAGCATCATTGCTCATTTTACCTGATTTCACTAAAACTTTTGAGATTGAATGTGATGCTAGTGGAATAGGTATAGGTGGTGTTTTGATGCAAGACAGAAAACCTGTTGCATACTTCAGTGAAGAACTTAGCGGCGCACAATTGAATTACCCTGTTTATGACAAAGAATTATATACTCTTGTGCGTGTTTTGGAGACTTGACAACATTATCTTTAGCCTAGAGAATTTATTATTCATTCTGATCATGAAGCTTTGAAATATTTGAAAGGTCAAGCTAAACTGAATTGTAGACATGCTAAGTGGGTTGAATTTATTGAGACTTTTCCATACATTGTTAAATACAAGAAAGGCAAAGAGAATGTGGTAGCTGACGCATTGTCTAGAAATAATGTGCTTTTAAATCATTTGGAAGTTAAGGTTCCCGGATTAGAGAGTTTGAAAGAATTATATGCTTCTGATCATGAATTTTCAGCACCATATTCTAAATGCATAGATGTGAAAGGATGGGACAAGTATCATATCTATGATGGTTTTCTATTTCGAACTAACAAGCTATGTGTTCCAGCTTCTTCCGTGTGTATGCTATTGTTGCAAGAATCTCATGCAGGGGGGCTTATGGGACATTTTGGTAGGGAGAAAACCTTCATGATGTTGGCTGATCACTTTTATTGGCCAAAGATGATACGAGATGTTGAGAGGTTTGTTCAGCGCTGTGTTACATGCCATAAAGCTAAGTCTAAACTCAATCCACATGGTTTTTATACTCCACTTCCGGTTCCTAGTGCTCCTTGGGAAGATATTAGCATGGACTTTATTTTAGGATTGCCTAGGACTAAGAGGGGGTGGATTCTGTTTTTGTAGTTGTAGATAGATTTTCTAAGATGGCACACTTTATTCCTTGTCATAAGAGCGATGATGCGTTGCATGTAGCTGATTTGTTTTTAGAGAAATTATGAGATTGCATGGCGTACCTCATACCATTGTTTCAGACCGTGATGTAAAGTTTATGAGTTATTTTTGGAAGACTTTGTGGGCCAAGCTTGGGACAAAGTTGCTCTTTTCGACAACTTGTCATCCACAAACTGATGGACAAACGGAGGTGGTGAACCGTACACTCTTCATGTTGTTGCGGACAATGATTAAAAAGAACTTAAAAGAGTGGGAGGACTGTTTGCCGTATGTGGAATTTGCATATAATCGAGCAGTGCATTCTACTACTCAATTGTGTCCATTTGAGGTGGTGTATGGCTTCAAACCGATCACACCACTTGATTTACTACCACTTCCATTACAAGAACGTGCTAATATGAAAGCTTCCCAACATGCTGATTTTGTAAAGAAACTCCATGAAAAGACTAAAGAGGTAATTGAGACGAAGGTACGTTCTTATGCTTCTAAAGCTAACAAAACTAGAAAGAAAATGCTATTTGAACCAGGTGACTTGGTGTGGGTTCATCTTCATAAAGAACTCTTTCCGGAGAAGCGTAAATCAAAATTGATGCCCCGTGGTGATGGTCCTTTTAAAGTACTTGCCAAGATCAATGATAATGCCTACAAGATCGAGCTTCCAGGAGACGATTATGGTGTAAGTACTACTTTTAATGTTGTTGATTTATCACCATTTTTTGGACAAGACAGTACAGAGTCGAGGACGACTCCTTTTCAAGAGGGGGAGGATGATAAGGCTATCCCTACTACCATATCTCCAAGTGCTCATGAAACACCACAAAATGGCCCAATAACTAGAGCACAAGCCAAGAAACTGCAACAACAGGTGAATTTGTTCCTTAATGCCTTGCCTTCTATTGATGAGAACATTATACTACCTTATGCCAGTTTCTTGTGCATACTTAGGTATGAGGAGGGAACCGAGGCCAAAACGCTGAAAAGAGCACAGGAGAAAAACCTTGGCGATCACCAAGCATTCGGAGAAAAAGTCCAAGTGGTACACGCTGGAGGCACAACAGAACCATCTAAAGGCTCCCACCAAAAATAGGAAAGGACATACGTGACTTAATTAGCTGCTGGAAGCTACTTTGGGAAACTATCTTGGGAAATTTCTGAAGAAGAGAACAACCGATCATTGCTTTTGTCGCCTAACGCACGCACTTGGCTTCAGGCATGGATCCGACCGGGTGCATGTTCACGTCTAGGACTGGCTAGTGCAACCTGTTCGGTTGTACACTTTAGGCTTATTTTATTTTTAGTAATAGCTATTTGGAAACATATTCGGTTGATTGACTATTGCCTTGTCCGGCCCTGATAATCAACCGGGAGGAATTGTTGTGTCCATGAAAAAAGAGGAGCGCATGTACAAGCGGGGGAGACCAGATACTTTGAAATAATAGATTGCTTTGAGAGTTCTTCCATGGTGGCCAATTCATCATGAGGGGAAATTGAGAGTTCGTCTAAATCAAGATCGTTCGACCTTTCCGTTGGGAATTGGGAGCGCGATAGCGCGCAGGTCGTGTGCATGGATTCTGTGGCTTGTCATGTTATTTCTCGATATTTTTCATCAAGGGGTTGATTTCCTCCCCCTAATGACGGGAAACTATCCTCATCAAATATGCTATCAGCGAATCGGGCAGTATGCAAATCTCCGTCATAGGGTCCAAATACCTGATTATGGATATTGTCTCATAACCAACGTATATCTTAGACTTTCGGAGAGGGCCCATTGCAGTTCGCTGTGGTGGTGGTATAGGTACATAAACCTTGCAACCAAATCTGCGAAGTTGAGAAACCTTCCAACAGATCAAACTACACTTGATTTGGAGCTTCTTCACAAAGTTTACGGTAAGTTCATTGGAGATTGCACATGCTATCAAGGCGTCACGTGAGGATTACTAAACAAGGGGATACCATGACTTGTGGGGCACCTGTGGGTGATCTCTTACTATCCTAAGACTTTTCAAAGGTTTAAAAGGGTGTTCTTATCTTGTTTCTCACGGATTTAATTCGTTTTAACAAAAGGACATTGAAGATAGAAAGGTTTGAAGTCAATTCGGATTAAACTCGTCATCGTCAGCATAGTCCAGTTTAAAAAGTCTATATCTTTTGCATACGGACTCTGATGAGTGTTATTAGACTCATTGGAAAGCTAACTTCAAGGCCCACGCAAAGGAGCGAGTGCCAGCTTCAGATTCTATCTGTGTGCACCGCAACATCCAAAACAAAGCAACGACCTTCATGAACTTGGAATTAGAATATGTTCATGTTGGTAATTCAAAATGGAAATAGATGGAAGAAGAATGCTTTATGGAGTGAGTTGGATAGGTTGTTTAGTGTCAAGAGATAAAGGAAAAAGTTGTTCATCTAAAGAAAACATCTCTTGAGATAAAAACTCTACCCGTTTGAGGATGAAGACACTTATAACCCTTGTAGAGAGGACTATAGCCAATTAAAACACATTTTTGAGATCGAATTACAACTTATGAGAGTTATAAGGATGCAAATTGGGCCAATAGGCACACCCAAAAGTGCAAAGAAAACTATAGCCTGTCTTGGTTCCAAAAAGACGTTCAAGAGGAGAGATGAGTTGTTGCACCCAAGGATCAAAGAACCGTTACCGGGCAAAATCCCGTTCGCAGCCCGGTAACAGTTCTCGGTTGGTAACCAGAAATACCGGTGGAAAACCGGATGAAATTTGTAAACCAAAATTTGAATTCAATTTTTTGGAGACCGGTAACGTAACCAGAAAAACCAGTCAAAAATGGGAAAACCGGACCAAAATCGGAAAACCCTAATGAATGATTAGGTTAGAAAGAAGTAGGTAGTATCTACTGGCATGATCATCATTGATTTGATTAGATTACTTTGAGTGCAAAAAAGATAATTGAGTAATTGGTTATAAGCTAAGATGTCTATTTGAAACATGAGTGGTGCAACAAAACAAAATCAATCAAGAATATATTTGATCATATGTGTTTGTTAATCTGAACTATTTTGTTAAGTATAATACTAAATCCAAGGGAAACAAAATTTATATAGTACTTATGTCATACATACAAATTTGTAAAAGATTAGAGACTTTTGTTTTAGAAATAAACATCAATCTATTGAGGTTTAAGAGGTCATAAATAATAGAGATTTGATAAAACGAACCACACTAGGCTCTCTAGATTAAGTTATTTCATATAGTTAGTTGAAAAAACTGCCTAAGACTTGCTCATACAATAATTTAAGCATATTTAGCTCATACAATACGTAATCCAGCACAAAAAATGCCTAAATCAACCTAGGAAGTGCATTATACAGTCAAAAATTCAAATTCAAATTTAAATTTTTTTTGGCCGGTACTGTTCATCCCGGTTACCGGCCGGTTATTTTTTCCTTGGTCATACCTGACCCTTTGGCCCTGTGAACTTGATCATTGTCAGGATACTTCTCCTTCACAGTTAGCTTGTCGAGATCATGCAGTGATGTGATCTGTAGCCCTCGAGTCGGCACACCAAATAGGGTCCACATTGTAACTAGTACTCACGACTGCTGCCACACGCCTTCCTTCTTCAGCTTGGTACAAATGATTGAACTGATGAAAGCATCGGAGAGCGACATGACCTCGTTGCCGTACACCTTGACACATCAAACGTGTGTCATTGCCGCCACCACGTCCTTGGTTTTTGCCAGATTGACCTCCTCTCTGCTGGTTGCCACGACCACGCCCCCGGCCGCGGTTCTTCACGTCTTTGTCACGTGATGCTAGATTGATCGACGACTCACGAACATGGAAGTCACCATCTTGGGAAGCCAAACACATCTCGTAGCTCAGGAGATGAGCATAGAGATAAATGAGCGAGATGATATCAGGGCGTGTACAATCGAGGTGACTAACGGATTGTAAGGCCTGTTTGGTTTGAAGCCTAGCTTAGCCAAACCAATTTTTGGTATTACCCATAAAAATTGGCTTCCATTTGGTTTGCTGCCAACTATTGGTATTACCCTAGAAAAAAAATTGGTAACGCCCCGGTCTGATACAGCCCCAACCTGGTGAATTTCGGGCGATGTTTTTGGCTGCCCACGTTTTGGCGAGCCCTCGCCGAGCGCGTCGTCACACCACCCCCATAGGGTTTCCCCTTTCTTTCCTCCTCTCCTCTCGCAGCGCGCTGCTCTGGAGTACCATCCCACGTAGCTCGCAGCTCGCTCCTTGCTCTCCTCGCAGCTAGTGTGCTCATCCTCTCCTCTCAACTCGCTTGCTCCTTCTCTCCACTTCTCTCCACACCCACACCTCCATTCGCCTCCTCCCCCTGGTTCGGGCATAACTCCTATGGATCTGGGGTTGAGATTTGTGTGGAATCGGGTGGGGATCGGTGATTTCTGGGTGGATTTGGGGGAAATCAGTAGGGGATCTGGGATTAGTATGTGGATTTGGGCGAAATCGGTTGTTGATTTGTGCATTTTCTCGGCTGATTTCAGCACGTGAGGTTAGTTCATTTCATCCATTCCATCCGACTTGTATCTGTTGACTGATTTCTTTGTTGATTGTTGTGCCTCTCATGTTAATTATAGTCTTGTTGCATGATCTTCTTGGAGATTCACCTCCCTACTGTATCGGTAGACATCCCCTGGTCGTGGATGCCCCTGCTTGGGTGGAATCGGTTCGGAATTTCAGATTCTCGAGTTTCCTGGCTTGTAATGTTATTGATTGAGCGTCTGATCAATTAGACTGTTCTTATTAGCGTCTGATTTGGAGCATTAGCTTTGTAAGCATGTCGATTATGTCTTTGCTGATTGCTGTAAGGTCATATCACTTGATGTCGTTGCTTGGCATTGTTCTTCCTTGTCAGTTCAACTAATGCATGTCATCCATATACCATATACAGATGGACAATAATCAACTACAATACCTTTATTACTGCATGTGGAGGCAAAAGGCACTAGTGGTTCTTGTTCTTATGTTGGTTCTTTGGTGGCGGGACAAAGATGGTAGGAGGCGTAGAGGCAAAGGAGCGAAGTATGGGCCACTAGTCAATAGGGATGTTTGGAGGACCAGCGAACTAATTAGGTTGATCGACACCTCAGATAGGACATGTATTCATCAATTGAGGATGTGTCGAGCTGTGTTCTACAAGCTATGTACTCGCCTTAGAGACAATGGACTACTAGCTGCCACATTTCATGTTTCAGTAGAGGAGCAAGTTGCAATGTTTCTTAAGATGGTTGGACAACATCATATAAACTCCTATGTAGGATTTTCCTTGTGGCGATCCGGTGAAACAGTGAGTAGGTACTTTAATGTTGTGTTGCGTGCCATGGGTGAGTTAGCTCATGAACTGATCTATGTGAGATCTATCGACACACATGTTAAGATCACTAGCAACTCGAATAGATTTTATCCATACTTTGAGGTAATAGTCATCAATACATTACAATAGTGCAGATTCTAGTGGAGTTAACTATATGTAATATTTGACATGTGCTCTATTTTTGTACATAGGGATGTATAGGGGCACTAGATAGCACGCACATCAGGGCATGTGTGCCTGCTACAATGGTGGATAGGTTTAGAGGCCGCAAGTCATACCCTACATAAAATGTATTAGTAGTTGTTGACTTCGACCTTTGGTTCACTTATGTCCAATTAGGTTGGGAGGGATCTGCTCATGATTCTCTTGTGTTGCACGATGCCCTCTCTCGTCCAAATGGTCTTAAAATACTTGAAGGTATTTAGACATATCCCGACATATCCCTACAATTCGCAGCTAGTCTTACTACAATAAGTTTACATTAGGGCCTACCTTAATATGGTTGTAGGGAAATTTTATTTGGCTGATGCTGCGTATGCTATGAGGTCGGGTATACTGCCGCCCTATCGTGGCGTTTGCTATCACCTACAAGAGTTCCTCAGCCCCCAAGACCCAAAATGTCCAAAATAGCTATTCAACCATCGACATTCCTTACTTCGGACAACAGTTGAGCGAGCATTTGGTACTCTCAAGAATCGTTTCAAGATTCTTAGTAACAAGTCGTTCATACCCCTTAAATCACAAGCAAAGGTGGTTGTTGCCTGTTGCGCCCTTCATAATTGGATATTGGAGAATGGACCTAATGAGTTGGTATTTGATGAGGCTACGTGGTATTCGCACCTACCAAGGAGCAGCAATCGTGTCTCCGACCGAGAGCCTGATGTACACGAGTGGGCTGCCAAGCGTGATTTGCTAGCGCAACAAATGTGGAATGATAGACCGAGTGTCCCTAACAATGAGACTACGGATAACGAGAGCATTGGTAGTTTCATGGACGGTTAATTGTAATAAATGTGCTATTATAACTGGAAAACTGTACTATTTGTAATGTGTGCCCTTTATCTATTCAAATGAATCAGCACTGATTATCTCATACTTGCTGTACTGCACTTCTTGTACTTGCTTATTAACATCTCCTACTTGCTGATTACTTCTTGTACATGCTGATTACATCTCCTACTTGTTGATTACTTCTTGTACATGCTGATTACATCTCCTACTTGTTGATTACATCTTGTACATGTTGACTAGAGTAATATCATGAGTAAGCAAAAGGAGGTGTCAAGAGCGAGGATGTGGGCTCTCGTGAGAAGTACATAACATGGACTGACGAGGCCTCAAAGTTCATGCTTGAGTGATATGTAGATGTCCATAAGGACAAACCCACCACCTTCAAGTGGAAGAAACAACACCACCTTCAGTGCGCAGATGCTTTGAATGGTAGATTTGGAATTGGAGCCACTAGAAACCAAGTCGATCGGCACTTTAGGTCATGTAAGGAGAAATGGAATTGGATACGTACAACTATAGGGAAAAGTGGCTTTGGTTTTGATGCAGCAGCACACAAATTCAACATTGATCCTTCAGAGAAGGACCCAAAAAAGCTTGGTGTAAGTTCTTCTACTACAACTACGCATTCATCCATAAGCACTATGACACTACACTGTATTGACCTCCTTACTTTCCTTGTTTGATATGACAGACAATGAAATACAACTACCTCACGAGGCCTATCAAGTTCTTCCATTTGTTGGAAGAGTTATTTGTGGACTTGGCCCAAGCTGATGGTTCACTTGCTCTTGACCAGTCAACTGTTAATGTTGCAAGTGACAGTGCTGGCAGTGGGAGTGTGAAGGAGTTGGAGGGCTATTCATTAATAGGGCAAGATGGTGGTGCTGATTCTGACACCATTGCTTGTAATACTCCGACCACTGAGGGCACCGAGTCGAGTAAGAAGCGAAAGCGTATCAAATCACCAGCCAAGAAGCAGACGAAGGATCAAAGAACCCGCGGTAAAGCATCGAATGATGACATGTTAGCTAGCATTACGAGGCTTGTGGATTCTCTTGTGAGTTCTAACTTTGCTGCCTCCATTAATCAGAATGCTCAATTAGACCCTAATACTAATATCTAGAAGCGTATAGAGAATCTCACCATCACAGCGAAGGACAAGATCGACATTGCAACCTTTCTTGCCAAGCTGGAACAGGAACACTTCCGCGGTTACCTCAACATTGCAAGTGATGTGACTTTCCAAGCATGGTTCATAGACTACTTTGAACGCAAGTATGGGGGTGGGGGAGATTTTGGGGTTGTCTAAAAGTAATGCTCTTGGTGGTAGCTAGGTTGACATGGATATTTTGTGATGCATGTAAAAAAGGATGCTCCAATAGCTGTTCCTAGTATTAAGATGTGATGTATTTTGTGTTGTAATGGATGCTACTAGTAAGTCCTGAACAGATGATGTACTACTTATGTGCAAATTTGGATGCTAATAGTAAGTGCTGAACTTATCCTTGAATGGGAACTGCATGTGAATATTAGAATCTAGTGAGTTCTGCTGATGAGGACATCAATCCTAAGGATGCATCCACTACTTCGACTGCATCCCCTGCTTCGACTGCACCCGCTGTTTCGACTCGCTGCGCTACATCCACATCTTCGATCGGACTTTCCGCGACTTCATTGCCATATTTTCCAGTTGGACCGAGCTGCCTCTACACATATATGCCGGGCTACATCTACTGCTTTTACTCATACGTGTCGGGCTACGTCTACATGTCATGGTGTTCTTGAACAAGACAATCTCTTCTCAACCTCTGAACATACAACAAATGAATACTTATGAAGATATGAGATGAATGTTCAAATTCAAAGGATTGGACTACACACATGCATATATCGGTATAGCCAAGGACACACCGTCGGTGCTCATTTAAGCCCGTATTTATCGAAATACGGGGATCCAAAATACCGTATGAAGAACGTTTCACACGGGTGTCCAAACCGCCCACATTGGAATGGTGGGACTCACATGCCCATACCGGAATTGATGGGACTTTAGACTTCACTCCCGTGGACGGAACATGAACATTGATGCAACTTTAGACTCCACTCCCGTGGACAAACTTGAACATGGGTGCATGAATATACTTAAGAACAACGACCAGCATCATCTTTGAACATATGAATTTCACATACGGAAGAAACATAATCATCGGAACTTCTCACGTATCAAATGAAAACACAATACGAACATCCAAAGATCCAACATACACAATTCATACAAACGTCGATTGTACTTGCTCTTCCGCGGCGCGCGTTGGCAAGAAAAGATGGTGCTCCTAAACCCGGCTTCACCTCCTAAACAATTAAATAACTGAAATAAGAACGCGAAGAACACGACATTACTGAATAACGCCCTACAACGCTTTCCCAATGATTCAATATTTAACTAGAAGCTCTAAATCGAAAACCAACGCATTCTGCCCTAAACCGCCTCGACAGCAGCACGGTAAACATCATAACTCTTGATCTGGAACTCGAATGAGGTGAATCCAGTTTCTGTGGATTCTTAACTAACAAATCTACGATACTCTAGTTGACAAGATAATCTAATTCAGCCAAATTAGTACGTCAACATACTGATGAACTTTCAGCACAGAGCAGAAAAACAGCAGCACTAAAACGATCATAACTTTTAATCTATAACTCCGAATTGAACGTTCTTTAACAATCTGGAAAGGTTATCAAATTACCTACAATAACCTAGTTGTGTGAAAACCTAGATTCTTTGCGTCACCAATTGTTGGCCCATAGGTTATGTAACGAATGGGTGTGTTTGGCCACATTGGCCCATATGGCCCATATAGCTGCCCCTAGGGTTTCAGTGGCATGTGTTCATATGGCACTATTCACACGTGAGCAGCACTATCGCCTCCTCTTCCTCCTATAGATAGTGGCGCGCCCCTTTGTTCTGGGGTTTTGTTGATTAAAGTTTAGCTTTGCTACTTTCTACTTTGTTCTCTTGGTGGCGAGATCAATGGCGACATTGTTCTTCGGAACCCCACCTATCAATACATTCAATTCCTATTTGCAATTTCAAATTGCTTATTTACCTTGTTCTTGCGTGTTTCTTCGGTGTATGCAGGAATCGATCTTCGTGATCAGGTCAACCGGGTATTCGTGCACGGTTGATAACGACTTGTCGAGCAGTTCAGCGATTGCGTGGTTTCGATCCTTGCGTGTACGTAGCCAGAATCGTGAGAGTTGAGCGACGCCTACCGAATTTATCGTTCTCATTGAAAGATCGGGCCAACAATCGGACCTTCGGGTTCATCATCTGCTCTCATCTTTTGACATGTGAATGTATGCTTTAGTATCTCATTTCACTGGAAAGGCATGGATGCTTCAGTATGTTAGCTTTGCTGCTTCGGAGTATTGGCTGTGTAATGTAATGAAGCTTCAGAGCTTCAATGTAGTAGCTTCTTTCTTAAGTAAACTGGTTTGAATAGAGATCTGATGTTTTTGAAGCATTATCATAAGTATTGCACTTGAAAAATCTTATTCAAGTTATAAACATACACTTCAAAATTGAACTTCCAAAAGTGATTAGTAACAAAAGCTTATGATCATCCTCTCAAATTAATTTATTCAAATACTAGAATAATTATCATAAATTAATATAATTTTTTTCCAAATTTTTTAGATTAGTCTTGACTCTTAGAAAAAATATAAACACAATACAAAGACCCACTTAAGGTTGAATTAAAACTATACAAAATATATCATGAAAAGTGAGGTTTATTTTTGGCTAAAAATAAAATTTAATTATTTTCCTTGAGTTTTCTGAATTTTCTAGAATTTTCAAAGTTTTTCTCTAATTATTTTGAAAGCAAAATAATTTATCTTCGAAATTTATTAACAACATTAAATTTGAATTATTTTAATTAAGTCCTAAATGTCTTTGGAAATTTATGTGAATTTTTCCATTATTTATGAACTTAGTTTGCTATTTTCTAAAAGCCTAAAACAATTAATTGATTTTGTAAATTAAGAAACCTATTTAAAATCTCAGCTAAAGTTTTGGGCCAAATCTTCTTAGGCCCAGTTTTTTTTCGCGTGTAGCTCGCTCAGCCCGCTTCACCCGCGTGCCCTCGCCTACATCTTCTGTGGACCATCCGATGAAAAGTGGACGACTCGATCTAGTTGGACGTTCGGACAGTCCGAACATCCCAAGTCGTGTGGACCGTCCGATCTAATTTGGATGGCCCGATCTTGATAGCACTTCCGAACGGTCCGAACGTTCCAAATCAGTTTAGACCGTCCGATCTAAATCGAACGGCCCAAATGTCACCCTCCTCAGCTAAAGTTTTTGGCCAAATCTTCTTAGGCCTAGTTCTTTTCTGCGCAGCCCGCTCAACCCGCTTCACCCGCGCGCCCTCACCTACATCTTCTGTGGACCATCGATGAAAAGTGGATGGCCCGATCTAGATTGGGTTCGGACAGTCCGAACATCCCAAGTCGTGTGGACCGTCCGATCTAATTTGGACGGTCTGATCTTGATGGCACTTTCGAATGGTCCGAACATTCCAAATCAGTTTAGATCGTCCGATCTAAATCGAACGACCCAAACGTCACCCTCCTATTCTGTCGTCTTTCGCCGTTGTCGCGCGTAACCCCACCAGTCAGCATCTGAGGCTAGCTCAGCCTCGGTGAGAAAAGTATTAAAAGATTTGAAAAAAAAATCCAAAATTCATTTATTCACACACTGAAAAGTATGTTAAACTTCTAAAATACATAACTAATTCATTTTGATTTTAAATATAGTGAAACCAATTTTGTTAATTTTTATTTTAAGTGAACTTATTTCTAAAAATGATTTCAATCTTACCTCTATCACCGAAGATATATTTTGTGAAAAATGATCCCAAAATGAATTATTTTTACAGTATAAATTTGCAATGTGTTATCATCCACCAAAGTGCTTGCTGTTTTGCATATCACATGAGGTAATCTCACCTCTTTATTGGTAGAGTATCTGTATTCAACCTTGGCTTTAAACCAAACAACAAAAATCAACTTTTCTAAAATTTTGGTAATCTATTTGGTCCCAAACCAAATAGCAGCTCGTGCAATTTCGTCAAATATTTAGCTCTTGGCCACAAACCAAACGCTATTATTTTACCAAGAAATTAGTCTTACCCAAATTTTAGCTCTACCAAAAATTTGATTTAGCTAAGCAGGGTTCTAAACAAACAGACCCGTAATCCGAGTCGAGGCCAGCTAGCACATAGATCACAAGCTCTTCTTGCTTAAGCGGCTTTCCGATCGCTACAGATATTTCTACAGTCTGAATTTGTGAACTTTCTCAAATTGGAAGGTGTTCAATCCATAGCTATGAAACTCATGTCCGATAAATAGCAATTGCAGATTAGATTGGACTTGCACAAGACGAGCACGACTGCACGAGCAGTCGAGCATTCCCCAACCCGCCCGCCCTGGAACTGGAAGACATCGAAAACGTTTCTCTCGTCTTCTCCGAGAAGCCACTCAGAACCTCACCTCACCTCGCCCCTGCTTCTACCGCCATCGCCGCCGCCGCCGCCGCCGCAGCCATGGTGCTCGAGGTTCGTACGCCTCCCTCCCCGTTCCCAAGTCTGCTCCCCGCTTCGAGCCAGCGGCGGTTCCTGATGTTCTTTTTTTTCCTGGTCCAATCGCAGGCGACGATGATATGCGTGGACAACTCAGAGTGGATGCGGAACGGCGACTACCCGCCGTCCCGGTTCCAGGTGCAGGCCGACGCCGTCAACCTCATCTGCGGCGCCAAGACGCAGGTTGGTGATTGGTTCCCCCACCACTCGCCACCCCCAATTCCATCGGGTTGTTAGGGTTTTTGGGGTTGTGAATCTGATGGTTTTTTTGGGTGCAGTCGAACCCAGAGAACACGGTGGGGGTGATGACGATGGCGGGGAAGGGCGTGCGCGTGCTCGTCACGCCCACCAGCGACCTCGGCAAGATCCTCTCCTGCTTGCACGGTAACCTGCTGACAGCCTAATTCTTAACTTGTTCACACTTCACACATCGACTAATTCCAAAATGCGCGGAATAAGCTGATCTCTTAGCTTCGTAGGACGTCAGGGCGGTAACCAGTGCCTTCGTTTATGACATTATGCACCAGGGGTTTTGTTCAAATGAAATTAATGGTTGGTCTATGGAGCAGGTAGCAAACTAACTAATGATCAAGCTGTATGCCAAAATGTGGGAAGCAATTTGGTTACTTTGCTCTCTAGACTGTAGAGTAGTTCTGTTTTATCAACTGAGCTTGTGCTTCAGGAAAGTAGTCCTGAAAATGGTTGGTTCAGTGTGTGGGACTGGTCACCTAATCATATGTGGTCAAGGAACAAGGAGGAGGAACTAGAAAGAGATGACATTGCCCTGCTGCTTGCAGATTGTGGAAACACATCCTTCTGTTTGTACCTAGTAGCTATATTCAAGGGAATAAGACTCAAGAACACCCTGTGTATAGCAAGAAGATTTGTTGCTTACACATCCTCCGAGTGGGCACAAGTGCACTCAGGTCCTTCGCCCCTGTGTGCTGTCTGGAACTGCAAATGCTAGTTTTGGTAGACTTGTTTATTCAGGCGATATGACAGCAGTCAATGTTCATTTCCTTCTAATGCGCCATAGTGAAAAAGTATTCCATATTACAGGGAAGAAAATATGTTTACATAAAGAGAATCACAAAGTATTGTATCTTCTTGTTACCCATTAGATACTACATAGTGATACAGTTTTGAAGAAATCATTTGTTGCATCTTGTGGTCTGTGCGTACCCAAGAAATTGTTCACATGGCCACTCATGGAAATTACAGTTGCCAGCATCTTTTATTTTTTTCTTTTTGAAAAATTGAAACCATTTTTTTTGGCAGGGCTAGAAGTTGGCGGTGAAGCAAACTTGACTGCAGCTATCCAGGTTGCTCAACTGGCACTTAAACATCGTCAGAACAAGAAGCAGCATCAGAGGATAATTGTTTTCGTTGGCAGGTATTGCATGAGAGGTTCTGTGCCAAATTTCGAGTAACTAAAATTTTCTGTTTGGGTTGTGATTATGTTATAATATTTGTCCCTTGCAGCCCAGTAAAATATGAAAAGAATGTACTAGAGGCAATCGGGAAAAAGCTGAAGAAGAACAATGTTTCCCTTGATGTTGTTGACTTTGGTGAATCTGAGAATGAAAAGCCTGAGAAACTCGAAGCTCTTGTTGCTGCAGTGAATAGTGGTGACAATAGCCATATAGTCCATGTCCCTCCTGGGGAAACTGCCCTTTCCGATGTCCTCATCAGGTGAGCATCTATTATGTTAACAGGCTCTTACCCAAATACCCAACACAACAGTACGCTATCTCTAATAACTCCTGTATTTTTACAGCACACCGATATTTACTGGAGATGAAGGAGGAAGTGGTTATGGTGCTGCGGCTGCAGCTGCTGCAGCCAGTGGAGTGTCTGGATTTGAATTTGGCGTGGACCCAAATGCGGATCCAGAGTTAGCACTAGCACTTCGGGTGTCTATGGAAGAAGAGAGAGCAAGGCAAGAAGCTGCTGCAAAAAAAGCTGCAGAAGAATCCTCCAAAGCTGAAAACAAAGGTGAATCTTCAACCTCGATTAATGACACTGTTATGGCTGAATCAGAACCTGCTTCAAATCCATCTACTGAAGATAAAAGGAATCAGCTGACGGTATGTTTACTATCCTTCAGGAAATGAGATATGTAGCTTTCTTTGTGCTTGTCCAACTTCTATTACTGTCTAATGTGGGAGCTTCTAAGCTAGAAGTCCCCACATGTGCCTTCCATGCTTCATTTATTGTTTTCTTTGATCAATGTTAAGGTCATCTCGATGAGACTTTTAAGTATTTAACCAGATCAAAATAGACCTTCTACTGCATGTGGTTGTTGCAACCTTCATAAGAGATTTAAGTTCATGTTGTATGCTCTTTCATGGTTTTACTTTCCTGGATTGTTTGATAAACATCCATGCGATGAGGATGTTTGCAGTTGTGATAGTATAGACAAGAGGTAAGGAGTCAAACTACAAAGTTGCCTGGGCCTCTTACATATATTAGTGAAAGGGTCTTTTCTGAAATTAGTTTAGTTTGATTGGATTGACCTGAAAACGTATGGCTGTGGGTTTCACTTCACTGCAATGATTTGAACTGTGTGACTGCAGCATTATTTCCATCAGGTATACATTCATATTTGGGTGTTCGGATCGGGAGTAACCACCAGTGAAAGGGCAAAGGGGGGAAGGACATAGGAAAGGGGGATGCCCACAAAAAATCAATTGTGTACCTGTTTATTTATTTGATACACTCGTTCCCCAAAATCTCACAGGTTGCAGTGTGTGCGTGCACAATTCTAGCAGTAGTTTAGCTTCCAATTTTGTCCTTGGAATCCTGTAATCATACGTTAGTAATGTTAGTAATATGAATGAACAGGAACTACGTTAAGACTTCTGTTCTTGGCTGTATTTAGAATCTTATATTTCGTTTGACTCTGATCCTGTCTTTGTTGCTTGCATTATATGTCGCCTCATCTGCATTGTTCACCTCCAGAAGGAATTCTATGAAGATATGATTGACTCTTTTAATATGGGAATATTCTTATTTCATTATTATTACTTTTAATTTTCTTGATTTATTTTACCGGTAGGATTGTTGTTGTTGTTTGTTGTATTTTACTGGTAGGATTAAGTTCAGTATGCAATTATTGAGATTATGTTGTTGGGATCAAAACTTTATTAAGCTTTCAAGCCATTTATCAGGTGTCAAGCATCTGATCTGAATATGCACTCTATGTCTACTTTTCTGGGAAGCCTTGCATTTTGCATTTGTGTTGGACTGATTATATTTGAAGTTTCCCATCTTTTGCAAACATTTGAATGATTAGGGGGGGGGGGGGTTCTTATTTTGTTTCTTCTTCTTGGTTAGTGATAGTCATCAGACAAGCTAATAGTATTTGCCATACAGGACGATGAGGCTCAGCTACTACAACAAGCCCTTGCAATGTCAATGGAAGATGGTAATTCTGGAGCTGCACGTGCAGCTGATGATGAAATGTCAGATGGTGCTGCACATGACCCAGATTTAGCATTAGGTCAGTTATTCGGTTATGGTTTTTTTAATTAAAAAATAGTAGTTATTTGGTTGTCATAGCATGTATATGTTAATGTTTTAAATTCATCTCTCTCTATATCTTTCTATCTACCTGAGGTGACCGCTGGTATTGTACAAGGAACCTACAGTTTAACTATATGTCGTTGTCATGTAGCTGCAGTTTTTGCCAGATAAATGTTGGGCCTTTCTGTGTTGTGTGTCTGTTAGAGAACACTGAAATTTAACATGAGTATTTTCATTGGAATTATTTAACAACCAAAAATTGATTTATTAACTGTATGGGTGATGCTATCCATATCAGTAGGTCTGTTTTTACTCAACAGATTGAATCCATCTTCCAACTGGTAAGTACCATTGACGAGATAAATTTTGTGTTATTAGGTATAGAAATACGAATGAAAACATAAACAAACTTGTTCTTTATAATTGGTAAATAACAAAAATTCATGATGTCTTTGCCCATTGGTTAGCAAAATTATGTAAAACTGAATTCCATTATTATTAAGTACCACCAATAAGCAAGTCTTTGTGAAGATTATCCTTGAGACACACTTGTACAGCATGCATGCAGTGATACTTACAGTTTTGTCAACGCTTTTTTTTTTTTTTTTTGAAGATCTGAAGGGAAATGTGTTATTGGTTTTGTTCATAGTCCCACGTTCTGATCTATTATTCCCTCGA
The DNA here is from genome assembly GCA_036346255.1 of Ampelocalamus luodianensis. Classification (NCBI taxonomy): domain Eukaryota; kingdom Viridiplantae; phylum Streptophyta; class Magnoliopsida; order Poales; family Poaceae; genus Ampelocalamus; species Ampelocalamus luodianensis. The sequence goes on from CM070628.1 coordinate 11,452,320, forward strand.
AACATGTTGGGCAGCTCTTCAAATGTCTGCTCAGGAGGAAAAAACAGGCACTCAGTCTGACATGAGTAAAGTGTTTGAGGATCAATCATTTGTGACATCCATCCTTAATTCAGTGAGACCTGAAACTTGATATTCTTTTTGTGGTCATGATGGTTACTAGTTATCAGTCTCAATTATATTGATCTACTAATAAACACTTCTTTTTTTTAAAAAAAAAAAAATCTTGCAGCTTCCTGGTGTTGATCCTAATGATCCATCTGTCAAAGATCTGCTAGCATCATTGCATGGCCAGGGGGAGGTATGGGGTTTTTTAGAAGGGGTTCTGTTTGTTGACATACACATTATGCACTTCTGACACACTTGCACATCTATCATCTCTGAAATTTATTTTATGCATTTCACAAACTGTTCTTTCTAATATTTGTTTTCCTTTGCTCGATCAAAATTGATCTAATTATGTAATGTGCATGCGTCTATCATGGTGTTTTTTAATTTTGGTGGAGTGATGCTGCTGCTTTGTTTGCTGCAGCAAGCAAAGAAAGAGAAGGAAGAGAAGCCAGAGGATGACAAGAAGTGACTACTTCCGTTGTATGATTTGACACAGTTCGTCTCTATCTGTTCAATTCTGCGATGAACCTTTTGCAGGAGCGAAAATTTGTCATTCAGCTTTGAGTACCTTATGTAGTAACTCTAAATACCCTGGTTTCTTATTTTGCAGGTATGTGCCTGCTGATTGCTGGAATTCCATTTTTGGTATTTGTGGATTAAACCCCCAATGAATGGTGAGATGGAAGTGGCTTACTAGCTTTACTGTCAGGTGCATTGAACATAATATAGGATTCCTCAAAAAGAAACTGTTGTAATGTGCTGCCTGTGATTCACCATAACCATTTATGGAAGCAGCCTAATGCTAGGGGGCTTTCTGAAGTTACACATTGTTGTATCTCCTCGTTCGTTGTCCCTTGTTTCAGCTTATATACTGTTATGTGAATTCAGAGAGCATTAAGACACGAGACATTGGAACCAAGGAAAGAAAAACCATATAATGATAGAGCATAAAATGGAGGGGGCGTTCGGCAGAGGATGGCTGCTTAAGGCTCTGGCAAGTGGCAAGCCACCGCCTTAGGCAAAGGCAGTGACGGCGCTTGTGCGTTTGCTGGAGGCAGGTACCCTTGCGGTGGAGGTAGAGGGGAGGCGGCAACACACAGATCTCGGAGCACATCCAATGGTGGTAAAAAATTGACTGAAATCCCCAGATCTTAGTTTAGTGCATTTCCGCAAATATTACGCAAGTTGGAAAACTAAATTGGCACCTAAAAAAGAATGCAAGCTGTGAATTTTTGGCACTGTTGACACTCGAATTTAGCAATTATAGCCCCTCCTTGTCGAGTGTAAAAATGGTATCGTGGAGCCACGGGTAGTGGTGGAAAAAAAAGCTTGAAACTCACGAGCTAGTTTAGCTCGAACTTGGGTCATAAACAAGCCAAACTGAGTAGGTATTTCTTCTCGTTATCTCAACGAGTTGAATTCGAGCCAGCTTGCGAGCAACTTGTTAAGTTCGTTTATAGTAGAACTTGACCCAAAGTCTAATAGCCCAACTAGAATAGGCCCAGCAAGCTGTAACCATATTTGCGTCCGACCTCCACTCGGGGCCGCCCCCTCCGCTCCGGCCATCGCTTGGCACCCTCCCCTTCGCGTTCGGTGTTCGACCTGTTGCCCTCCCTGTCTGCGTCGGCTCGACGCCCTCCCGCGGTCTCGAGCCAAACGAGCCAAGTCACGAGTTCGTAACGAGTAGAGCCAAGCAAATATTTTTGCTCATTTGCTTAACGAGCCGAGTCGAGCTGAGCTCGGTTCCTTAACAAGCTTGACCGAGTCGAGCCGAGTTAGCTCGTTATCCACCCCAAGTCGTAGGGACGCGACACTTGGGCTCGTCCGTGCCCTTGGGAAGCAGTGCCCGTGCGCCCCGAGAGCGATGCTGCGCCTCGTGTCTGTGCGCCTCGCCAACGACATTGTCTGGGCCTGGCTCTCTACGCCACGTGGGAGGGAATCGAATCGATTCCTTCCTGTCCCATTGCGCCATTCTCTATCCCGCATGCGCAAAAAAACCGTTGTGGTAGGGAATCGGATTCCCTTCCGTCGCTTCGCGGTCGGCGGAAATCTTCGTTTGCGCGGCTATAAAACCCAGTGTGACGTGTTGTTCTCATTCTTCACGCCAAAACCGAGCACTCGGCGTAGCAAGTGGTTGTGCGATTGACCAAAATTTGTTTCGATTTTGCTGCCGATTTGAGAGTTTATAGCGATGTTTAGCGGTCATATTAGTAGAGAAAGTTCGTTATCAAGCGAAACTCGATTTCCAAGAGGTCATTTTTCTCATAAGCATTATGTTTATTAACTATGTACTTAGTATTAAATTAATTTAATCGTAATTACTTGGTCCAAATTCACTAGTCGCAATTAATTACTCGTAGTTAGTTAGTCATAGTTAATTAGTTGTAATTATTTAGTCATAATAAGGCCCTGTTTGGTACAACTTCTACTCCCAGCTTCTCAATCGATTCTCGTGAAGCCGTACCAAACACCTCCATTCTCAAAACCACCAGATTCTGCTTCTCGCGAGGAGCTGTCTCGAAAATGAACTAGCAACGAGAAGCAGCCTTCCCGCAGATTCTCGTGAGAATCCAACCTTCAGAAACGAAAATACCCCTAGAAGTTTGATGTATTTACCCGCAAATGCCATTGAACTACCCTCACAGGAAATCCCCCGCACGCTACCCCGGCCTTACCCCTTCGCCTTCCCCTCGCGTCGTCCTCTCCTCCCGCTGCTCTCGCGATAAGGCGAAAATGGCGCCTCCGGCCCCCGTGTGCGTCTCCATCCCGAGAATCTCCCACTACGACTACGCGCACGCACGCACGCCCGCATCTCTACTCCTTCCCCCACTCCTCGCGCACAGGCAAGAGGTAGGGTTCGCCTTCCCCCCTCCTTCCTCTCTAGGGTTTCGAGCTCAGATTTGGTCGCTTCTGCCTCCCAGAATCCTCTCTTCTTGGCGAGAAGTCTGGGTTTTAACTTGTTCCTTTTGGTTTTTTTAATCGTTTGGTGCAGAGATGGCGGCGGTAGTGCGTGGGACCGAGAGGATAGGCGTGCGCGCCGAGGCGTGGTGGTGTGGTGGCCGTCGCCGCCGCCGCACAGAGGTGGCTGGCTCTGCCGCTCTCGCGGTGAGTGGTTCTTCTACCATCCATTACTATCCTGTGTCTTTGTGTTGTTGATGTCTGATTGGGGGATATGCTTGTTCACTGGGACAAGCTTGCGATCTTGCTGCTAACCGCGTTAATTCTTGATGAAACATGGTGTATTTTGTGTTCCTCGCCGCTCGGCAAGTCCCCGCCTCATTGGTGCAACCACTCGACCCTAAGTCAAGCGCAAGCCATTTATCGTAATGGTGGTAGCCGTCTCTTTTCACTAATATATTGATATATCTTGTAGCCCATGGAAATGTGCCAATGCCTAACCTTAACCTAGCATATTTTGCCTATGCACAATGTTTGCTTCTTGGGAAGCTAGCGAGCCGATTGGTGTTGGTCTTGAGCTAAAAGTTTATTTTAGTTGATTATTATGAGCTCCTTCATGCATTGCACATTGCATCTTAGCTTAGGTATGACACTTTGCGCTGCGACCAATTGTGAGTGCTAGTCGACAAAGTTTCGAGAATAGGAATCGAATTTTTGCGGTTGTAGCGAACCTTTTTCGCTGCGATTATGGCTCATCGACTAAAACTAGTACAACTTGCGATGCGGAACACAAGTCCTGTATCTTGTGAAGCGTTGTTGATGATTTGGTGCTAACTTTATTCGTTTGGGAAATTTTTGCAAAGGCCTATAGTAATATGCAGCAATGTATGCTTGGTTTGGAGAAAAGCATATCTTGTTGGTATTCCAAGGTTACTAAGGTGCTCTTTTACATGGAAAACTCGTGGTGATTGTTCATAGGCTTTTCCTTCCGGTCTTGTTGATGTTTTTTGGAGAATGAGAGATATTGTGCTCAGAGGCTCTTCTACTTGAGTGCAAAACTATTCCATTTGACGACTGTCCTTCTCTGTCAGAGGGTAAGTGCATTGTAGAACAGAAGCAACTTGTTGTTTACGAGCACACGTATTACTTGCTAAATTTGATTTCAAGCGATTCCACCTGATTCACAAATGCGAAATTTGGAGCAGCATGCATGCAGTAACCTGAGCAGTTTCCTGTACCCCCTACGTATACATATTTGGAGGAAAACTTTATAATTTGTACAACCAGGGGTAACATGGTCTATTTGCCTCTAATCCTTCTCATATGGTTTTTGGAGCCAACCTACCAACCAAACGCTTTTAACAGACAGCTCCAGATTCTTAGAGAAGTGGATTCTCAGAGAATCAAGAGCAGAATCTGGAAAATGAGAATTTGGAGCTCTACCAAACAGGGCCTAAATGAGCCATAATTAGTGTTAATTAATTTAGTCATAATTAAATTAGTCGTATTTAATTAGTCGTAATTAATTATTCTAAATTAATTAGTCGTAATTAATTTAGTCGTACTTAATTTTTCTTAATTAATTATTCATAATTAATTTGTCCAACTTCATTAATTTAGTCGTAATTAATTTGTCATAATAAATTAGTACAAATTAATTAGTCGTAATTAATTAACCCTAATTAGTTTGCCGTCATTTTATGTTAACGGGTAGTGTTGTAATATTTGCGTATTTCTGTAGTTTATTTCGTTTTAATGCTTCGTTTTCATGTATTTTGGCATTCTATTTGTTCCGAACTGACTCGATATTTAATCTCTTGCAAGTCATGTCCCTACGAGAGCTACTCGAACCATTCTACAATGAACATCACTGTAGCAAGTTGTGGATCATCGGGGACGGGGATGGTTCTCTATCCCTCGTGCTTAGGTCAGAAAAGCATTATCGGGAGCTTGACCCTCGCTACGTCCCACTCCTTCGGGACATGGGCTTGTTGCCATTTGCAAGGATGCTCCACGTCGGCCACTACTTCACCCTGGACGGGAGTCTCATATTAGCAATTGTTGACAGATAGAGATCCGAGACACACATCTTCCACTTTCGGTGGGGAGAGATGACGATCACTCTCCAGGATGTCTCCTTCTTGATCGGTCTACTGATCACGGGAGATGCACTTGTTCCACCCCGTCTGCTGTTGGATTGGAAGGCCCGCTTGGCGCATCAGTTTGGTCCAGCTGTTCCAGATAGGGCCCGTGGTGTCCCTTGAACATGGCTTAGGTATTTCTGTTGATGCCCTGCGAATGCACCGGATGAGGTTGTTAAGACGCACCTCATCGCGTACCTTTTGCATCTATTCGATTGGGCCTTGTTTCCACCATACAGGGTAATTGGGTGTACCCTATTTTCGTCCACACTATCAATTCTTTGGTTGATGCTGAGCCTGGGGAGATACCTTATTACAGCTTCGGATCAGTTGTCCTTTGCGCCACGTACAGGGGGTTGTCTGACGCTTCGCAGTGCGGCACCGGTCCTTACTGTCTGCTACGTGCTCCTGCAGTTATAGAATTGGGAGCATTTCCCTGTGTAGGATCAAGGATAACCGACTAGAGGGAGGTGAATAAGAGGTTCTAAAATTCTTGCTTTCTAAAACTAATTTTTACAATTCTAGGACCTTGCAAGATTTTAGCAATACAAGACCTACACAATTCTAGTAAAGCTAAGGCACCACAAGATAAGAGACTCTACAAATATATCTCTAGCGCAACTAAATAAGACAATCTCAAATTTGCTAGAAATATAAATGCAGAAAGTAGAGGCAAAAAAATAACCAAGTGATGACTCGCTATGTTTTGCCGTGGTATCAAAGACTTACCGGTCTTTACTAGTCCACGTTGAGGAAAGCCCAAGCACCTTGGACCGGCTCCACGAATTAAGCCTTACTTCTTGATTTTACTAGTGGTTGTTCTTCCTCTGCTCTGGAGATGACGAACACCGAACCACTCACAATTAGCACTGGGCCTCTTCACGATTCTTTTTGAAGAGATCACCGTGTGCGAACTCCCGCCAAGCTGTCTAGGTGTCGGCAAACACCAAGAGTAAAGAACTACAATCTTTGCTAGACGATAATCAAGTGCAAAGGATCAATCTAGAAATGAATACACTTGAATTTTGCTCAACAACCTCACAAAGAATGCAACAAATGTATATGAGGTGTGGAGTGAATGCTCTTAGCTCAAGGATGTTAAATGAAGTCTTCTTACTTGTCCTTGAGCTGGTAGAGGGGTATTTATAATCCTCACAAATGAATTCAACCGTTGGAGGCAAAAGCTCTGAAGATTTCAGCATGAGCGGTAGTACCGCCGTTCATCGGCCGGTACTACCGCACTTACTCCAACTGCACAGTAACAGCTATAGCAAACACAATTAATGTCTCTAATCTAGCCGTTGAAAATGTGGCACGGTACTACCAACGATGATCATACGGTAGTTCTGTTATTTGGTAGTTCAGTTTACAAGGGCAGTACAACCGCTCCCTTTAGAAGTCCAAAACTGGTCCTCTCTGGAGATAACGTACCGACAATTAAAATTTGGAACTTCTGGTGTGCGGTAGTTCCGCTTAAGGAACCCTGGTACTTTTGCACTTCCAAGAGAGAAAAACAAGTTCAAAAGGTGTCTCTCTGTAAAAATACGTACCACAATATAAAAATAGGTACTACCGACTTGCGGTAGTACCACAGTTCAAAATGCGGTCGTTCTGATTTTCCTTAGAGTAAAAACACTTGGTCCGACTCGACCGGTTGGCTCGGTTGGAAATGTTCAGACCATTAGATATGAGCGTCCATTTGGTAAAGCTGATCGGACCACCTGTTCGGACTAAACATTTGGACCACAGATCGAACCGTCCATTCGCTTTCACCCGATCGGACCACTGATCTGACCGTCCATTCAAATCAACCGACCAGACCAAGCGATTTCCAACTGAGTTTAGGTCAGACTGGGTTGTAGTAGTACCGCACCACTTTCCCGGTCATACCGCTGTGCTTTAGTACCTCCACGAACACATCGGTACTACGACTTTTCTAAGAAAAGTTTAGTTGGTTTTAAAAAAGAACTCTAAGTGTATGTATGATCCTAGATCGATCCAAATGGTACAAGAACATGCTATCAAGCTACTAGCCACGATCCCTCTTAATAGTACAATATTTAACCTAAAATCCAGTCTTCCACCCTTTTCTCCTAAGACCGCTAAAATACAAAAGGATCCTAGACTACTTATTACTTTGTCTTAAACTATATTGATCTTCATGTTGACCTTTAGCATGCATCCCAGGTTGTTATCTTTGCCACCGGGACTAATCCTTTTTAAACCCTCAATAAACATGTTAGTCCCATATTCATATATTGTCATTAATTACCAAAAAAATATTAGGGGCCTAGATGCTTTCAATCTCCCCCTTTTTGGTAATTGATGACAACCTTAATCAATTTGTGAGAAAGATATAGTTTCGAATATACCACTTGTTGAAAAGCTAGTTGTATATTCTTGTTGTGACTTAACAAAATAATTCTTGCAATGAGCTCAAAAAGGTTTTGAGAATTATTTGCACGCAGCTTGGAATTTATAGCGAGAGCTAGAGGAAATCGCATGCTAACGACGCACCGATAATGACGGGAGGGAATCGAGCACATCATGCAGGTCGGTGAAAGACGTGTGATGTGAGTGATTGGACATTGGCGTGTCATACTTAATCTAGTATTATCTAAATAAAGTTACATGAAACATGTTCCCACTAGACACTTAAAATAATATATGGTGCATGCATATGGTTAGTTGAGACATGCACGATTCCATGCTAGCTGGCTCGTAAGAAAAATTCAGATGCCTAGTTAAGAGTCTGCATGCATGATTAATAATGGTCTAGGATAAATCAAATAATCCAGATGACAGATGATTTTGGATATTTATTGATTCTATAAATCAAATACTAATTAATCTTTTTGGGGTTTAATTAATGAAGCCAAGCATGCACTAATTAATCTTTTGGGATTTAATTAATGAAACCGTGCATGGATGCTGTAGTCCACACCGCACGGTGGCCATATGATTTATAAATTCTAACAATTTTGTGTACGTACTTATTTTGTCCGGCACTAGAAGTTACTAGAGTATTACACGACATTTTCTTTTGGGATTTAATTAACGAAGCCCCTGACTAATTAATCTTTTGGGATTTAATTAATGGGCTAAGTCAATCTTTTGGGATTTAATTAATAGGCTAGAGTATTAAACATGGTCTGTACTCCATGTGCATACTGGACCTGATTGTGCAATGCTTAAATTGTTGTGGTGGCTTGCCGAGGTTAAAAGGCAGTAAGAGGGATGGCCGCATTTGACCGCATGATGGCCATGCGTTTAGGATTTAATTAATCGGTTTGATAACCCAACACGGCATCGGTGGATGTCAGCTCGTAGACCATCCAGCGTGGTGTCCGTGGGATATGGAGATTCATTTTTGCAAATCCCACATAATGGATGTCATTTTTACTAGTAGTGTCAATACGACTAAAAACTTTAGGCTAACTAACTCAATCAAACGCAGAATCTGGCGGCCTCCCGGCGAGGCGCATCAAGTGCCAGGACACAATCCAAACAGGCCTTGACTCTAGCAATCGTGTTCATCATTCATTCATCACTCCCCTGTTAGAGAGAACCACCGCGCTACCCCCGACCCAGACTCCTTCGCCCGCTCCTCCTCCCACCGCGCCGAGACCGCCGCCCCGCCCCGCCCCGGCCGCCCGCGACAGGGATGGCGAACCCGCGCTCCCTCCTCCTCGTCCTCCCCCGTATCGTCTGCGCGGCCGTCGCCTTCTGCGCTTGCCTCCCCGCCCCCGTCTCCGCCATCCGGTGAGCGAGATCTGTTCCCGGGAAATGCAAATGCTCTCTTCGTCGTTGTTAGGAGCTAAATTCATTCGATCTCCATTGCTACCTGCGTAGTTCTTTAGTTTTCGCTGTGGCCTGATACGGCCCGGCCGGACCAGTCGCTGCGCTGCGTAATTTGCACTGTAAATGAGATGTCGTACTTGTTTCCGCCTTTTATATTCACCTTTTGTTGCACTAGTCTTTTATCGGCTGTATACTCGGGCCTGATTGACATCTTGACTGGTGCAATGTGAATTCTTTGTTGCGATTTGGGTTCTGCTGATGTGCGGTGCTCCTCTCATTTGATGTGATCAGTACCCCAAGTGCACAGCAGTTTGATTTGTTTAAGGTATCTATCAGTTTAAGCTGCGGTGTATGTTATAACTTCAAATTCTTTGTATATAATAGGCAAGTATTCAGATCAGTAAGGAATCGTTTGGTTTCAGATTGGCATGGTCGATCTGTCCTGTATTCGATTCATGGCACACCCATTGTTGTCTATATTTAAGTTTGTGAAGTTGGGCCTCATGCTTGATTCTAGTAGTGTATGTTATGAGGAAAAGGTAAATGACAATCTACATATGGCTAGTGAAATCAGAATAATGTTCATGACGACTGCACTTGTTAATTTTGGAGGGATCAGAAGTAAGTGCTTTCCATATCAATACACGCATAAACCTAGTGATGATTTATATGAATTCGACTTTCAAGAGCATACTTATTACTTGTTGCCTATTTGGCTTTTCTCCCTTTTTCTTATCAAATGCTATAGATCTTCGACAAACTTTACCTGATTGGTTGGAACCTTTTCATTTAACTGGCATAACTGCACAAGGGCAGGTGGGTTGGAAGAGAGATGGGGGGAGGAAGCCTGGGAGAGATGGAGTGGGAAGGTGGGGAGGGTCGATGGGGCTGATAAGGAGGAAAGGGAAATAGATAAAAGGGAAAATGTGCTTGTGTTTAAGAGAAATGTTGGCTCTATCAGGTGTTTGCATTACTTGCTAATATCTATAGCACCCAGATGAATGCTCACATACCCCTTATAGTTAGTAACACTAGGCTTTACTACAGCACAAATGAGCAAGTCCGTGCCTGCTTTTTTCTAGCCAATACATAACTACAGCAGTGCATACCTACTTGGTGTAATGCTTAAAATTATCTTTCCCAATTTCCATTCGTTGCTCTACATAATGAAAAGAATTGATTTTATACAAGATACTTTTATAGAAAGTGGCAGGTATTCAGTTAAATATCTATTACTAGTTCTATAATCAACTTGTGCTTTCACCTGATTTCTGGGACCACGACAAAGGTTTCATTGCATGTGGCAACATGAGGCCATGAGTCAGGCAATCAGCATTGCTCCAGTCTAGTGTTAGCACATTCAGTTGTTCTTGTCATTCTGAATATAAGCTGGATATTGGAGTATCTATTCAATAAATCTAATGACACAACTTGATTTTAAGTCTTGTGCAGGAAGGACATTGGTCTCGCTGCACCCATTATGTGCAGGAGCACTGTTCAAGGGCGGCATTTGATATCAGATGATAATGGTACCCTCTCTCTTGCTTAGATATATTTTCTGATACACTATACTGCCTTATAGCCTTTTCTCCTCTAATAGAACACTTTCTTTGCAGGTTATGTATGTTCTGCCCTTTCAATCAATCCATGGTCTCGCTGCTGCCCAAGAACAGGGGCACGCTTTTCCTGTCAGTGAGTTTCTTACCTTTTGTTGCACCATTTCAATTACAGCACTGCATCATAAAAAATGGATAGCCTTGTAAATCTAACACAAGTCTTCATGACACCATCCAGGGGCTGTAAACTTGATTTACAGTGCTGCAACTCTTATGAATATTGTGTTTCTTGCTGCTTGGATCCTTCGAGGGTAAATACTTACTAGTACTACTGTATTTGGCATGAAAGAATTGAGTTATTTCCTAAACTTTATACTCGTCCTTTTGGCAGACCAAGGTAGGAGATGTGCTGAAGTTGAAGGTAGCTAAGCCAGTTACTGCTGGTAAGATGCTTGTAGGTATTGATTGGCGAACATAAAATACTAGAATGTGTTGGAGGAAGCTTACGGTTTATTTTTCTCCAGGAACTTACACCAGTATCTTCTATTTTTGCATGGGAAGATGCCGCCATAGTTCTGCAAGTGTGGTACCAGTTCTTTCTTAGTGCTAATATGATTATCTTATATTCTAGACATGTTATACTTTCCATATCTAAAACAAGGAACTGTATTACAGTAGAGTTTCATCCTTGCGCTGTCTTGTTTGGGCATTTTGCTCAATTTCTGATGCATAACATTTTGTTTTAATCTAAGTTCTTTGAATCAACCAGGTTCATGAAAATGCCTATGTGAGTGATTTCCATCATTGCTTCCCAGTGCAGCAAAATTCATCGGGTATGCATTGCATTTCTTGGCTATATCACAACGCTCTTTAGGTATAGCATGTGTTCATGATCATTTCTGGTATACCTAAATTATTTAAGGAAATGATATTAGTATTTTATTTCCCATTGATGGATAAGTCTCTGTGTCGGCTTTTTTGTGTGTCGGCTTCTTTTTGCCTTTGCTTTTGCTTTAGCATCTTAGACTAGCTTTGCTTTTGCTTTAGCATCTTAGACTAGCTTTGACTAGCATCTAGGATGACATCTTTGCTTTAGCATCTTAGAGGACATAGAGGACAGAGCATCTAGGATGAGCATCCTAGACTAGCATATGCTTGGCATATGCTCGGCATATGCTTGGCATATGCTTGGTGCTTAGCCCTATAAATATGTATCCCCAACCCTCGAGTTGGCATGGCATGTGAAGAGAAATATACAAGAGAAAAATTGCCCCATCTCCAAGTGTCATCCTCCATGAGAGTAAGGATCTTGCTATCACCAATAGTAAGAGTCCGGCGACTAACAAGTGGTATCGAGCTTGTGTATCCTGTGCTGAGCATCTCCCGCTCATCTCCTTCTCCGACCTCGCGGCGGCCCAGCCCGTAGTGCGGCGGCTCCGGTATCCACGCCACTCCTCTCTCCGAGGCGGCGGCTCGTCGTCGGCGACCTCTCCACGCAACACCCGTGGCGCGCCATGTCCGCAGAGCGATCTCGGCGTTCGGTCGCCTCGAGCACGCGGCGTCGTGACGGCAGAGCTTCGCCAGCAACAGCAAGCGGCAGCAGCGGCGGCAGAGGCCAGCGGCGCAAATGGCGCGAGGCGTCGGTGGCGGCGAGTGGCGGCAGCTGCGGAGGAGTGAAGCGGCGGCGGCAGCAGATGCACGGCGCGTGCGGCGCGCAGCAGGTCAAGGTCTGTCGGCGGCGGCAGCGGCTCCATCTCTGCGATGGCGGCAAGCGGACGCTTGACTTGAGCTGAGAGAGGAAGCGCGAGCGGCGAAGCGCGATGGTAGCCGCAGACGCCACGAAGCTTGGCGGCGATCCAGAACAGCGCGGTCGCTACTGATGGCGCTCTGGAGGCGCGCTCGGCGGTGGCGCTCTGGAGGCGCGCGCACGCGGTGGCGCTCTGAGGAGGCACGCACGACGGCGGCGGCGGCGAGACGGTCGATAGAGAGCGCGGCCTTCACGCGCGGCGTGGCTCTCCCGGGCCGTGCATCGTGGTTACCACGGGTTCCAGTCGTTGTCGGGGCGCGGCCGGCGGTGGGTGGCCTACCCACCAAGGCCAACTACGTCGAGTGGGCGCGGTGATGAAGTGAGGCTCAGTGCGGCACATGTGGGAGGCGGTCCGATGCGGCGGCGTCGACTACGACCGGGATCGACCGGCGCTGGATGCCCTCATCGGCTGCCCCGCCGAGATGCGATTCGCTCTCCAACAAGAAGAGCGCCAGGAGGCTTGGGACGCCATCGCTGCGACGCGCGCTCGGCGGATCGCGCACGCAAGTCCACTGCCGCAGCACCGCGCGGAGTGGAGACCACGGCCTTCAAGCGGTGAGGGCGTTGATGACTTTGCTCTCGTCTCAACACTCTGCTGCGAGGTTGGTACGGTTCGTCGGCGACACCTACGCGAGAGAGAGAGGCGCGAGAAGCTCTTCACTGCGTCCCCAGAAGTACAAGCGGATGGCTCGGTCGATCCGGTCTCTCTGGACCTCTCCACGATGTCGATCGAGGAGGCGATAGGTCGCCTCAAGGTCGTCAACGATGATGAGTCACGATCTCTCTCGGGACCCGTCACCATTGGCGGAAGCTCCTCGCTCGGGAGGTGGGTCGCCGACCAGGTGATGAGGAAGAAGGAGCCCTCTTCCACGACAGCGACGCGATGCGTGATAAGCGCGGCAAGCCGCGCAAAGACGCCAGCATGGGCACGAGGGCGTCGCGAGGTGATGATGGCCGTGGGCGCCAGGCGCGCGCATTGGCAAGCAAGAGCGGCGAGGCGACTCTTGCTACAAGCTGCGGCAAGCTTGGTCATTGGGCGGATTGTCGGCGGCCACGACGCGGCCAGCCCACGTCGCCAAACAAAGCGGAGGAGGAGCACGGCTCGTTCATTGCTCAGCGAGCATTGAACTACCTCGGCCGGCCGCCGCCGCGCGGCTCTCCTCCACCTTGACGAGCCAAAGCACACGTTCTCCTCGGCGATCCGGCAGCGACATGGCCGGTTGTGGGAGTTCTTCGCCGAGCTTGACTCTAGCGTCCGAGGCTCCGTCAAGTTTGGGGCGCCTCGGCGTGGAAATCAAGGTGTCGGCTCCGTCATCTTCGCGCCCGAGATCGGGATGGCTCTGATTCCTCACAGGAGACACACAAGACTTAGGGAGATTGATGGATAAGTCTCTGTGTCGGCTTTTTGTGTGTCGGCTTCTTTTGCCTTTGCTTTTGCTTTAGCATCTTAGACTAGCTTTGCTTTTGCTTTAGCATCTTAGACTAGCTTTTGACTAGCATCTAGGACAGCATCTTTGCTTTAGCATCTTAGAGGACATAGAGGACAGAGCATCTAGGACAGAGCATCCTAGACTAGCATATGCTTGGCATATGCTCGGCATATGCTTGGCATATGCTTGGCTGTTTAGCCCTATAAATATGTATCCCCAACCCCTCAGGTTGGCATGGCATTGTGAAGAGAAATATACAAGAAAAATTGCCCCATCTCCAAGTGTCATCCTCTCCATGAGAGTAAGGATCTTGCTATCACCAATAGTAAGAGTCCAGCGACTAACACCCATGAGGTTCAAATTCAAGTGCCCCACCAGGGTGGATACGAGCCAGCTTTACTTGGCTTGGTTGCAAATTTCGTATAGGCTTGGCTTTGCTCAGTTGATGCTACATTCTACAAGCCATAATTAGCGGCTCAGCTTGGTTCACAGAGGCCTAGCCAGCCAGCTCACTTCCGCTCACAGGCTTGGCTGACAAAGTGACACGCTCTCGCCTGGCCTAGCTGTGTAGCAGAACTGCCCACACTAAAAGAAAGTATGTAGGTATACTACTACTATTGGAAATCATGATTGAAGCTGGTGATGACAGCGATTGTTCATTACTACCAAATGTGAAATTACTGTATTTACAAAAAGAGATTGTTGGATCACTCTAATCATCAGATATTCAGATCTCCCCCGTTTTTCTGGATTATAATTTTGACAAAATCAGGTGTCATGTGCAGAAAATACTGCACATGAACAGTTCCTTGCATGGCCGTGGGCCGTGGCTCCTCCCGGGCCCATGCCCATGACAACTAATCAATAGACTAGATAGTAGAAATTTAACCTTAATCCTAGGAAGAGCCCAATTGCAGTGGACGGCTATGATCCAGCTCAGACAGGGACTATGTGGGGCTGGGTGTTTGGCCAAGGGGCAGTGAGGACGGGGGTGCTAAGGGCCAAGGGGGAACCTGGGTTGTGAATTCTGGAGTTTGGCGGAAAGGATGGGAACCTGATGGTTTTAGTGTTTTGAACTTGGTCATTCTATGTGACTTTTGGTTTAGTTTTTTTTTTTTTTTGAGAAAACACGCAAGAGACATGCACATATTTTCATTAAGAAGAAAACTGGATACAAACTTGCTTACAAGCTTTCATCAGACTGTTGGTCTGATAGGAGCAGAGAGAAATAGGGGACTATTACACTTAACTACTTAAGCGGAGACACTACTCAGACGATCCAAAAGGAAACACTACTCTAAGAGAACATGGATCTTGCTCCAGTGGCCAACCAAAGCAGCCCCTCCTACTTGTTTGGTTTAGGATGAAATTTTAGTTTTTTTCCTTTTCTTTTTTTTGAATAGTGCCTACAGTGAGAAAAAGCTGTTCGAGCTAGGATCTATCTTGGCTTGGCTTAGTTAAGAAAATGGGATGAAAATAAAGCTCTCTTCAGCTTGTTTTCAGCTTCTAGCTAAGTCTGAGCTGAGCTGAGCCCAAGTTGCACACAAGCTGCAAGCTTTTCATCCACTAATAATGTCCACATTGCCATGTTCTTGAATTATGCATTAGAAGTGATTGTGTATAACTACTTCGCAGGATCAACTGAATCTAATCCTGGATCAAGGTTGGCTGGAATTAATGTCATCATGGGAAGGTATGGTCTGTCTAATGTAACTAAGCTCTATATCAAGACAGGGTGAATGAAGCCCTTGGAATTGCTTCATGAAATCACACATGAAATTCAGGCAGGGGGAATCCTGTAGCTTGGTTTGCAGAGCAAAAGGACAATCGTGTGTTCCAAGCAGGCTTTCTGCACTAAACAAATGTGAGATGTAAGTATAGTTAGTCTAATTTTTTTCATGATATACCTTCAAATAACATGTCATGGTAGAAAAATTGCAGTTTAATTGAAAATCCTCAAATGGCTTGTCCTGCTATAATAATTGTAGTTTAACTGACTAACCAAGTCGCAAGCTCGGCTATTATTATGTTGAGTGCTCGAAGTAAATAACAATTGTTTGCATGATTATATGTGGACCTGACTTATTGTTTGGTTGAGTAGTCCGGGTTAGACTGTTCTTTGGATGAACCAGTCAGTATTAGATTACTAAGACTGAAACATTTGAACTTATCTAACTAACTGTTAAGAGTCTTGTACATATTAGTAGTCTCTCTCTCTTGGCCCATGTTGCTCATGTAGTCCATGAGGCCTACCTATTGTCTATATATATCTTCTCAATAATGAATAAGAGTAACAGTTGTGAATATAAAAAATCCTCTCCAAAATCTAATATGACTAGTAGGATGCCCGTTCGTTGCAACGGAACCCTAAACCTTACAAAAATAATATTTTCTTTAATACATAAAACAAATCAAACAATTAAAAGATGGTGATACATACGGGCATCACATTAGTGCAGCACGATAGAACAAGAACTTTGTGCGACAATTTTAGAAATGAACGGTAGCAAACAATATTTTCCCATAGTTTACTTCAATATATAAATAACTGGCTAGACATCTGTGCTAAGATACTTGAGGGGGACTGCATCTAGACGTCTGTTCTATGCTAGTTCGAGTCAACTCCAGCTCTACGCTTATCCTGGCTCCACTTGGGTGAGTGATCCTGTTGATTGCCGATCTATTATTGGCTACTGCATCTCTTTTGGTACTTTGCTCATTGCCTGGAAGTTAAGAAGCAGACCGCGGTGTCACGCTCTAGTGCAGAGACTGAGCTTCGAGCTCTTGCCGCTACCACCTCAAAGATTGTTTGGCTTCGATGGCTTTTAGTTGATCTTGGTGTTCTTTGTGATAATCATACACCTTTGGTTTGTGACAATTCAAATGTTATTTAGATTGCTAGTGATCCAGTCTAACATGAGTTGACAAAACATATTGGTGTTGATGCATCATTTACATGGTCTCATTGTCAGCAGTAAACCATCGACCCTTCAGTATGTACCCTCAGAGCTTTAAGTTACAGATTTCTTCACTAAGGCTTAGACTCGAGAACAACATCAACTTCATAAACTCAAACTCAATGCATCAGATTCTCCTAATCCACCTTGAGGTTGAAGGGAGTGTTAAGAGTGTTGTACATATTAGTAGTCTCTCTCTCTCTCTTAGCCCATGTGGCCCATGTAGCCTATGAGACTCAACTACTGTTTATATATATCTTCTCAATAATGAATACGAGGTACAATTGTGAATAGCAAAAATCCTCTACAAAATCTAATACTAACAACTTGCAAATGTCATTTGCTCTGTGCATGGTTTTTTCAAGTTTCAACTGCTATCAAACTAGTACCACCAGAACCAACACATTTTGCACTGGTAGCCTGAATTCAAGGCCCTCATGTTCCAAATCTCTACTCCAGATTCTGATATCTTGTCTGCATTTTGTACAATTTGATTTTCCGAATTCTTAGTCTTTGTCGTTGCCTATTAGCTGTTTGTTCTATCCTATTTGAATGTGGTACCATCAGTCTCTTGGTGAAGTTTAGGCATGCACAGCCAATGAAGTTTTGATATTATCAGCTATTTGATTAAATGAAACAATTCTAGGAGTAGTTAGGAAATTTAACAAAGGGAAACACGTAACTGGAGAAGAGACGAGGGCTCTTGTGGCTGCAATCCACATAATGGAGTGATGGTAGCTAAGAAAGCATCATATATCTTGATGTGTATTTACAGCCTATTTTGTGCAGAATCTAAAATCTATGCTGTAGACCTGTAGTTGTCTATATGAGATGGATTTCATATCCTGTCTAATAGCCTGCCTGAAAACTGAAGTGGTGCATCACATTTCAATATAAGATGGACATGAATTTAATTAAATCCTTATAAACACTGTCAGCAGTATTGTCAATATGTACTTATGTAGATTTTTGAGCAAATTACCACATCTGAGACTTTGTCCCAACCAGTTTTATTTTGGTCATTTTGTCAGTAACTTTATTCATGAATTAGGTTATTGGTCTTGTTTATCATTCTCCATGTCGTCTTTGCCAAATAGTAATATGTAACATCACCTCCTCACTTTTGTTTTAAACTGATATGAACTGAAATGGTGTTGATGTTTTTGCATGATTATTTATCAATTCATAAATTTATGCAGCATTACATTTGCTTACCTTATATTGTTGAAACCAGTTTGCAGAAATATATGAGATGCAAAAGTGGTTGCTTTCGCAGTCTTGGACCAGATCAGCCTGCCCAAGTTGTAGATGAAGCTCCAAGCAATTTGGTATGACTAATACATAAATTTGAATTTGCTAATTTCTTAAGTAATGATTGCCTCACCTATGCATATTTATGCTGTTTAACCACATGCAGACTGTTAAAGAGGATCTATCTAGAAAAAGAGAATTTTTCACCTCCCAGTTTATATGCCATAGGGCCTTTTTGTGTGTTCTTCTGGCTATGCCCCAACTCCAAAGTGTCTTTCACTGTGCTGAGCATATGTCATTTTTTTCCTCAAAATAGCCAATTATTTAACCAACAAGGTGTTTTCAATCTGTTAATTTGTTTCTCTGCACAACGTTTTATCTGCTGAAACAGACAGAGAAACGACAGCAGTCACTAGTATCAGTCTTACATCCTACATTATGAGATCAGGGATGTAAGAAACAAAGAAAGCATCAAGGACAACACAAAGTCCTGAGTTTCAGCAGCTACCATCTTGATCTTCTGACTGCTGGCATTCTTATTGAATCTTGAGCTCTCCCACATGTCAGTAGCCAGACTTCGCATGTGTTGTTTTTTATTTCCCTTAATGAAGCCTGCCTAGTACCTAAGCTGATTTAACAGAGCAAACGAATATTGACATGATCTCTATAACTTATTTTTCCTGAACGAAGGGATAACTTTCGTGGAGATTAGCAAAAAAACAACTGCTCTAGTTACACCCTGACACTTGCAAAGTGTTAAACATAAAATACACAACAACTACAGGAACAGGAAAACGCCTAGCATAAAACGTTTTCATCAGCCACATGAATTTCCTATTAAAAATCCTCTGTTGATCCAGGTAGCATTAGCAAATTCTTCCTGGTCATCTTCATGTTCTTATCAACCTGTTAAAAGTTTACCCTGCTCTTTGGACAACCATTCTGAAGAGTTGTAAGGCTGATATGGCTGATTAGAACACGCTCTATATGCTCAAAATTTTTGTGCTTACTGATAATAACATTTTGCCACTTTCACACTGACAACATAAGGCAGCACCACAAACATGAATAATAGATCTGGAACTTTACCCACAGGAGGGTGGGTAGGGACAAAGGAGAGAATTTGGTGGGATTGTGATAAATTTCTAACTCAGTAGGAGTATATTTGAAATATTCATAGAGGCAACATCATGTCTTAAAGCCACCAAAATCATATATTGAACTCCTTACTGAACTCAAAACCCTATTTCCATACCTTGTTCTCGTATTTGCCTTTATCCAAGAATATGTTTATCAGCAGAAACCAGAAAGCACCTCGTTTTAAGAGGACTATGAAAGTTCCAAATCCTTGCTATATCCTATCACCTTATACCCAGTTATTAAAGTGTTCTGACACAGCTGCACATAATGTCATTATCTTTAGTCAGCCACCCCCCACATTGCTGCAATCGCTCAAAGCGATATTTATCATAAATTTATCGATTGTGTGAAGTCCTTTGTTAATCATTCGTTCAGATACCTCCTAAAATGAAAATCCCAGCCTGCTGTCCTTCCAGGCTTTTGCAATTACATGCAAATTTGAACAGGAACGAATATATCTCTGTGATAGTGGAGCATCAAGAAGTCATTCAGCTGTGGAACATCACGAAGGGATTCAGCTGTCATCCATTAAAAAGCAGCAACTATTTCTTGTCATTGTTTTTGATCCAGTATCCTGATCAAATCTCCATTATCTTCACTCTTTTTCATGCAGTATTTGATATTTCATTGCCTTCCTAGATATTCTGTCAAATAGTCTTTGTGCAACTAACTAAATTTAGATTCTTAATCTTCTCTAGAATTCTACATTTCCAAACTTTATGGCATTTGAAGCATAGTTACCGGTTTCGCTATAAAACCCTGCGAATCGCGAACCGAATTCGTCGAACCCGAACCGGTTTAGGGTACGGGGTTCGTGTTCGTAGTGGAAATTGGAAAAAAAAGTGGCGAACTACGAACCCGAATCCAGTATCGTGACTCGGACGAACTGCGTTTCTGGTAACTATGATTTGAAGTCCTTACTCATTATGCATCTGCCTTCACCCTAGTGAAATGCTCATTTTAGTAACACAAGGAACTCCAAAAGCTAAGCATTTAATATTACATGGGGGCATATCAGTATTGACTTAACATATCAGCTATGTTGTGATACACTTACATTGCTGGTATAACCATTGCGTATTCACAGTTAGTGTGGAACCTGGAACTAATTTTCTTTTGGTTGCTGTTTCAGAATCCAGGTGCATGCTTGTACATGCAGATGGATGAGCGGCTCACATGTGATGGCTCGCATCAACATACCCAGAGGCTCTGTCCTTGCGCATGAAATGGACAAGAAAATTGGCAGTCATAAGAGAGGTAATTTTCCCTGAAAAGTTCCGTCAGGTTTTAGACTCATTTAATTGCCAAGATATCACCAAAATTGGTCTCACTCACATCAGTCACAATCACTTGCCAGGAAACAAGTGGAGATGATCTGCTGCGTAATCGATGGTTCTCAACAACTTTTCTACTTGTTAGTTGTCTAAAAAGAAACCACCATTCTGCACCGAGTTTTCAAACAATGTTGGTGGACGTGTAAAGGAACAAGTACCTGTGAATCTTCCCATGGCATTTGCTAGGATGTTACATCTCCAATGAAAATGCCTGCATCAGTAGTGCCATTGCTCTATGTACATGCATTGAGTGCAAGATGCATTGCATCCATGCTTTCCTCATAATTCTATATTTTTCACTGTCCTGCGCAGGCTGTTTTTGCTTGCTTGTCTGTGTGCATCATTCATGTGCAGAGCAAACAACTTCTCAAACAATTATATTCATAATATACTGTGCAATTTTCCATGCATGTTTAGGACCAAAAAAAAAAAAACAGAACTAGAGATACATGATTTTTTAAATCAATTGTACCATGATAGCATCTCTGCATCACAATTCACAAACTTCCATGCCTCTTGCCTTTCTCAAAAGGAGTAGTCAGGCTTGAAATCTCTCATCAACTTTGGCCTGTCGCTCCCTTTGTTATCATCTTTACTCTGACCAGTGGTAGTAGCTGTGTCATTCTCCTCCTCTGCTGCCTCTTCTTGGCTCTCCTCAAAGGCAGGGTGTGTGAGTATGTTTCCCAAGAGCTGTGTCCCTCTAAGGGCATTGGTGAGAGGCAGGTGACCCTCTGGTGTGTCATCATTCAGCTCCCATATGAACTCATCAGGGAAGGCCCTGTAGTTGAACTGCTCCACTTCAGTGTCCAGCTTCTTCATCCAGCCGACCTTGATGAAAAAGCGAGTGAAGTCGCGTCGCGACTTCTCCCACAGCCGCCGCTGCACGCTGTACCCAAACTTGCCATTGCTATGCTCCCTCCAGAGCGTGTCAATGGCGCGGAGGTCCTCTGCGGAGATGAACTGGACCTCCGAGAAGAAAATATATCCTCGACGGCGTGCAGACTCGCCCGCAAGGTCGATGAGGAGCGCACGGGTGGTCTCATCAGCCTGGCGGTAATCTCCCTCTGCAAGCTGGCGGCTTAGGAGGTCTAGGGAAGGGGGAGGGGGTGAAGCTATCACGGCAGGTGTGACTGGAGTTGGAGCTGATGAGTTGGGGGTTGAGGCTGTGGTCACCGAGGAGTTGTTGGAGAAGAGCTTGAAGGAAATGCCGGTGCTGGTGCTGCTGTTGGTGGTGAGCTTGACAATTGTACAAGGGGAGCTGTCATGGATGCTGCTGTTGAGGAAAGAATGGTGGTTGTGAAGAAGAAAGGATTGGAGAGAAGCATTTGCCATGGCAGAAGAGCTAAAGCCGACAATGGGAGGCGGGCAAAGGGCAGGAAATGATGATGAAGGAGTGGATGGGGTTTAGTGAGAGGATCGTGTGTACATGTGATGGACTTGGGGGTGGTGTGGAGACCGGAGTGTGTGTTGGGTTGTGAAAAATTCTGGTGGTGGTTTTGTAGGGGTGCATCTTGGAGAGAATACAATGGAGTGCTGTGATTGGTGGGTTCTGGGTGAGATGAGGATACCGGCTATCACAACTCAACAGAGATGTTTACAGGGAAGGAGGGTGAGGTGGGTAGGCCGAGTCCGTAGAACATTTTTATATATTCTACATTCTTTGTTCTTTTAGAGTAGAAAAAAAGCTTCAGAATTAAACCGTTGCATGCTACATGACAAAAAAAAAGCTTCAGAATTAAGCCTCATTCAGTTCTTTTAGGAAATATAACTTATCCTATTGTTGTGAGGTGGGTAGGCCGAGTCCGTAGAATTAAGCATGTAGAAATAATCTATCCAATTGTTGTGAGTAGTCTCAGCATGTCAACTACCTTATTTTAATGACCAAGTGATATGGTGAGACCTTTGCTAATAGAGGCTTTAATCTTCACCTATCCCTAACATGTAAATGGTCCCTATAAGAATTTCGGGTGAAATGACAGAAGCTAAATCAGAACCAGTTCTCTGTGTGGCTGCATGACCTAAAAAAATACCAGCTCATTCTTTTACAAAAATCATCTAAACTTTATGTTACCGATTTTTTTTAAAGGCTTCTCTGTGGTAAAATTACATTCATACGCAGGTTCAATTGATGAACTCTGAAATCTTTATCATGGTCCTCTTTAAAAAAGAGAAAGAAATCCATATCATGTTGATGATCACGAGTGAATCGAAAAATTGGCCTCTTAATTTGTCCTTCGACTTGGGTTTCTGGGTCTATGGACATGGTGTATGCAAATCTGTATCCATCTTTTTTTAAGTACACGCAGGACGTACTCATGCATACACATCACACACAATCATAGAGATGATTGTATCACGTCTATATTTATGAGTTATTTAATAAATATTATTTTGTTCTTTGAATGAATCATTAGTTATAAATATTAACAAGTATGTGATTTGTTGGTGAAACTCTTTAACTTATATGATGTTATTCTAAATGTATCCCTGGTCGGACACACTAGTGACTTATCAATCAGCACATGTTTTAATTGATGATCATGTTTTACCAGTCATGGATATAGGGATATCGAATTAATAATGTGAACACGTGTTAGAGAACATGATATTGGATTAACCCACCTTGAGACACTGTTGAGATTGTTATGATTTCATGTGTCATCAGTTGGTCTCAAGCAATGATGATGTATAATTCTTAGACCTGAGATCAGCATGGTTCTCTACATGTGTAATAGCACACTTAGGGGTTGCCAAACGCTACTCCGTAACTAGGTAGTTATAAAGGTAGCTTTCGGGTATGCTATGAAACATAAAGAGGGATGTGACTGGTCGGATATATGATTTGCCCCTCCTAACACAACAGAAGAGATATCTCTAGGCCCCCTCGATGTGGTCGGATAAAGAAAGTGCATAGCCATGCCACTAGTAGTCAAATAGTCGACCACATAAAGTTATCCGACACTTAATCGAGAAAGAATTGAACAGTCCATGGATGACATAACATCTCACTTGGAGTTCAACCAGATAATGTGAGGCAAAGAGATAATACACAAGAAGGTTGTTTAGTTCGATCGGATACAGACTAGTCGTATAGAGATACGAGCTGGTCGTAGTCTGGTCAAACATAATCACTAACTGGTCGAAACCTGGTCGTAAGGAGTTACAAACTGGTTATGACTAAATATGAACTAGTCGTATAGAGATACGAGCTGGTTGTAAGTGATGAGGACCTGATCGTTGATCATATTGCATTAAGGTTTGTCCGATATAATTTGTATGTATTCGGGAATTGTTATGTCCTGGTAGGAACCGCTGACGACTTGTGGTCGGAAGGGTTTCCGAGTCACAACCGAATACGCATAAACCACTCAACGGGTTGGAACAAACGTGTTTGGATAGGATCCTTCTTGTGCTCTATATAAGGAGATGCTTGAGTCTGTTGGGAGACATACGATACACGTGAGTTGTTCTACCGAAACCCTAGCCACCATCTTTTCAGAGAGCTCTACCGTGCGAGTTAGTGCTAGCACACCGACATACGGTGTTCCTTGCCTAGACGTGTGGACACCGTAGATGCGTTACTGCGGTTGCTATTGCGCTCAAGGATGATCTGCGATCTTCACAAGGAATGTTAAAGCTTGCTAGAGGAGGCGATCGACATCGAGAACGTTGGACAATCGGCTACGACCACTTCATCGACGCGCTTTATGTTGGATCAGGCTGCTTCAACTCTTCTTCCGCTGCACTGCACATCTAGTGGTAATGATCTATGATCTCTTGCATGACATCTTGGTTTACGTTGTAGAATTTTTTGAATTGCCAGCTAGTGTAGTCTACCTGTAACCCTTCGCACCCCACACACACATGGGTGCGTCCTAAACACACGCCTTAATCTAGAGCGGGGGCTAAACCCCACGGAGCACGGGCACGCACTTTGACCACTGAACACATCCACGTGTGCTTGTACTATTCCTAACCACCGAAATGGTTTGGTGAGGCTCCTGGGATCGATCCCAGACTGGCCGCTCGCTCACTTAGCGAGCAAACCAACTGAGCAAGCGCTTGGTCCTCAAATCTGTATCCATCTAGGAATGATGGAGTGGACGCTCTAGACGTCAGGGCCTGCTTGCCTCTGTTATCTTGGTAGGCCATGTGGGATTTTTTTAAAATAATAATATTATTTTAATTAATAATTACAAAATTAAATAGTCATTTTTTTTGTGCAAAAATGGCATCCCGTCGCCATTTCAACTAGCGATAGAAGCATATCGCTAGATGAAATGGCGACAGATTCCCTTTTTTTGCAATTAAAGTAAATTTACAATTTTGGTATATCTATAATTGTCCGCGCTACCGATAATTTTTTAAAAGATAAGGAAATATGATGTAGAGAAAAAATTATGAGTTTCAACATAACCAAATACATTGGGAATACGTTTTATGCGGCACAATATAAAAATAGCCCCCTTCGGTAGAGCAATATTGAAAATAGCCCCGTTTGGCGACGCAATATTACAAATAGTCTCTTTCGACGGCGCAATATCGAAAATACCCCATTCGGTGGCGCAATATTATAAATAGCCTCATTCGGTGGCGCAATGACGAAAATAGCCCCGTTCGGTGATGCACTATGAAAAATGCGTGATGTACTTTACGAACAGGGTGTAGTTACTTCACGTACAAAACGGCTAGAACTAGGGTGGTGTGGGGTATCGCGATGCTGAATCCCTCACACGGTTACCTGTACACACAATAAGAACAAATAATATCGAAACACGAGATTAGCATAAATTATTGTAAGTCATACATAAATTAATATTCACATAACTAGACTGATACATCTACTTGCGGGCCCTCTTGGGACATACCCCACGTGTGGGACATGTCCTCGCTCAAGGCGGCTGCGGACACTGGTGCGGGTACATCAAAGGCTCCAAGGCCAAGGTACCCTACCGACACGAGTAGCCTGAGGGCATGTCGCGAGAGGGGGTATCCCTAAAGGTTGTGTCCCGAGGGGTGCTGCGTCGGCTGGCTCGCTCCTAGCGCATTGTGCAGCCGTGAAGCCCCAAAGGAGACTTGGTTGCTCTCGTCGTGTGAAGGCCCACCGCGCGCTCGCTGTAGTGCCAACTCCCGGGCGACATCATAGTCGTCGGTTTCTGCCCCCTCCTGCGACGCCAGCTCCTCGTCTGGGAGGAGTCTACAACCTATGGAACAACACGTTATGCATGTAAACAAGAAGGAAATGCTGAAATAGTATGTTATGCGTGTAAACAACATAGACATACCTGATTATTGCATCGCAGCGAATGGCTCGATGTATTCCTGTACTTATTACGGATGGTATTGAGGACCTGCCAGAAGAAAATGCTAGTGGAGTTCAAAATTAACAACAATACTAAGTATTTCAGGTGTACCTGCAAACTGAGCTGGCGTTGGGGTACTCCCGGCACGGTGCCACGAGGACCCTCTCGCCATGTCTAGCTGAGGAGACGTGGGGCGTGATGCACCGTGGCTCACCCCTTGTCCATGCACAGGGGGTCCACCACGTCCCTCAGCCTATGGCACCACGTAAGCTGGATGGCTCGCCTCGTCGCTTCTAGGATCCAGTCCATGGCCTCTCTGATCTTGTGCTCCTCGATCGTCAGACTATGCACGGAGCTCATCAACTCGTGCACCTCCCATGCGAGATCGTTCTAGACACAGAATTAGTAAGTTAGAAACCGAAAACATGCGTAGAAAATAAGAAGTACGAACCATTCAATACGTACCACGCGATGGAATGCGAAGTCCGGCTGGGTGGGGTATGTGTCGGTCGTCGCGACCTCGTGGCATGGTGGGTCGTGCACGACCCTGACGCAATGAACCCTCGTCCGAGTGGAGTACCACTCGATGTACTCCTCGTACGTCCCGGGGTCGTAGGGAGCATTCTCTTGGTGTACATCCACCAAGGAGTGGAGCCATTGCTCAACCCACTTGGCCATCTTCTCAGTTTAGGAAGTCGTACCAACTACTCCCTTCCCTGTGTACATGTGGAAGACGAAACAATAAATTCGTAAGTATGTCAGGGAAAGACTACGATAGACATAAAACGTGATCTTACCCATAAATGTTCGGCGACACCCACAACCCCCAGCGCACTGGGAACTCCTGACATAGACCAAACTAGTGCATCACTCGATGCATGCGGTACTCCTCTACGAAGACGTTTTGCACCAAGAACTTCCGCGTGTACCAATACTGTTATTCTCGCGTGCACTGAGCGGACAAGCCTCGGGGTGCACATGCTGACACCCTATTGGCAGTGTATGGCATCCAGATGACGTGGTCATCCATTAACTGATTGAACATTGGAAAGTAGTCCAGGTAGGACGCGTGCGTAATGATTGGAATGAAGGCGACCTGTGGAATAGAACAAGAAAAACTTAGGACATGCAATTAAATTAAATGACGAAAAGGACTAAAGATTCAAAAAACTTACCAGTCGGCAACACCACACCGTACCATGTTCAGCTGGTCCACGGGATCGTTGGCAGCGTACATCGCGTCGGTGTAGGCTCCCAGGTCCAACTGTGGTCGTCCGATCTGGAAACACTTGAAGGACTACAACTGAAGAAGCAGCGGACATCCGGAGAGGATAGAGATCTCCCAAACCCGGTGGCACGTGCTTCACAGGCCACGGTATGTCGTGCACAACACCGCCGAGCCCTAGGCATACGACAGGATCATGTCCACTTCCATGTCTGCTAGTTCCCGTGCGTAGCGGATCATGTGTTTGTACACACTGTCAACATGGGACCCTAGGAACATGTCCCCACCCGAAGAGCCACAACATGTACACCTCGAAGTACCTCCTCACTATGTACTCAAGTGCGTTTGCTCCCAGGGCAGCTGGCTGCAAAAAGAGAGAGACACATCACTAAGTTGAACACTGGAATTGAAGTAGAAACACAAGAGTTATAAATACTTACGTCGAACTGGTTGATCCACCTCAGCGTCGGCCTGTGCGTACTAGAGAACTCCCTGTAGCCGACATTGGCGGTAGCAACCCCTGGAACCTCCCGAGGATATCTGTGCGCCACAAGTCCGGGACATCATACAGTGCCACGGGGAAGCCTGTGTAGGGAAACCTGGTCATGTAACCCAAGTCCTGAAGCGTCGGCATCATCTCCCCGCACAGAAGGTGGAATGTGTGTGTCTCCAGCCTCCACCGGTCAACTAGTGTCGTCAGGAGGCACCAATCGCATAGAAACTGCCTCAACATAGACACCCTGGCGGCAACGTCCTCCCACATCGCCTCCACTATCCTAGCTAGTAGAAGCAGGCCTATCACTCTCAGCCTGTGTCGAAAGAATTAAGAATATACGTGAGTCCACCCACACAAGTCAGACCGAAATTAAATACAAGAAGGTCAGAACTATACATACCATAGAACCCAACTTGGGTCCACCCTCCATGCCCTCATGGGCGTGCGCAGCTGCAACGAACCAAGCTTAATGGGCTGCTAGCCCTCCTGCGGGAGGATGGTACAGAGGCGACTATAGTAGGTCGCGTCAATGGCCAGATCAAACAGCTCATACAACCACTACACAACATCTCCTAGGGTCGCCATACCAGAAATTTAAGATTAGTAACGTTTCAAATATTATCTCAGCATATATAGAATACTTACCGTTCAAAAAAAGAGAACATAAAATAAGCTGGGAATATTTTAATCAGGTTCCACACACCATATTTAGCTACTCTTGAATTTTTACAGAATGTTTAGAGCTACCTTGCTATTTTTCTAGTTTAAAATGTACTCTAGGCATATGCAAAATATTTACCGTTAAAAAGGGAACATAAAAGAAGCTGAGAATATTTTAATCAGACTCTACACACCCTATTTAGTTACTTTGGAATTTTTACAGAATTTTTAGAGCTACATTGCTATTTTCCTAATTTAAAATGTATTCTCAGCATTTATAGAATATTTACCATGCAAAAAAGAGAATAGAAAAGAAGCCAGGAATATTTTAATTAAGCTTTACACACCCTATTGAGCCACTTTAAAATTTTACGGAATTTTTAGAGCTACCTTACTGTTTTTCTAGTTTAAAATATATTCTCGGTATGAACATAATATTTACCGTACAAAAACGAGAACTTAAAATAAGCTAGGAATATTTTAATTAGGCTCTACACACCCTATTTAGCTACTCTGAAATTTTTACGGAATTGTTAGAGCTACCTTGCTATTTTTCTAGTTTAAAATGTATTACCGGCTTTTACATAATATTTACCATGCAAAAAATCGAACAAAAAGAAATTGTGAATATTTTAATTAGGCTCTACACACCCTATTTAGCTACTCTGGAATTTTTAGAGCTACCTTGCTATTTTTCACGTTTAAAATGCATTCTCGGCATTTACGGAATATTTACCGTACAAAAAATAGAACAATAAAGAAGCTAAGAATATTTTAATCAGGCTCTACGCACCCTATTTAGCAACTATGGAATTTTTACGGAATTTTCAAAGCTACGTTGTTATTTCCCTAGTTTAAAATATATTCTTGGCATTTACAGAATATTTACCATGCAAAAAAAAACAACAAAAAAGAAGATGGCATATTTAATCAGTCTCTACACACCCTATTTAGCTACCCTAGAATTTTACAAAATTTTTAGAGCTACCTTGCTATTTTTCTAGTTTAAAATGTATTCTCGGCATTTACCGAATATTTACTGTGCAAAAAAGAGAACAGAAAAGAAGCTAGGAACATTTTAATCGGGCTCTACACACCCTATTTAGCTACTTTGGAATGTTTACCGAATTTTTAGAGCCATGTTGCTATTTTACTAGTTTAAAATATATTCTCGGCATTTACATAATATTTATAGTGCAAAAAAAGAGAACAGAAAATAAACTAGGAATATTTCAATCAGGCTCTACATACCCTATTTAGCTACTCTTGAATTTTTAAATAATTTTTTAGAGGTACCTTTCTATTTTCACATTTAAAATGTATTCTCAGCATTTATAAAATATTTACGTGAAAAATGAGAACATTGAAGCTACGTATATTTTAATCAGGCTCCACACACCCTATTTAGCCACTCTAGAATTTTTACGGATTTTTAGAGCTATTTTGCATGTTTAAAATGTATTCTGAGCATTTATAGAATATTTATCGTGCAAAAATGAGAACATAATTGAAGCTAGGAATATTTTAATCAAGCTCTACGCACCCTTTTTAGCTATTTTGGAATTTTTAGAGCCATCTTGGTATTTTTCGAGTGTCGTCTGTGCTGAAATTCAGGTCCGGACTGACCGAAATTCCGGTCTAACCGCCCTTATGTCTTTGAGTTTTCTTCTTCCCAAAAGTTCGGTCTGACCGGTCCAAATAGATGGGGTTCGGTCAAACCGGACCCTGTAAGGGAGGTCTGACCGGGAATTGTCTGTAACAGCTAATTTTATATCCGTTGCACTTTAGCTCAGTCTGACCGGCCATTGGTTGGCGGTTAGACGAGATTTCACTGTTTTTCAGCCCTTTTAACCTCCAACGACTAGCTTTTGGTATGTAGGCTATAAATACCCTCTATGGTTGGTTGTGAGACAACTCTTGTGAGGTAGTGTGAGTTTCTCCTCTCAATTGTACATATATGGCACTTTGTGAGCAAAGGAAGATGTTCTAGTTACATGTGTTGCAACTAGAATTGGGTTGAGCATCCAATTCTGAATGTGTTACACTTGGTCAGAGTCAAGCAAGAGGCTTGGCTTATAACTCTTAG
Source organism: Ampelocalamus luodianensis (assembly GCA_036346255.1). NCBI lineage: Eukaryota > Viridiplantae > Streptophyta > Magnoliopsida > Poales > Poaceae > Ampelocalamus > Ampelocalamus luodianensis. The sequence continues at coordinate 11,482,513 of CM070628.1, forward strand.
TGTTTACAACACCTAGACGGCGTGGTGGCATCATGGTCTGATGATCTTCTCAAGAAGTTTGTGAGAAGGCCCGACTTGGTTGTGAGTGGTTTGGTGCTTGCCATCTCTAGAGTAGAGGAAGAGCAATCCCGAGTGGATCGAGGTGTTGGTTCAAGTTGTGAGCCAGTCCAATTCGTTTGGGCTTACCTCGAAGGTGTTGGCTTAATTCGTGTAACCGGTTCAATTTATTTAGGCTTACCTCAACGTGGATTAGGGGAGACCGGGAAATCTTCGAACACCACGGTAAAACAACATTGTGCCATTGTGGTTTGCTCTCTTGTGATTTTCTTTGAGCAATTTACATTCCTACAATTAAATTGATTGCATGTCTATTGCAAACTTTGACTTAGACTTAGGGTGTTGGTGCACTTAAGGGAAACTAGATTCTTTAGGCTTTAATTGTGCAAAACCGAATTGACTTTTTCTTCCGTATTATAAATTGGTTTTAGCCTTAGGGATTTTTAGAAAAAGACTATTTACGCCCCTCTAGTCGGCCTCCATGACCTTACAAGTGCTATCAGAGTTTGGTCTCTCATTTATTAGACATAACCGTTTAGAGAGTAAAGGATGACCACTAGTGATATAGTGCACCTCGGTGAATCACCTCTATTTGATGGTACAAAGTATACTCATTAGAAAATCAGTATGGCTTTTTATTTTAAGACTATAAGCCAAAAAATATGGCGGATTGTAGATGTGGGTTTTCTTCTCCAATGGATCCTCTAGCTCCAACAAGTGAGGAAGAGAAAAGCTTACATCTCGATGATCAAGCAATTAACGCTTTATTTAGTGTTTTCAGTGTAGAGGTGTTCAATGAAGTATGTAATCTCAAGAACACTCATGAGATGTGGACCCATCTTCAAGATCATTATGAAAGACCCACCTCCACTAATGATAATTGCGTAAAAGAATGAACGTCAAGAGAAGAATACTCAGCTTCTAGCTCCGACAATGAGCCCTCAAGCCCATCCACATCACTCATTGCTTCATGGCCAAAGGTAATGAAAAGGTAAATGATGATGATGAGCCTTTATATGATGAGTTGATAGATATGCTCGAGGAACTTAATGAGTATCTAGGGAAGGAGAAATTAAAATTCAATGTTTTGAAGAAAACATTTGTCTTATTTCAAAATAATTATGAGCTAAATGATGCTCATCAAAATCTCCTTCTCAATGAGCTCAATAAGTCCAAGGTGGATATAGGCATACCATATGATCTAGGAAATGATATGTCATGTGTAGTTGTTAATACTTGCATTATATCTAAGGTTAGCATATTTACCTCTTGTGAGGACTTGCTAGACATGCCTTGAAGCTTTAGTGAAAATATTTCTATTTTATCTTTGCTTGTTGAAACTAATCTTGTAGAGAAAAATGAGGAGCTCAAGGTCCAAGTCAAAAAATTGATAAATGACTTGGAAAGAAGTTTCAAAGGGAAGGACACCCTCGATGATATCTTGAGCAAGCAAAGGAGCTTGCATGACAAGAGGGGGATTGGCTTCACCTGTAAGAAGAAGCAATATAGATGGACAATGCACAATTCAAGACAGATCAAGAACGTCATGTGCTTTGGATGCAATGAGAAGGTACACTTTTCCTCGGTGTGACGTAATAAGGTGGATGACAAGCAAATATCATCTAGAAAGAGACATATCGACAAGGAGCAAGAAAAAAATGTAAGAAGGGGAAGCAAAAGCCCAACTTGCTACAATTGCCGAGAAAAAGAACACATTGGTAAAAATTGTCCCTTGGGTAAAACTCCTAAACCTATTCTTTACAATGATTATTATTTGCTTAGGAAGGATAGAAATGGTAGGGTGATTGCTAGACATGTTTGTTCACCTAACTCTATTCCTATAAAAAGGGACATTTGGGTTCCTAAATTTTTGGTGAATAACATTTAAGGATCCAACTGAGTTTGGGTACCAAAAAGTACTTAATTGCCCAATAGGTTCTTGGAGAGGCATTGGAGGCTTAGCTCTTTCATAAAGAGGTGGATTCAACTATATTGCAAAATTGGAGCCAAGCTTGAGGATAATAATTTCACATGAAGAACCAATGACATCTCGGCAACGAGTATCCACTTTGAAGTATCTAGCCCGTAGCCATGTATAGGTTGCATTCATAAAGTTTTTTTTTCAAAATTGTGTTCTTGCTATTGTTCAAAACTTCATTATTGCAATCTTAAGAAAAATGATGTATGGCATATTAAGGGAGAGTGCTAAGTCATATTCATGTATATTACATCCCTAAGTGTGTCCAAATAAATTAAGTGTTAGTAATGTTTTCCAAAATTGAGCCGTTTAGCCAAAAGTAAAAAATTTCATAATTATTGAAAATATTGTGAAAAACTAGGTGTAAAATGTATGCAATTGATTTTCAAAGGTTTTCCAAAGGTTTTGTCTCAAGAAAATCTAATTTCAAATGAAAATGTGTTTCTAGCTGAAAAACTAGTTCTAAGTATGTTGTTTTTTTACATAAACTAGATTTTTGTGTAAAATCTATTCTAAAATGAATTTAAAAATGGTCCCAACAAGAAAATCTTAGAGTTGGCTATTCTAAACATTTCTCTAGTTCATAGGGTTTTTAAAGGACCAACCATTTGAAAATTATAGCATTTGAATTTCGCCAAAATTCTTGCTTTGACCTAAAATGACATATTCTTTCATATTGTTGGTTTAGTAATTTGAGTCGTATATTCTTGTGTATCTTGGCTTGAAATAGTATTTCTAACTCATACAAAGTCATGAAAGTGAAAAACTCCATAAAATTCAAATTTGGGCTCGTTTAGAGGTTTTGTGCAAAATCATTCTCTTTATGTGCCTTCAAAGCGCATTTTGCCTTATCTTTTAAAAGGGAATTACTTTTATAAAAATTATTTTTGGATTTTTTTAGGAAATCTAATGTTCTTTTCGGGAAAGTTTCAAACCATTTGGACTTCAACTAAAAACATTTTGACTTTTCTACTTGTGGAACAAAAGTCATGTCTTTAGTACGAAATTTGGCATATCTATTGAATGAATACTCCTTTTTTGAAACTTCTTTTTGGAAAATTTTCCTAAAAGACTAAAGTTTATTTCTGAAAAATTTCAAATCATTTAGATTTGATTTGTAATTTTTTTTACTTTTTCTCTCTTCGATCAACATGCTGAAAATTCGGTCTTTTGCATGGTTTTGAGTTGATTTGTGATTTTTATCTCTCAATAGATTCATAATTTGAGCAACATACTATAATAACATTTGATCCTCCACAGTTGACATTTGTTTTCTAATTTTCTTAGATTTATTGAACCTCGTTTGTCCAGTTTTTATCCATCATTCAGCTCAATTGGTATGTCAAAATCTGAAAACCTGAAACTTTTAGTTTTCTGAATCTTTATAGTTTTCATATCTTCAAAATGGTTAAGATTTGTGTGAACCTCTTAAAACAACTTGTGAGTATTTGCGTTTACCAGCTCCATTATTTATCTCATATTTGTTGGAGCATGTATATCTCAAGTTTTTATACAAATAAAAGAGTTTTTTTACTTGTCTATTTTCAGAAAATTGGACATTGATCTTGTATATTTTCAAGTGGTTGAAAATATGAGCTCGGCATCTTCATGAAAAATGGTTCATAAGGGTTCAAACTTATTCATGCGAAAGGATGCTCAAAATACCCTAATATGCTCATTTTGGCAAATATGGAGGCAATTTAAATGAAAATGAATTTATTTTGCCGAAATAAGTTTAAAAGGTTTTCAAATCTTGATTCTTGATTCAAAATTCCCCAATCATGCTTCTGTTTCAATTTGATACGATTTGGAGTTTGTGTAGAATCCCCCTCACTCAAATTTCTCAAAATCAAAATTTTTTAAATCCCTGTTAGGTGTAACCGATCTGACCGTTGTGTATCCCCGGCTTGACCTCTGTTGTTTCTCCGGTCGGACCGCCCCTTGAACGCTGGTTTGACCGATCACTGTTGTCAGCAACAGTAGATGACCTATTTGTTGATTTCTACTTCTTTCGACCATCTTGTTTGCTTCCTTTGATCAAGTTATTTATTATTATCTTTGCAAGCTACCCTATAATATTTTCCTTGATTACAAATGTAATTTCAAGTGGTAGTTTCTTTTGATCATCTTGACCTCCGCAATTGCTTTGTCTATCTTATTCCTTTCCTAGCATACTTCTCTTGATCAAGCTCAAGTATTCTCCGTGTACGAGTGAATTCTGTCTTTCCCTTTTCTCTTTATATGCTTTCTTTGAAGATCTTTGCGAGAGAAGTTCAAACACTTTGCAATTTTAAGTCTTGTCAACACGTGGTATCCACAAGTGATGTTTAAGGACTATCTCTCAAGTGTGATCCACATATAGATATTTTTTGTGCTTAATGTCAAAGGGGGAGAATTTTGTTGCAAATAATGGTCAAAGATCGAGTTTGAAGTCATCATGAGTTTTGGATGGATATATTTCAAACAGATAACAAAGATGGAGATATTAGTTGGATAGAGAAGCCTTTGTGTGTCAAAGGAGTTTAACCTTTGTGTAAGGGAAAGTTTTTCTAAAAAGGGGCTTTTCTTAGAGAAAATGAAAAATGTTTTGGGATTTGTTTAAAATGGGTAAACTATTATATGGGAAAAATAATTTGCAATTTGCCCAAAATGGTTTATGGATCTTTGTGAGTGTATGCTTTTTCATGTGCATGAGCTAAATAGTCATATCCTTCAATTGTTGCATTCTTTGGATCCAAAATATAGATTGAACTCAACCAAGAGGCAAACCTGAATATGTTCATTTAGTTTCATTCCATATAGTTGTATGCACACATTTAAGGGGTGTTCACTCTATGTTTTATGATTTCACTAGTATTGGTCCTATTCTTCCATCCACTTATATTAAATATCTCTATTTTGAAATATATCCTTGAGGCTTTTGTAGTTGATATATACTCATGTGAATTCAATTTCAATTATTTGAAACTAGATTGTTATCAATCACCAAAAGGGGGGAGATTGAAGAATCTAGACCCGTCATTATGACTTAATGGAGTATTTTGGTAATTAATGGCAATCGTCGTGTGGACTAACATTTTTTATGAGTTAGAGAAACAGGTTGAGTCTCATGATGATGAAGACTTTGGATGGCATCATGAGTTGATTGTCATCAAGTCGAGGTTCGGGATGAAGGATGTCATCATGTGTTGATAAGTATCCCGATGTAAAAGAAAATCATCACGTGTTGATGATATTCAAGACAAGATCCTGAAGTGAAGAAGGTCATCATGTGTTGATGATTATCAAGTCAAGAACCCGGACTTGGAGTGGAGATGTCCGTCATCAAGTGATAACTCCAAAATGGATGCTCAAGGCAAAGGTATGACTAGCATAGGCTAAGGATGTATTCCTAGTCTTTTACTGGTCTCGGTTTTTGGATGGAAGGCAGGATTGCTAGTATAGGTTATCGTACTATTAAGAGGGGGCCTTGTTCAGTAGCTTCAGTCTCATCATGTGTTGATAGCTCAATCCCGCTTGCTTTAGCTCTTCTAGGCATGATCCTATTCTTTGCGAATGTGTTTTTACAAATAGTTGAAGCTCATACATTAACTCTTTGTAGCATGAGACTATAATTTGCAAATATATTGGCTCTTTGGAGTTGTGCTTCTTTATTTGATCTAATATGTTTGAGATCAATCAAACATATGTGTTGTATAGCCCTCTGAATAAGATTTCTATAGAGCCCAAGATCACTCAATTTTGGCATTGGAGTCAAAAGTTATAACCATTTTTTCGAGTGTCGCTTGTGTTGAAATTCAGGCCCAGATTGACCGGCTTGAACTGACCAGAATTCCAGTCTAACCGCCTTATAAGGCCGATCAACCTTTTCCAGAGGGCATGTCTTTGAGTTTTCTTCCTCCTGGAAGTCCGGTCTGACCTATTCGGGCTAACCGGGGTCTAGTCAGACCGGACCTTGTGAGGGAGGTTTGATCGAGAATTGTTTGTAACGGCTAGTTTTATATCCGTTGCACTATAGCCTGGTCTGACTGCCCGTTGGTTGGTGGTTAGACTGGGTTTCGGTGTTTTTTTTAGCCCTTTTATCCTGCAATGGCTAGCTTTTGTTGTGTGGGCTATAAATACTCTCCATGGTTAGTTGTGAGGCAACTCTTGGTATCTCATTTCACTCTCTTGAGCTTGTATGAGTTTCTCCTCTCAATTGTATATGTGTTGCACCTTGTGAGCAAAGGGAGAGGTTCTAGTTGCATGTGTTGCAACTAGAAATAGATTGGACATCCAATTGTGTATGTGTTGCACCTTGTGAGCAAAGGGAGAGGTTCTAGTTGCATGTGTTGCAACTAGAATTAGATTGGGCATCCAATTGTGCATGTGTTGCACTTTGTGAGAGTCAAGCAAGAGACTTGGTTTATTACTCTTGGTGTTTGTCAACACCTAGACAGCGTGGAGGCATCTTGGTCTAGTGATCTTCTTAAGAAGCTTGTGAGAAGGCCTTGCTTGGTTGTGAGTGATTTGGTGCTCTCCATCTCCGGAGTGGAGGAAGAGCAACCCCGAGTGGATCGAGGTGTTGGTTCAAGTTGTGAGCTGGTCCAATTTGTTTGGGCTTACCTCGGAGGTGTTGGCTTAATTTGTAGAGCCGGTCCAATTCGCTTGGGCTTACCTCAACATGGATTAGGGGAGACCGGTAAATCTTTGAACACCACGGTAAAACATTCTTGTGCCATTTTGGTTTGCTCTTGAGTGATTTACTTTGTGCAATTTACATTCCTAGAATTAAATTGATTGCATGTCAAATTACAATTGCAAACATTGACTTAGACTCAGGGTATTGGTGCACTTAAGGAAAACTAGATTCTTTAGACTTTAATTGTGCAAAACCAAATTGACTTTTGCTGTCGTATTAGAAATCGGTTTTAGCCCTAGATATTTTTAGAAAAGACTATTCAAACCTCTCTAGTCAGCCTCCTCGACTTTACACCCCTTTCTCTGGCTTCTCGTCGATGACAAGTACGAAGGGGTCCCACCCCTCTTTCCTCCTTTGTATATTACCTTCGTTGTAGATTGCTTCCTCTTCCTTGAGGTGTTTCTTCTCTGAGCTGTCTACTTAATTGTGCTAGTGACCTCTTCGAGCAGATCCTACCTACCTCCTTGCAGTGGAGCTAACCGTTGGCCGTTGTGAGTTGCTAGGTTGAGTCCTCCTCAAGATCCCCTCAGATCTGGATCTAGGGATGCTAAAGCTGGTGATTCCTTTTCCCTATCCCGGTCAGTGTCTGCCTCCTCTGTTTCAACTCACCATAGTGTTACCATGGTGTTGTGCATCACCATCTCCATGGCGTTGGTCTTGTGCAGCATCGACACAGCAACCACTGGTGAGTTGCCTTTAAGAATCTTCCTTATGTGGACCTAACACTTGTCGCCTTGCATACTGGCGTACTGCCTCTTCTCGTTTGTTGTGGATCCCCCCTCTTCTTGTTGAAGTATATTGTCTATCTTTCCTCGTCAGCTTAAGCTTTTGGATGAACTGGTTGGTGCATGTAACTCAATATAGTACCAGAGCCAAGAGGTCTTGGGTTCAAAACCTGGCTAACACAATATTTTGAAAAAAAATATATTTGCAGCCCACTTCGAGTCCACATCTTAGGCCTAGAAGAACTTAGACGCGAGGGGGGAGTGTTGAAGTATATTGCACATATTTCCTCATCAATTTAAGTTCTTGGATGAACTTATTGGTGCATGTAACTCAATACTCCCCCCTGTTTTAGAGGCATCACACTTCAATCCCAGGACAAACATTATGAGATTCCCTCTAGATCCGGCCATTCTAGGGCCTTTGCAAAGATTGAGTGTTGGCAACTTGCCGGACTCAAGAAGCCTCGTCGGCATCACTGTTGGGATTTACCTCCTCAAGAGACTTTGCCTGTAGAGGAAATAGTTTATCACAGGTAGGCGCACGTCGGTCTCCTCCGGAGCTACGCCTGTTGCATCTCTTCTCCATTGTCAGGACCCGAATTAACACATCCGATAGCCTCTGTGTATTCGGAACTAGTCCTATGATCAGTAGCTAACTCACACAATAACATATCGATGAAATACCATACATTCAACGAATTAACTAAGAAGGTAGCAAAATAATAATATAGTAACAACTGGACCTTATGGTCAACGTTTACTTAACTTGCCACGTAGGGCTTAAGAAACAAATGAAACTCTTGCAATGAAAATAAATAACTTGTGGTGGCCATTTGACATGCCCACATGCAATCGAGTGCGGAGCATATTCTAGTTCGCAAAGTCTCCAAAGAACTCCTCGTAGAACTCTTGATTGACGTGACCATTTTCAACTAAGCAACAATGTTTAAAACCGTGAGTACATAAAGTACTCATCAAGTCATAGGGAACAGTATGCAATTAATATTCATGCAAGACTTGAACAAAGGAATAGCCATATGGTTCTTTTGCAGAAAGCAAGTGTTAACGATAAATACAGTAAATAGATTGTAAAGCATAATTGAAAAGATATAATAAATAAATAAAGTAAATAATTTCTTTAAAACAATCAGTGAATCTCCCATTCACTTTCCAACCAAACCACCAAATGAACATCCCATCCACCAAGTCAGCATCCCATTCACCTTCCAACCATTTTTTGCAAAAACTCTATACCTCATGTGAAATCCTCAGGCGTTGTCTATAACCAAGGATATGACTATTCGAACAATTTTAACACTCTGTAGAAGTTGTACAGCTTGACCCACAAGAGATAAATCAACTTATAATATCCGTCTGACACACTTCCATAGGTGTGCTACTAAGTGATCATCACATGGCTTTTAAAAAGCTCCTTCTCAACCCAGTTCTGCCCGCTAAGGTTTGAACACTGAATATCATCATAACCTGATAAGCCCCCTCTTGCGCTATGTGAGTATACATCCATCTTGGAACTCACACCACCACAACAGAACCGAAGTTGAGATATTGCGAATTAATTAGTCATGTTCATCCTATACTGGACATGTAGTTGTACGATATGACCCAGTTCAATGGAGCATAAGATTAAGTCCTTAACATGTACCCAGGCAAGACTACCTCATCCCAATGTGCGAACAACACCCTCTTTACTGCATGAGCACTCGCCTGAGCATAAAACCATTTTGTTTAACCAAACCAATGATAATCCCTATCATGCCACACATATTTTATAACAGTGGCATCACACACACAACTTGTACAACAGTAGCATCGCACCACAAGTTGCACAACAGTAGCATCGCACTATAATTCTATATCTCATTAAGTCAAATTAACATTATTGATCATGTGAACATGAGCCCATCGTATAACTAAGCATCTCTATGACAACCCATGTTGGTGATACAAATATGTCCAACTAATAATGACCATCCTATTGTGACAATGGAGACATGATATTCAAAATAACTAAGATGGCATAATGACAAATATATGATTAACTACTCCCAAAATAGTTGATATAAAAGTAGCATGCAATTTTATATAAAAATAATATACTTTTAAAAACATAGGATCAATATGATCAAAGGATTACGACTTGCCTTGGCCTTGCTCAGTTACCATACTTTGGTCTTCATATCTTGTTCATGCTCTTGCTCCTTGAAAAACGTCATCTAAACGAGAGAGAGAAAACAAACGAGACACAAATAAATCCAAAATAAAATTAAATAAAATCTAAAACTAAAAAATTGGCATTGAAAGAATGAGCTCGATTTTAGATGAATTTAGGAACTTAAACGGGTTGAATCGGAGTTCGAACGAAGGAGAATGGGCTCTCAGAAGATTTAAATCTAAGAAAAAGATAGAGAAAATACTATTTTGGAATTTTATAATTTTATTTTTAAAGGAAATTCCATATTACTACGTCAGCATGACACCAGTAAGGAAAAAGAATTTTGGCTAGAATTAAATTTCTAAAGGAAAAGAAAATAAGTCACTGATAGATGAGCCCATGGTCTATAGACCATGTCCACAGAAAAGGCTTACTATCTATAGTGAGCTGGGTTCACGGAATAGGAACTGAATAGTGGGACCGACTTGGCAGAGGCACAGTGCACAGTGAACCAGGTGCATGGGTTTGGATCTAAGGCAAACTCAGGTTGTGCTACGCATGCATCCACGCGGGCAACAAGGGCTGAGGTGGCAGACACGTGGTGGTTGACTAGGATAGCTAGCTGCTGATGAAGACGACACGCAATGGCTACGGCGCATAGCGACCGAAGGTGGCGGCGCAACTCCGGCGACGGCGGATCTAGCAAACGGTGGTGACTCAGGAGGCATGAAGGGACGCAAAAGAGAGAAGACGTGACGGCGAACTCACCGGGACTTGAGGACAACAAAGACGACCGACGGCGAGGAGGAAGCGCCGGCGGTGCTAAGACTCTCGGCGATAACGAGCTACAACGGCGCTCCGTCGACTTCGAGAGAAGGGCAAAGTAGATCCGGGCGACGTGATCTCAATGGTGGCTGTGGTGAGGCACGAGGTTCACCGGCGGTGGCGGAAAACGACGACGAAGGCAACGGCGGGCTTGGGACTTCAAGTTTCCCTCTCGGTGGCTAGGGTTTCGAGATATGGAGCGGCGCGGGGTGCGGAAACCGAAGGAGTAGTGAGGTTTTAAAGGGCGGAGAGGCGGGACGTGGCTAACAGGCAGGGCCTACACGTCAACGACGCGGGACACGTGGCAATGGCGGAGCGGGCCGGGCTGCGGATACGGGCTAAGTAGAAAGGAAAGAAATGAGCCAGCGAAAGGAATTCGGCCCGAAAATATTTCGGGAAATTCAAAGGATTTCTAAATTTCATAAAAGAGATTAAATCAAATCGAGCTTAAAGAAATAGCAAACAAACTCGGAAAAATCCAAGAAAATTTCAGAAAATACTCTAGAACTCAAGGAACTCAAATAAAAAGGTTTTTAATTTACTTGAGGTTTAGATTATTCACATTAGATGGTTTTAATTTCTAAAAATTCAATTTAAGCTTTAAATTAACCAAGAAAAATCAAATGGTTATTTTTTTTTATTTTTAAAGGCTTCAAAAGAACTCAAAATTTAGGATATTACAACCGTCAGGTCTGCGCTGGCCGTGTCCCCTACCTCCGGTGACTTTGACTTCAGGTTCATGTCGACCGTCAACAATATCACAGGCAAAAATTCGATATCAAGATGCTACCGGCTGGCATGGTCAGTGATGAACTTACAGAAGGACTTCAATGTGATATTTTTTTGTCCTTGAATGTAATGTCTGGGATCATGAATTATCTTTGCCTAATAATAAAGCAGGGCTAAACCCCTTTTTGGGTCTTATTTCCTTAAAAAACAGTGGGGCTTGTTGGCCAATGGCCTAACCTCGCCACAATGGTGTACCAGAGAAGAAACCACAGATATTTACCACTATTTCACCCCATCTTAAAGGTGTAAGTAGACACACACGGGTTAAATGTTCGCCCTACCTTGTATTCATTCCGGGCTCCGCCATTGTCAAAGCACAAACAACTACACGTACAGTTTACACCACACAAATATGGACGCATATCTTGGCACAGGCCGTCGTGAGCACTTGAATAACCTGCTAGCGTGCTAGCATGGGCTACCTCTGCCCCTGCTGCCGGCCTTGGCCGGTACTGTGAGCCGGTCTTCCAGGATTCCATCCGAACATGCACAAACACAGGAATAGGATTCCTCTCCGTGCCATGCTTCCATCACTGTTGCCAAGCATTTACCTGCCATGCTTCTCTCACCATTGTCAAGTTAGTATTTACCTCTCATGCTCCTGTCCGTGCATGCGTACCTCTCCTGAAGCAAAGAAAGCTTCCAAAACTATGAGCTATGGTGTAATGGAGCTTTGTCTGCATTCTGCTTCAGAGTTTTGTCTCAGAGGAAGCTGACAGGTATGATATGATGCATGCCTGGTACACAACGACGCTAGGTAGGATTATCATCTGTTTGACATGGTTGTCCAAGGGATTTGTACTTTGTAGGCATCACTCTTGGGAGATTAAAAGGGCAGAGAAGAGTTTGCTCTTCTGATAGGCATACCAAATGTACCTCTTGTGTTTGTTGGAACTTGGAAATGTGTTTCCACTCACAGTTAGTAGCAGTTACCAGTGCATGGTTCCTTTTGGCTTTATCTAGTCGGTACATAGGTTGCATTGGGTGGTCTTCTAAACATAAAATACCTGTTTCCTTTGATATAAAGGTAACATTTATGAAGTAGTAACCTGGGTTTAGGTAAACCTTGTTGGCGAAATGGGTGAGTTCTACACAGAGGCTACTACTCAGGGTCTCTTTGAATTGAAGAAATGTCGTAGGATTTTTGGAGGAATCCAATACGAATTTGATCCTATACTACCATTTGGAACGCATGAATGCTCCCATAAAATTTCATAGGATTATGGTAGCTTTCCTACAATTTCATAGGAATTTCATGGGGAAAAAACCCACTCCAACCTTCTTTTTTCACTCATTCACATATTTATGTGTTTTTCCTACATTCTATCCAAATGGCCATTCCTGCAAGTTTTTCAATCCTCTGTTTTCCAATTGCATTCCTATCAAATTGTTGTGTTTTTTCTATTCTTGTGTTTTTACATCCTGCGCTCCAAAGGAACCCTCAATCTTTTTTTCACTCTCAAATTTTTAGCTGGATTTTCACACCATGGAAGAATGTTGTGTAGCTCTTAAGATTTATAGCCTACAGAATATCTCTAGCAAAGAAAAACGGGAGATCTTGCTGATCTATAGTGGAGACTAGCGAGACTTTACCCTCTTTATTAACAAAGAGGACCACTGGTCCAACAATGACAATTGTTGCTCCAATCATTCAAAACAAGGAAAATTTTCCTCCCAAGAATTTTATTTTTGTTAGGATTCTGGTTAAAAAAAGTGCTGAACCCTATCACAGGATCGATGGCTTAGATTACGGCTTTGGTAAAGAACATATCCCTCCATTTTTCCACATGTACTATCTAGACCGCCCGTTCACTGTCAGACGGCCCGTGTGGTATGCAATAATTGAAGGAATGCAACCAATTTGGATCATCCACTTTAGAGTCAAAACTTATGATCTACGGCTTGAAACTTGACAAAAAGATGACTTTCCCTATCAAATGTTTCAATTCTTTTTGACAAAATAACTCAAAAGAATGAGGGGAAAGGACCATCCTAACGACTGATTGCAATATATGTTGACAGACTAAAGCAGAACAAATGTGCAAAACTTGCAAAGAAACTGTTATATATATATATATATATATATATATATATATATATATATATATATATATATATATATAGGGAAGCTTTTCCTACTCCCTAGTAGTTACCCTCATCCCGTATCTCTCATATCTCACAACGTAGAGAGTATTCAAACCGAGAGTATGTATGTGTAGTATCTGAGTATGTAAGACCACATAGGTGGTATTTACACATTTTCAGGGTGGTATGTACAATTTTTAGACATACTCCTTTTATGTACGAATATAAAGGTATTTACAAAATATGCTAAAAACTATGGATTCTCTTGCAATTTTTTTCAATGGTTCACATTGAAGTATCTTATAATTAGTATATGAGTATACCTAAAGTGATAAAGGAGTATATCAAGTTCTTTTAGGTGGTATATGTAAGTGGGAGTAACTACACACTGGAGTAGAAAGTATTTTCATATATATATATATATATATATATATATATATATATATATATATATATATATATATATATATATATATATATATATAAACTTCGAGAAAAATTAACCAAAATGCAAGCCAAGAGACATTAATGCGATAGCTTGTTCCATTCCTAGAATTAACAAAACCAGAAAATAGTATGGTGTGTGTTTATAAAATTTGATAAATTATATATATATATATATATATATATATATATATATATATATATATATATATATATATATATACATAAACTTCGAGAAAAATTAACCAAAATGCAAGCCAAGAGACATTAATGCGATAGCTTGTTCCATTCCTAGAATTAACAAAACCAGAAAATAGTATGGTGCGTGTGTTTATAAAATTTGATAAATATGGCCCATGATGCAAGCCAAGAGACATTAATGTGATTGCTTGTTTCAGTTGTAAAAGCAGCAAAACCAGCAAATCCATTTAGTACGATCTCACAAGATTACTTCTGAAAGAAGTATTCACACCAGCATAATGCCAAGTCTGTTAGGTCACAGCAACATTAATTGATTTGTAACGGCCTGTCTTGATTATGTCGAAAGCAACAACCTAAACAGATCATGGAATGTGGCATTCATCTACAATCTCCTGAACTACACCACTGAGAATTACATTTCACCTGTTACTGAAGATCGGGCAAACAAATGATGATGTTTCAAGGGAAATGAAAAAAGAAAACTAAACAATTATTTTGCAAGAAGAGATGTGAAAGAATGTTAATATGATAATCCAGACATGCAATTTAGGCCCTAAAACTGCATTTCAGGTGGCATATAGCATTGTAATTTGCAGGCAAAACAAACACTGGGAAGGGAAAAGATGTTTCACATGATGAAACAAAACTACACAGATCTGTAAACTACAGAAGAGAATTCATCAACTGTGGCCATCCACAGATAAATAGCATCAACAAAAAGAAGAATAAACCAAATCGATCTACAAAGAAATGCCTCCAGATGCTAAAAATTCTTCCAGTACTCTGTACCTAGTTTTCTCTCCTTTTTAACTGGTCTGCTATTATAGGATCTATAGACACTGCGATGCATTTCCACATAGCAACAGGTCACAAAGTCTGAACTTAAAACGCTGAGCAGAAACGGCAGAAGGATTCTGGGTTTTCAGCTGCTCTCAACATTTCATCAGAAGTTGTGCTGCAAGTACAGGTTCTCCTGTGGCGAGGCTGGCCCGATCTCTTCCTCCAGCGACCGCAGCCCATCTCCTATGCTGCTCCCGACATTCCTCCCATCTGTGGTTGTCCGACCATCCATGTCGGCTTCTGATGCCGATGATTTCCTCCTCTGGGATGAGGTCACACTCGGAAACGTTATCCAAGATGGTGCCCTGTACTCAATCCGCTCGTCCTCCCCATCAACAAGCTCGTTCTCTGAGCATGACTGATTAGAGGACCTCTGTGATACCTTCTTGTGCATCCTGCTACTCCCAAGAACAACCTCAGTCGGCAGAATGGGCTGCTCAACGCATGGGCTGCCCATCAGCAGTGCAAGGGCACGCTCTAGAGCTGTTGTCACCTTATCCATGGAAGGCCGGTCTTTGCCTCGCATTCTGACACACTTGCATGCCACGGCAGCAATCTTCTTGAGAGCCTCAAGATCAGAGGGGGGAGATAAGACTGGGTCAAGGATGGCAGAAATGTCCCCAGCTTTGATCAACGGGACTGCCCATTCAACAATATTCCCTTCCTCGAACTGCATGTCAATAGCTTTCCTGCCACTTAAGATCTCCAGAAGAACAACTCCAAAGCTGTAGACATCGGACTTTGTCGTCAAGTAATGGAGACGGTAGTACTCGGGATCAAGGTAGCCAAGTGTCCCTGCTGGCAGCTCAGACAATGGGGTACCACTATCTGCAGGGCCCAATATACATAGACCAAAGTCGGCGACACGCGCATTATGATCCTCATCTATCAATATGTTTGAGGACTTGATGTCCCGGTGAATTACCGGTGGGCAAGCATAGCCATGCAAGTACTCAATCCCCCGGGCAGCCTGGACAGCAATGGTGACCCGCCTGGCCCAATTCAGTCGCTTCTTCAAGTTAGGATCCTTGCCATGCAGATGCTGGTACAGGGATCCGTGAGCCATGAACTCATAAACCAAGAGCCTCTCACTGCCATCCTCGCAGTAACCAAGCAGGTTGAGCAAATGCGCATGGTTGAGCCTAGAGAGGAGGTCAAGTTCAGTATGGAACTCCTTTGAGCTCTTCTTCACATCTGATGCTTTTATTGCACGCTTCACAGCAATCACTGTCCCATCTCTCAAGATGCCCTTGAACACACATGAAAAGCTGCCTTTACCAACTTGTGAATCCTCCGAGAAGCCGCCGGCTGCTTGCTCTAACTCTTCGTATGAGAATTCCTGAGCTCTCCTGATCTTCAAATCTTCCACATCAGGCTGGATCTTCATGTTATCCTTCCGGAAAGAGTATGCTGTACTCTTTGCAAGCCTCAGTTCGCTCTTGGAACATTGGCAATGTCTAAGTCTGTGCCGTACATACAGGCAAGCGATGGCTGTCACACTGAACACCAATATGATGGCAAACACAATCTCTGCCACGAAAATGCGCATCTGAAAAGCCATGAACTTATGGTTCTTGGTCCGCTTCTGGGACAAGCAGAATGATATGCACTCATCTGAGACACACCTCGAGCAATCAAACTGGCAAACACGATCAGCCACGGCATTGCAGGGTGATGACTCATACGAGTCGTCTGGGCAACCAACACTGCAGGGCAAACAGAGTCTAGAATTTCCGGGCTTACACACCTTGCTGCTGCGAACCTCGCCATGGTTCACATACTCGTAGTACCCATGGCTGCATGCAGCGGACACACAAATCCCAGGGGATACCGCCATTGGGAGTGCCAATGGCCCACTATTGCCCCAGCACCTTGGCTTGAGCGATGCCTCAGCAGGCACCCCACAGGTAAAGTAGTCCCCAGCCACTATTGCATACACCCTGAATCCTTTTGGTGCCGTCGTACTGTTCTGAAGTGTGAAACCCCAGCAAGCTACTTGGTGATCAAGGCTCCTGATGCCACAAGCATGGAACCGCCCACCGACCACAGAGACCATCGCATCCATTGGCACTATGTTCACGTCTCCTTCACCAATAGCACTGGAAGGTGACACCTGCTGCACCTCCAAGCTCCTGCCCCAGCAGAACACCTGTGCATTCTCCAACACCCCACAGACATGGTAACCACCTGCTCCTATAGACTGGAACCGGACATTCCTTGGTGCCAGCCCAATCACACCACTCACTGTTTCATCGCCCCAGCAGAACACTGTCCTGTTACGCGCATACAGGCCACAATTGAACACTGAACCGGCTGAGATGGTCGACACGGCTGCAGCGACAGCATGTGTGGCAGTCATGTTGTATCCCCAGCAATCAATCACCGATGTATCAGCATTAGCACCACGAGCTCCCTTCACAGGTGTTTGCAGCGCACAAAGGTGGTTGTCCCCCGCACTGAGCTCAGAGTACATCGCACCCTCAACCATCGGCTGCGGCACCCCAATCTTGACATAGGAGTTACTCCCCCAGCAGTAAGGCTGGCTGGTGTCAAGCAAAAGGCCACACGTAAACCCATCCCCTGCGGTGAGGCCGAGAAATGGGATCCTGAGGGGGGCACCATACACAACGGAGGCGTCTGTGCCAAAGCAGGTGACCAAGTGGGAGCCGTCCGAGCTAAGGCCGCAGAACACCGGGCCGTCTTCGCCATATGACACTGCAATGGATGCCATGGAGCCAAGGCCACAGACCCCACTTGGCAGCAAGACTAGGAAGCACAATGCTAGAACTAGTACACGGTTCATTTCTTGAAACTTGGGGGTCTATGCAAAAAAAGATTCCTGCAAGTATTGCAAATTTTTGGGGCTTTTTTAGTACCAACAGAAATCAGGTGAGTCTTATTATTAGTGAAACAAAAACATAACTTTTTCTCAGTGCATACCAAGAAGCAAGAACAGGGAAGGTGGAATGGCTAATCAGTCACCCTCACTGCACAGCATCTGAACAGAAAACTGCTTTGTTGATTTCCTCCTCTTTTTTCCTCCCTAACTAGCAAGGAAAAGAAAGGCACAATGATTACATCAACCATTTCAACCTTACTGCATTTTGTCGGTGAATTTTAAAAAAAAATCTAAGCAGACAGCAACAAACAAATTGTTGATGCGTACCAAGAACTGATGCTTTCTTGGACCAAGATAAGAGCTTCAAGCACGCAGGAGCAAGGAAGCACACGTCGGTGCAACATCTTGCTTTCTTCCCTCTACAATCAGATCAAAAGAGAGCAAGAAAGACAGGTTGAAGTGGGAATCCCATCCAAGATCAGGGAAATCTAGACCTCTAGTGATCCTACATTTGATCCTAGGGGAAAGGTGAACATACCCGAGAAACACCGGCGGCGCCCCGGAGCAGCTCGGCGCACGACAGCCTCCCGAAGCAGCTCAGCGTCGGCCTCGGTGTCCACCACGGCAGGTGACGGCTCCCCTCCACGCGTGGGAGTCACTTGCGCTCCCTCTCCCCCTCTCCTCTTCGTCTGAGTGCCTGCCTGCCTGGAGCTGCGCTGTGGTGCAAGTGTTTTGAGAGAAATAGATGAGGTGGGGAGGGGAATTGAATGGCATTAAAGGTTAGCTCCTGGTTGGAGGCAGTGTAGGTGGGGAGGGTAAGTCGGAATTGAATGCCCGTGTATGTTTGTATGCCTGGATTTCTGCACATTGGTCCCCCAATCCCGGGGTACTTCTTTCTTTCTTTTTCACTGCACTCGTTGTTTTGTTTTGTGTCAATCTTTTCTCATTCATTGTTTTGCTTCCTTACTCATGGAAAGTCACCTTCTAGGAAATAAAAACTAGGGAAAAGTTACGCAGAGTCTCGACTACAACTTTGTACTTTCATTATCTTTCTAGCCTTGCTAGGCAAGGCTAATCGTTTGGATCACCACATTATCCTTCCTGGCTTAGCTTAAGTAGGCTGCTAAACTATAGCTCCTCTAAGCAAACGAACCAAACGCACTCTTACATTTTCAGCATAATCTACAATGCCCTTGGAAGTTTTTTCCCTTCTAAATAGACAACCGCATCCCCCTCCAAGTCCACATAACCCTCTAATCATCCATTTGGATGGTAAATTTCTAAAAAGAGAATATTGCGTCAGAGCTCCTTAGCTTGTACTGAATTGCCACTTAGGCCCATAAACTTTAAAATTAGCTTGGGAAGTCTTAAGATTGCAAAATAATGTCAATTAGGTCATCACGACGTTTCGCTTTGCTAAAATTATTTGCATGATAGTGGAAAAGGAAAAGGGATGTGAAACTAATGTGGATTATTTTAGATAGACGATCCATGCATCAATTAGGGAGTATGTGCATTAATTAATTAGATGGTTAAGGTAATAGTCGAACGAATATGTGTAATTGATGCTAATTATTTAGATGGACGATCAATATTGCAATTTAGGGGCACCTAATGGCTCACATTGGCTTAGAATGTTTGTTAACCGGCCGCCGTCACCATGAGCGCCGCTGTGTGCCCTGCCTCAGCGGTTATAAACAATGTATCACCGGTTTTGCACTGTGCATGTCGAGCAGGCATTGTTCATGTATAGGTTCATCACTACCGATCCATTTGTTCATGGTCTAATTATTGTACATTTTGGTCTACTACTATTCATGAAGCCTATATAGGTACATTTCCATCCTCCTAAGTCATTTTCGATTATTCCTGAACGAACGTGAAATCGTTCGGCGTTAACTTGAATTCATTCATTCCAATCCACCATGTGAATCTAAGATCGTTTTCCCTAAACCTCTGTCCGGTCCCAAATATACAAATCTAGACTCTCGATGTATATTGTATTAGTCGAAGATCACGCTAATGCACACAGTGGCAATATCAATGAACATCAATCCATACAAGTGATTAAAAGGAATAAATGATTAAATTTGATAAGTAAATAAAGATTTTGACCTTATGATCGAGTTTACACTTATACAACCACACAAGGCTTAAGCAAATAAAAAGAAAAGGCAGCAACGGAACGAAAAGCGACTTCAGTGAAACTTGCCACTTGCCATAGGCAACCGTCTAGGAACAAGACCTAATGATCAACCTCAGCGAAGAACTCCTCCTCCAAAGCAAATGTTGACTCCTCCAATCCTTTCTCTGAATGATGATTATAGTAAGAGTGAGCACATGGAGTACTCAGCAAGTTGTACTACATAATACAATTATAGATGATGATTTATTCCAAAGGATACGGCTTCTATGGTTCTTTTGCAAAAAGCAACCGTTGCAATTGAATATGAATAATAGATTGAAAATGTAAGTTGAAACAATAATAATAATAATAATAAATAAGAGTTTTCACAAAGTTCACACAACTTAAGCCAATTCTTTCACACAGCTTCCCTTCCACATTGTTTTTATAAAATCTACCCTTCGGGTAAATCATCGAGCATGTCTATGACCGATGACGCAGTTATTCGAATAGGTTGTTAACACTCTGCAGAGGTTGTAAAACTTTACCCATAAAATATAACCAGTGTGGCCAACACCAATCATAACAAAATCTTTCAAAAACTTTATCTCAACAATTGACCCTCCCGATGTGCAAACAACTAGCACCTTAGCCCGACGCACACCGTTGGACTTAAAAACAGCAAACCATCCAAAGATGTGACCCATCATAAAGAAGTCTACAACTCCACCCTAGCACAAAAGCTTAACCTACTACATGAGTAGTCAATGTCGAGACTCCCGTAACTTACTAAGCTACGTTTGTCCCAAACCAGGCTTGTGGTAGTACAATATGGCTTAGTTCAATGACACACAAAGTTAAGTCCTTAATTGACCAAAGCAAGACTACCAATACTACACTAAGTAACAAAGATTCACACAGCTCCCAAGCACAAAGCCCACCATGTCACACAGACCTTTCCACTCGCTTCAGTCTAAATCTTTTCCCACTCCGTTGAATAAGTGCAACACATGCCATCAATAGGCGACAACATAAAACACACAACTTTTCACGAAGATGTTTCAAAATCACTTAGTCAAGTATGAGTTTAACATTTCAAAATGATATCAATAACTCGTTACAAGGCTAAGCATACTAATCGTGTCAAATCAATCCATGTTGGTGCTATGATAATACCAACTAGTAGTTCACCAATCTAGGGCGACAAATGACCATAGTAATACAATTCACAAGGTGGGTACAAATCAACTGGGTTGTGTAACTAATCCCAAAATAGGTAAAACATTTGATAATTGAATTAACGTGTAATAATTTAAATCAAAGTAGTTTTGTAAAACTGAGTACAATATGTTTAAAGCACAACTTGCCTTGGAACAACTCTTGATCTCGCCTTGGTATTGATCTTGAGCAAACCCCCTTCCTCGAACGCTCCCGAGGTATCGACATCTAACACAACGAGAGAGAAGAAACACTAATGTCGACGATCGAGTCGCCGATCTTACAAAATGAAATAGAGAAAAATGGCAAAGACTTCTTGGGAGAGAATGGGACTGCTCTTTATTGATATGAATTGGCTATTATAGGGGGTGTCTTTGATAAGGCAATGGACTAACTCTAAGTACACAGAGTATATTGCTTGCTATGCTCTTGAATCAGACTTGAAACATGAATCTAATGCTAATTATGATGCTTCAATCCAGTGGAATGCAATCGTCTGATGATCTTCTCCACCGGATCCTCCTTTCGCCGTTTGTGTTCTCCTTTAAATAGTCGATGAAGTGGTGGTGGTTACTTCTTGAAGAGACGCCTGTTGGAAGTGTCGCGACTGGTTGGAGCGGGGCGGCAGTTGGTGAATATCAACCGCTCGGCGGTTGATATCAGGGACTGACAATAACCATATGAAGGTTATTGTCAGTGACTTAGAGCCATGTAACATCGTGTGGTTTGGAGTGATTAGACATATATTCCATTCATCACACGGAAGGTATATACTTGGAATCGAGTCCAAGTGCTAGTTCATTATTTCTACGAGCAGTCATCTCGTCAGGAACTAGGTATATGACCTCATCCGACCAGGGTATCCTTGATGTAACCTCTAGAATTCTTACAACCACAAGGGTCGTTAGCTTTAGGGGTTATGACCACAAAGTCGTGCAGTCTTTAATTATGTATTAAGATAATACATAGAGATTTTAATCCTCGTCAACCAATAAATACAAAACAGAACCAAAACAAACTCCCAAAATTATAATAAAAAATGGAAGGTAGGATTCGATTTTATATGAATTTAAAAACTTGAATGGGCTCAATCGGAGATTGTATGAAGAAGAACGCTCTCTTTGAAGTTGGTTGGCTGAGAAATTTGGGAAAAAATAATAAAGGAGAGAGGAACTAACAAGTAGGACCCATTGGAAAAAGAATTTTCAAAAATTGGATACGACACTAGCAAGTACAGCGATGTGTGACATGCCACAAAGCGAAATCTAAACTTAATCCACATGGTTTATATACTTCACTTCCTGTTCCTAGTGTACCTTGGGAGGATATTAGTATGGACTTTGTTTTAGGATTGTCTAGGACTAAGAGGGGAAGGGATTCAGTTTTTGTAATT
The DNA here is from genome assembly GCA_036346255.1 of Ampelocalamus luodianensis. NCBI lineage: Eukaryota > Viridiplantae > Streptophyta > Magnoliopsida > Poales > Poaceae > Ampelocalamus > Ampelocalamus luodianensis. The sequence continues at coordinate 11,504,886 of CM070628.1, forward strand.
GTGGATAGGTTCTCTAAAATGACACATTTTATTCTCTGTCACAAAAGTAATGATGCGTCGCATGTAGCTGACTTATTTTTTAAGGAAATTGTAAGATTGCATGGCATGCTAAGGACGATTATTTTAGATCGTGACGTCAAGTTCATGAGCTACTTTTACAAGACTTTGTGGGCCAAGCTTGGGACAAAGTTGTTATTCTCAATAACTTGTCACCCACAAACGGATAGACAAACGGAGGTGGTGAATAGAACACTCTCAATGCTACTACAAACAATGATCAAGAAGAATCTAAAGGAGTGGAAAGATTGTTTGCCGCATGTGGAGTTTGCGTACAATAGGGTGGTACGTTCTACTACTCAATTATGCCCATTCAAGGTGGTGTATGGTTTTAAACCAATCACGCCACTTGATTTGCTGCCACTTCCACTACATGAACATGCTAATATGGAGGCGTCAAAACGTGCTGAATATGTAAAGCAAATTCATGCTAAGACTAAAGAAAAAATTGAAAAGAAGATGCACTACTGTGTTGAGAAGGCGAACAAGTCAAGAAAGAAGATGCTATTTGAACCAGGTGACTTGGTTTGGGTGCATCTACGCAAAGAATGCTTTTCGAACAAGCGTAAGTCCAAGTTGATGCCTCGAGGAGATGGTCCATTTAAAGTACTTGAGAAGATCAATGACAATGCATATAAGATAGAGCTTCCAAGTGATGATTATACTATGAGTTCTACATTTAATATTGCTGATTTGTCATCATTCTTTGGACTGGAAGAATCAGAGTCGAGAACAACTCCTTTTCAAGAGGGGGAGGATGATGAGGACATCCCGATTGGACCAATTACACGAGCACGAGCTAAAAAGATTAATCAATAGGTGAACTCACTCCTAGTTGAATTTGATTTTAATTTACATGAAAACTGGTTACTACCTAATGCTAGTATTTTAATTTTGCTCAACAGAAGGTGCGGGCTGTTGGTGACATGCCCTAGAGGCAATCATAGAGATGATTGTATCACGTCTATGTTTATGAGTTATTGAATAAATGTTATTATGTTCCTTGAATGAATCATCAGTTATATAGATCAACGAGTATGTGACTTGTTGGTGAAACTCTTTAACTTATATGATGTTGTTCTAAAAGTATCCCTGGTCGAATGTTATTGGTCAGAACACTAGTGACTCTACGACCAGCACATGTATTGATTGATGACCATGTTTCACTGGTCATGGATATGGGGATATCGAATCAATAATGTGAACGCATGTTAGAGAACATAGGGTTGGATAGACCCACCTTGAGACACTATTGAGATTGTTATGATTCTATGTGTCATTAGTTGGTCTCAAACAATTATGATGTATAATCCTTAGACCTAAGATCAGCATGGTTCTCTACATGTGTAATAGCACTCTTAGGGGGTTGCTAAACGCTACTCGTAACTGGGTAGTTATAAAGGTAGCTTTCGGGTATGCTATGAAACATGCGAAGGGATGTGACTGGTCGAATATGGGATTTGCCCCTCCTAACATAACGGGAGAGATATCTCTAGGCCCCTCGAAGTGGTCGGATAAAGAAAGTGCATGGCCATGCCACTCGTGGTCGAGGAGTTCGACCACATAAGGTTATCCGACACTCGATCGAGAAAGTATTGAACAATCCATGGATGACATTTTATCTCACCTGGAGTTCAAACCAAATATCATGAGGCAAAGAGAGAATACACGAGTAGGTCGCTTAGTTCGATCAGTTACAGACTGGTCGTATGAAGATACGAGCTGGTAGTAGACTGGTCGAACGTAATCACAGAGTGGTCGAAACCTGATCGTAAGAAGTTAAAACTGGTCGTGACCAAATACGAACTAGTCGTGTAGAGATATGACCTAGTCGTAAGTGACGAGGATCTAGTCGTAGATCATATTACATTAAGGTTCGTCCGATATAATTTATGTGTATTTGGAAATCATTATGTCCTGCTAGGTACCGCTACGACTCGTGATCGGAAAGGGTTTTCGAGTCACAACCGATTATAGATAAACCTAACGGGTCACACAATTAACGGATTGGAACAAACCAGTACGAATATGATTCATCAAACGTGTTCGGATAGGATCACGGGCACTATATAAGGAGATGCTTGAGGCTATTGGGAAAGATAGACAAGAGAAATGAGAGACACAAAAGTCGTAACTTGAGTTGCTTCATCGAAACCCTAGCCGCCATCTTCTTGATTGAGCCTTCCCGTGCGACTTGGTGCTAGCACACCGGCATACGGTTGTTCCTTCCCTGGACGTGTGGATACCGTAGATGCGCCACTGCGGTTGCTGTTGTGCTTGAGGACGATCCGTGATCTTCACAAGAAACATTAGAGGTTGCCGGAGGAGACGATCAACTCGCGAGGATGTAGTACGATCGACTACGACTCTTCACCGACGTGATCTTCGTTGGACTAGGCTGCTCCAACTCATCATCCGCTGCACTACGCGTCTGGTGATAACGATCTGTGATCATCTTCTTGCTTGGCATCCTGGTTTACGTGGTAGAATTTTTTGAATTGTTGCTATCATAGCCTACCCGTATCCCTTCACGGGCCGCATGGAATCAAAGCTTGCACCAGGCATACAAGAGGGATGCCAAGGACCAAGAAGAGGATGCATACACATGCTGCATGGGAGTGTTGCCATTTAACAACTCATGCATGGATGCATGCATGTTGTGCATGCGCAAGGAAGGAAAGGAATGCAGACACGTAGTGTTGGCCATTTAATAGCTCATGCATGGATGTTGTGCATGCACAAGGAAGGAAAGGAAAGGAACACCATGCATCCGATAAAGAAAGAAAGGAATCGACCGGATTATGCGTGAAGGCAGAAGGAAACCAAGTCGTGGCCTACGCGTTTCTCAATTGGCTGAACCGAATCAGATTGGTTGTATATTTTTATTTGTTGAGTCCATTGTGAACTCGATGGCCGAAGCCAAAACTTAGCCGGCCCTAGGCCTTGCCGTGCATGGGAGTTAAATACCCCATCACCCCTCCATGTAAAAGGGGGCGACGAATCAATCTATTATTTTCAGAGAGAGCTATACGCTTGTTCTTCCTAGGGTTTGATATACAGTTGTAACCTATAGGGGAATTGGGCATTCTCAACCCCGTTATTGTTGTGATTCCTTGTGTTTTGTAGGAGCGGCGACACGTATACTTTTTGTGGTCAGGTAGACGGGATCAAGTGCGTGTGGTTGGGCGAATTCTTTTATCGCAGGTTGCTGTTTTGACTGTGGTTGGCGCCATCGGTTTGTCAGGTTGCACGGATCCAAAGTTATCATCGATCCTACTTCGTGAAGATTGGGCATCGCCCGCATCACTTATGGACCTTAGATCCCTAAAGTAGAAGAAATCAGTTGAAACAAGATATATGAATTCTAGCAGGGCTCAAACCTTTAGTGAAGACCATACGTATGTAACTCTATAGCGAGTCCTACTACTCTACTTACGTCAAAACTCCATTTTCACCCCCTGTTCAACTTATAACCAGCACGAGCATTGGTTAGATGTGTGGAATAGGGAGCTTGTAGCAACCCTTTCTCTCGATCTCTAGTTCCCAAGGTTGCTAATTAACTGGTTCCCTTTTTAGGATTAGGATGAAAGCTCGATGAGCAGACCCATTAGTGAAGGGGTCTAGGTAGAGCCGCCGCCTGTCTTTTTATCCGCCCTTACAGCGACCTTTCTCTCTTTTCCTCCTCTAAAAGAGGAATTGACCATGCCATACCCGGCTAGAACCAAACCCAAACATTTGATACCTTCCCTACTTTTTATTCCACTGAAAAGGAAGGCTTTCTAATAAGAAAATATTCATACTTCCTATTAGTAATTTTTTGATCTGAGCGTTGGATGCTTTTTACTCCTCACATTCGCTCTGAACCATTGGAAAGTGAGCGAAGCGACGATATGCATTGATATTCTCTTTCAAGTCATCCCTACGACTACTAATTTTATTAGGACAAAATCAAACTAGTACTCCTTCAATTGATGATAATTGGACCACAAATATATAAAGGAGTCAACCTCACTCCCATGAAGCTGATAAAAAAGATTATCAATACGAGGAAGTGGATACCTATTTTTCACGGTTACCTGGAACAGCTTACGAGTTGAAATGCAAAGGCGCTCGTCCTTCTTTTTCATAAACAATATGGGCGTGGAGATCAACTCGATCCAATTCACCCAAAAGTTCTTGTAACTGCTTCTTAAACTCTTCCATTTCTGTTGTCGTCATCCAATATGGTTGCTTAGAGATTGGAGCCGGTAGCAAATCTATGGTGAACACTCTTTGCCTATCTAGTGGAAGTCCTGGTAATTCGTCTGGGAACTCACATACCTATGGTATGTCTTTAAGGCCCAGAACACTCGAGTAGCTCTCCGAAATGAAAGCCATGTACCCGATGCAACCAAGTGGAGTGGCATGAATGGCCGAGATTCGAGCGGGATATTCATCACACACCCCCAACAAGTTCAAATGATGGTTTACAAGGTGTTGAGTCACTATCTTCCTAAAACAATCCACACGAGCATGGTATGCAGATAACCAATCCATACCAGCATCAAAATATCAAAAGTCTAAAATGATTAGATACACCTTCATTTCCTTATCTGCTCTCATAATAACACAGTCCTTTACTACTAGCTTTGTAAGCAAGGAATCTCCCATTGGAGTAGCTACTAAAACACTTGCATGGAGCGGCAAACCCTATTGTTCTTCGGTACAAATAACAGGGATACAAAAGAGTGAGTGGAACCAAGGTCTATAAGTATGCTAGCAGATGTACCACAAATTCGAATAGTGCAGTGAATGACCGAACATGTGGCTTGTGCATCTTGTTGGTTTAATGCAAAAACATGTCCTTAAGCTGGCTTCTTCTGCTAATCCAACTCCTTTGAAGCAAGGGCTAAAAACTTTTAAGTTATCTTAGAAAGAAAACCTAGCGTGGCTGACTAAATAAGCAAACTGATTACCCAGTTGATTGTTTACCCTGGTCACTAAAGAATAGAGAGCTGACTGAGCTGCCCCATTTGCTTTCGCATATTGACTAAACATTTCCAACTGGTAGGCCTCTTTATTTGTGCGTAAAAGACATAGTTCTTATTTATCTAGAGCATAGACGGGTGGAAGACTTGAAAGGAAGACGTGATCTCCTTCCTTTTTTCCAAATCTCTCCCCTCCGCATAACACTTCTGTCTACTCTGCGTGGTTAGCAAGCGTTCCCGAATCATCTCTACCTTCTCATTAGCCTCTGGACAAGATCCGATGAGTAACTTCTTCTCTCCGATGGGTGATCTACACGCGCCCGTACATAGTATAGTGGTATGCGGACTTACGCCATATAGTGCCTGTATAGAGCCACCTCAATGGTGGAATGGTAGTAGTGTTGTATGCGAACTCGACTAAGTGTAGATGCGACTCCCAGCTCACTCAATAAGAAAAAAGACATTGGTCGACTTTAGATTCTTTGCGTAGACCAATGATGGAACATGGGCTGACGTCCATGCACAAGGAACCCAAAAAAATAGTTTTAGAATTAATTGATGTTTGGATTATTCATATTAAATCATTTTGATTTCTGAAATTCCCATTTAAGCTTATTTAGTTCAACTAAAATTGGTTAAATTTCCCAAAGGCCTAAAATACTCAAAAGGATTTTGAAAATCCTAAAAGTGGGATGTTGCAACCCGTATGAATCCAAGTTCGTTAGGGATGAACTATCAAAACCCTAGTCTCGTGAGACCTTCAGCGCAACCACCGCACACCATCCTATCTAAACTTTTCCCACTAACTCAAATCAAATATCTTCACCATTTTCGGCTTTTCCATAAACATATTTCAAAACCATTCCAGTTGGCCCTAATTTCCTCTCCCTCACTCTGACCAACTTTCTGGGAGGAACTTTTATTGATAAAACTTATTTCTTTCAGCTTTACTTGATTTTATTTGTTTTATCTTTTTGCATGTTAGACTACGCTACTCCCAGATCATAAGAGGAAGAATTCAGAGCAGGAGAAGTCATAAACACAAAGCCTATAGATTGGTACGACAAAGCAAGAAGGTAAGTCACATCATTGATCATGTTGATCCCATATAATATACGTATACTATTTTTGTAGTTAATGGGATGCATAATTATTTGGTAAAAAGTATTTTTCATAATAAATTGGTTAGTAGTTAATACCTATAAATACTATCGGTAAAACACTCCTTGATTGTCATACCATATCTAACTAAATAAAACCCTAGGTTAGATGATAGGTTATTACTATATTATTCACATTGCAGCAATAGGTGACACATTATTTATATTCATGGGTAAAACCAAGCGATTGTTGCCATACAGTGTAGTTCTGGTATGTTTTTGGTAAAATAGAGCCTAGGGTGATGGTGTTGACCTCGTTCGAAGCATATAAGGACTAGACCCTTGTGCTATGAGAAAAACATAGTTACCGCCCATCCATGAGACCGAGTAATCGGAGTAGGTTAGTATGATGCTCATACCGAGCGAATGCCTACAATAGGACTTATCACCAGGCACGCTTTGAGCCCCTAGGTGATCCCTATAAACCGTGAGACGGATGTGGACTTAATAGTCACTTGTTGGGCGTGACAAACAGTAATTCCCTTGTAGCTTCGGACAACAAGATTCATGATGTGGGTCCTCGAGTGTTGCTATCGTTGACAAAGTTAACTGGATAGGCATGAGCAAAACATGGCTGAAATACTACCTTGTTATCCCAACTTCGACCAAGTTGTGGATATTGTGTGGGTAAAGTTGGGCGACCTCTGCAGAGCCATTATAGTGTCGATACATTGTGCTCCCGGTATATGTAGTTATGTTTCTGGGTGATTGCAACTTCGAAGCATAAGTAGATATTTTGAGCTGATAATTTGGAATTAGTAGAGATTACTGATCTTCGATGAGAACACTACGTTAAGGGGCAATTTGCTCAATAACATCACTCAGATTTCACAAATTGGAAAATAACATCGATGTGAGGATGACATGTGGCCCCATGACCCACTTGTCATCCTCACATTGGATGTCATTTTTCAATTTGCGCGTGAATGCAATGTTACTGAACAAATTAATCCCTACGTTAATTACAACCTTTTAAAAAATTGTTTTCTTTAAAAACAAAAACATACTTTTTTATCAACAAAATAACTATATATTAAGTATCAACCTAGAGCCCAATTCCTTTGAAATTCCTACATTTTATATATGCATTTTCTACGTGGCTTGCAAGACATACCAATAGTACTCATTCTTGATCAATTCTCCAGTAGGCAAATCAGAAGAAGAATTCATCGACGGAGAGGAATACAAGTTTTAGGGTCATGTCTACGCTCTGGCAATGCCTTTAGAGTTTCTGATGCATCTTTTGCAATGTAAAATAAACTCAGCCAAAGGCGCTAGACCATATTTTCATAATAAAATATAACTTATACATGTTTAATCAAAGCTTGTGCAATGTACTATTCTATGCGCACCTGAAATCCTAAACAGTTATGAAAATTGTTTTAGGGAAGTTGGGTACCCCCACACAAGAGAAACTCTTTTTCCTAAAAAAACAAAAGGAAAATGAAAGGGAAAATGATGGCCAGGCCGGTGTCGAAGCCAAAAGGATGACTCATAGCCACGAACAAACAAGAGCTTTTAGAAGAAGTTGGGAGTTCCTGCACACGCAAAGAATGCACAAAGACTAGAACAAGAAAGAAATTGTAAAATAATTTAATGGCAATAGCAATGCAAAATGACTCCTTAAAATACCTTGTAATGACCAAATTGTTTAATAACACATAAAGATAAAGCGATTTGGAAAAAACATTTTTATCACCAACAAGTGACCACAGGTCCCACTTGTCAACCTCATATTACATGTGATATTCCAATTTGCAATCTTGTAGTGTTACTAAGCCTATTTTCTCTTCTAATAGTCAATCAATCGGAGTGCTGAGTTCTATTATGCAGTACTCCTAATAGATTTATCTAGCATTGGTATATCGATTTACCATTGGAAAAAGTTCATTGAGGTAAACAACACTTTCTACTAAACGTCACAAAGTTTTTATTATCAAACTAGTTGTACTACATATAACTAGTTCTACCTATCCTATCATGTTTTTGGATACTTATCTTCTTCATAATAGAAGAAAATTAAGTCCCTAGTTTTAAGAAGAAGTAAAAACTGAAATCATTTTTCAGAAGGGGCTGCAGTACACATTATTTTCGGATAATTTTAAGAAAGGAACCATTGAATACATCATATTGTTGGTTGTTTCAAAGAGAAGCCATCCATGTAACATATATTGTGCATCCCTAAAAAATACCATTCAAAATGTTTAGACTATTATTATTTTTCAATTGAGGGTGCACATTTGCATTATTGGGTTTTGATCTTCTTGGGTAAAAATAAGAAAGTTATTTTTTTTTACAATATAGAAAGATAAAATTTTCGTAGAATATCTTCTATCTCACCTTATTTTGTACGTTATTGATTTCATAGGTGAGATTCCTGTATTTGCCCCTAGTTTTATTCTCCCACTTCACAATAATAATTATAATGGGGACAAACAGCAAAAATGTGCTTTCTATAGCTATAAAAGCAGCACGGACATCTTCCCTTCTTTACTTCCTCACATCTTTATTTGTGGATTTGTAGATCTATTTTTTGCCTGCTTGATGTTGTTGTTGATTTTGTAATATTTCGTTTAACTTTGGAGAACTAAAATAATTAAAATATAATTTAATAGTTGAAAATTTAGAATTTAGAAAGGGAAATAGAATTGGGCCTTTGGCCCGTGGTCCTCTGGCCCAAGGGGAGGGGCACCCACTTAAGAAGGAGGGGAGGCTGGCCAAACCCTAGCCACCCAGCCCCTGTGCCCTTCCTGGCAACCGCCCCTACTGTCATCCGCTGCCGTGGCAAGAGTTTTCCCTACCACGACAAGGGTTTCTGCTACCGTGGTAGGCTATTGTGGTCATGTTGCTGCCATGCCCCTACTGCCATCTGCTGGCGTGGTAAGGATTTGGCTGCCATGGCAGGTTGCTGCTACCGCCGATTGCCACCACGGCAAGGAAAAACTCCACCACAGCAAGAAAAATGTCTGTCACGACTCACGACAAGGTTTTCGTTGCCATGGCAGAGGACTGGAGTAGAAGGGAGAGGGATGCCAAAGGAGAAAGTTGCAACCAACAAGGAGGGAAGAAAGAAGGAAGGAGGAAAGGACAAGGGAAAGAAGGGGGAGAAATCAAGGGTTTCGTGATCATCGACGATTTTCATGTGGGTAACCTCTGATAATCCCTAGATTTATCATAGATTAATTGCTACTCAATTAGTAGATCATTTGGTCCAAGGGAAGGGTGGATTTCTGTATGCCCTAGTTCGTCGAGTTTCGACGCAGAACTTTGCAGGGGCAATTAGAGGTGCTTAAGGCCGGATTCGGGGTCTCGTTCAATTAGAAAAGATGTGCAAAATTTAATTAGCTTTCTAGGAAGGTATAGAACACTAGATTTGGAGTTGTGAGCAAAAAGTTACAAACATGGGAAGGTCACTGTCCAGAAAACGAACGTCGTTGGTAGCTATCGCCATTGGCAGCTGTCGTCGTTGGCAGCTGTCGTGAAGATGAGCTGTTTACGCCTAGCAAATGAAATAATTTAATTTTGGTGATAACTTGAATAAGCTAGGAAATGTTGAGTAGATTCTAGAATTGGTATCGTTCATTGCTTTTCAAGTTTTATAAATAAAAATACGAAATTTTGAAGTGGTTTATCCTGACATATTCTGGGACAGTCTTCGAGGAAGGAAACGGGGGAGTAACAATGGTTTCATAAGTTTGTCATAACTATGAATTTGTAGACAATGTTGTGGGGATTCTAGAAAGTATATTTTTTTTGCTAGATTTGGGGTTCAGATGAGGAAGTTAGAGCATTTTTACTACTGTGATAGCTGGTAGTGCGCCCACTATAATCGAGTTAATTGTGTTGTCTTGGCATAGATATGCGAGTACAATTAGTGTAATGTTTTGGTGTTGTGATGATGTGATTTTGAGAATGTTTTTGAATTATTTGTTCAGGGAGTGTGACCTCTAGTGTGTTGCCGCCGTCTCGCTATCCAGCTCCAAGGGAATAAAGAGGCAAGTGCATGGTAGAACAAGAGATCGGTGGTTTGATCATTGTATTCCTTATTATTCATGCCATTACGCCATTTATGACATTACTTTGTTTAATTACAAGTTTTGAGAATGGTTATTATATCAATCGTGTTGATGAAGTCATGAATGTTGGATAATGGAATAATTGATGAACTTATGTTGAATTGTATATTCATATGCATTATTGCATAAAAAAGAAGTGATCATAGTGATCACATATCTACCTCATTGGTAGAGACTCCATGGGAGTGGAGAGGTCCCCTATCCTTTGAGGATGGGCTTGATGAAATGGTGAACACTATCGTGGTGTTCACCCATGCTATACCGGTATAAGCGACGAAATGAGCATATTGACATGTAGTATAGAGATGCATCACATTGAATGAGGAATGGTTATCATATTTGAGTATGAGTGTAAATAGAATTGAGTATGAGTATAAAGATAATTAAATAGATGATGTTAATGATGATATTGATTATGGTTGATAAATCATTGTTCATTATTTTATTATTGTGCTTGCTGAGTCATGGACTCACTCTTGCTCTACTGTTGTTTTTAGGTGAACGTTGATGGTATCTCGTATAGGAAGGTGAAGGATCTAGACCAGCCATTATATGTTAATGGAGTATTTTGGTGATTAATGACAAATCTACATATGAGACTAACACTTTTATCGTTATACTTATTGTTTAGTCTCAAATGGATAAAGAGGTGAAAAACAATAAGGTATGCATTCTTAATGATAAATCTACATATGAGACTAACACTTTTATCGTTATACTTATTGTTTAGTCTCAAATGGATAAAGAGGTGAAAATCAATAAGGTATGCATTCTTAATGACAAATCTACATATGAGACTAACACTTTTATCGTTATACTTATTGTTTAGTCTCAAATGGATAAAGAGGTGAAAATCAATAAGGTATGCATTCTTAATGACAAATTCTCATATGAGACTAACACTAATATTTGTTATATCATGTCTAGTCTCAGCTTGCATACAAAAGAAAAAATCCAAAGAGTTATACATTCATATTGATAAATCTATTTGTAAGACTAACACTCTTATTGATATCTCATGATTAGTCTAAATTGGATTTAAAGATCAAAGAGGTATGCTTTCAACTTATACCTCTATATATTGTTGCATTCCTTGGATCCAAAATATAGGATGAACTTCACCATAAGTCTAACTTGAATATGTGCATATGTTCTTATTACACATTTGTGTATGCACACATTTATGGGGAGTTCACTCTATGTTTTACGGTTTCATTAGTATTGATCCATATTCCTTTATCCACATATATTTGAGATCCTTACTTTGAAACATATCCTTGAATATATACAACTTGTGTAGTTCGTATATATTCATATGAGTATATATAACTTGTGTAGTTTATATATCCATGTAACATCCCAATTTTGGGCTTGTATTTCAAATGTAAGAAAATAAGTAGAAATTAAAACTTTTTCTTACATCATGTATTTCCTTTGTGTCTTTGGACAAGTATTGTACCAAAGGTTATGGGAGTACAAAGTCACAAGTCTTTGGATCCAAATCTTGTTCTTCCAAAACAATCTTGTCAAATCTTATGATCATCCTCTGGATATATTTTCCTAGGTCTCTGTGGTAGTATGTGACCCCTCTGAAAAATTTCACAATTTTTAGAAATTGTTTGAATATTTTCAGAGCAAATAAACTGTTTGACTCTCAGTCAAACATTAAAACAGAGCCTTGCAGAATTTTGGAGATTTATTCGCAGCATAAAAATCTCTGAAAATTTTACACAAGGTTAATATCTGAGTTAGCAAGCTCCTGTAAAAATTTCAGAATTTTTGGAGTTATTTTGCTACCTCAAATAAATCTCTCAAAGTCCCTGTTTTTATTTCAAAGTCAAACTAGGTTTTACTGTTACTCGGTTCGAGTGGGACTCGGCTCGAGCCAATTGATTCGGTCGATCAACTAACGCACCGAGCCACCCTTTCAAAACGGCGTGCGATATCACCGTTGGATTCGGATCGCGTGCCCACGTTCGTGTGAGCATTGGACCCTCGGTTACATTAACAAATTGGGACCGTTGGATCTCGATCCAACCGTCCAGATTCCTGAGGGCAACCGGACCGTCCGGCGAACTCGCTAAATCGTGACCGTCCATTTTTAATCCGACGGTCGTGGTTTGTTTCCGCTGTTCTTCTTCCTCCTCTCGCTTCTTGGCGCGGCGGCAATGGCGAGAAGAGAGAGGTTGAGTGGGTGGCTTTGATGGGTCACCTCAAAGTTGCTTTCGTCAACGTCTCTCTGTGGAGCATTTAATGCGCTCAGGCTTTCTCCTCCATTGTCCCGAGTCTCACTTGCTCCCATCTTTTCTTGGTCTACAACCGGAGCATGAACCGAGCTCACCATGGGCTCATGTCCTTGATCGAAACCCTAATCCTTCCCCTATATAATTGCCCCTCTAGGTCCTCCTGGTGTTCCTTTGCACCACACTTTGCTCTTCTCTGAGTTTGAGCTCAAGAACACCTCTCACCCTCAAAACACCATTGTTGGCCGTAGAGCTCTAATGGCGGCCTTGGTGTCCAGTGGTTCATCTTCGACTTTTCTTGCACCCTTGTGAACTCCTCAACCTCCTTTATATTTCCCCTAACTTGATTTTGGGTTGCATTCACAGGAATCACTCAATTTTAAGTTTGGAGATTTTCGGTTGGTTTCACCCCTTTTCTTCTCCAGCTCCGGTAAGTGATTCTTTTTGCAACTACTTGCTTTTGGAGCCTCTTTGAGCTATAATGAAGCTGTGGTAATGATTTGGTTCTTCTCATTTTGCTCAGAACCTCATTTTCCACTTCATCTTCTTCGGCTCCGGTGGACTTCATCGTGTTCAAGTCTTCCCCGGCCATCTTTGAAGCTCCTCTCGGATAAGGTAGCTCCTATATAGTCCCTAGAAGTCATGGCGCCGCTTCCTTGGACCGCAATGAGCATTTTGCTATTTTCGTGTTTTGCCGTGTCGGCCTTCATCTTTGTTTTCCGGCTCGCCGGCGTTCCAGACCTCCACCGCCGGCGAGGTCACCACCACTGGGTCCACAACACTATTGCGAACCCATTTTGATAGTTTGTGGACGCCGCCGCGACCGGAGTCGCCGGCGACAAGCCGTCAAAGCCACTCGGGTTTTGCCGGTTGAGAAGCTCCCGTTTTCGTCAGATCATTAGGACACATTAATTACCAATCATTAGTTATTAATTGTGTCTTAATCGAGATTATTGAGCCACTGACCAGTGGGCCCAACATCCTTTAATCACTCTCGGTTCAATCCGCATCGTTCGACATCATTAATGCTTAATCATTGATTAATAAGAATGTCGGCATTTAATCTGTCGAACCTCCTCCGGTCGCCGACTTGTGGGCGGGGTTTAAAATCAAATCCCAAAGAGTCATTAGAATCTAATTAATGTCAATCATTAGAATCACTAATTCGGTCTTAACCGCCTCGCTAGTCGTCGACTTGTGGGCGGTGCACTGCGGCGTGGGTTAAATCGTTGCGGTCGTGACTCGTAGTCACCGACATGCGGTCCCACTCGTCAATTACCTCTTTTGAACTTCGATCTATAGCCGCCGTCCATTTTGTGATCTCGCGCCCGGATCTTGCATGCATTCGGACCATCCGGTTCCCTCATCATCTCGACCGCCCATCTCGTGATCTGCGGTGAGATCATAAGTGCATTCGGACCTTAGGTTAGATATGGGTTACGAGCCGTTCATCTTGTGATCTCGCGGTCGAGTTCGCCGAGGCAACGCGTCGTCGCCTTGCATACACTCGTGTGAGCCGTTGGATCTTGATCCAACGGTGGGTTTCATTGGGTTTTGGCGTGCGCTATTTTCGCCGCGTGAGCCGTGGGATGTTAGATCAAGGGTTGTGGGTTGTCCACGTCATTTTCTTTTTATTGGGTTGCTCGGTATTTGGTAAGTATTTGTTTATCAACCAAAATGATATAAAACTTTAGAAACTCATAACTAATTCATTTTAATCGCTTTTAGTTAATTCCAATCGTAATAAATTATGTTATCACCTTGGCTTATTATAAAAATGGATTTAAGCATGTTCCGATGCGAAAATTGTATAACTAGGAATGACTTGGTTTCGTCATTTTGAATATTCAGAAAATGAATAAAACTTTAGAAAATGCATATCTTGCTCTGTGTATGTCCAAAATGAATGATTCCAACCTTGATAAATTTGTTATTAACCCAATGTTAATATAAAAATGATGGTAGGTCCAAGATTGTAACAGAAACCTTGATTAATGAGTTAGTACCTATTTTTAGCATTTAGAAAATTCTGGAAGACTTATAAAATGCACAAGTAATTCTCTGTAAATGAAAAACATATTTGATAAATTCTAGAAAACCCCTCTGTTGGTATACTTCTCTGTAAAATTAGTTTTGAACATATTTATGCTCCTGGAAAGTGCATTATGCCAATTTTGCATCTTAGAAAAATCATAACTAAATCACTTTAACTCCAAATGACCTGAACTTTTATATGGGTTACCTCTATACCAGTAGGTAGCTACCATAAAAATTTCAGCCTCAAAACCTTTCTAGAAAATGTTTTTGCTACAGTGCTAATTTTGGCCGAAAATGAGTTTTTAGGTAATATCGTTTGCACCACAAGTCCAAATTAGGTTTTTCCAGTTTCTATGTCTTGGCATGTTTGTATTCTACCTTGTGTATAAATTTCGTTGTATTTGGATAATTTTTGCTTGCTCTTTTGTTTTAGTGTTGCTAGTCTTATTGGTTGTTCTTGGTTCTTTTGCCTTTTCGCTTAGGATTCGACATTTGCGGTAACCCAGAACGACCCTCGCAACAAATTGAACAACGACAAGCGTGCAAGCGATTGATCATGTTAATCCCATATTTTAAGTATTTATGTTGATTACAAATTCTATGTATGCATTGCTATTTTGTTTTAATGGTTGGCCTAGTAGATGCATTTCCTTAGCAAATGATTATCCTCTACTACCATGAGCCTAGGTTACTTAACTGTGATTTAGAGTTCGTGGATGGGCTCTTGTCACTTAGTAGTTGCGTATTAATTGCTTAGCCATGCTTAGCCGGTAGAAATGGACGGTTATCGACTTGTCGATAACCTTGATCACACAAACTTATTATGTATTATGATTTCCATCTTGTGCCATGTCTACTTATGAAAACTAAAACTGAAAACAAAATGATTTAGACTTGGGCACAATGGTATGATGGTGTGATTTTGATTGTGATTTGGAATGGTGCCTAAGTCAACAAGGACCGAACATCTTGTTACACTAAACCAAGCATTTTAGCGTGCTAACCACACTAGAGGGTATGGGACCTCTCTTGACTTAGTACTTTGGCGTGTATTGGCTCGGGTCGCAGGAGGTCGCAGGAGGGATGGTGTTGGGAGCATTGTAGTGTCCGAAAGACTTCACCCGGGATGGGATTTGTTGTCTTTCGACTTGCAATGTAAGCGTATGGTGTTTCTACCCATACGAGCTGCTCGTAGTTAATACACAATATTGGAAAGCGTCTCGTAGGACTTAGCCGTGTGCATACCTACGGAGTGTGCTTTGGCTTAAAGGCGATCAAGTGTGGGTACATTGGTACACCCTGCAGGTTAAAACTATTCGAATAGCCTCGTCCTAGGTTATGGACACGCTTGGGAGGTCTTTCAAGAGTTAGACTACAACCTTTTAAATTAAAAGCTGGATGGGTGGTACGAATCGGGGATTAGTGCTATGTTGTGGTGGCTATTGGGATAGTCACTTCGGTGGTTACTTGTATGTATCTGTACTTCATCATTACTTTGATAACAAAAGCATTTGCAAACTTCTTTGTTAAAATGTATTACCTTATTGCAAATAAAGTTGGCTTCATGCAAAAGAGACATACAACCTCCACCTAAATAAGCTTGCATGTAGTTTATGAATAGGTCTGCTATTCCACACGTCGATCTTGCGGGTACAAAGACAATCTTTGTACTCGGATGCTATGCTTAATTGTTTTGTTGCAGAGGAAGAAGGTGAGCAGGGGCCTCACTTTTGTGAGTGTGTTGTGGTAGCTAATGGGCGACTAGCTTAGCGGCCGATCGGTTGCCTTGTGGGTGTGTGGCTAACCGGTCGACTTTTGTTCTAGCCATCTTATGGCGCTTTTGCTTCATTGTCATTCTTGTATATTGTTCTATTTGGCCGGTCGGCTCTCTTTTGTAATAACTTTATGTATGTCGTTGTTGAACTTAGTAATGTATGTGTATGGAATTGATGTGTAATTTTGTGATGATGTACATATGCTGCAGTGCAGGAAGCATATGTCCATCGAGGCTTAGAATGTTTAATTAGTAACGCTAGAACCAATTGGAGGTTAAGTGTTACTAGTTAAATATTCCGGGTCCTCACAAAGTTGGTATCAGAGCCATACTGACCGTAGAAACCCCTAGCTTGGTCGCCTTGTAGGATGTTCTGAAAACCTACTTTCAAGAGTCAAATGGTTTATGAAAATTAAGTAAGTTATCAGATTTTACTCCTTACCTATCTTAGTTTTCTTCACTCGTCTTGTTCTGGTTTGGGTTTTGAAAATTGTTTTCCTCTCATCTTCTTCCAAAGGATAGTCCTTATCGTTTAATTTGGGTTTTGGGGACCAATGAGTTTGGCAAATTGAAGTGTTGGCTGCCCTTCTACAAGGTTTTGAAGCTTCTGGAATGGAAAATTTCGACTAGGAGCTTGGATGCAAAATCTGGACAGCAAGCGTCAATTTTCGGACAGCAAGCTCAAAGGTTCTAAAGAAGGTAGATAATGAGAGGATAATTCAACTAAAGCGGTGGGAATAAAAGGGTAAGAAGTGATATGAAATTAGCTAATGTCTATACTCTATCAGGTGGTTATACCTTGATTTTTGGACTGTTTTGAGCCAGATTTTAGTTCTGAAATTTTGGGTCTTCTCAAACGATTACTCGTTCTTCCATACGGGTTAGTCGTTTGGAAGTGGATTCGTGACTTATGACCTCATGTTCTTTTGTGGCTGTTCGTTGGTCATGTTAACTAAGTTTGGATTCTGTGCTCTTGGGTCTTGAGCGTATCTAACTTGTCTTAGTAAATCGGGATGGTGGTGGGACACGTGGCGGCGGAATCGGTAGGGTAGTCCCGATGAGGATCTTCCTCCTCCGACCATGGCGGAAGTCCTCATGCGATCGAACGCAATCGTTCGGAGGACCGTAGGGTGTTGGAGGTCATCGCCAGAACACCTCCACTCACTCGTGCCTCGGATCGGAGGTGGTTCCCGATCTCGTGGGGACTTGCGGAGTTCCTCCGCATCGACCTCCCACCTTCTCCCGGTCCGAGGACCCCTTGGGCCTTGAGCGGCCGCTGCGTCGGTTGAGCGAAGCTCAACGTTGCTCGATGCCGGAGCGAGGCGGGCACTTTTCGCATCCCATCGGTGGAGGGTGCGGCACTCTCATGGTGGGAGAACTTCCTCGCCATGCGACTGCGGGACACGTGGTCTCGTGGGAGGAGTTCGATCCGCTTTCGTCGGGCCCATGTCCCCGCCCGGCTGATGAAGTGAAGAAGAAGGAGTTCCTTGCGCTCAAAGCGGGCGCAAATGCGGATCAGTATCTCCATGAGTTCAACCATTTGGCGAGGTGCGCTCCTCGCCGAGGTGGCCACCGATGAGGCCAGCAGAGAAGTTCGTGGAGGGTTTGTCCGAGGAGCTTGGGACAAGCTCTCTATTGTGGACTTCCGACTTCGGACCTTGGTGGACAAGGCCATTATCGCCGAGCACAAGGCGAGAGCGTGGCGAAGTCCCAGCGCAAGTGGGAGGCCCGATGCTGCACAGCCGGCCTCGTTCGTCCCCGTGTTGGACTGCACGGTGGCCCGTTCTTTGGCTTCACCACCGCGAGGCCTTCAAGCACCAGCTCCACGTCCTCCGCAGCCGTGACTCGATCGCGCGCGCCGCGACCCAAAGGCAGGTGTTCCCGCAACCCGCGGCCGGCGTCACCGCTTCTCATCGCCACGACAAGGGCCACTACGCGAGTAGTTGTCCTAAGAAGATGGAGCGCCCTCGTCCTAATGGAGGACGCGGCAAGGGAGTGGTCACCACACCGACGAAGACCCGGGCTTGGGAGGCGCCGAGTCAACCATATCTCGGTGAGGAGGCACAGAGGCACCCGGCGTGGTGTTGGGTACGCTCCTTGTTAATTTGCGTCCCGCTACGTTTTATTTGACTCTGGGCCTCGCATTCTTTTATTTCGAGGTCTTTTCTTTGTTGATTGTGGGCTTCTTTGTGTTCCTCTGGGATTCCACTCGCGATTCGCTCTCGGGTTGGAAATGAGAGGCGACTGGTATCTTGGGATGTTCCCATCCACATCGAAGGCGAGGGTTTTTGCGAATCTTATTCTACTCGACTCGGCGCTTGGATGTGATTCTTGGCATGGATTGGCTGTCCCAACACTTGGGGCAAATCGATTGTGCCGAAGTTTGTCTATCTCACCGACCCTTCAGTGAACAGGTTGGGTTTCGCGCGATTGCGAGCCCGTCTCTATGTCCTTGAAGCAAAGCCAAGATTGGAGATTCGCGACGTCCCCACCGTGTGTGACTTCGCGGATGTCTTTCTGAAGATTTACCGGGATGCCTCTGCTCGCGATCTGGAGTTCGTGATAGAGTTCTGCCCTGCATCGCCCTATTTCTAAGAGGCGTATCGCATGTCTCCTAATGAGTTGGAGGAGTGAAGAAGCATTGGGTGAGCTGCAAGAGAAGGGTTTTATCCGTCTAGCTCATCTCCTTGGGGTTGTCCGATTATCTTTGTGAAGAAAAGGACAAGACCTTGCGCATGTGTTGATTACCGTCCGCTTAATGAGGTGTGGTAAAGAATAAGTATCCTTTGCCCGTATTGATGATCTTTTCGATCAATTGACCGAGCACGAGTCTTCTCAAGATTGACTTGAGATTGGGCTATCATCAAGTCGGGATCGGGCCGAGATATTCCTAAGACGGCTTTGCTACTCGTTATGGCCTTTACGAGTACACCGTCATGTCTTTTGGTTTGACTAATGCTCCCGCTTTATTCATGAATCTTATGAACTCGGTATTCATGGAGTATTTGGATAGGTTTGTGGTGGTATTCATCGATGATATCCTTATCTACTCCAAGAGTGAAGAAGAGCATCGAGCATCTTAAGCTTGTGTTGGGCAAGGCTGCGTGAGCACCAGTTGTATGCCAAATTCGACAAGTGCGAGTTCAGTTGAAGGAAGTGGCATTCTTGGGCCATGTTCTTTCAGCAGAGGTGTGGCTGTGGATCCTAGCAAGGTCGGTGATGTGCTATCTTGGGGTCGGCCAAGTCGGTCACCGATGTGCGGAGTTTTCTTGGTTTGGTGGCTACTACCGCCGTTTTATCGAATTTCTCCAAGATTGCGAAGCCTATGTTGAATCTGCTCAAGAAAGACAAGAAGTTTGAGTGGTCCATTGCTTGTGATGTGAGTTTTGGGAACTCAAGAAGCGATCGACCTCAGCCCAGTGCTTGTCCTCCCCGATATTCGCAAGAGTTTTGATATCTATTGTGATGCTTCTCGCCGTGGTCTTGGTTGTGTTCTTATGCGGGAGGGCAAGGTTGTGGCCTATGCATCGCGGCATTGAGGCCTCATGAACTCAACTATCCTACTCATGACTTGAGTTAGCTGCGTGGTCCATGCACTCAAGATTTGGCGGCATTACGATTGGTAACCGTTGTGAGGTGTATTCAGACCACAAGAGCTTGAAGTACTTGTTCACCCAACGGATCTGAACCTCGTGCAAAGAAGATGGTTGGAATTGATCAAGGACTACGACATGGGTATTCGGTACCATCCGGGCAAGGCCAATGTCGTTGCGGATGCACTCGATCGGAAGGTGTATTGCAACATGTTGATGCTCCAAGAGCGGCGACTGCTCTCATTGAGTTCCAGCGCCTCAATTTGGGTTTGATCGAGCACGGTTCCTTGCTTCGTTGGTTGTGCAACCAACCTTGGTGGACCAAATCAAGGCACGCACGCATGCATGTTGGTGTGAGCCAAATCAGCGAACATCAAGGATGGGATAGCCAAGTGCTTTTCGGAGGACGAGCATGGCGTTGTGTGGTTTGGGCGGCGCTTGTGGTTCCTAAGGTCATGGAATCTGCGGGATTTGATTCTCCGCGAAGCCCATGATTCTCCTTTGTCTATTCATCCGGGGCTACCAAGATGTATCGGGATCTTCGCCGAGATTACGTGGACCCGAATGAAGCGCGAGATTGCCGGTTCGTTGAGTGCGGCGTGTCTTTGTCGTGTGAAGGCGAACATCAGCGTCAGCAGGTCTTCTTCACCTTTGCCGTGCGGAATGGAAGTGGGATTCGGTTGGCATGGACTTCATCACCGGATTGCCCCGCTCGTCCAAAGGGAATGATGCTATTTGGGTCGTGATCGACGGGTTGACTAAAGTGGCACATTTCCTTCCCGTCAAGACTCGGCCGTGTGGGGCCTTTGGCGAACTTTATGTCTCGAGGATTGTGAGTCTTCACGTGTGCCAAGACGATTATTTCGATCGTGGTGCGCTTTTCACCTCGCGGTTTTGGCATAGTCTGCAGAGGCTATGGGGACCCGCCTTCATTTCGATCTGACCTTTCATCCTCGGTGATGATGGTCGACGGAGCGAGTCAACCAAGTGTTGGAAGATATGCTCCGTGCTTGTGTTCTTTCCTATGGGAAAAGTGGGAGAAATGCCTACCTTTGTTGAGTTCTCCTACAACAATAGCTTTCAGCCGATCTTGGCATGGCACCATTTGAGGCTTTGTATGGAAGAAGATGCGAACCCCATTGAACTGGTCGAGAGCGGTGGCGGCGATTCTTGGCAGATTCGATTAATGAGGCCGAAAGTCAAGTTCGGTTGATCGCGAAGCATCGCGCACGCCCGATCGCATAAAAGAGCTATGCGCATCGTCGTCGCCGTGAGTTGAGCTTTGAGCCCAATGACTTTGTGTATCTCAAAGTCTCACCCTTGAAGGAGCCATCAGCGTTTTGGCATCAAGGGCAAGTTGGCTCCTCGATATGTTGGGCCTTACCGTATCATCGAGAGAGTTGGAGCGATTGCATCTGATTGGAGCCGCCATTTGCACTTGAGGGTGCATGATGTGTTCCATGTTTCACACTGAAGAAGTGCCTCCGTGTCCCAAGCGAGGAAACTCGTTGGAAACTCTCGATGTGCAGGAGGATTTGACCTATCGCGAGCATCCTGTTCGCATTCTTGAGGAATCTGAACGGAGAACAAGGAACCGTGTCATCAAGTTCCTTAAGGTTCAGTGGTCAAACCATTCCGAAGATGAAGCAACTTGGGAGCGAGAAGATCGCCTTCGTGCAGATTTTCCTTCCTTCTTCTCCGAGTAAACGGAATCTCGGGTCGAGATTCTTGTAAGGGGGGGAGAGTTGTAACATCCCAATTTTGGGCTTGTATTTCAAATGTAAGAAAATAAGTAGAAATTAAAACTTTTTCTTACATCATGTATTTCCTTTGTGTACTGGACAAGTATTGTACCAAAGGTTATGGGAGTACAAAGTCACAAGTCTTTGGATCCAAATCTTGTTCTTCCAAAAACAATCTTGTCAAATCTTATGATCATCCTCTGGATATATTTTTCCTAGGTCTCTGTGGTGGTATGTGACCCCTCTGAAAAATTTCACAATTTTTAGAAATTGTTTGAATATTTTCAGAGGCAGTCAAACCTGTTTGACTCTCAGTCAAACATTAAAACAGAGCCTTGCAGAATTTTTGGAGATTTATTCGCAGCATAAAAATCTCTGAAAATTTTACACAAGGTTAATATCTGAGTTAGCAAGCTCCTGTAAAAATTTCAGAATTTTTGGAGTTATTTTGCTACCTCAAATAAATCTCTCAAAGTCCCTGTTTTTATTTCAAAGTCAAACTAGGTTTTACTGTTACTCGGGTTCGAGCCGGACTCGGCTCGAGCCAATTGATTCGGTCCATCAACTAATCGCACCGAGCCACCCTTTCAAAACGCGCGTGCGATATCACCGTTGGATTCGGATCGCGTGGCCCACGCTCGTGTGAGCATTCGGACCTCGGTTACATTAACAAATTGGGACCGTTGGATCTCGATCCAACCGCCCGATTCTCGAGGGCAACCGGACCGTCCGGCGAACTCGCTAAATCGTGACCGCCCATTTTAATCCGACGGTCGTGGTTTGTTTCGCTGTTCTTCTTCCTCCTCTCGCTTCTTCGAGCGCGAGCGGCAATGGCGTAAAGAGAGAGGTTGAGTGGGTGGCTTTGATGGGTCACCTCAAAGTTGCTTTCGTCAACGCTCTCTGTGGAGCATTTAATGCGCCAGCTTTCTCCTCCATTGTCCCGAGTCTCACTTGCTCCCATCTTTTCTTGGTCTACAACCGAGCATGAACCGAGCTCACCATGGGCTCATGTCCTTGATCGAAACCCTAATCCTTCCCTATATAATTGCCCTCTAGGTCCTCCCGGTGTTCCTTTGCACCACACTTTGCTCTTCTCTGAGTTTGAGCTCAAGAACACCTCTCACCCTCAAAACACCATTGTTGGTCAGTAGAGCTCTAATGGCGGCCTTGGTGTCCAGTGGTTCATCTTCGACTTTTCTTGCACCCTTGTGAACTCCTCAACCTCCTTTATATTTCCCTAACTTGATTTTGGGTTGCATTCACAGAATCACTCAATTTTAAGTTTGGAGATTTTCGGTTGGTTTCACCCCTTTTCTTCTCCAAAGGTAAGTGATTCTTTTGCAACTACTTGCTTTTGGAGCCTCTTTGAGCTATAATGAAGTCGTGGTAATGATTTGGTTCTTCTCATTTTGCTCGTAACCTCATTTTCCACTTCATCTTCTTCGCCTCGGTGGACTTCATCGTGTTCAAGTCTTCCCGCCATCTTTGAAGCTCCTCTCGGATAAGGTAGCTCCTATATAGTCCCTAGAAGTCATGGCGCCGCTTCCTTGGACCGCAATGAGCATTTGCTATTTTCGTGTTTTGCCGTGTCGGCCTTCATCTTTGTTTTCCGGCTCGTGGCCTGCACTTCCACCGCCGGCGAGGTCAGTCACCACCGGGTCCGCAACACTATTGCGAACCCATTTTGATAGTTTAGTGGGCCGCCGCGGCCGAGTCGCCGGCGACAAGCCGTCAAAGCCACTCGGGTTTTGCCGGTTGAGAAGCTCCCGTTTTCGTCAGATCATTAGGACACATTAATTACCAATCATTAGTTATTAATTGTGTCTTAATCAGTATTATTGAGCCACTGACCAGTGGGCCCAACATCCTTTAATCACTCTCTGGTTCAATCCCGCACTGTTCCGACATCATTAATGCTTAATCATTGATTAATAAGAATGTCGGCATTTAATCCTGTCGGGAACCTCCTCTGGGTCGCTGACTTGTGGGCCCGAGGGTTTAAAATCAAATCCCAGCAGTCATTAGAATCTAATTAATGTCAATCATTAGAATCACTAATTCGGTCTTAACCGCCCTGCTTAGTCGCTGACTTGTGGGCCCAGTGCACTGTGCGCGTGGGTTAAATCGTTGCGGTCGTGACTCGTAGTCACTGACATGCGGTCCCACTCGTCAGTACCTCTTTTTGAACTTCGATCTATAGCCGCCGTCCATTTTGTGATCTGCGGCCCAGATCTTGCATGCATTCGGACCATCCGGTTCCCCTCATCATCCTGGACCGTCCATCTCGTGATCTGCGGCTGAGATCATAAGTGCATTCGGACCTTCCGGTTAGATATGGGTTCTGAGCCGTTCATCTTGTGATCTGCGGTCGTGAGGTCGCCGAGGCAACCGCATCGTCCGCTGCATACACTCGTGTGAGCCGTTGGATCTTGATCCAACGGTGGGTTTCATTTGGGTTTCGCGCGCGTGCGCTATTTTCGGCGCGTGAGCCGTAGGATGTTAGATCAAGGGTTGTGGGTTGTCCACGTCATTTTCTTTTTATTGGGTTGCTCGTATTTCGTAAGTATTTGTTTATCAATCAAAATGATATAAAACTTTAGAAACTCATAACTAATTCATTTTAACTGCTTTTTAGTTAATTCCAACTGTAATAAATTATGTTATCACCTTGGCTTATTATAAAAATGGATTTAAGCATGTTCCAGTAGCAGAAAATTGTATAACTAGGAATGACTTGGTTTCTGTCATTTTGAATATTCCGAAAATGAATAAAACTTTAGAAAATGCATATCTTGCTCTGTGTATGTCCAAAATGAATGATTCCAACCTTGATAAATTTGTTATTAACCCAATGTTAATATAAAAATGATGGTAGGTCCAAGATTGTATGAAACCTTGATTAATGAGTTAGTACCTATTTTTAGCATTTAGAAAATTCGGAAGACTTATAAAATGCACAAGTAATTCTCTGTAAATGAAAACATATTTGATAAATTCTAGAAAACCCTCTGTTGGTATACTTCTGTAAAATTAGTTTTGAACATATTTATGCTCTGAAAGTGCATTATGCCAATTTTGCATCTTAGAAAATCATAACTAAATCACTTTAACTCCAAATGACCTGAACTTTTATATGGGTTACCTCTATACCAGTAGGTAGCTACCATAAAATTTCAGCCTCAAAACCTTTCTAGAAAATGTTTTTGCTAAAGTGCTAATTTTGGTAGAAAATGAGTTTTTAGGTAATATCGTTTGCACCACAAGTCCAAATTAGGTTTTTCGGTTTCTATGTCTTGGCATGTTTGTATTCTACCTTGTGTATAAATTTCGTTGTATTTGGATAATTTTTGCTTGCTCTTTTGTTTTAGTGTTGCTAGTCTTATTGGTTGTTCTTGGTTCTTTTGCCTTTTCGCTTAGGATTCGACATTTGCGGTAACCCCGAGAACGACCCTCCGCAACAAATTGAACAAAACAAGCGTGCAAGCGATTTGATCATGTTAATCCCAGTATTTTAAGTATTTATGTTGATTACAAATTCTATGTATGCATTGCTATTTTGTTTTAATGGTTGGCCTAGTAGATGCATTTCCTTAGCAAATGATTATCCTCTACTACCATGAGCCTAGGTTACTTGCTGTGATTTAGAGTTCGTGGATGGGCTCTTGTCACTTAGTAGTTGCGTATTAATTGCTTAGCCATGCTTAGCTTCGGTAGAAATGGGCGGTTATCGACTTGTCGATAACCTTGATCACACAAACTTATTATGTATTATGATTTCCATCTTGTGCCATGTCTACTTATGAAAACTAAAATGAAAACAAAATGATTTAGACTTGGGCACAATGGTATGATGGTGTGATTTTCGGTGTGATCGAATGGTGCCTAAGTCAACAAGGACCGAACATCTTGTTACACTAAACCAAGCATTTTAGCGCTAACCACACTAGAGGGTATGGGACCTCTCTTGACTTAGTACTTTGGCGTGTATTGGCTCCGGTCGCAGGAGGTCGCAGGAGGGATGGTGTTGGGAGCATTGTAGTGTCCGAAAGACTTCACCGGGATGAGATTTGTTGTCTTTCGGCTTGCAATGTAAGCGTATGGTGTTTCTACCCATACGAGCGGCTCGTAGTTAATACACAATATTGGAAAGCGCCTCGTAGGACTTAGCCGTGCTTGCATACCTACGGAAGTGTGCTTTGGCTTAAAGGCGGTCCAAGTGTGGGTACATTGGTACACCCGCGCAGGTTAAAACTATTCGAATAGCCTCGTCCTAGGTTATGGACACGCTTGGGGAGGTCTTTCAAGAGTTAGACTACAACCTTTTAAATTAAAACTGGATGGGTGGTACGAATCGGGATTCGTGCTATGTTGTGGTGGCTATTGGGATAGTCACTTCTGTGTGGTTACTTGTATGTATCTGTACTTCATGTTACTTTGATAACAAAACAGATTTGCAAACTTGTTGTTAAAATGTATTACCTTATTGCAAATAAAGTTGGCTTCATGCAAAAGAGACATACAACCTCCACCTAAATAAGCTTGCATGTAGTTTATGAATAGGTCCGCTATTCCACACGTCGATCTTATGGGTACAAAGACAATCTTTGTACTCGGATGCTATGCTTAATTGTTTTGTTGCAGAGGAAGAAGGTGAGCCCGAGGGCCTCACTTTTGTGAGTCGTGTTGTGGTAGCTATGGGCGACTAGCTTGGCGGCCCGGTCGGTTGCCTTGTGGGTGTGTGGCTAACCGGTCGACTTTTGTTCTAGCCATCTTATGGCGCTTTTGCTTCCGCTGTCATTCTTGTATATTGTTCTATTTGGCCGGTCGGCTCTCTTTTGTAATAACTTTATGTATGTCGTTGTTGAACTTAGTAATGTATGTGTATGGAATTGATGTGTAATTTTGTGATGATGTACATATGCTGCAATTCTGGGAAGCATATGTCCATCGAGGCTTAGAATGTTTAATTAGTAACGCTAGAACCAATTGGAGGTTAAGTGTTACTAGTTAAATATTCCGGGTCCTCACAATCCATATCCTTGAATATATACAACTTGTGTAGTTCGTATATATTCATATGAGCATATGAGACTTGTGTAAGTTCATATATGCTCATATATTTTTTGAGTATATATAACTTATGTGGTTTATATATACTCATACCAATTACATTCGATTATCTGTAATTGTGTTGGTTGTCATCAATTACCAAAGAGGGAAAGATTATGGTATCTTGTTCCACCATTATGAGTTAATGATATGTTGTGGTAATTAATGACAATCACCTTGTAGAACTAACATTTTCCATGAGTTTGATGAATAGGTTATGTTATAGGTGGTTGAAGACTTTGGATGACATCATGAGTTGATTAGTTTTCCATGAGTTTGATGAATAGGTTATGTTATAGGTGGTTGAAGACTTTGGATGACATCATGAGTTGATTGTCATCAAGTCAAGATTCTTGAAGAAGAAGAATCATCATGTGTTGATGATATTCAAGAAGAGGAATATCATCATGGGTTGATGATGTTGAAGAAGAGCTTGAAGTAAAGGATGCATCATAAGTTGATGCGTGTCAAGTTCAAGAAGATGAGATGATCATTGGTTTATCATCAAGTCGAGAGAAGACCCATCATGAGTTGATGGAAGTCAAGTGAAGATTGCATCATGGGTTGATGAATGTCAAGATCTCAAGGAGATGATCATGTGTCGATCATCAAATCAAAGAGAAGGTCCATCATGTGTTGATGGAGGAGAGCAAGTGGAAGAATGCATCATATATTGATGCATATCAAGACTCGGGATGAAGGATGTCATCATGTGTTGATGGACATCAAGTCAAGATCCCAAAGTCAAGGAAATCATCATTTGTTGATGATTGTCGAGTCAAGAACCCGGACTTGAAGTGAGGATGTGCGTCATCAAGCTTTAAGAAAGTGTGCAAGGTAAAGGTATGACTAGCTAGGGCTAAAGATATGTTCTTAGTCTTTTACCGGTCTTGATGTTTGGTTGTAGACCGGATTGCTAGTATAGGTTGCCGTACTATTAAGAGGGGTCTTTGATTAGTAGCTTGAGTTGGTCATGTGTTGATAGCTCATTGTGTTTGCTCTAGCTCAACTTAACATGTTACCAATATTTGCGAACGTGTTTTGCAAATAGTTGTGGCTCATGGTTAATACTTGTAGCATGTGACTTAAGTTTGCGAATGTGTTTTGCAAATGGTTTAAGTCCATGTACCTTATTCCTTGTGGCGTTGATTCTAAAAGTTGGCATATGTGTTTTGCAACTTGTTGAGAATCTCCCTTTTATCGTTGTTTGCATCGCACGTCAATTTGGCAAATGTGATTTGCATATTTAGTTGAAGCGAAGTGCAATTTGTGGTGTGATTCTAAAAGTTGGTAAATGTGTTTTGCGACATGTTGAGAATCTCACTTTGAAGCCTTGTTTGCATGTTGCATCAATTTGGCAAATGTGTTTTGCAAATTGAGTTGAAGCAAATGCAATCTGTTGCTTTCTCAGGAAAATCGGTTGTACCGACGTATTATGGGCGGTTCGACCGCTCTGCGGTTTGACCGGATCTTGGTGTGGTATGACAGCACATCAGTCGTTCCGATTTCTAGTTGGCGGTTGTATAAAACCAGAACTAATGCATTTTAGCTCGGAGCTCTCCTTGGTAATCGATCGTACCGCATTTGAGAAACGGTTGTACCGCGATGCGGTTGTACCAATTTCTATGTGGCGGTACGTGTTTTCCAGAGAGCGTGCATTTCGAGTTGTGTTGGAAACCCTGCGATCGGTTGTACCGCTCATCCGTGCGTTATGACCGGGCGATGCGGTTGGACCGCGTGTTGGTTGGCGGTCGTACCGCACTAGTGCCAAACGGCTAGTTTTGCAACCGTTGGAGGATGTGCGGTCGTACCGCAACCTAGTTGGCGGTCATACCTCATGCGTTGTTTTTCCAGCAGCTCGTCTCCCAACGGCTAGTTCTTGTGTGTGGGCTATAAATACCCACCTTGGCCGTGTGAGGAGAAGTTGGTGCCCCATTGAGTTCCATTGAGCTAAGAGCAAGCCCTCTACTCCTATTTGTGCATGTGTTGCACTTAGTGAGGTTTAAGAGGCAAATCCTATTACATGTGTTACATTAGGTGGTGGATTTAGTATCCACGAGAGCTTTGACACTTGATTGGTTCAAGTGAAAGTTGAGTCTTGTTACTCTTGGTGTTTGCCGACACCTAGACGGCGTGGAGGCGTCGTAGTCCGGTGATCTTCTCAAGTGAAGCTTGTGAGAAGGCCCGGTGTTTGTGAGTGGCTTGGTGCTCGCCATCTCCGGAGTGGAGTAAGAGCAACCCTAGTGGAGCGAGGTGTTGATACCTCGGAGGAAGGCTTAATTCGTGAAGCCGACCCAATTGGTTTGGGTTTCCCTCAACGTGGACTAGGGGAGACCGGCAAGTCTCCGAACACCACAGTAAAACATCGCTGTGTCATCTTGTGATTTGCATTCTTGAGCTCTATCATATTGCAATTTACATTCATATAATTAAGTTGCTCATTCATTGTGTATGAATGCTTAGCATGCTATGTGCTATTTACATTGCTTAAATTGAATTGCTTACAAGTCCATGCTTGATTGATTATTATCAATAGACTTGTATTGTTGGTACATTTAGTTGAGCCTAGTGGATTTAAGCCTTATTTGTGCAAAACCGTATTTGTATTAGCTTCCGTATTAGAAATCGGTTTTAGCGCATAGAAGTTTTTAAATTGCCTATTCACCCCCCTCTAGTCGGCCTTCTCGATCTTACAGAAGGGATAGTGTACATGGAATAAATGCATTCACTTCAATCACTTGATTTACTTGGCCATGAGAAAATTTTACTATAGTGTGATAAGTTATCCTTTAGGACTTGATAGACATTTAAATATTCTATATTAGGGGTAAAAATAGATCAGATACGGACGGATAATGGCTCTGCCATATTTGTTTTTATTTTTTCCCGGATCCATATACGAATACGAATACTCCGGATACGAATATGAATATGAATAATATCGAATACGGATACGGAGCGAATATGAATCGAAATGAATACGGTCGTGGATATTTTTTGGAACATGAAAACCTCTTAAATTGTATGCCAGAAATTAACGAAAACATATAACTAATTTATTTGATGCAAACATTCATGAATTGTTTGCATTTTCAGCAACCACATATAACATTAGCACTAGCAAGCTGCATTAACTAGTTTATCACAAACATAACCCTTAGTTTACCATATTTAGCTCATAAGTCATCACTCACAAAGTCACAAGTCATCACGCATTCACACTTAGGTCATCACATATGTAAAACTTAGTTCACACTAACATCGATTAGGCTGGATGGTTAATCTATACGCAAATGACTGTAACATCCCAAAGTATGTTACCAAAAATAAAATTAATAAAGTTATTATTTTATTAGATTTTTTGATATTTAAAAGAGTTTTCTTAGTTAAAAAGGAAAAAATAATAAATAAAGTCAATTATATAATTTCCTAGTTTTTAATGTCAAAAATAAAATTTATTGAGTTTTTTTGGTATTTTATTGGATTTAAAGTGAAAAGGAACATTTTAATTAATTTATTGAATTTTTGAATTTTAAAAGGTTTTCCTATTTTTAGAAATTAAAAAAAAAATATATACAAAAAATAAAAACCAACTTTAAGTTGGAATTAATTTTATTAAGTTAAAAAAATCAAGAAATTTCTGTGATTTTTTCTAGAATTTTTTAACTCTATTTGTTTTTTCTAATAAATTATTTGATTTGTTTCATTTTATAAAATTCAGAAATCAATTAAAATCTCATTTTCTCTTTTGGGCCAAAATCCTCTTTTGGACCAAAATCTGGATATCCAGGCTTCGTCTTATCCAGATAATCTATATTCGTATCCGCCGGATAGCATGCCTACCGTATTCGTTTCCAATAAAAAAAATCCAACTTCGTTTCCGAGCAAAAAATTATCCGAGAAAAATCCAATCCGAGACAATCCGAATTCGTTTCCGTCTGGATCGATCGAAAACTATCCGATCTGTTTTCACCCCTATTCTATGAGTGGTTGGAACCTATTTATTCATTCATTCATTAGACTATCTATGGTTGGTTTTATGTAAACCTTGTATTATTATTCTGCTTTGCTATCTAGAGATTAAATAATTATGATTGACGTGTCGTTATTCCTATTTTATTGTGACGTGTGGACAGGTTTTGTTCTTAAACTGCTTGTTGAAATTTATTGTTAATTGTTATTAAAATTAATAGTTAGTGTAGTTAATGATATTCCGAGCTCAGTGTTGGGCCGGGGTGTTACAGATTTCATATCAAAAGTCTGTACATTGGTCCTATGGTGGTCGTCATGTGTGTTTGAAAGCACCTCATCACCATGGCACCAAGATGAGATCCATATCATAAGCGAAGGTTAGACCTATCTTTTATGCTTTCGGGTACACACGCAAAGTTTTTGAAGGGATTCTATGTGCTCTCCACATGATTGTATTATTTCTTCTCCATATGCTACAACACCTAGTTGTGGATCTCATCGTTCAACACTATGCTATTGTTGGTTTTGTGTTGAAGGTATCAGCTTCGTTGCAACCTTACCACCATCATGACACCAAAGAGATGATTATAAAATAAACAAAAGAAGGTTAGGTCTATTTTCCTAATTTTAGATTTATGCGAATAGGATTCGAATCTTCTTTAGTTTTGTGATTGCAAGTTTACGATTGTGCTCTCGAGGCAGTTGGATTGTTTCTTCCACAGCAAAGAATGTTAGTTTCAAGTTGAAGGTCTCGGCTTGGGTCCTATAACAACAATCATGCTTACAAGCATCCCATCACCCTGGCAGTTAGAAGAGCACCATGTCATAAAAAAGGTTAGATCTAGCCATTTCTGCTTTTAGATTTATGCCTAAGGTTGAGAAGGGGATCTAGATCTCCTCTAATTGTGTGATTGCGGATGTGCCCTCCAGGTCATTGTATCGTATCTTCATCAACAAATTAAGGTTATCTTTGGAAAGTTTTACTACCATAAGCCCCTATGCTAAAATCCCTAGTTGTGAATATCATTGTTGGTCACTTGACACTTTTGTTGGTTTAAATTCTTATAACGGGATTGTTGGTTTCATTTTGAGGGTATCAACTTGGGTACTATGGCAAACATTGTGGTTACAACCTTGCCATCATCATGTCACCAAATAGAGGATTGTATAATTAAAAATAAGTATATATTTTTCAAAGTTTAGATTTATGCGTAAGTTCAAAATTTCTTTAGTTTATATGATTGGTTGGGTTGTTTCTTTGTTGACAAAGAATGCCTTCTTAAGGTTTTCCCATCCTAAGCCACCTACATGATATAGCTCCTAGCTGTCGATCTCGTCACTGTTCACTTGATGCTATGTTTGGCTTCACATTGAAGGTGATCGGTTTGGCTCATATGATACCCATTGTGATTACAAGCTTGCCATCATCATGTCACAAAGGATACTAGGGAGGGTCATACCCATTATGAGGTTATATCTATTTTGTTTGTATTTTATATTTACGTAGGGGAGAGGGTATTAGTTGAAAATGCTAATGTTGTGACTTAGACGCTTCTAAAAATTCTTAAAATTTTACCAGATGCATGCGAGTGTATGTTGTATATTCACTATTTTTTTGCCAAGTATTTGTCTTTTTATATCTTGCAAATGTGAATGAGTTTGATCTTGAAATTTTGCAGAATATAGAACATACCACCTACATTTCATTTTTTTTATAGAAAATTTCAAAATTTCATTTTATGGAATTTTTACCAATTCGCACTTCATAGGATTTGTGATCAAAGATGTCCTATATACAAGGTTGCATTCAGTGGCAGGCCCAGCAATCAAATTTCGGTTGAGCGATATATACTAATAAAATTATCCAATAGCAAAGCAAGACATACATAATTCACATTGCAATCACACTAATAAAAAGCATACCACTAAATGTAATCCAACGAAACAATGTGCATGTAAATATGTAAAGGTAAGCTTTATTTGTATCCACATGTGAACAAAACCATTCCGGGTCCCTGTCTTGTTGCCTCTCACTCTCTGGTCGCCCGCTGCCACCTGCACGATCGCGCTCCATGGCCCAGCTCCCACGATGGCCCCTCTATGGGCTCACAGCCATGTTGTGCCCCTCTTGCTTCTCGCCAGCTCCACTGTGCCACACATTACCTCAGCCCCGCTTCCAGAGTGCAAAACGACACTAGTCTAGGCAAAACGACACTAGTCTAGCTAGAGCCAGAACAATGTGTTCATGCATGGGAGTCTAATTGTTGTGCCTTGGTTGGCTGGTCCAGTGGGTATCATGCAACAGTGGCCCAAAAAGCAAGCCATCTTGCCTAGCCTAGCGCACTGCGCATGCGATCAGCGCCCTGCTTCTTCTTCCTTCCTCGTTGAGACATGTAGGAAGTAGAGCTCCTTGGCCATGACGAAAGAGCAAAGGGGGTTCGGCCAGCATGGCACCTCGGGCGGCCACCTAGGCTCGCTCAATTGCTGGGTCCACCCTTGGTTGCATTGCTTCTTCATCAACAAAGATTGACTTCAAAGGAAAATTTTATTACTTGAAATCCTCCATGTGTTACAACTCTATGAGCTGCAGTGAAGAGAATTATCTTGTTTTGCTAGTAGAGGAGATAGAGCTCCAAAATGTGACACTTTCCTTCCTGGCTTTATCTGAGTCGCTCCATCCTCGCTTTGTCTGAGTCACTCCATAGAACAACATCTAGGTACTCTATGATGATTGTCATGGTGAGGGATGAGTTGTCAGCTTATCACAATGCATGTTGTTGAATATAGTAGTTGTATCGCACCAAAGTCTATATATTTAACTTCCATTTTAATCGAATTATAAGGTTGTGACTTCCATGGCAACCTTTGGCACCAAGGGTTCCAATTTGTGCTACTGCTCTCCAATCATCGACAGTGAGTCTGGTGCACAAATTTGTTGAGGTATTATCTCTCTTATACAACAACAATACCTAAAATTATAGTACTTTACAGATGATATAAGTTGACAGCTTTCATATCACATTTCATCACAACAAGAGAGTATTTGAAGATCTTCAGAACTCCACCTTCACCTAAATACTTGTACCCTTTAACATCAAGAGTACTCAACAAGATAAGATTTCTCTTCAAACCAAGAATGTGTCGAACATCTGACAAAGTTTTGATGATCTTCAGAACTTCATCTCCACCTAAATACTTGTACCTTTTAACATCAAGAGTACTCAACAAGATAAGATTTCTCTTCAAACCCGGAATGTGTCGAACATCCGACAAAGTTCTGATGGTGCTATCAAATGTCTTGATCTGGATAGAACCAATGCTTGCAATCTTGTATGATGAATTATCACCCATCAACACAGAATCACTTGGCATAGCTTCATAATTAAAGAACTAATCTCGATTCAGACTCATGTGAAAAGTATAGACCGTATCAAAAATTCACTCATCACCGGTTTTAGAATTACCGACAAAGGTAACAAGAACATCTCCATCAGAACCTTGCTTAGTAACATTGGTGGCTTTAGCATCATCCTCTTGTTGATCCTTCTCGAAATTGTTATTCATTTTCTCCTTTTTCTTTACCCACCAGCACGACTTGCATGACTTGTACATGCCTCTGGATTTTGATCTGCCTTTGTAATTTCTGATCGAGCTTTTACCTCTTGAATCGTTGTTTGAACTCCTCTCCTGTTGTCTGCCATAGACAACTAGACATTCTGCATGCGAAATTAAACTTTCGTTTGGAACCATGAGTTTTATATTTTTCTTTGCATGCAGTGCTTTATAGACTTAATTAAGTGTAAAAGTATCTCAACTATATAGAATAGTATCTCTGAACGTAGAGTATGAACTAGGTAGCGAGCATAAAAGAATAAGACCCAAATCTTCATCATCATATTTTTACCTTCATAGATTCGAGATCAGAGACTACTTCTTTGAACGCTGTCAGGTGGTTCAATAATGACCCACATTTGGCCACCTTGTGCAAATAATGCTTCTACTTCAAATGCATCATGCTGGTTAGATCTTTGGTTATAGAATTCTGCTCTAGTTTCAACCATAATGCGGCGGCGGTCTTCTCCTTTAAAACGTCTTGCATAATATTATTTAATAGATAAAGATGAATCTGAGATAAGGCCTTACGATTTTTTCTTTGCTTCTTCTTGACCAAGCAATGAAAATCTTGTCGATCCCAATAAAGCATCATCCAAATCGAGCTGTGCAATAATAGCTCGCATCTTGACTTGCCTTAGAGAAAATCTCGTATCTCAATCCAACAACGAAAGATCATACTTCAAAGTCGTCATGCGGAAGAAATCCTAAATTTGTTGATACAATTATGTATGTACCTAGCAATAAATTACGACTTCCTTGGTACATTTCTATCTACACAAAGCAACGAAGATCTTGCTAGCTTGCTAGTAGACTTATGTGTGCATGTAGCACTTTTGGATGGATTTTACTATTTGGCTATCACAAACGGCTCAGTTCTGGGCGGACAAAATGACCAATCGCGCTTTTGCCCATCAGGATTACACGACTGTAACTTTGCTATGGTTTCAACGTTAGAATGAGATGTTGCTCGCCAAGAACGTCGATTCGACAAATCGTAACTCGCGAGACGCAATCTGACGATTTTTTCGATCAAATCTCCTATACTTTGATACCACTTATTGTTAATAATACACAGAAAAATAGGAATGAGAGACACGAATTTTACATAAAAAACTCTTTTGGGAAAACCATAAGCGTACGAATGCAACATCACTATACGAGGAAAATGTTTACAATAAAGCTCTTGCTCTTTCATGTGGACTACAGGGATATATTTATAGTAGTATATGAAAGACTTCGTGTAAGAGTAGAACTATGAGGGTAGAACTATGAGTTAGAGTAGGAAACAAAATTTGTATCACACTCAAACTCAACATTAACTCTAACATTAACCGAAGGAGGGAAGCACCTCGAGCCTATTATGTTAGGATTCGAACCGGATGAACCAGAGCCCAACGACCACTCTTACCATCTGACCATAGTTTAAGTTTGGAGAAATTTCCGTTCACACCAACGAATAACAGTTACTAGACGAGTGCCCGTGTGTTACAAAAGATATATGTATGTGTGTGTATATGTTCTAAACTTGAAAAATCAATATGCATAAAATAATTATCATTGCATCTAAAAGTTGCATACTAAATTCATATCCGATCAATAAGGCACAAAGAGTCTTATCATAAACTAAATGTGTATATAATCTAATTATCCACAAAAGATCTTCATAGTAACATATGCATGCATACACATATTTATCCATAAAAAATCATATCAACTCATAAAGAGTGGATGTAGATGACAGACTCACCGCCACTACCACCAAATCCTTATTTTATAATAGTAAAGATATATATTTTAAGGGAAAAATGCATGGAAGCTCAGAACTTTTGGATACTTCAGCGGCATGCCGATCAGATCAAGGTTAGAGACCTATGTACCGGGATGCAAATGCCATCGCTATGTATTGGACGTTTGGAGAGCTTGGGAACAAAACAAACTTCCCTACGTGTAAACTACTGACGTATATGTATATTGTATTTTTTTGTTTTTGTATTCATGCCATGATAAGATGACGCGTGACTGACATCTGCGCGCGTCAGAAAGGCAAGCGAGCGTGCGACTAGCACTTTTTTATGTTTTTCCTTGGTTTTGAAGAGACGTTGACGATTGTGTGTGTGCGCATGCATGCTGGACTGCTGGTCCTGCCAGCACCGCAGCCTGGTGACTCTTGTCGTCACGTCACACGCTAACACACGAATGAACCAGACAACATGTCGGAGTAACCGGAGAATCGGCTCTCGGCCGAGCAGCCAGCATGTCCAATAATATATTTATTATTATCTCTTATCTATATCACATCAATAAAATTTTACGTGAGTTATGAGTGGAAATGAGCTAGAAGACCCGCTCGACTCGGCAGTGAGCTCGAAGTGGCTCGCGAGCCCAAGCACAGCACGCACATCCTCCCCGTTCCAAGCTAGCACAAAGGCCACCGGTGCTCCTCCCCTCCGCCTCCGTCGATCAAGCTCCTACTCTGCCACTGCCACCTCTGAGTGACCTCTCCATTAGAGACATGAGACCATGACTCCATCTCCATGGTTATCTCAGAGCTGAAACATGGGAAAGAACTAGCAAAAATAACATCATCCACGCATACAAAACACCAATCGCAATATGCAACCCAAAAACATCATCCGATTCCACATCCACATGAACCATCATCTGAGAAAGCTCCTGCCGGGCCGGCTCAGGGCCTTCTCCACCCACAATCTGCTCCTCGAGCGCGACGACGTTGCGCATCCGGTCACGCAGCTCTCGCTTGTCTCTAAGGTATACTCGGAGCTCGAGGGTTCGAGAATCGAGACCCACCTCATCGTCGACGACCGCGTCCTCGCCGAGTTCGTCGTCAACCTCGCGCGCCTCGCCTCCGTCGCCGACCGGGGGTGGTGGACGGCTGGATGCCGGCCGCCGAGTCCGTGTGCTTCGGTGTGGAGGACCGGGGCGGAGGAGTAGCGGTGGTGGAGGGAGGACGGGGCGGCGGAGGGGGAGGACGGGGCGGCGACGCGTAGGCACGGTGGAGGACGCGAGCAGAGGACCGAGGGGAGGACAGGCTGGCAGTGCGGAGGCACGCCGGCTAGGGGGGAGGACGGGGCGCGACGACGACGTGGAGGGGGCGAGCGGTGCGGTGGACACCTGGACGGGAGGGAGCTGGGAGAGAAATGGGGAAATAGGGAATTTGGGAGCCGGATACGTGGGGTTAGGGTTAGGGACTTGGTGGGCTGGGCTGGGAGATGTGGCCGAGTGGGCTGGCTGGGGACTTCGCGTGGGGTTACGCTGGCTCGTTTGGCTCGCGAGCGGCTCGAATTGTCACCAAGCTATAAGCTGGGCTCGGCTCGCAACAAGCTCGAGCAGGCTCGCGAGTCTCGAGCTTTTTTTCAGCCCTAGTTGTCTCTTCCTGAAGAGAGTGTCGTGCACGTGAACACATGATATGATACATTAATCTACTCTAGTTGGCATG
Organism: Ampelocalamus luodianensis; assembly: GCA_036346255.1. Lineage (NCBI taxonomy): Eukaryota > Viridiplantae > Streptophyta > Magnoliopsida > Poales > Poaceae > Ampelocalamus > Ampelocalamus luodianensis. The sequence continues at coordinate 11,542,688 of CM070628.1, forward strand.
TAGGCCCGTTTCAAAGGAAAATTATAAAATAGAAATGTTGGAGAGTTTGCTAGAGCCTATCTATTAAAGATATTATCTTTAAAGAAGATATAACATATATTAGAGATAATATTATCTCTAACTATTGGAGTTGGAGATGTACTTGCAAGTACTATCCACCTCAAAAAAAAGAAAGCAAAAAGGCAAAAGAATAAAAAAGCGAGCCCCAGGCCGACTGAGTACATGGGCTGTGAGGGTCGATCCCTCCCAGTACCGGCCCTAGGCCAGGGCGATAAGTGAGACGACCTAGGGCCCAGCCCAAACAGGGGCCCAGACCTTGTGCATTATCCACTAGTATATGTGTGCATTATCCACTAGTATATGTAGGTAATAGGTAGGTCACTCCCACAGATCCACCCTCCTGCTTGCCCTTAGCTGAAACCAAACGACACAGTCGTTCTTTCTTCCTTCTCCAAATACGATGCTGCCATCAATGGACACCGCTGCCATGACGATTTCTTCGATTTGGCCTTTAATTTCTCCACTTTCCAATGGATTTACTCATCAGAAATCATCAAGTCTCAAAGAACCGTTGGTTAGGCTTCAATCTTTCTTGCCCTTTGCTCTTATAAATACTTCCTTAGCAGCCACAGCCAGCCGGCAGATTTGTCAATTACAGATTTGCAATTTGCAACAAGCAAGTCAAGGCAAGCAAAGTTTTTAATTTCATGCGAGAAATTTATGCTTCCTTTTCCCTTGTCAATCTATTTTTTGGCTTTCTAATTTTTACTAGTCTTTTCTTTTTGTTTTACAACGCTTGTGCAGGATGCTGTTTCGCGGAGTTGAAGACCAAGCCTGGCAAGAGGATGAGTAGATTTTTATTGATTTATTCGCGTATTTCAGGTGTTCTTGCTCCTTGCTTGGCCAATCTTGTTATATTGTAAGAATGTTGCCTAAAAATCATTTATCTGGTTGTGAAACAAAAAGGGGGAAAAAGGAAACGAGTAGATCAACTAATGGAATCTCAAAAGGGTGCTATACATAAATTCGTTTTGAGGAATGTAGTTGCTAAGAATATTAAGGAATTAGGTGTTGATAATGTCAATGAATAACAACCTGATGAAAAATTTATTGCAGAAAATGAGGCCAATCAGTATGATGGAGCTTCAACTTTGCATGGAAACTTGCCAAATTCTTCTAATATTGAAAATCCAAATGCTGATGAACAAGAAGCTTCACCTTTAGATATTTATGACCCTAGAACTTGGGATAATCTTGACAATAAATCAAGAGACATTTTAGTTGAAAAGGGATCTACAAGGGAATTTAATCTTGTGTTTCTTTCGGATAATAGTTCTAGACATTTTTCATATGCTTACTACTCTAGAAAGCTGAGTAACGGGGAGGTAAGTGATAGAAAATGGTTGGTTTACTCTAAGCATGTGGACAAAGTTTACTGTTTTCCTGCAAATTGTTCAAATCTAATAATAGCAAAAGTTTGTTAGCATCTCATGGATTCAGGAATTGGAAATATCTTAGTGAGAGACACACACAACATGAGAACAGCATTGAACATATCACTAACATGAACACTTGGAATGAACTAAGATTGAGATTAAACAAAAATCAAACAATTGATAAAGATTTGCAACAAGAAACTGCAAAGGAGAAAGAGTGATGGAGACAAGTTTTGGCTTTTCAAGGATTCAACAAGAGACTTTATCAAGATAACAATGGCAATTTTTTTGGAACAATTGAAATGATTGTAGAATTTGATGTGGTGATGCAACATCATCTTAGGCGCATTCAAAATAATTAAATTCATCATCATTATCTTGGCCACAAGATTCAGAATGAGCCTTCCTGCCCATAGTGTTAAAAATTCTATCTTAAGTATTATTAAGAATGCTAAATATTAGAGGAGTTTTTTTTGGAGTTCTTGAAGTTGGATGACACATCAGGATTGGGACTTTTTAGTGAATTAATAAATGCATTTAGCTCTCTTGATTTGAATGTTGATGATGTGCAAGGTCAAGGTTATGATAATGGTTCTAATATGAAGGGAAAACACCAAGGGGGTTCAAAAGCGATTGCTTGAAATAAATCCAAGGGCATTGTACATGCCATGTGCTTGTCATAGTCTTAATCTTACTCTAGGTGACATGGCAAAATCTTGTGGTAAAGCAATTTCTTTCTTTGGAATGTGCAGCGAATATATGCATTATATTCAAGTTCTACTAAAAGATGGAAGATTTTGGTTGATAATGTTCCAAACTTGATTATGAAATCTTTGTCTAATACTCGCTAGGAGAGTCGAATAAAAAGTGTTCAAGCTATTAGATTTCAAGCTCCTCAAATAAGGTCAGCTTTGTTAGAATTAGATAGATCTTCTAATGATGACCCCAAAACTAAGAGTGACGCACAATCTTTGGTCAATTCACTTGAGAATTTTGAATTTTTACTTGGTATGGTTATTTGGCATGATATTTTATTTTCTATAAACAAGGTGAGTAGGCAGTTGCCGTCTAAGTTTGTGTGCCTAGATGCTACTCTAACGGAAATTGAAGGTACAACATCCCTTTTTTAAGAAATACAGGAATGAAGGCTTTGCATCTAGTATGGATATTGCAGAACACATTGCATCTGACATGGATATAGAGCCTATATTTCCAACAAAACAGCGTGTTACTAGGAAAAAACATTTTGATGAAAATGGTCACAACGAAGAAAATGATCAAAATGAAGAAGCACATTCATTGGAGAGTCCTTTAGAGTTAATTACTTTTTAGTCATGATAGATGTGGCAATTGCTTCATTGACGAATAGATTTGAGCAACTGTAGTCATTTGAAAGCATGTTTGGTTTCTTATTCAACTCAAAAAAAAAAAAAAATCCTTGGAAATTTCCTAATGCTGCGCTAATTTCGCAAAAACCTTTTCTCATGATAACTCTGTTAAAGGTATTAGTGGTATTTCCTATTGTTAGAGTTTAGTTTTGTGTGTCCCTTTGTGTCTTGTACTATATATGTCCTATGGGCTATTGCAATAGATAAGCTCTTTTCATATTAATATGGTATCAGAGCTCTAGGTTCTTACCTAGCCTCCAACCTCCGAAATCGTCTTTCGCTGCCCTGCCCCCGGGAGGAGCAATCTCCACTCCCGGGGGCGGCCAACCTATTAGCCAGAGCCCTCCTCGCAGCAGCAGTTCTCGTCCTTCCTCGCAGCAGCAGCAAAGGAGCCCGCCTCGTTGCTGCTCTTCTCGGCCAGATCCGGTTGGATTTGGCTGGATCCGCCACTGTTGGCCTTGGATCCAAGCCATCGGAGCCCTCCTCGTTGGTGCTCCTCCCACCCTTCATCTCGCCCGGACCCGGCCATCCATGGTCGTCTGCTTGCGCTGCCCAAGCCCCGCCCGCACCGCCATCTCTTGCGCCGCCGGATCTCGTCAGTCCCTAGGTGGATCCCGCCGGATCCACGTTGTCCGCCTGTTCCCACCGGATCTCTGCTTCCCCGTGCAGCCGAGCTTCCTCTGCTCTTCCTTGTACGGCAGAGCTTCGTGGAGCTGCGCCGCCGCCGTATCCGTCGCCGCCCGCATACCGATCCATCGCCCGACGACGCCCGATGTCACCTCGCCGCGCGGCCCTCGGCTCGTGCTCGTGCGCTGGACGCCACCTTGAGTGGCCTCCCGCGAGCTCTGCTCCGCCAGGCCGCCCTGGAGCTCCTCCCGACGTCCTGGGCCTCGCGCACACCCAGGCCTCCATGTCGGTTCCGCGGTGCCCCGTGGCCACCTCGCCTCTCCTCGCTGTCCTCTTCTTCTTAGCGACAAGGGGGACGGGAAGGCTAGGGAGGAGGCGAAGATGCATTGGTTTTCTTGGGTTGGGGAGGAGAGGAGGGAAGCAAGAAAGAAGAAGAAACGCACGGGCCCAAGCAGTGGAGTTCGTATTGCTGCTAAGAAGGGTTCAGCCTGCAGATTGTTGTTCCTCTTGGCTAGTGTATGGGCCTACTGGTGCTATCCTGCTGCTCGTATCTGCTGCTATAATCCGCTACCTTTGAGTCCTTTCTTTTGAGTCTTTCGTTACGTCCATCCAAATCTGTAACACTTTTTTGAGTTCGTCAAAGCCATATGAGTCCACAAATCCTTTGTCGATCAGCTGATTGCTTCTTTTTTGGGGGTTGTCGGGTCTGTCCATTGGATCGAGTGCGGTCACCCTATCATCGTCGTTGTTGATGCGACTTTGCCCTCTTGGTCCTCCAGTAGCCTTCTTGCGACTTGACATGTGTCGTCGTCATCTTGCTACACATCTTCACATTTGTTGTGACTCTTGACCAATGGTCTTCTTTATCGTCATCATCACGACACTTTCTCCGCCTTGCTTTGTAGCAGGTGTGATCTTATCTCTCTTCTTCGGCTTGATCTGACAGCTCTCTCTGTATTTGTGTCGGCTCCATCATCTTCTTCGTCGTGTTGCCGCTGTCGATTCTTAGCCCATGCACTTTGTGCTTGTGGGCTGCAGCATGATTCCGGATGGGAGGAGATCCTTTGGTACCGACACAATTTTCTAAGAGCTACATGCTACGACGACATTATCAAGACTCGGACTTTGGAATTCCCTATTGTAGTGTACCCTTTCCAAATGCAATGCTATTGCATACGCCTTGCATTTAAGGGGGTGTTAAGGGTATTAGTGGTATTTCTTATTGTTGGGGTTTAGTCTTGTGTGTGTCCCTTTGTGTCTTGTATTATATATGTCCTATGAGCTATTGCAATAGATAAGCTCCTTTCATATTAACAAACTCATCTGATGTTGAGTTAGATGATTTTTCTAGAATTAAAAGTGCTGCAAGTGACTTTGCGAGATGAGTTGATGTCAGTGTATGAGATTTTTCAGTTTGTTAGAGCTGCAGATTGCTATCCAAATGTTTCAATTGTCTACCGAATCCTCTTAACTATACTTGTGACCGTCGCATCAGCTGAAAGAAGTTTTTCTAAATTAAAATTACTGAAAAAACTTTTTGAGGTCATCTATGTCACAAGAAAGATTGAATGGTTTAGCCATGTTGTGTATTGAGAAGAATACGTTAGACAATATTGATCTTGATATTTTCCTTAATGATTTTGCATTGAGAAATGCTCGAAGGAGTTGTTTCTTATGATTATATGTATCATTGACTTGTCCGGGTTTGTTTTTCAGGTGAAAGAACGACCACTCTTTTGGTATCTGCTAATGCGGAGCTTATTTCATAGTGAAGACCCAAGAGGCTTTTGTTAGTTGCTCTTTTTTTCAGGTTCTTAGTAGCTTGTTGTTCGAACTCGTACTACATATATCTGTGATGTATTGTTGGACCTTATTTGCTAATAAAAATTTATGTTATCGATGTCTACTTTTTGCTATTATAAAAGGGTGAATTATTTAAGTGGTATATTTGCAAGTGAGAAAAGAATTATTTCAGTATAGCCTTAGGTTGTAGGCCCATCGTTTGGAATTCGCCCTGGCCTCCAAAACGGTAGGACTGGCCTTGACCCCTCCTGACGCTCTCGGCCACTCGGCTCACACCAACCTCCAGCCCTCTCCTCTCCTCCCCTGTGCGCCACCGCTTGATTCTTTGCTGCCTTCTCCCTCCATCAACTTAAGACTCCTCGACGCTGCCAACCTCATCCTCGTATCCTATGGCCCTGTTTTTCGTAGGCTTTTTCTGTGATTTAAAAGTTAAAAAGCCAAAGTCTAAACAAAGAGATAGTTTTTTCAAGTGATTTATGAAAATCTTAAGCCACTTTAAGCTTATAAACCAAAAGCTATCTCAAGGGTGTTTTTTTTTTAGCTTTTGCGGGATAAAATATCCCTTTGCCATCAAACTTAGTTGAAATTACTCGCAAAACACCATTAGTATATAAAGTCCAAATCCTCTCATTTTTCTCACCCTTCCGCACCTTCATTTTTGCCTTCTGTTCCTTTCCCCTTCTCAACCTCCACCGTATCCCAACGCCGTCCCTCGGCCCTGCGCCCGATACCTCTGTCCCCGTCGACCCGCCGGCCTCCCTCGGCCCTATACTAGCATTAATTAGCCTTCACAGTAAGTACTATTGCAGATTTTATCATAATGTTCAATTCAGAATTGCTTTTTTATAACACAATTCAGTACTGTTCAAACCTGTATTATTTCACAAGCTAAAAATTATACTAGCATTAGCCGGCGCAATTGCACGGACACCCAGCTAGTTACACTAATACGCATTTCATGGTTATGCTTCACAAGCCCACTACTACTTGCAGACGAAGCAAGGGCTTCAATGTTCAACCAATACTAATATATCACTAGGTCTTGAAACATGCATCACAAACCTGTGCTTGCACTTCCTGCACTGGTACATCCTCTCGCCCTCCATCATCTTCACACGACCTGACCTCTGATCACAGTTCCCTTCAAAGTGAGCAGAGCCCCCCTATGCTTCACCCTCACCTTCCCAATGCTCGGGAACGCTTCTGCGAAAACGGCACCACCAGTCCACCACACCAAATCACGAAACTCATATACAACTGCCAAATCACGCAACCAAACCACTACACAGGCATTACACCGAACACAAAAGTCGCATGCGTGCGCGCACCAGGGCATTCTAGTGGTGACCCACAGACGTTGTTGGAAATTGGCCTATATGAGTAAGGCATATTTTCTATAATTTTAAAGTATGTATGATTTAGTACCATATTGCTAAGACAAGATAGAGCTGATCAGCATATAAGGTGGAGTCCTTACTACTCTTTGAAATATTTGACACATGGATGAGGGTGGCATGAGGAGGGCACATGCGCGCGCGCATTCGTGTATTTTCGTGTGAAAAATCGTGTAACTTGTGACTTCGCCACTTGGCAGACCAAGTCCAGTGGGTAAATGGCTGGTTATGACAGTGGGTAAATGGCTGGTTAAGTTTGTCAGTTACCAGTCTGCATCTATATATATGTCTGAAGACGTTCAGAGCATAGTGCGTGGAAGAATAGCCTCCATTCTTTCTTTCTTCCTTCTGAAAACCTATGCTGTTGTATTGCACCGTCTGAACCTCGTCGTCTCTTCTTCTCGACGTGCATCATGAAGAAGGGGAGCGGTATCTCTGATCCGTTGCTGCCGTGAAGACCTGCACGAAGGCGACAATAAGGTTTCTGGGCAGCGCATCTGCGTGACCGCTTGCTGCACTACGACATCTACGTTTCTGCACTGCATCGAGTCTGCGATGTTTCCTGTTCTTCATCAGACCCATCTATAAGTCTTTCGTGTGACTGATTGACTTGTTTACATCTTGTTTTTTCATATATTGCGATGTACAATGAGTTGCCTGCTGTTAGTACTGATTTATGCATTTTTTTGCGATATTTGCTTTCTACTAAAATCTAGAATTAAAATATTGCTATCATTTTCAACGACGTTGACGCACACTTGCACGAACTCCTCCTGCTTGGCATCGCCCAAGGGGGCTAGACGCTTGAGTTCATCTGGATTATTCAACATCTCGCTCTGCGAAGCCAAATTAGTGCTCGGGAAAAGCGCGAGAAAAGGGAGATGCAGGCCGTATGGCCGGTCGTACTTCCACTCACTTGGGCGTGTTGAGCAGCTTTGTCGAAGCCTCGAAGGAGTAGAGGAAGTTATCCGGATGGTAGTAGAGTTCGTGGGCGTATCCGGGGTGGAACTACGCGAGCTCCGTGAAGCTGAGAGAGGATATGGGGTTAGGGAGAAGGGGTGGGGTGGGGTGGGGTGGGGTGATGAGGACTCACTCGATGATGAGGGGGAGTGGAGCTTGGGCTCGGGTCAAGGAGGATGCGTCAGAGGTCGCCGGAGTGGAATTTGTGGAGGAAGGCGGCGAGGTGACGCTCGGTGGCACTAGCGCCGAGGATGGCGACAGCAAACGCCTCATGCAATCGTGGCAGCAACATTTAGGCGGCGGTTGGTGGGATGGGCGGGAAAGTGTAAACGGAATTGTGAAGAAAAACCATGAACCAATCAGGTTGGTCGGCGTAATATATATTGCCTTTGCCGTATGGGCAAACAGTAAACAACAACCGATAGTACCGGATTACATGATCGTGTACAGAATCAAAACAATCTGAAAACTATCATAAGCTATATACGATATATATGTAACAAATAATAACTACCATATACGAGATAAGAAATGTGCGAGGTATATCTCTAACATCCTCCCACAGTCGAATCGATCGGCTTCCGAATGTAGAAACTGGATCTGAAATCCTGAAACAACTGAATTGGAAGCCCCTTTATCATGATGTCAACAAACTATAGAGAAGACGACACATGCAGTACACAAACATGACCAAGAGACACCTTTTCTCGAACAAAGTGTATGTCAATATCAATATGCTTGGTATGGCGATGTTGTACTGGGTTAGAAGACATGTAAACAGCGCTAACGTTATCACAGTAGATGACAGTTGCTGAAGCAAGGGGTTGATGGAGTTCCGTTCGGAGTTGACGAATCCAACAACACTCGGTGACCGCATGAGCGACGGCTCGGTACTCAGCCTCAGCACTGGAGCGAAAGACTGTAGTTTGTCGCTTGGAAGACCAACAAATAAGGTTATCGCCAAGGTATACGTAGTATCCAAAGGTAGAACAGCGAGAGTCCAAACAACCTGCCTAATCAGCGTCAGAGTAAGCTATTAGGAAAGTCATCGGAGAGGCATGAAGCTGAAGATCGTGGTCCAGGGTTCCCTTGACATAGCATAGAATGCGCTTTATAAGGGCAAGGTGAGGCTCTCAAGGTGCACACATACGAAGGCAGACCTGCTAAACAACATAAGCAAGATCTGGCCGAGTCGATGTCAAGTACTGGAGAGCACCAGCGTGGTTGTGGTACTCAATCGAGTCAGCAACAGGTGAGCCGTCAGTGGCAGAAAGCTTGGCTTGCGTATCCACGGGAGTGGCTATAACGTGGCACTCGAACATACCTGCATGCTGCAAAATATCGACGACATACTGCTGTTGAGAGAGAAAGAGGCCGACAAGTGATCTAGTGATAGTGATCCCAACAAAGTGATGCAGGTCACCTAGGTCTGTCATGGCAAGCTCGTGACGGAGACTACGAATGAGCCGATCAAGGAGAGTTGTGGTCAACACTGTGAGGATGATGTCGTCCACATACAATAGGAGGTATGCAAGGTCGTTACCATCCTTGAACACAAACAAGGAGGTATCGGAGGCGGAAGTGATGAAACCAATCGTGCGAATGTAGGTGGCAAAACGATGGTACCATGAGCGGGGAGCCTGCTTAAGACTGTAGAGGTACTTAAGGAGGTGACAAAAATGCTAAGGTCAGCTAGGGTCAACAAACCCAGATGGTTATTGGCAATATACTGTTTCGTCAAGTGCGCCATGCAAGAAGGCATTCTTGACGTCCAACTGATGTATCGGCCAACCCCGCGAGATGAAGAGACTGAGGACAACATGAATTGTGGCAAGTTTGACGACAGGGCTGGAGGTACATCATAGGCGATGCCCAATGAGAGTAGCCACGAACAACCCAATGAGCCTTGTACCATGCAAGGGAGTCGTCAGAGTGGAATTTTTGTTTAAAAATCCACTTGCCAGTAACCACATTGGCACCTGAAGGACGAGGAACAAGAGACCAAGTGTTGTTCTCTAGGAGAGCCTGATGTTTGTCAGCCATGGCCTGTCGCCAGTTGGGATCCTAGAGAGCAGACCGGTAGGCCTTCAGAACAGGAGAAATCGAAGAAGTAATAGCTGAGAGATTCAATCGACTGATAGGAAACACAAGACCGGTTTTGGCGCGAGTGGTCATATGATGAGGACCTGGCGCAGGCCAAGGAACCGGTCCAGCGGGTGCTGCTACAGTGGAGGAAACCACTACTGGGGCGAGAGAAGGAACTGTTGCGCCAGTGATTTCGGTAGGAGAGGTTGCTGTGGCAGGTGAGTGTGCTGTCGCGGTAGGTGAGGCAGCAGTGATCTTGGTGGGGAAATTTGCCACAACAGATGGGTGTGGCGACTCAGCGGGGGATACATCATGGTTTGCCGCGATAGGGAAAGAGGCAGACGTGACAAGCGATGCGGTGAGAAAGCGAGACGTGGTAGAGGAAGCGACAATCGTGGGAGGTCGGGCGGCGCGAGAGGAGCTACTGGTCGAAGGGAGCGCTAGTGGCGGTGATTGCGTGGACATGAAATCGAGGAGAAAATCATGAGTCAGGTGTAGATGAGGTTGTGTGGGTGGAGAAAGGAAACACAGCTTCATCAAAGAACACATGACGAGAGATGATGACACGTCTGGTGGAGAGATCATAGCATCGGTAACCTTTGTGGGAGGAGGGGTATCCAAGGGAGACGCACGCTACCGAATGTGGGCTGAGCTTGTGACAGGTTGTGGAAGATAGGTTGGGGTAGCATAAGCATCCGAAAACGCATAGGTGTTATAGGAAAGGGGGGTCGGCAATGTAGGCACTCATATGGTGTGAGGGTTTGGATTGCTTTGGAGGGGCGATGATTCATAATGTATGTGGCCGTGGCGAGGGCCTCAACCCGAAATGAGGACGACATATGTGCTTGGAACATGATGGTGTGCATAGTGTTGTTGAGTGTTCGGATGTCGCGTTCGGCTTTTGCTGTTTTGAGATGTATATGGGCAAAAAAGACAGAGATGGATGTCGTGAGTGCGAAAAAGGTTTGATGAGGTAGAATTCACAAACTCTGTCTCATTGTCCGCTTGTATGGACCCGAGAGGGATCTAAAATTGCGTACAAACATATGGGATGAGAGAGGCGAGGGTTTCATGAACACACGATTTTTGATAAAGTGGAAAAGACCAATAAAAATGTGAGAAATCATCAACAACAATGAGGTACTACTTGAAACCGGAAAAATGCTAGTACAAGAGAAGTCCATAGATCACAATGAACTAACTGAAAAGGAGCACTAGTATTGGAAGTGGAATTTGGAAAAGGCAGTCGAACGTGTTTGCCCAATTGACAAGTATGACACGTGGTGCGATTTGCTTTATTACAAGAAATTAAGGATGACTGCTCTACAAGGAGACCATGGCATCACCCACCCGAATGGCCCAATCGCCGATGCCACAAGGAGGTCGGGGCAGCGGATAGGATGGCATGGTGAGATGACGTTGGTGAAGAATGTGGTGGAGTGAAGAATGTGGTGAGATCCCCATCGCTATTACAACGAAGAATCATGTTCCTGGTTTGAAGGTCCTTGATAGAGAATCCGAAAGAGTCAAATTCAATGGAGTAAGAATTGTCATGAGTAAATTGTCGAACGGAAAGGAGATTGTGGACAATAGTAGGAATGACAAGGACGTTGTGGAGATGGAAGAAGTCACCTGAAGGAGTGGGAATGGATGTGTGACCCGATCGGAGAATAGGCATGGAAGCGTTGTTCCCGACCGTGACACTGGAAGAGGTAGGTAGAAGGGAGAGGGAGTGGAGAGTACCATCATCGGATGCCATATGCGAGGTAGCACTGGAGTCCATCATCACCCATCCGCCGTTGATGCTGTGGAGGGACATGTTGAGGGCGGAGATGAGGCTGGAACTATCTCAGCTTGCGGCATCGTTGGACTGGTACGATGGTGCAACCATACTGTTGTAGGCTTGCGTCAGTGTCGATGCTGGACGCAGGCCGATGAGGTTGACAGTGGAGGGAGTAGGGGCACGCCCCCCAAGGTTGGGCTTGGCCAAACCATGGTGAGAAGCACACCCATGGTCTAGTAGGCGCCGGTAGACCTCGGGAGTTGGAGGTGACGCCATTGTATTGCCTGTTGTCGCTGCCACCTTTCTTTCCTTTGTTCTTGCTGTATGATTTGCCGTTGGAGTTGGGATCATCACGGTCACCCCGACAAGAAGAGTCACCACAGTTTGGAGCCTAGGTAGTGGTGCTAGAGAGGAGAGCCATGGCCGCGGTGGTTTTGGCGGCATTGTCGAAGCGGAGCTCCTCAAGCAGCAGCATGGAGCGAAATCGAAAAAAAGGTGGGAAACGGAGTCTTCAAAGATATGATGGACGCGACATTGGAGAACCGTGGACTAAGGCCATGGAGGGTGTTGTGCACCAGCATGCGATCGAACACTGGTTGACCGATGTCACGGAGGGCATTGGCCAGCATCTTGAGCTTCTGGTAGTAGGTGGTCATGGATAGATCACCTTGAACTAAATTGTGGAATTTGGTATCAAGGTAAATGGCGCAGCTCTCCATGTTGTCCCGGAAGATCTCCTCGACAGCAGTCTAGAGAGCATGAGCGGATTGCTCAGGCATGATGATGTTGAGGATATCATCAGAAATGGATCCATAAAGCCATGTGAGGATTGTGATGTCTTGCTGAACCCAAGCGGTATCGTCGGAGCGAGGAGCGGTGCTGTCAATGTGTTGGAGGAGAGCAAATTTGCTGAGCATGGCGGTGAAGGACGTCCACCACTTGGTGTATTTGAGGCCTTCGGATCAAAGAACGATCGGAATATGTGTCTTGATGCTAGCAACATTGATGCAGTGAAGGACGGCGCCATGGCAGAGATTGATGCCGAGGCGACAGTGTCAGTGGCGAGAGCTAGGGAGGGGACAGAAGCAGAGCCGGTCGACAGCGAGCTCATGTCGAGCGATACCATGTAAACGAAATTGGGAAGAAAAGAGCCGTGAACCAATCAGGTTGGCCGGCGCTATATATATTGCCTTTGCCGTATAGGCAACAGTAAACAACAGCCAAAAGTACTGGATTACAGGATCATGTACAGAATCAAAACAATCTGAAAACTACCATAAGCTATATACGGTATATGTGTAACAAACAATAAATACCATATACGAGATAAGAAACGTGCGGGATATATCTCTAACAGAGAGGGCGGAGGGGAGAGAAATTCATCAGGTCAATCACCACTCCATTCACCCGTCACCACGATGTTGGCGTGGGTTTTGGGGAATTTTTGTTTGGTCATTTGATGTGCATTTTTGGGCAAGGTTTAATGCGGGCCTTTGCCGAAAGCCCGAAACAGGCTGTGGACTAGAGAAACTAAGGTACATTGGTTTGAGCCCATAATAAATCTGCTCTGTTATTTCTCTTTTGAGAGGAAATGTGCCTCTGTTGGTGCCTGTAATAGCGTCTTTGCCTTCAGTTCAGAAGTGCAGCATTAATTGCTCATACGTGTGCCATTCTGGATTGCAGCATGCAGCGCGAAAGTGCTTAAGAGCTAAGTGAGCACAGATGTTGTTGCATCGGTTGCCAGTTGGGCTAACTTACTGGTTCGATCGAAGAAGAAATTAAGAAGTGCGTCTAAATGAATTTCCTGAACTTTGCGTGATAGTTCAACCAAGTACACTTTTTTGAGAGAGAGAGAGATAATTCAACAAAGCCTACACCATACTCCATTTTACAATCAAGCCCACGGGAACCACCGGATGCTAGCTAGAAACAAAAACGCGCAGACAAACAACCACTCAACGCATGCAACGTACTCGCGCCAGCGCTTACACGCATGCATGTATGTCGCAGACAAACAACCACTCGACGCATGCAACGAACTCGCGCCAGCGCTTGCACGCATGCATGTATGTCCTTTGCAAAGGACCACACGATCAGACGATCGTCTCAGTCAGTCCCTTGCTCGCCTTAAGAACTTGGCAGTTTCTGGAGTTCTGCTCTGTACGCAGTACGTGCCCACCCACAGCCACAGGCAAAGACACGTGCAACGGCAGAATGCAAACGCGCGAGTCCAGCGGCCGCACGAGCAAAAGCGCCGAGGCTCCAGCTTAGCCCGAGCCCTGCACACCGGAAAGGCGGACACAAAAGCGATAAAGCGCCCGTGCCAGGCTGCCCGCCGGTTCTAGTCAGTGCGAGCAAGGCAGGTGCCCGCAGTATTCGGCGGTCGACGACGGCCAATAAAACGAGGCGCACGTACGTACGCGCATGGTTGACTGGACATCGGACTCTGCCGGCCGGCCGGGTCGCGGCTCTCACGACCGATCGACCAACAGAAGCGCGTGCTGGAAGGAGGAACCGCAGGGGAGCAGAGATGTAATCGGAGAGGATATGAATGGATATCGGTTATTCTGTATTTTATTCTATATTTTTTTAAATCAGAGTCCAACTTTGATACTGTCGGATACAAATATGAATACAGATAGTCTTAATCACGAATACGGAGAGAATACATGCTGAACCAAATACGGATTGTCTCGATCAAGAATATTAAGACGGATATTGCACAGAAAAAATGTCGAAACTATGCCGTGGGATCCGTCGCCGCCTCCTTGCTTCTCCTCCGCCGCCGCGACACCGCCTCCTCTGGATCCTCCTCCGCCATCCGCTGCCGAGGATGCCACCTCCTGCTTCCCCGCGCGCGACACCGCCTCCTCCCGACCCTCCTCCGTGGCTCCGCGACCACCGCCGAGGATGCCTCCAGTCAAGAGGCCATTGCTCGGCCTCGCCGCCGAGCATCGCAGGCGCCGACGGTTCCCACTAGGCCACCAACACGCAACACCGTCACCAAGGTTGGGCGCCGGCAGTGCCTCCTTACTTCTCTTCTTGACCTCCTCCTCCGGACTGCGGGACCTCCGCCAACGCCGCCGCCGTGGACGCTTTTCTCGGGATCCGGGATTGGATATTTGGATTTTGGGAGGGGCGCGCAGTGGGCTAGGGCGCTAGGCAGCAGAGGAGGAGCGCCGAGCGACACCGGCCGGCGAGGCGGCCGGCGCCGAGGCCGAGCGCGCGCGCGGTGGCGCAGAGGACCGAGGAGCCGTCATACATATAAAGAGCAATCAACCGTACTACATATCCAAAATACAACTACATTAGCAATTCAACAAGCAAATTTAACTACATCACACTATCATAGAGGTTAGTTGAAAAGTAGTAGCAAGTAGCAAGTCATAGTGATAAAATTACAAAATATGTCCAAAATATAACCAGCCAACTACATAACAAGACAAATACAACATATACAAAGTCTACAGATCAGTAGCAATAACCAGTTAGGGATACACAGAACGTTGACTGGTAGCAAGTTTGTAGCATCCCAATTTTTGAGGTTTTTTTAAAATATTTTATTTAAAATAAGGTTTAATAAAATTTTCATGGTTTTCTAGAATTTAACAAAGCTTAAATAGAATTTTCATAAATAAAAACGAAAATGATTTAATATGAATAAATCAAACATCTATTAAATTTAAAAGTATTTTATTTAAGTTCCTTATGTTCAAATGTATTTTTCTATTTTTTTTAGAATTTTTCCGAATTCATTTGCTTTTTTCTACTTATTTGGATTTCCTATATTTTCTAAAAATAAAAAACAAATTTAAATACTTGAAAAGCCTAGTGAGCCGATTTCTCTCTTCGGCCCACTAGGCCTAGAGTTTACCGGATATCCGGATAGTAGATGCTATCCAATAAATTTTCCAGATAACTTCAAATCCGAGACATACTTCCTTCCCGAATCTATTTCTATATCCGACAAAAACTATCAGAAATCCAAAAAATTCACGCTCCGATCTGCTTCTGTATCCAGCAAAAACTATCCAAAATCCCAAAAAATCCCGAATACCTTATTTCACGCTCTCCGAATAAGATCGGTCGATAACTATCATATCTGTTTGCACCCGTGTGGAGCGAACGCTATATCCCTTGTGCGTTTGGGTAATCGGGTAATGCGGCCTTGGAACGAGGGGGCACCGTACGCGCGGGGGGCGGGCGCTTTATCGGCCCGGGGGCGGCGAGTCTCCCAGCCTACAGCGTGCCGTGCACGGGGTGCGACCGAAGAAAACCGCCGTGCATGCCTGTTTTGCAGGTGATGCAGAACGCACGCCTGGCTTGAATGTATGTGATGGCTCATTGATACACGTACGTTGTTATCTGTGCACGGCACGCACGTTCAGACTTCGGATCCCCTACATGTTGGGTTTTAACATTTTAATATGGACCAGTCGATTTATTTTTTAACCAGTTTTCACTCGAATTCCAAACTCTTCTATGTATGCATCCCTCCTCCGTCGCTAGTGTCTTCAACTTCGTCGTGGTCACGTTGTAGAGTTAGTTTAGGGCTTTTCGGGTAATGTTATACACACGACGTTTTTATCGTCGTATGCGCGTACGATGCACGGTGACGCGGGTGGGTGTCGTACGCGGGGCCACGGTCAGGGGAGGGGCGGGCGGGGCGGCGCGGGTGGGTGGCCCGGGCCGGCGTGTGGGCCAGTCGGAGTTGGAAGAGTTGGGGCGGCCGATGGGCCCGTCGGAGGAGGGAGGTGGGGTGTGGGCCTAGTCGGAGGAGGAAGAGGAGGCACGCGGGCCAGTTGGAGTCAGTAGAGGAGGGGTCGGAGGCGCACGGGTCAATCAGAGTTGGAGGAGGGGGTGGTTGGCTTGGGTGGCCGGGGCATCATACGCGAAGCATTTCTGTTTCAAATTTCATTGGCCCTCTAACCACATATTTTGATGGGCAAGTGGCCTGATGGTAGGAGACAACTAGCGATGGTGCGTCAAGGCAACAGTGGTGTCACACACTACGGGCATACTGGATGGCAGTGGCTGGTGGGTAACGTCGGTGGGGGTGACACTGTGACACAAAAGCAATTGTGGTAAGGTGTCAGGGGAAAAGGTGGCAAGAAGTGGTCGACAGTGGTGAGACACCAAAAGTTGCATTGAAGGAGGGTATATACCAAATTAGGTTTTCATCAAGGTGGCAGGGACGGAGCATGGCCTCAGCCAACCTGGGTTGTGGCCCTCCAGCATTTTAGAAGAAAAATTTAATACAGCATGTATGCAGTCCACAACCGCTCAATTTGGTTAGATCACATCCATCTAGAAGGCTCATTGTAGATGCTTGGTACCAGTTACGATACTACTTAACGAGATAGCGACTTCAATCGTGCGACGGCGAAGCACGGAAGCAACATACGAGGCGTTCTCCGCTGGTGCATCACAGGCTTGCCGCGGTCGGGCCTAGTGATGACGACAGATGCGCAACCGACGGTCGAGGAGCCAAGTTTGTGCGTCGCGCAGAGCGTGCAGTCAGTAGTGAGCAGTGTGCTTTTGAATTTGTTTTGAGCTTTGCCTCCCCCTTGAGATTTTGCTCAAACTTTGTCATTGCAAGGTGGCGACGGACAGGGTGTGGTGGTGGTGGTGGCAACGCATCAAACGGCTTAGGGAAGGGGAGGAGTATAAACAAGTTTAAAAAATTGACACATGGCGATGTATAGTAAAATTTAACTTTTTTCGAAAAGAATTATGCTGAAAATTAGATTAGAAAACAACATAGATTTATCTACTAAATACATTAAATACCACAAATTAACTTTGGCATTGCCCATTAAAACTAAAATTCAGAATAAAAAACAAAGTAAAATAATCAATTTGATTTCCATACGAATTTCTAAGTAAAAGAGTACATGTCAAGTACAATAAAACTAAAATTCAGAATAAAAATAAATTAAAATTAGCAATTTGATTTTCATATGAATTTATAAGTAAAATCCATAAATAACTATAATTCGGAATAAAAGGTTTTAAAAATGGAAATTAGATTTGTGTACGAAATCCGACCAAAAAATAACTGAAATTCCAAATAAAATAAAACCAAGTTAGCAATTTTATTTTGATACAAATTCCAATAATTATATTTTGGAATAAAAATTAAGCAATAATTGGCAATTAGACTTGTATACGAAATACAACCAAAAAATAATTGAAATTCTAAATAAAAATAAAATTAGCAATTTGATTTCAATACGAATTCCAAAGTAAAATCCCAAAATAACTGTAATTCAAAATAAATAAAAATAAAAATTACCAATTGGATTTGGATACGAATTCCAAGAAAAACGAACTAAAATTCAAAATAAAAAATAAAAGAAAATCTATAATTCAATTTTCATAGGTATTCCAAAATAAAATCACCAAATAACTAAAATTCTGAATAAATTAAATAAATTTAGCAATTTGATTTGTATACGAACTCCAATAAAAATAACTAAAATGTTGAATAAAAATAAAAGTTATAACGAGGATGACACGAATGGTGTCGGAGGAGACAAAAAAGAAGTCACCATGTTCACTCACGTGATTGTTGCTTCATATGAAATAAAAATAAAAAGTAACTAAAATTTTGGTGAAAAAAATACAAATTATAAAGAGGATGGCACAAATGGTGTCTGGGGAGACCACGAAAGAGTGCAATGGCATCGATCTGTCCTGCAAGAAGATATTGGCCCATGAGGAAACGAAGGACCGATGCGGCGACGACAAAGATGAGGACAATATCGTGTTGCTCACCGGAGCCACTGAAAAAAAAGTCCAGTGTTAAAGGAGCCAAGGGTAAGGGTGACAAGTGGTGAGCGTCGGCGTTGTTGAAGAAGTTAGTGATTAAAGAAGCTCGATGATGGCGAAGTGAAGGCAGAGAGGAGATGAAGCTTTGCATTGAAGACAATCTATGGATGATATGGGGCTATTGGTTGCTACGAGTTTGCCATCACTAGTGAGGGAACGTTATCGTCCGCAATGGCGAAAAGATTCTCAGTATCGTTAGACAACGACTAAAACAAACATACCGACATTGGTGAAGATGGGAAGTCACCACGGTTAGTGAGAAAACCACAACGTTGAGTTGGTCAACGTTGAAGAAGAGGGGCGACCAACACGAGAGAAGAAATCGAGCATGGATAACATCATGCATGCGTATGTATATGCATTCATCCGTATGAATAGAAGCACGAGCTAGCGTACCGAGGCAGAGGAGTAAAAATCTTGGAGTAAAGATGGCGCATCCGTAGGGAATATACTCGGGGTCACCGGAGAGAGCGTAACATGTGTCCCCTACTAGGATCGGCGATAGTTGCATGTGTATACGCGTTGATGTTGCAATGGTTAGCATCAAACAATAATTATGGAAAAGTAGAAGATAACTATGTGGTAAAGTATTGCATTAGAATGGGTAGCAGCTGAAAGTGATTGATCAAGATTTGGGCTTACTGTTGGAGGTTGAAACAAAAAAAAAACTATGATGGTGAGAAGAGATAGAAGTCACACGGTTTGATGGGGTAGTTGGCGTGTGAGGGAAGATAAATTCAAGATAGGTCTGCCTGGATGCATCGATGTATTCATGAGCAAGGTACTCTAATGCATTATACCATATAAACTAATAAGATTATTTGTCGCACACATAATCAACATATTGTTTGAGATTAAATAGAGGTATATGTGCATGTATGTAATTTTTTTAAAAAATAACTAATAGAGTAAGCATTAGGGCATGCAACTACATGATCTATGATGAAGAGTGGTTAGTTTGTAAGAATCTCAATAACTTGTTATACTCAATGGTTTTCTTCTTTCAAAGCGCATACTTCAATTACGTTCCTCAGGTTGTAATTTCTTTAAAGTTTCTATTGCCATTTCTAATGTTTATGATAACTAAAAAGCTAAATATTCTACCAAATATGTAAATATATTATTAAATATTTATACAAATTTGAAAATAAATATAGGGACACTCTTCTAGTTGTAATAAAAATTAGTGTAAATGCAGGGAGTATCAGCTAATCCGGTGCGTCTTTTTCACGGATGGATAGAAAGATATGATTCGACCAATAGCAAAACATAGCAAAACAGAGGACGGTAGGTGGGCTCATCCCAAACCCTAGAAGGGTCGTAGCCTATAAATAGGGGTGCTATTCATTGTAATTGATTGATCGTTGGATGAAGGAATAAAGAGAAGCAAGAAGTCCCCTACATCTCGTGTTCATCTCTTATTTTGTTCTTATTGTTCATGCATTGTTCTTACGATTCTCACGCTTGTTCACGAGGTAATCGCTCTGATGGACTCGCAAATGACGGTTCCTCAACACGTTATCAGTGCGATCGACTCTCCTCGCATCAAAAGGTAACCGTCGATGAGCGACGCCGTAGATTGAATCGTTTTCTAGATTGCTTTCAATTCGCAAATTTGGCTTTCTAGATTGCTTTCCTATGGTGCAAATCCTCTCTAATCTACCGCGAGCCGACTTGAAGTCGTGGCCAAGCCGATCGGTTGAATTGCATGAAAGAGACGATGTTGATTGCACGTAGATCACCGCATGAAGAAATTGCATGTACAACATTGCATCTCATATATCTACATACATGAACAAATAAAGAAGGAAAGAAAACGACGCAGCGCCCATATGTCGTCATGTCGCGCATGCGCCAACGCTATTGTTGCATCATCGGCCCGGCCGCGTTGCGCCACCCGCATGTGATCGTGCACCCTCCCGCTGCGAAAGATCGTGGGTTGTCGTAGTATTGATGTTCGTCATGTGATCATCGAACGATAAACATATGAACAATACGAAAAAAAGGTCAGAGAGCGCGTCGCCGCCCGACGAGCTCGCATTGCGTCGCCGCACCTAGCCCCGCATGGCGGCCAGCCGCCACGCGCGCCGCCGCCGCCGCTCGGCTCGCGCCACGCCGCCCCGTGCGCCCCGGCGAAGTCGGCGCGGCGAATCCGCATCGCCACACCCACACGCCGACGTGCCGGCCCCGCCGCCTCAAGGCTCGCCGCCCAGCGGCTCCCGGCCGCCATGCGGACCGCTCGCCGCCACCTGCCACCGCCGGTCGAAAGAAAAGGTGAGAGGGAGGAAGCACGCCGGCCGGGAGCGCCGCATCCGTTGGCCGGCCGCCCGCGCGCGCCCGAGCGCCCTCGGCTGCGCGCCGCCGCCGGGCCGTGGCTCGCCCGCGGCGCGCTGCCGCGCACCGCCCGCTCGCGCGCACGAGCTCCGCCTCCTCGCAAGAAACGCCGCGCCGGCTTGAAGTCGGCCCTCCGCCGCGCAGACGCCCCGCTGCGTTCTCGCCGGCCGACGCAGCCGCGCGCCGCCACCACCGGCCGCCGCAGACCGCCACCTTTTGGCCGCCGCCATCGGGTGAATAGGTAGGAAACCCTACCCCATTTTTTTGAAGTGGCGGATAAGGCCTCTACGTGGCCGAGGGTATTGGGCCATCAAAGGCGGCTTGCAGCGACCCATGCGATGAAAAAAAAAGAAGAAGAAGAAGGGGCGTGGTGGATTTTTTTGCAAAAGGACCCTCGATTCTAAAATTACGAGAATCTCTTCGCAAATAAGGAAGTTTATGAAAACCCTTGAAATCACTAAAAATTACGAAAATTTTCTCGAATCGAAATCTCGCGTTTTAACCCCTAGAAACTTGCGTTTTAGAAAAGTCATTTTCGGAAGAAAAGGGCCTCTGAATCAATTTTGAATTAGTTTTCGCATTTGAAGCATGTTTATTCTTGTTATTGTTATTTCTATGCAATTTATTTACTGTATTTACTGTTTTGATTATCTGTGATTATTTATATTACTTTTAATCACTGAAAATAACAGTAAATCTTGAAAAATGCGTAGAAAAATACGGGATCATGAACCAGAAGTTCGGATAGCATTATGAGAATTTTGCAACCATCTTACACAAATTACCAGCAGTAATCTTATGAATTTTGGCCTGAATATGAAGATGACTGGCATCACGAATCAGGAATTCGAAGAACTGACCCAGCATGGTCAGATTTTGTATAAAATTTGTATCAGTCTTCAATTCTGTGGTAATGTAATCACGGATGAGCAGAAGATGGAGAAGATTTTTCTACCTTTCACCCGAATGCGGTGCAATCCGCACGCAACTACTGTCAAGACGGCTACATGCGTATGTCGAATTAATTGATATCATGCAAGTTGCGAAACTCGGGATGATGTTCTCGAGAAAGAACTACATCTCGCACCACCTAATAGCAATGTTGGCTATGAAGCCATTGCTAGCGACTACAGGTGATGAAGCCTCTCACAAATGAGAGGAGCAAAAGGGTAAGGTCGTGCGTCGCACATTATTGATGCTTTACGGTCTAAGAAGAAGGGCAAATGATAGCATGAGGCATATCTCGCCATTGCGAGCATAGAGGATCCACATCCATTAGCTTCACTTATGAATGTGAACGACCCGATGTGATCCCATCATCCCTCCTTTGGACATCGCAGCCACACACCGTAGTGGCGCCAAGAGGAGAAGATCGCGCATGGAGCCGATTTGGCGAAGTTCTGAATACTTCGCTTATTAGATCCGATGCACGTATTGCACTCGGACCTTTATAGAAACTTGCGCTTTGTAATTGAAGCGAATTTTGAATTATTGAATAATGGTTGCAAACTCTAGCAGAGCAAAGCATTAAATTCTTATTATGAGTCCTGCAAGGCTTATTTTTCCTGTTTTTATAATAGCAAGTTACGTTCTGATATCTGAAGTATTTTATTTATGTGTTGCTTGTTTTCTGCTACATATTAATAAAGTACATTATATTAGAACGCGTGTGGCGCCCTATGGAGGAAGTGTGCTTAGCATGTAGCGGCACAACGAATACCATCCTGAGAGAAATGGAAATTTTTCCAGTCAATCAGCAAGGATGCTGGTAGTCTTACGACAATCGCAGGCAGCGATACTTGTATAATAGGCTCAGGAAGGGCCATAATTATACCCTCAACAGGCACAACTTTGGTCATTGAAGAAGACTTGTTGTACCCAGGATCGACTAGAACTCTCAAGGATATTTGCGCTAACAGTTTCCATGTAGAGACTGAAGAAAAGTATGGTACAGAATACCTGCTCACTACAAAGCATGAAGAAAGTGAAAAATAGCATTAGAATATCTTCCTTCATATGAAACTGGACTATACTACACTAATATTAAGGCACCTGCAGCCTATACTGCCTTGAAAACCGTATTTAGAAGCTCTGAACTTATCTATCTCTGGCATGATAGATTATGCCGCCTAGGTCTTAGGATAATGAGAGATAATTAACAATTCACAGGGACATGATATGAATATAAAGAATTTCCCGAATCTGGAAGATTTTGTGTGCCCCGCATGTGCCACCGGGAAATTAATTATTAGACCTTTTGCTCTGAAAGCAAAGGATGAAGTCCCTGCATTCCTGGACCGTATCCAGGGAGACTTTTGCGGTCCTATACAACCCCTGTAAGGGTCAATTAGGTATTTTATGGTGCTCATCGATGCTTCCTCGGAATGGTCGCACATATGTTTATTGTCTATGAGAAACCATGCTTTTGCAAAGCTAAATCTCGCAGATAATTAACAATTGAAAAAAAAATATTTTCCCTGATCATCACGTGAAGTCCATCTGAATGGACAACGCCAGAGAATGTACTCCGAAGGCATCTGATGATTATTGCATGAAAATAGGAATTAAAGTTGAGTATTCTATACCGCACATCTGCACCCAGAATGGACTAGCAGAACTTTGAAGAATTGTAATTTACCAACTATATGTTGGGGACATGCAGTCCTGCTCGTAGCAGCTCTCATCAATTTTAGACCGTCGGCCTATAACATCCATCCAACTATGCAACTAGCGCAAGGGTCAGCACTGAAAACTTCTCATCTTCGCAGGTTGGTTTGCAAGGGTTATATACCTATACCACCACCGCAGCGAACTGCAATAGGTTTTTCTCCGAAAGTCTGGGATATACGTTGGTTATGAGACAACATCCATAATCAAGTATTTGGACCATATGACTGGAGATTTGTATAATGCCCGATTCGCTGATAGTACATTAGATGAGGTTAGTTTCCCGTCATTAGGGGGGAGGAAATCAACCCTTGATGATAATGTCGGGAAATAATTGAAGTCTAGAAGACAATTGAAGTCCAGAAGATAATTGAAATCTATGCATATGACCCGCGCACTAGTGAAGCAAATAGAGAAGTCCGTAAGATAATTGCGATCCGTAAGATAATTGAATTGAAGTCTAGAAGACAATTGAAGTCCACAAGATAATTGATTTGCAAGTATTAGCGAATCAACTGCCAGACTACTTTAGTGATTTGAAGAGCGTGAATAAGTAGCATTTGCTCGCAAGCAATGCACCGAGAGGTTGAAATACCATTGAAGGTATCCCTAATCCCGCCCGAGGCCTCGTAATAAAGGACGAGAACTCCGGTCCTCGAATCCGAAATAGCAACCGGGACGCTGGTGAAAAAGGATAAGAAGGACTTGACACACCGATCACCGAAGTGCCCGAACTGGAAGGGTAGCCGCTGAGACTGGCATCGCATGGAACCTTCGAAAAGGCATACGTAATTGAACATCCCCATGAGGAGACATCGGCATGGATGTGTGCGCACATCGGAGCTGAAAAACTAAAGGACTTGCCCGCAATTGGAAGCGCGGTGAACAAGTAGAAGCATTAAAAGAATCGCCCTTGAAGAAATAGCTATAAGCTTTATGACCTTAGGAGAATATTTGAATATGACAACGACCAATGTCGACATTTACTTTGCAAAGAAACTTGCCACAATCATCAATCTTGATCCGAGCTCGCATCGCTCGATAAATGAAAGAAAAGATCAGATTGAGAAGATTGGGAGAAGGCGATAGAAACTGAATTACTCTTCCGAATAAAAGAAAGACGTTTGGGCCTGTAAGCCGCACGTCTCCCCTTGTGCACCCCGTAGGGTATAAGTGGGTATTTGTTCGAAAGAGAAATGAAAAGATGCAAGGCTCGTTGTACAAGTTTTCACTGGACATCCAGAAGATGATAATGAAGAAACCTATTCCCCGGTCATGGGCGGAACTCCCTTTAAATATTTATCTCAATGGTAGTGAACTTGAAGTTAGAAGTGAAATTGATGGATGGGGTACCAAAGATACCTTTATGAAATATTGGATTCGACATTTATATGAAGATACCTGAATGTATCACTGTCCCGAACAGAGCAAACAGAAATATATACAGTGTGAAACTCAGAAAGTCATTGTACGAACTTAAGCAATCAGGCAGAATGTGGTATAATCGCTTGAAGCGACTTTCTATGCAAGAAAGGCTACACAAACAATGAGAATAATCTCTGTGTATTTATACGACGATCCCAGAATGGATTTTGTATAATCTCAGTGTATGAAGATGATCTGAATATTATCGGAACCCTGAAGGATATTAAGAAAGCAAACTCTTACCTGGAGTTGGAGTCTGAAATGAAAGGTTTGGGTAAAACCAAATATTGCTTAGGCTTGCAGTTTGAGCATGCCCTTGAAGGAACATTATTGCATCAGTCAGCCTACACTCAGAAGGTGTTAGAAAGGTTCGACTTGGCAAAGGCATACCCTTTGAAAGTGCCAATGGTCGAAAGATCTTTGCAGCAAGACAAAGACTCATACAGACCTAAAGAAGAGGGGGAGGAAGTCCTGGGACCGGAATTCCCACACTTAAGTGTAATAGAAACACTCATGTATTAAACAAACTGTACTAGAACGGACATTGCATTTGCCGTGAACCTATTAGCAAGGTATAGTACGTAACCTACCAAAAGCATTGGCAGGAAATAAAGGACATCTTCCGATACCTCCAAAGAAGCAAAGAACTTGGTCTATTCTACGTAAAGAATCAAGACTTAACTATGAATGGCAATGCGATGATGGGTACTGTAGGACCCAGATACGACCAAATTGCAAACATGCTATGAATTCATATGTGGTGGAACTGCAATTCCATGAAAATCGTCTAAGCAGAGTCTTGTATCGACTTCGACGAACCACTCGGAAATAATAGCATTGTATGAGGCCTCACGAGAATGTACTTGGCTTCGGCGGATGATTCACTACATCTAGCAGTTATGTGGATTGAACACCGCACCAACCCCCACTATTATCAATGAAGATAATGCAGCTTGTGTTGCACAAGTGCAGATGGATTATTGTGAAGAATCCTCTCACAAAGCATATCAACCCCAAGTTCTTCTATGCTCATGAATTGCAAAAGATGAACGTAATCAAAGCACTGCATACTAGGTTATGTGAGAATCTGGCAGATTTATTCACTAAGTCACTTCCAGCATCTAGCTTTGAAAGGTGCGTACGTGGAATTGGAATGATAAGACCTAGAGAAGTGCAGAATTCAGGGGGAGAACCTTCACAAACTCATTACTAAAGCTTGATCACGAAGATCGAGTACCCAAAGAGCAAATCCTGGAGATTAAATGAAATTGGGTGGATTGTACTCTTTTTCCCTTGACGAGTTTTCTCCCAAGTTTCTCGGCTAAGGTTTTTAATGAGGCAATTCGAGCAAAGATAACTAACATGATTCATGTACTCTTTCTCCAAATTTTTCCCACGGGTTTTTATGGGAAGGATGAGTGCCCAAGGGGAGTGTTAGAAACCGCCCAGACCTACCGCCGCCCACCAGTTGCACACATCCAACCGAACCAATAACGCCGCGAAGGCGCGCTCCCCGACTCACTCCACCATCTGATCTGCCACGCTCCCACGATACCGAACGCAATTCCCGTAGCATCCACGAAGCTTCCCGCCTGAGCCGCGCAATATATAGGACGCACACGCCCGCACCACCACACGGGCACCATTTGCAGCATACAACACCGAGTCTCCGATACTCGTATTCAGCAACCATGGCGGCCGTCGGCAAGTCGAAGGAGGCTGAGGCCGCGCGGTGTAGGCGGCACCCGAGGCACCGGCACTCTGCGGGCGTGTGCCCCTTCTGCCTGCGCGACCGCCTCTCGCGCCTCTCCAACGCGGCCGCGGGCGCCGCCTCCCCCTCGTCGTCGGCCTCCTCGACGTGCTCGTCCGGGGAGGAGCGCGTCGCGTCGGCCCAGGCGCCGCCCTGCCGAGAGGCGAGGCGCGCGAGGCTGGGCCTGCTGATGCGGCAGGAGGAGAAGGAGACGACGGCTGATCTCGGCGCGGGCCGTCGTGGTCAGGAGGAGACGCCAGAGGAGAAGAAGCCGACGAAGAGGAGCAACTTCTGGGCGAGGCTGCAGCAGCTCAACCACGGGAGCTGGCGCAGGAAGGATGGGTGCTCGCTGGCGCACTCCAAGGCTGTCGAGGAGAAGAGCGCCGCGCCCAAGTGGGCGCCGCTGTCCTGAACTCTGATGCGAGCGCGTGCCGGCACGCGCTGGGGCGTGTTTGGTTGGTTGCGCGCTGTTCCCGTGTTTACGTTGTTGATTGCCTGGCATCCTTCGTTGGTTCTCGGTTCTTTTGGTGTTCTTGGCTGTGGCTGCTGCTGCGTGTGTCGGAAGGGCAGCCTAATGGCACGTCCATTTTGTATAGATCTAAGACCTCTAAGGAAAGAACTTGCACTTGGCTCGATCGCGTTATTTTCCCGTCGCAATCAAACTCGTGATGTTCTTTGGACTTTTGCCACGCTTATGATTCACTAGTCGTGTAACTGAGTTTGTTAATTTCTGTAGTTCTGTTCGATAATGCAGATGCTGTGTTGATCTTTTTTTTAACAAGAATGTTGGTCTTACTCGGAGGCAGACAAATTGGCAATTTTGTAGTCAACACAGCGCTGCATTAGTATAGCTCCGAGTATACATCACTGTTGCAGCTGGGAGCCTTCGGAGTTGTCCATTCCAAGTACTCTCAGGTTATCATATGGAGAACGGCAGATTTAACGATTTTTTTTTGAAATAATATTAATTTAAAAAATTACAAAATTAAATAGTCATTTTTTTTGCGGATCTAGGCTACTAACGCCAGTTCAACTGGCGGTAGAAGGCTGTTTATTTTTTGCAGAATTGGAGCTAAACATGTATTACTGCTTTATTTACATTTCTTCCATTATTCCAGCGTCCGAACCGTTACACAACACTCACCAACTAAACTATCACCACTAATTGTGCTGCCAACAAAGACAATAGTGGTGATTTTAGGAAGAAGGTAAGTTATACATTACAATTGGATATACGACATAATAAGAAACAAAATCAGACAGTAATGAGAAACAATATTAGCACAACATATTTTAAAGCAAAACGTCATCACATAGTTTTTTGATAAATCAAAAAGATGTTACAAAACTTTCCAGCACAATGTCCTCGTATAGTTTTTCGATAAATCACAATGAGCACAACGTCATCACACAGTTTTTCGATAAATCACAATATTGTTACAACACATTCCAACAAGACGTTGTTACATAGTTTTTCAACAAATTACAATGATAATACAAAACATTTAGCACAACATATTTCCAAAAAAACAAACCATTCTAGTGTCCGTCGTCCGGACTACCGACCTCTCCTTCATCCAGTGCACTTTTCGTAGGGCATTTCTTATAGATATGCCCAGACTCCCTGCAAATTGAGCATTTTTTTGTATAACGCCCCGCTTCTGCTTCGTCCATGTCATTCCTGATATGTCGTTGTCGTACCTACTGTCGGCCAACCTTTCCCTTCAGCCTAGCGATGTCCACAGCTCAGATGAGTTGCTCCTAAGTCGGGTGGTTAGTGAAATGGTCAACCACACCATAGCCATACAACTCTGCATTTCAGGTCTGTATCACCTCATTCTTGGTGAAATATTCAAAAAGATATTGACCGGGATGTTGTGTCACCGTCGAACATGCGGCCATGACATATGAGGATGGCTAATGCAGAAGAAGAGGCTTGTTGCAAGTGCATACGCGACTAGCCCGACATAGTGTGTACTCGTGGATGATCCTCTCATGGTTAGTTCCGCGGCATCCTTTCTTCCTGCACATGATCTCGAAGCGAAACTCTCTTGTACCCATCTTGAATGCCCAATACATCTCACTCTTCTTGCTCTTCTCCTCCATGTACTTGATGATCATGGCGAAGTATATAACTCTATCATTTGTCATGAGAGCAACACATGGTTGCTTCAGTTAACAAAGTACTTTGTGGTACCCTAGAGAATTGCCTCCACAATAGCAACCAAATGGAGGCAGGAGCATCTTCACCTGTGCCTCGGTCTTCTTCATCACACCAGGAGCATCTGTTAGTATTTGTGGCAATGCCTCGGGGTCCTAGTCAGTGCTTGCAGATGACCTTTTAGTTGCCTCCCTTCTGTGTGTCACGGTACGCTCATCCAGAATCTTCCAAAGGGCATCGAACTTTCTTTTCTAATTTTGGTTGCACAAATGGTTAAACAAGTTCATCAAGTCTTTGTTGCAGAACTGCTTGTAGAAGTTTGCACCAAAGTGCCTCATACACTACTAGTTCTGCAGATCCATCCACAGAAGTGCCTTATCCTCCCTTTGTTGTAGTTGGGTTATTGCACTCAGTAGGCCCACATTTCGATTATGTATGATGTTGTAACATCCCAAAATCCAACTTCTAGGATTATGTATTTTAAATGCATTAGGGAAATTACTTTGATCATTTGTATATGAAATGTGCTATGTTGAATTTGGTTTTTGAAATTAAAAGTAAAACTTGAACTACAAACAAATGGGTGCTAAAAAGGAAATAGATAAAACAAAGTAAAATTTTCATATGAGAGAATTGTTTCGGGCTAAATACCCCATGAACCATTCACCAAAAGTTTTACATGAAAACTTGTTTAGAAAAATAAATACAAAAGCATAAAAACAGAACCTTGTTCGAATTTTATAGAAATTTATAGAGGATTTAAGCAGCTGAAAAATTTACAAAAGAAACTACATTACTTCATAAGTTTACACACAAATTTTCAGTAAATTTCGAAGTCTTTTACTTAGTGAATAAAATTAGGAATTAAGTCATCCGAAAAATGGAAAAGTCCTAACCGTAACTATTCACCTCTCACCCTCTGACCTGTGGACCCTGCCCACAGGGATCTTCTTCCACCTCACGACGTTGAGCGCCAGCGCACGCTTGCGTGCGAGCTCAGCGCCCCACCCGTGGTTTTCCTCGCTGCACCTGGTTTCGCCACCGCCCAACCACGCACGTCACTTCGCCGTCCTTTGCCGCGCCCATACCTACCCTTAGCCTGGCTAACCCTGCCCGTATGTCACCGGAACACCTGAGAGCTCCGCTGCCCTTGCCTAAGCTCTTCTTCATCACTCTCCACGTCTCCGCCTATATAAAGGCCACCTTGAGCTTCTTTTCTTCTTTCCCAACTCCGTGCGCTCACTCACCCCCTTCCTCTTCCACTCAATTGAGCTCTAGAGCTCAGAGAACACAAGCCCTAATTCGGTTGTGCGCTGCTACTTTTGTTCTCGACGCCGTGAAGGATTTGGTACCACCCTTATCGCATCATATCATGTTCCAGAGACTCCTAAATCTTTCCCCTCACTTGATTTCGCTTATGATCCACAGGAGCCCCCGATTTGACCCTTCTTCCTCGTCTTCGGCCGGAACCGCTGCCTCAAGCCTCGCCGAAGCCCTACTACACCTCCGGCCGATTTTGTGTACTTGAAGCATCGCCTCTACAGCCGCGACGCCGTTCTCCAGCGCCGCGACCCAGGCCCCCGCGGGGAGCAATCACGGTTGTGGTCGTGGACAAGGAGGACGACCTGAGGTGCTGCATCTTCCGTCTACGACTGGTGAAGCAGAGCACGACCAGATTGGGGGCGTGGATCCGGAGATAGGAAAGAGAGGATGAATGTATTTTGGGAAGAAAGGTGTTAAGAGAAGAAAGTGGATGAGAAAGAAACAGTGTAGAAGTAGAAGGGGAATGGATAAGATATGAGCAGTGCAGTTGGTTCAGCGAGTGGGAGCGTCGGATGGATCGGACGCACTGTCCCTACGTTATCCTTTTTCTAAACTCAAAGGCGGTCGAGATTTTATCTAGTTAGTAAGGATGCATCGTCCACACGATTACACAAGATAAAATTTGGAGGTTCATCCAACCAAACTAAATTTTCAGAAATGTACAAAGCTTTCCTTGCAAGGTTAAGCGCCACAGAATTGACCTCCCTTGGACAGTGTTTGAAGATCGCCTTAGGCTTAGAGAAAGAAAGTGCCTGGAGTCTTAAGCTTCTTCAGTGAAAATTGCTCCAGGTGCTCTTGTGCCTCCAGGATTGGATACTGCTTCATATACCTGTAAAGCATCAATTTCCACAGCAATTTTGTTACATCCAATCTGACATGCGAGCAATATGCCATTAAGTAATGCTTCAGCCTCTACAGTAAAAGTGTTATAAACATGAAAAATTGGCCAACAGGCTGCAGGCCTGCAGCTATAAAGCCTCCTTTGTCATCACGAATTGCAGCACCAGCTCCACCCCGGCCCGACTCTTCACAAAATGCCCCATCAGTATTAAGTTTGACAAAGCCTTCAGGTGGCCTTCTCCATCGATTCATTATTTGCTCCCTCGAACTGTATGAATTGCTATTATTAGCAGAACTTCCCGGATGCCCATCTGCTGATCTGCCCTGGCTTGCTTGTACAAGTCACAACTAAAGTATGGGACCTGCCGACCTGGAATGCAGTTTACTCCAAAGAGAGCCCAATGACCGGATGACCAAATTATCTGTAAGATTTGTTTGGACCAGGCCAAAACACTCGGAGCAGCGCAGGCTGAGATTCAGGCCAACAAGAAGATGGTCCATCAGAAGTCGGAACACAACGTTCTCGGCCGAAACGTTCTCACTTCACAGAAGACAGCAGACCAGGCCCGCTAGAAACCTAGAGCACAACATTTTTCTTTTGGCATCTAAAAAACGATGCTATGATGGCAGGTACGGAGTACGGAATGCATGATGTGAATGTAATGGAAGCAAGTACTAGCTCATTTGCAAATGAAAAAAAAGCTAGTCCATGTCTTCACTCTCGAATGGAAAGAAAGGAGATCCATGAAATCGAGAGAAAGCAACACATGAACCCACTCCCAACTTTTCATGCATCATTGTCCCCTCGTACAATTGACACGAGACCAATCTACAATCTTTTTCTTTTCTTTTTTACTTTTCATAAAAAAAAACTACATCTTTTAAGTTTTAACGTACCATCTGTGAGTGCCATCGCATAGAATCCACCACCGCCACCCCTACCCCGTCCCTTTCCCAATCACCGCCCCCATCAGCACACGGCGACAAAATCGAAGCTCACCCTCGCACTGCTCTCTCAGCTTCGGACAGCACATAAAGGGAGCCAAGGAGCAAGCGAAGAATAGCCATGATCATGGCGACCTTTTGGCCTCGCCAGCTGGCCCCACCAAGGCTTCTGAATTCATGCCACCTACTACTACCGCTCAAAAGTTGGACTTTGCTAGTTTGCTTGTTGTCCTGCGCTTGTGCTCTCTACTTCTCCCTCTCTGTTACTCACTTGTCAATACAGTAGCTGGTTGTGTGCTTAAGATTCGATTCCTGCTGTTGAGTTTTCTTCAAGCTAAGTGGATGCTGTGGCAATCATAATGCTCTTTTGTTCCATGCCACAATCATAATGCTCTTTTGTTCCATGCCAAGTGCAGTTTAATCCGATAATCTTATTCTGTCAGTTGAGGCAGGGCAGGACGAGGTATTTTCGCGCCTTTGGTGGCGGACGAGCTATTTATGTGCTTCTAGAGCAGGACGAGATATTTCCACGCCTTCGGGGCCGAACAAGGCATTTCCACGCTCCTAGGGCCGGACGAGGCCATGTATCGCTCGTATGACAAATCCGGTCCACTAAGGCACAAACAAGGTGTCATTTTGCCTTTAGTATCTAAGGGTTAGTTTTTCTATTGCGCATATCAATGGTGCCATTTTAACCAAAAACTTGTATATGTGCGTAGCATAGGGAGTAAGCAGTATATGTGCATTAGTGCATAGTAGTAAGTAAATAATCAACCATTCAAAAACTTAAAGCAAAAATCACGATCCATCATCCATGATTTCACTGGAGACAAGCATGTCCATGTGGAAATTAGAATTGAGATTTGTGGGGATCAAAAAGTACTTATTGTTGGACCTAAACTTGGACATTGCGCTGCCGCCGCTGCCCACTAGCTTAGCTTGCCCTTGCCGCCGACCAGTCGCAGGCTCGCAGCTCACCTCACGCACCCAACCGCCGTTGCCGCCCTTCTTGCCTCTGGGAGCAGCAAGTCTCCAGCCCACCGCGAGGTCGTGGCTCGCCGGCTCCGCCACACCGCCTCCAGCCCGCTCGCCCACTCCGCAGTCGCCACCTCGCTAGGGTTAGCACGCACGATCGTAGGCACCCGGGGCGCAGGGCTGATACTCTAGTGCCAATAGGATTGGCCGATTGGGAGCCTTAGCACCCTCATGCCTCGCGTGATGGACCTTGGCATACTAGGCCTCACCGTCTCAGTCCACGATCTTCACGTCTTCCTAGTTCGTCCGGCGGCGCGGCTGCATCTTCTCAGGCGACGGCCGCCTGCGCTCAGGTGAGAGAGGGACCCCCCGATTGTCCGTGAGAGCTCACCGGAGTGGAGGGTCCGCCCATCGGTGCTTGCTTGAAGGACTAATCCCCTACAGGAAAGAGACGTGGATGTTGGGAGTAGTAGTGACGTGGATTAATCTGTGCCACATAGGAAAGAAAGGATGGTCAAGATTTTGTGAAATCCTCGATTTTTTTAAAAATAATATTATTTTAAAAGATATTTACAAAAATAAATAGTCGTTTGAAAAAATTACAAAAATATGTCCCCGACAGGAACCTATCGCCAATTGAACTGGCGACAGGAACCCTGTCGTCAGTTCAACTGACGACAGGTACCCGACTATAAAAACCCCAAAAAATCAATGCCGAATTCATTTTAATTCCAGAAAAAAAAAATAAGAGAGAGTTGGAGAGGGAGAGAAGAAATAGTAGCGAAGCTCTGCCGGTTCGTCGCGGAGGAGAGAGATTGATAGAGCATCAGTTTCGATCGATCATCTTGCAGGTAAATTTTTCTGAAAATATGTATGTTGTCCAAACATTGTAGGTTAGCAAACAAAAATAGCGACGTAGAATTGAGTAGGTTAGATAAATGTAGTCGAACTGTGTAGTACATATTTTGAGTTGTGTAACGACATAAAATTACGACAATAGCGACATAGAATTGAGTAAGTTAGATAAATGTAGTCGAACTGTGTAGTGCACCTTTTTGAGTGGGTTAGATAAATGTAGTCGAACTGTGAATTGCGACAATAGCGACATAGAATTGAGTATGGTACATAAATGTAGTCGAACTGTGTAGTACATATTTTGAGTTGTGTAGTGACATATAATTGCGACAATAGCGACATAGAATTGAGTATGGCGCTGGTTGACCGCTGTAGTAATATAATTAATGTAGGAATTGTCTTTTAAACTAGGAGAATTGCATGACACATTTTTAAATTGTGAGAATATGTGTGGGCGGTTATTATTTTGTTAGTGCGCTGTTATTATTGTGTTAGTGCGCGGTCAATATCCTGTTAGTGCGGAAAATATCATTTAAAAATGTGTCATGCATTAAATTTGTAAAGAAAATTCGTAGTTGGTACATAGGCTACGTAAAGACGCATGAAAAAAAAATATGAACTTTGTTTTTTACTGCATTTTCAGGTATGGCAGACGCGAGTCACTACGAGTTGCTTGACCCAGTGATTGACACGCGTCACCGTAGCCGCCAAGATCGCGTGCTCCCCCCGGAGGGCGAGGTGCCGATAGAGCTTGGGGCGTTTGCCACGCACTTCATCGTGGCATGGAGGTCGTGACCGAGACCGGATTCGAGGTACGTGAAGTTGTGACCTTCATGCACTCAATCGCGGTCTAATTACTTTGCGTTGACTCCTGTTTGTTCTTAATCGTTTGGACACAGGTTGAGAGCGGCAGGTCTCCTTCCACTCGCGAGGATGGTGGAGGCGACGATGAAGGACAAGCAGGACCGCGTGTCGGTCGATGTCCAGCGCTCGCACGACCGGCTCGCGATGGCGCCGTTGACCGTTGGAGGCCAGAGACCCACACGTTCCACCTCCCGTGCGGGGAGATGGCGCCGACGCTGCAGGACGTGAGCTACCTGATTGGGTTGCCCTGCGCAGGCGCTCCGATGGCGGCGCACGATGTCCCGGCCACGTGGCGCACGGACCTGCTAGCCAGGTTCCACGATGTCGCCGCCGCGGTACGTGGAGTTCAAGAACGCGCACGCCCACGCTGAAGTGGATCCGCCGCTTCACGTAAGTGTTTGTAACTATTGTTCTCTCGCAACACCAGATGTGAACCTTGCCGACGTGTACGTGTCTTCTTGCAGCCCGAGCGTATGGCGCAGAACCCAGAGGACGTCACTGTTAGGAGGCACTTCGAGGCCTACCTGCTGTGGTTGTTCGGGTGGGTCATGTTCCTAGGCTCCCACGGCGGCGGCGCCGACAAGCACTACATCCGTACGCCGCATGAGGTGGCGGACTCACCGGCCGACTGATCCCGCAAGACGTGGGGTCCGGCCGTCTTTGTTGCACGACGCATCGCGCGACCGCGGCGACGTGTGCCAGCGTGTGCACGACGGCTCCATCCTCTCGGGATGGCCACTTCTACTGCAGCTGTGGTCGTTGGAGCATTTCCAGATCGGACGGTCACACCTGGACTTGGGAGCGTACGAGGATAGCTTGTACGTCCCGCACGACGACATAGACCGGCCAACCATGGGCACTGTGTGGTGCCACCGGTGGGTTATTTTCATAGTCATTTATTGTTTTTGTATTGCAATCACTATTTCGTGTGCTTAGTTTGCAGTGTTCTATTGCGCAGGTCACCTTCACGCCGATCACCTCGCAGGGCTCCTACCCGGAGTACGTCGCCATGTTCGATCAGTTGACCGATGATCGCGCTATCCGACACCGCATGCTGACGCCAGGTGATCGCGCGCGCCTCAATGGATCGTCGGTGCCGCGCACGCGAGACTACCCGCACCGTACACGCGAGTGCCTTAGTGCATGACATCTTCGTGGAGGAGTACCTGTACGCGCGTGTCATGCGCCGCTCGGTCTCGCGACAGAGGTCCCACACTGGGAGGCGGGTGCCGCGCACGCTCACGCCGTAAGTTCATCGCTTACTTCTTTCGCACAATGTGTGTTACATCCGCACCAAATATTTTTCTTGCCGCCCACAGTACACTCGAAAGGAGTTCGCGCTCGATGTCCCGGTCGACAGATTACCCTTGGGTCGAGGGTTGGAGTAGCGTGGTCGAGGACCTCGCCCGGTGTGGGCAAGATCCCTACGACCCGAGACGACGCTCGCAGACATGGAGTGGTACGCCACTCGGACGAGGCTTCGTTGCGTCCGGGTCGTGGTCGACCTCCTCGACATGAGGCCTCGACGTCGGACACGCACTCCCACCCACCGACTCGCTTCCACCGGGAGGTACAAGGGCCGACATCGACTACAATAGCGACGGTCGGAAACAATCAAGTTCTTCCCGTGGCATTCGCTTTCGTTGAAAGCAAGAACACGGATAGCTGGCTGTGGTTCCTGAAGAATGTGAGGATTTCTGTTATGCAGGACCGTCCCAACGTATGCCTCATACATGACCAAGACACGTGCCGCTGCGGCAATAACTCGGCTACAACAAGGAGAGAACGTACCACTTCCATGGCCGGATCTACAGAGCAGGTGGTGCATGAGGCACTTGGGTGCGAACTTCTATAAGCAGTTCCGCAACAAGGACTTAATGAACCTATTCAAGCGTCTGCGCAACCAGAACAGCAACAGAATTCAAACACTCGAATATTCGGACGACCGACCCAAACCCACGTATGGAGGCGCGCGAAGGGCCGCCTAAGCTACCGATCAGGCCTCAAGTATTGCCACGCCTACCCACGACGCTCCTAGTGTCAAGAGGAAGAGACAGGCACAGTCAAATGCTTCTCGACTGGATTGAGCACGAGCCTAAGAAGAAGTGGTCGCTGCTACATGACAGGGGTGGTGCTCGATATGGTATCATGACAACCAACCTAGCTAAGGTCTACAACTGGGTCATGCGCGGCGCCAGGTGCCTCCCTTTGGTTGGTATTGTGGAGGCAATTCTCCGCGGTACCACAAACTACTTTGTTAACAGATGCAGCAATGCGTCGCTCGTCATGGCAAATGACAGAGTACTCTACTCCGCCATGATCACCGCATACATGGAGGAGAAGAGCAAGAAGGGTGAGATGCACCGGGCATTCAAGATGGGCACGAGGGAGCTTCGCTTCGAGATAATGTGCAGCGATAAAGGACGTCGTGGGACTAACCGCGAGGGGGATCACCCATGAGTGCACGTTACGCCGCGATAGTTGCGTATGCACTTGTAACAAGCCCCTTCTTCTGCATAGGCCCTGCTCCCATGTCATGGCCGCCTGTTCGATGGTGATGCAAACATAGAGTGGAGAGATGTATGGTTACGTCGTTGTTGGCCATTTCACTGGCCATCCAACTTGGGAGCAACTAATCTGGGTCACGGACATTGCTAGGCTCAAGGGAAAAGTTGACATGCGACAAGTACGGCGCATCAGGAACGATATGGATGAGGCAGAAGCCGGACGTTGCACGAAGAAGTGCTCCATTTGCAGGGAGTCTGGGCACACCTTCAAGACATGCCCCACGCGAAATACTCAGGACTAAGGAGACATCGGCATTCCGGACGTCGCCGCGGGGACCTCATCCAGTGCCCCGACTAGAGGCAGTCCACATGGGAGACGTTGACATTGCGACCGCGAGAAAAATATTATTATCAATGTTCTGAATTATCATTTCAATTAAGTGTTATGATGTTCTGCTGCAAGTTCTGTAATATTAGTGTATGAATTCCTGAGCGAATCGCAATATCACTCACCTTCCTCTTTACGAATCGTTCATACCTCAAACGTTCTCGGTAAATTCTCCAAAAATTTATCGTAGTAGAACAACATACGACGATGATAAAATGTTGTTGCAAGTCTAACAGATTTCGTACCGTTTAAATTTTATGAAAATCACAATCTGCCTAAGTGGAATAGGCAAAATCAAAAACTGGCTAGGGCTGAGGTATATATTGCCAGTTGAACTGGCGATAGGTTCCTGTCGCCAGTTCAACTAGCGATAAATACCTCAACTGGCGACAGGGGGGACAAGGTACCTGTCGCCAATTCAACTGACGATAGGTTCATGTCGCCAGTTGAACTGGCGACAGGGACATATTTTTGTAATTTTTAGGGGCGATTATTTATTTTTGTAAATATCTTTTAAAATAATATTATTTTTTAAAAAAAAATCTGAAATCCTCCGGATTAAGTGTCAACTCTAGCCTCTAGGGGTCTCCACCCTATGCTCAACTATATTTTTTGCCAGAGCATAGGCATGCATGGTCTAGATTTAGTGGATCGACGCGAAGAGCAAATGCCAAGGTAAACCAAAATAAGGCAATCAAATAGTACTAGCCTAACTGCAAACTTTGGGATTCACTGTGGGTAATATCTTGCCAATATACAGTATATTATCATGCATATCTGACTTGATATCAGGTAATAATAACTAATAACCATCCAACAGATCATAACTAGCAATGTATGATTTGCATAACAATCCGACTACTCTCATCTCTCAACTAGATTTGACCACCTACAAATGCACTAGGTTCCTCGTAAACTATTTTCAGCCCGAGTTCCCGACTGAGGCCATATATATAGATAAGGAAATTCTATAATTGCTTGGTGATGTACTGCTGTAGTAGTACTAGTAGAGTAGCAGTACCAATAAGAAGTGCGGCTCAATTAGGGATGGCAACGGGGTATTTTCTGTCGGGGAGTGGTGGAACATTCCTATTTTCGAGAGAAAAAAAATTCTCCGTCCCTATCTTCATCTCCGTCCTCGGGTGCTATTCTCCCCCGTCTCCATCCCCATCGGGTTATCAGGGCCCACGGGGACCCATACCCGAAAGTTAGATCTCGAAATAAGAGAAAATAAGATTCATAATGTTATAAAAATAAGTATAAACATCGACATGCAATACTAAAATGATAATATTTTTTTGATTAATTAACATCTGGAAAGTAAAGGATGCAAAAGAGATTATCAGGCTATCGCCTTATCGGGTTGTGCGGTAGTAGGCCAGTGGCCTACATGTCTTATCGGGGACCCATGCGGGTAGCGGGGATAGGGAGTAGGAGAATGGTCCTGTCTCCGTTTCACCCGATAGGGAATTATATTTGCATATTAGTATCCTTAGAGAGAAACAACGTCATCTTTGTTCTCTAATGAGTGAATTCTTCGTCAAAGAATAGGGAATGTGGCCTATTGCCATCCTAGACTCAATTCAGCGTTTCGGGCAGCTGCAAAAGTTGTGGGCCTTGTGGGCGATCCATTCGATGGCTCGATGCCTCCACAGTGCCACGTGCATCTCCAGTACCTCGGAGAGGCCGGTGCGCGTGGACGACAAGGCACAACAACATCGTTAAGGTCAACACACAGAGACACATGCTTTCCAGTTTTAAAACCGCATGGAAACAATGGTCGGCGCACCACGTAGAGCCATCGATCTGCCAGAGTACAAGGCTTTAGTCTGCTCTAATGCGTAATATTTTAGTACAATTTTTAATATACGAGGAGTGTTATGATACTATCTTTTCAATACATTGTTTTTTATGATGTAGTATCTTAGATCTTTTAATTAATTAGATGTAGAATCTCAAGAAAATGGTGTGTATAAGATGAAAAAGAGTTAATTTTCTTGTCTATGACTTCGAGCTGAAAGCAGTCTCTTATTTAGATACTACAATAATCTCTTAAATCATTTAATCTA
The DNA here is from genome assembly GCA_036346255.1 of Ampelocalamus luodianensis. Classification (NCBI taxonomy): domain Eukaryota; kingdom Viridiplantae; phylum Streptophyta; class Magnoliopsida; order Poales; family Poaceae; genus Ampelocalamus; species Ampelocalamus luodianensis. Next base: position 11,582,098 of record CM070628.1, read on the forward strand.
CTGTCATCTCAGCACTTTGCCTACATAGCACCCTTAAGATACTGGTTAGGGTGAAGCATTGGGAGCAGCCTTATGGGCTTGTCGCCCCTGACCGGCAGCGGGTGGAGGCGTGGAACTTTGGAGTGGTGGCGGCGGACTAGAGGAGGAGACTTAGTGCAACAGAGCTTTAGATTCGATCCTCTTTCGTGTTGATTTTTTTTTTCAATTCTCTAGCTTATTTGACTGAATTTTTTTGAATCGAATCAGATCCATTGGGCTGGTCTGATCCATCCCCACCCCTAACGAGGGGAGTGCCGCCGAGATGGGCACGCACGGCACGAGGATGCTTCGTGAGTAATGTTGCTGCAGCTCACAACGATCGTGTGACGTTAACTACGCTACGCAACGTGCGAACGGCGGAGATCGACGCATGCGAGTTTTACTGCAGCTGGATGGGTCGCCGTGTTAACTGCTAAGCATACACTGTATACTAGCATCAACCGGAGTGACCGTGAGAATCCCAGTGAGTGCTTGCAACCATTCCACCAACCTACTTTTACTCCCATGGCTTAATGGTAGTTCTCTTACACACGATTGATGGTTTGGGTACGGTACAGGATTTCTACAACACCGAAATAACGTGAAACTGTACACTCACGGCCTCACGGGCACCGACAGAGAAAAAGACCTCACTGACGCGTACGGTTGCGCCCTGTAGCCTGTACCCTGCATTTCTCTCCACGGCGCTGGTGATGATCGCGAAGTCTGCCGGGCACGCGTTATATCGCCAGCCAACCATTCGTTGTAGTACTGAAGTCCCATTCCACCGTCGGTTCAGGCCCCAGGGCCCAGGGGAATAGATAATCGACCGTTGCGTCGCCGTGCGGCACGCGTCACCCAATGTGTCGCTTTCTGCAGCGGCTTCTTCTGTCATGTTGCCACGATGGGCTTCAAAAGGAGGCGGGGCTGCATGCTGCCATCGGCTTGTGCTTGCGCCCCGACGGCTGGCTTTTTTGGTCGCGCCGCGGCACCCCAACGGGCAACGGCTACATTTCGAAGGCGTCCTGACTGGTGCGGCAACCAGGGTACGGGGGCTCCAGCCAACGGGCTGTTGCGTGGGAGAGTTGGGGAACATGGCCTAATCGAGTCAGGATTGGTCAGGGACGCGCATCCTCTTTTAACATTATATAGCAATATTATGGTGCTATAGTATCATAATATTACGTAGAAGTCGCCAAACTAGAAAGCAAAGGATGGTATCACGACTTTCCAACTACGCAAGAATACTGTAGCAGCATACTATTCATGAACACTGTAGCAACACTGTTTTTCTCGAATCGAACGACTCGGATCTACCGAATATCATGACACTGTAGCACCGTGATATTGCCAATACGATGTCAAAGGGTACCAATCCGATCACAGGTGGCCGAGAGCTCTAGAGGACGTGAATTTATTATCATCCTAATACAATATAGACATTTTAAGCTACTTCTAAAAAAAATAGAAGTTTTCTTAGAAGAAAAATATTTATATCAAAAATAAAGTAGAATACAAATCATGAGCATGATGGATGATAACTTGAGTTTGGTGGAGTTCGACGTACATGCACGCTTCATCGAGTTATGGACGGTACCACATAAGCTAGAGACAAGGACGAAGTGCTTGATTAAGCTTTAAGCATGTATAGAGATTAAAAATCATGTACTTGTGCGGTACAAATTAGATTTAATACTAGCTTGAAAATTTGAAAAGAAAATAAAATTTAGATGATACATAAGATGGGTCCGCGTGCTACAAATTAACTCATAGACTTTTTAGATTTACCATAACTGTTACTTAATCATGTAATTGAATAAGTAGGGGTTTATTCATAGCAGAGTTTCAATGATACTATGTCCTAATAAAAGGTAATCAAAATTCATAAGGGCTAGGTCCCTCCGCCCTTGTTGGGAATGAGGTCGACCTCTGGCGGGATGAGCATGAGTCCCATTTTTTTTTTTGCCGAAATAGCATTGTTAGGAGCATTATTAACAAAAATAGCGCCTTCGGTGTCTTTTTTTGCAAAACTGGTGCTCGATACTGTCTGTGAGTGGGATAGACGGCTCCCGTGCCGCCACGTCGCCTCGTCCGTCCCTCCCTGGGATGGATCCGCCCCGGCCTGTGTGTGACCCCAGTTTATTTAGCTTGTAATGCTTAGTCTTCCATTAACTCTAGCATTACAAACAAAATATATTGTGCCTCGAGAAAATGTATACTTCCCAGAATTACAGTATACACACCCTTTTACAAAATATTGCATCAATTTCATACAACACACAGAACCAAAGCTTAAACTTTACAAGCAAAAGACATATAGTAAAGTTATTACAAAAGAGAGGTCAACCGACCAAGAACTAAAAGAACAGCGAAAATAAAATGCCATAAGATGGCTATAAACAAAAGCCAACCGGTTTGTCCTACACCCACAAGGCAATCCGACCGGACCGCCAAGCTAGTCGTCCACACCGCAACAAAACTCACAAAAGTCGATCCCTTGGGGATCAACCTCCTCTGCAACAAATAAGCAATGCAAATGAGTACAAAAATGTACTTGCAAGACTTACGAGTAACAAACCTAGATACTACTACATGCAAGTTTTAATCAAAGGAGAAGGCTCAAGGTTAATTTTCAGCATAAAGTAGATTTTATTTACAATAGATAATATATTGAAGGCAGTTTGAACAATTTGAATTTTATTTGCATAAATAACAGCGAGACAATAAGTAGTAACATAAAGATATCCTGAAAGTGACTAACCCAATAGTCACCACAACAATAGCACGAATTACCCATTCGTACCACCCACATCAAGTTTTAATTTAAAAGGTTGTAGTCTAGTTCTTGTGGAAAATAACCAAGCATGTCCATAACCTAGGACAAGGCTATTCGAATAGATCAAACCCTGCAGGGGTGTACCAATGTACCCACACTTCAGATCACCTTTTTGCCAAGCTATTAAGCACACTTCCTTTGGTATGTCGACACGGCTAAGTCCTACGAGACATTTTCAATGAAAAATGTTAATTAAGAGCCGCACGCATGGGGGTTAACCCTTAGTGACCTACCGGCGAAATAGATCACAACGACCCATACGTAGAGTAGGATGCACCGGCCTAGCTCAAGCTGTTGCAGGTGCTCCCCTCTTTCACGTGACCCATGTTGCATATAGAAATATACAACCCACCACGTGACTCATTAATTAACATCCACAAAGTACTAAGTCAAGAGAGGTCTCATATCCCCCTAGTGTGGTTAGCACGTAAAATTGCTTGGATCAATGGCGCAAGTAACTCGGTTCTTGATGACCCGGGCACCATTCCATCACACCATCATACCATTGTGCCCAAGTCTAAAACATTTTATTTTCAATTTTAGGTTTCACAAATAAACAAACCGCAAGGTATTGATTATAAGTAGTACAAGTTTTGTGTGATCAAGGTCATCGACTAAGTCGACAACCGCCCAATTCTACCGGTATCTAAGCATTGATAAACATCATATCGTAAAGACAATAAAAAGACCATAAATCGTTCACCGGGCACTAATTCACCAGTGAGGATAATAACCTGGGGCAGTGGCAGGGGTGAACAATTTCAAGACAACAATGCAATAGAATTAGCTACCTCTAATTGACAAAAATTAACTTTGACACAAGAAGCATGCATACTTAGTTTTTTGCAAATAAGATATTAAACTTTAAAAGTAATAGGAGCATTATGATCAAATGATGCTACATCTGCTTGCCTTGTTGTAGATCACTGGTTTGCTGCAGAGGGTCACTCTAGCAATCAACACAATCGTTGGGACCATCGAAAAAGCGAGAACATCTAATAAAAACGGCGAACACCGAAAAAGACTCAAAATCCAAAGTGCTCTAAAATCCATGAAATTTATACAGCAGGAAGAGCATGATTTTAAATGAATTTTGCAACAAGAATCATTTGATTTGGATTAAGTATGCAAAAGTTATGGCCTAATTAAGTTCAGTCTACTGGAAAATTCAAAATTAATTGCTATCTGTTATTGTTCATCGCACAAAATTCCAAAAATTCTAGCACCTGAATTTTTTTTATGGTAGGTAAATATTGACATCCTAAGGTTAGCAAAATTGAGTTTACTTCATTTGGAGTTGAAATGAATTTATTATGATTTTTCTAAGTTATGAAACTATGGTATAATCAATTTCAGAGACAAAGACCACATTGAAACGTATCCTACACTAAAGCATACTAACAGAGGAACCTAAAAATTTTTAGTTTGTTCAATTTGAAGTTACAGAGAAAAACTTATGCATTTTTGAAGTTCAAAATAATTTAACAGTTTGCAAATAAAAACTTTCGGACTTCTCTTAAAAACTAACTCAGCCAGGGAGGTCTTAGGCCGTAGATCTGACATCACACGGGTCACGAGCACTGGAGCGCAATACCCACGAGCACCCATGCGAGAAGACCCCAACGCGCCCAGAGGAGATCTTGACCATTAGATCAAGACTTGACGGTCCAGATCTAACAAGGAGGTCCTAAGGGTGAAGGTTTACTGAGGGAGGTCTGGATGGCTAAGATCTCATGGGGGAGGTCTTAACAGTCGAGATCTCCAGAGGGAGGTCCTCACGGTTGATATCTAAGAGAGGGGAGGTCCTAAACGATCCAGATTTCCGAGGGGAGGTTCTAGACGGCTCAGATCTACCCCGGGGAGGTCCTAGAGGTTAAGTTCTAACAAGGGAAAGGTCCTGGACGGCCAAGATCTAACCTGAGAAAGTCCTAGAGACTAAGATCCACGAGGAGGGAGGTCCTGAGGTTTTCTTTACAAAAGACCAATGGGTGGTCTTTTGCAAAGAGGACCCCGAGGGTGGTTTTTGCAAAATGACTACGGGAGGTCTTTTGCGGAACCACAGATAGTGATCCTAACGGTCTAGATTAAATCTAAAGAGGGCTTTAACAGCTAAGATCTTATCTAAGAGGTCCTGAAGGTTGTCAAGGAGGTGGTTTAGCGTACGACAACAGGAAACGCGGCCCACATGTAAACGACATAAGAATTATTTCCGACAGCCATTAAATGCCAATAGTGACTATCCGAGTAAGGCACGACAAAAAGCCCGAGTGCAAGGAAAAGCTCATCGCCGACGATGTGGACCACGCCGGCGTGAACCAAGAGCACCACTAAGTGCACAATAGTGTTGCACACCTACTGGGGCTACTCACGACGGCGGCGGTGACCTAGAACGCCGACGAGCCGGAGAGAGGTGATGAGGACCGACACGGCTAAACACGAAAACAACAAAGAGCTCCGCATTGTTCCGAAAAGCTGGTGCCCACACCTCTAGGGACTAATAAGAGTGTACCTGGGCACAGAGGAGGTCCAGGGGTGGTCGGGGAAGCTCTGGCGACGACGACCACCGCCGGAGTTGAAGAAGACGATGGAGATAGGAGTGCGCGCTTATCGGCACTGAGGAAGAAAGGGGTGAGTTTGGCCGACAAAAAGCGAGTCCCTAATTTGACAATCTCGGTGAGGGTCAAACAAAACAAGTTAGGGGAAATGCTCAAGGTGACCAGATGAACAAGTTGACATGCCAAGAGTTGCAATTGAACCACTGGAGTCCTGATGTCCCCAAGGAGCTCCAAGGTTCGGCAATGGCGGTTAAGAGGTTCTTTGGTGTTGTGAGCACAAAAGCACAAAGTGGAGCTCGGGTTTTCCAAGTGGTGTCTAAAAGAAGCTAAGGAGGAGCTCAAGAGACTTAAATAGCTGGAGAGCAAAGAGGAGCAAGGGCAGTGCCCCACGGGTGCACCGAGTCAAAATTTCCCGCCATGGGCGCACTTGAAAGGATGGGGGCAGGTAGAAGGGGGACTTCGGGGGTAAGCTCTGGCGCACATTTAATGCTTAGCAGCAAAGGAGCCGTTGACGGGGACGAGTGGGATGTGATAAGGCTCTGCTCCTCTGCCATGGTGCTCGTGCGCGAGGAAGGAGAAGAACAGGTGCGGTGAGGGCCCACCAGCTAGTGAGAGAACCAAGGGTGGTCCGGTCAAAAGAACATAACGGTTGGGGTAGACTTAGACTTGAGTCAGGAGGTCTGGGTGGTTGGATTAGAAACGGAGGGTCCAGATTTTAAGTGAGGTTCGGAGGTCCTAACGCTCAAGGAGATCTGAGACGCAGATCTAGACATGGACGGCCCACGATCACTCAGACGATAACAGAGGTGGTCGCCCGAGGTGGTCTGGAGGATTATCTTTGCAAAAGATCATCGGGGTGGTCTTTGCAAAAACACCAAGGTGGTTTGGAGGTGGTCTTTGAGGACGACCTAGGGTGGTCTTTGCAAAGATACAAAGGGTGGTCCAATGGGAGGTTCGGGAGGGTGTTCTCTGCAAAAAGACATGAGGTGGTCGTGACCAAGGGTGCTCTGAACGAGTGGGAGGTCTGAGAGCTCCCGAGATCGCAGCGGTAAACCTGAGATCTAACGACATGGTCGCTGGAGCGATTCGAGGTAGCATGCGTAGAGGAGCAAAACGGGGACGAGGCAAAGGTAGCGACACGGGAGCCATCCGTCCCACCCATGGACGGTATCGAGTGCCAGTTTTGCAAAAAAGGCACTAAGGGCGCTATTTTTGTTAATAACGCTCCAAACAGTGCTATTTCGGCAACAAAAAAAAGTCGATGAGTCCAACGCTCCAGCTTCGGGCTTGCTTAGATCCAAGATTCGTACCATCAGCTTGTATCGTGAACATAGGGAGTACGTAACAATGGATAGCATGGTTGATTTCTGAGCTTGGTGAACCTGTTAGAATTGAGCCCATAAGTGTAAAGCCTCATTCATTCCTGAAATTCCAAAGCATGCATGGTTTAGTCTCATTACCTAGCTAAGTGGTGGGAGTGCAATTTATAAGGTGGAATTCTTGTCACCCATTGAAACACATGACATGGGGTGACATGCAGAGGACTATAGCTAAAGTCACACACATTGTAACACCCCAACTCACAAAGAGTCTGGAATGCTACTAGAATTAAACTAATCTAGCACAATTTACAAATTTTAGAGAGCCTCCTTTGTTTAGTCAGCTAAACCGAGGCTCCAACAATAAATCATGGCATTTATCAATATCCTCATAAACAGGTTCACTCAAAACATGCAAGTTAATCGACTAAACAATAATCAATACAGGCAAATCTCATTATTACAATTTATCAGATATTCAAACCAAAAGCCATCCATGGGTGATACTCAAACAGTTTATTTAATTCTGAAATGAAGCTAAATGGCAAACGCCTTAAGATTATGAGGTAGTGAGTGCATCCAACAACTACTCCCTCCCATGTATGTCGTTCCTACCAGTTGTACCTAAAACAAATCAAAGCAAGAGTGAGCCCAAAGACTCAGCAAGTATCAACAATGCTAAAACAAGCACATAGTCATAGCATCAATAATCCACAATAACAACACACTGATCATAGCTTTCATACTAATGGAATGCGACAATGCAATGCACCTCTTTGAACTTTATCTCTTTTCGCATTTTACCGGTAATGCGGGGTATACATCCGTCGATATATACCCTTGCCTGAGCCCTCTGGCACAGAGACCAAGAGCCTATAAACCACATGTATAGAGACCTTTGCCCATCATCATAATGATGGGGACCTCTTTGCTCACAGCCCACATTCCACGAATGTGGGGACCTCAAGCCCGTCATTGAATGACGGGGATCTCAACTAAATGAACTTGGTTACCACATAACCAAGACTCAAACATGCTCAAAACATGCATATGCACCTTGACATCATCTTTCATATGTAAGAATTCAACGTATGTACATTATCATGTAAACAATAACAACATGCGAAAGAATCTTTAACCATAACTAGCAGTCATCAAGTTAAATGGAAGCTCATCTCAATAACAGGTATGCATGGCTATTACGAGCAAAACACATCCCAATCTCAGCATGCAAACATAAATATGCTATAACCCGAATACTTGCCTCAACCGTGCGAGAACGATGGACGTGAAGAGGGTGCTGCCCCTGGAATCACGCTCCCACCTGAACATAAAGATAACCCCAATCTAATACCAACATACTGGACCAAAAGCATAAGTACAACACAAATGAGCTCGATAAACTCCCAAGTGTTTCCAATCTTCTAATTTCTAACGATCGATTTGGTGCTCACTGCGGACAGTCAACTTCTAAAATACATAACTTTCTGCTCAGAAGTCCGAATAATATGATCTAATACTTTATGAAAAGTTAATTAAATTACCTAAATAAACTTAGTTGGGGAGCCTTTCTGATTCTTCCATTTACTACCCCTACCAATCCAATCTACAGAACATCATTTATCACGTCGGGTTCTCTGGACAGTGCACTAAAACCACCATAACTTGTGATACGAAAGTACAAATCTTGCGTTCTTTATCTCTCTGAAAAGGTATGGAAATTACCTACATTTTTCGTTATATTGAGATCCTCTGATTTCGTCTTTAACTAATATATTAACTCGGTTTTCTACAGACTGTCAGGATGTTGACAGATTAACCAGACAGCGGCACTAAACAATTCATAACTTTCTAACCGTTAATTGGATTTGGGCGTTCTTGGCGGCTAATGAAATCTAAGAACAAGGCCTCTAACCACATGAAACTGACCGCGCCATATTCTGGACAGATCTGCAACTTCAGCGGACAGACTTCAAACTAGCCAAAAACTACCAATTCCTCTTCTACGACTAATCACCCAACATCAAACGACTAGTTACCCTTGATGCAGCTGAAGATCGCGAACTCCGGAGGGTGATCCCGCTTCCTTCTCTTCTCCTTCTCTTCTCCCCTCTTCCTTCCCTCTTCTCTTCCTCCTTGGCCGGCCACCCAAAGGATGGGTCCCTTCTTCTTCCCTTGGCCGGTAGCAATGGGGGAGCTAGGAGTGGTGCTTGGGAGGGGCGCAAGGGGGAAGGTGGCCAGGGAGGGGAGGCATGGGAGAGGGGGAAGTGGCGGCCACAAAGGAGGAGAGGGCTGGGGGCGTGGGAGAGTGGGGGAGGGGGGCTGCGGCTAGGGATTGGGGGAGTGGCGCCCCCCTTTGGCCGGCCACCCCCTAGCCCCCATGGGCCGGGGCCCAAGCCCAGGTTGTAATTAGATTAGCGATTAACCCCCTCTCTAAAGGTTGAATTGAGAAATTTCCTATTGGTCCCTCCCGTAAGTCCATTTAATTCTCTCCCGAATAATTAATCTCTCCCGATTAATTAATCAATACACTTTCGAGGTATTACACACATACAAGTACGCACGGACGCGTGTATATTCATGTGGCAATCGTGTGACTTGTGAAATACGGCGCGCGAAGTGGTCGAAACACTGTGGTCGAAAAATAGTGGCCAGATCCATAGACCAGTGTGGTTGAAATACAGTGGTCAAAGCTGTAGACCAGTGTGTAACCAGGATATGATAAAACACTACTTAATTACCATTAATTGGTTTTGAATTAGTAGTTACCAGTGGTTTAATATGTGCTTTATTATGTAGTTACTAGAAAATAATTGTCTCCACCTTTAAAAGATCTAGAGACGTCTAGAACCGACACAGATTGATACACTTCTATTTTTCTTTTTCTTCCTCTCTATTCTACTATGCTGGAGAATTGTGATGTCAAACCAAGTCATCCCTTCTCCTTGGCGTGCACCGGGGAGGAGGATGAGCGGGTATCTTCGAACCATTGTCGCAGAGTTCACCCGCACAGGGTGACAATAAGGTTTCTGGACAGCGCATCTGCACGACCGCTCACTTCACGGCTTCATCTACATTCTGCGCTTCAAGTCTGCGTTGCTTCCTGTTCTTCATCAACCCTGAATGTAAATTGGTTGTGCAACCAAACTATTTTGTTATAATCCTATTATTGTGTATATTTAGAAGTGCATTGAGTTGCATGTTGTTAGTATTGCTTTATGCATCTCTAGTTTTAGGTGATCTTTGCTTGATAACAAAATTTTGGAATTAAAATATTGTCCCTATATCCAACAGAACCTGCAGGTTATCCATGCAGTTATGCCTAACCAACTGGCTTGTTTTTGGACGGCAGACAATCTTTACTAGAGGAGTCGATGGTGAGTAATGCAACTAAAGGAGTTGGCGTTGACTGATGATCGTAATGTAACTAAAGTCATCGTCCCCACCTTCTTTCCACCTCCTAAAAAATCTCTTAAAAAATAGACATCTCCCTTAAAATCTACAATAAAAAAACCACCTCTCCAAAACAGTCTAAAAAAGAAAAAATAATCTCCAAAAAACAAATTAACTTCAAAACAAAATTGCAATGTGACCACAATAAAGCCCGACTAGGCGTCATGGCGGAGTCGAGGTTATGGTGTAGGCAGGACAACAACTTGGTCAAAGCACAACTGAAAGCAGAGGAGGGCATGGAGCAGCTCGATCCTGACGATGTTGACTCGACGTGCTAGAGTAATATGATATCTTTTATCTGTAGTAAAGTCAAAAGATAACTTTTCACATGACTTATTAAAGCGAGAGAAAAAGAAGCCACCACACTCTCTCGAGGGCTAGAGATTCCCACGTTAATCGGGGGGAAAAGGAGAAAGATCTACATTGTCGATTGTGGTAGGTCCAGATTACGATGATCTAGATTGAAAGAAAGAGCTCATGTCAAGTACAACAAAAAATAAATGAAAATCAGAATAAAAAGCTAAAATAAGTAATCTGATTTTCATACAAATTCCTAAGTAAAATCCCTAAATAAATATAATTTAGACTAAAAAAGGGAATCAGAGTTGTATACAAATTCCAACAAAAAACAACTAAAATTTGAAGTAAAAATAAAAATAGCAACTTGATTTCGGATATGAATTCCAAAGTAAAATCCCCAAAGAGCTATAATTTAGAATAAAACAATTAAATAAAAATAGTAATGGGATTTGAATACGAATTCCAACGAAAGCAAATTGAAATTCAGAATAAAAAATAAATAAAATTAGTAATTTTATTTCCACACAAATACCTAAGTAAAATCCCTAAGTAAGTATAATTCGGAATAACAACTGAACAAAAAGTAGCAATTGGATTTGTATACAAATTGCAACTAGGGGTGGATAACGAGCCAGCTCGGCTCGTTAAGGCTCGTTAAGTTAACGAGCTCGGCTCGTTAAGCTAACGAGCAAAAAGTCAGGCTCGACTCAGCTCGGTAAAAAACTCGAACTCGGCTCGTTAGGCTCGTTAATGAATTGACATCCAGAATTAATAAAGCATATGTTCAAATGAATATACATCCATGCAAATCAATAAAAAAACATCCATGTAGATCAAAAATTCATAATATCACTTGAATGAACTACTAGTGACTAGTCCATGAGTCCATGACTCCATGCAGATCAATAAAATATCTACTTGTGAATTGTGATCAATAATATCAAAGTCCTATCAGTCATAAGTCATAACATCCATGCATATCACAATTAAGTTCATAAATATCACAAGATCACAAGTTCATGAACTAGTGACTAGTCCATGTAGATCATAATTAAGTCCATAATATCACAAGATCACAAGTTCATGGACTAGTCAATGCATATCAATAATATCAAGAAAAAGTTCATAACTAATCCATGCAGATCAATAAACATCCATGTAGATTCTTGAATGAACTTGGCCACCAAACAAAATGTCTTTTTGTGAGCTTGTCATTGTCAACTTATCCTCCACCAAACAAAAGGTCTTGCTAACTTGTCATCTTGGAATCTAGAAAGCATTCTGGAAATGATCATACTAATTTAAGTTGGTAAAAAATTAATATAGAAACGATCATGCATTGTCTTGTCTACCTAAGCTAGCCTGCCATCATGAGACAACAGTAGGCAGCAGGATATGATAATTGAGTGAAAGACAAAAGTATATTTTTCAATGCATGCAACAATTGAATTTGTACCATGGATCATCTTACTATTTAACTAGTTGCTAGCCACCACACCCTCAGGAAATGGTACAGATTCTACATTGTCCTCATCGTCTTCTTCCTATTTAGGAAAATGATAATTGAGTCAAATATCAATATTAACAAACAGGATATGAAAGAGGACACTAGTTAGTATGGGAAAACATACCACTGACACTGGAATACCCTTCTGTCTTTTGGCTCTTCTCTTTGCCTTGGGAGATCCAGACACACCACCATCATCTTCATTCTCATCATGAATTGCAGAATCAATGGACACATGTGAAGGTTCGCCCTCAGACGAACCATCAGGAATGTCAAAATCACTATATTCGGAGTCCTACACAGATATAGAACATGATATGTCAGAAATGCACTGTTGAAATTGAATGAAGCAATCATATTTATGATCAAATACAACCACTCATTTATTATGACATCACTCAATGTGCACTAATTTACATACACCAGAACATAAACCACATACAACTAGAACATAAACCACGACCAGAACATAATCTCACATAACTGCAAAGCTTCAAAGGATAATCTCACTGTCACTCGTTTACACTCAATGTGCACTCATTTATAGTTCCCACATAATTGCAAAGCTTCCCATTTACAGTTCCCACATAATTGCAAAGCTTCCCACAACATGCAAATCTAATTCAATGGATAATCCAGGTCAGAGGAGAGCTCACCGAGGGGGCAGGGGCAGCAGGGGTCGGTGCCGGAACTGCTGGATGGCCAGGGCGAGGCAGCTTGCTAGCGGGCGCTAGGGATGGCAATCGGGCGCGGCGGGTACGGGTAGTGCTCACCAATACCCATGCCCACGACCCTAATTTCCCCCCCATGGGCATGCCCGCGAAGGACGACGGACGAAGAATCTCGCCCATGCCCGTCGCCCGCAGGTACCCGTCGCCCGCGGGCATGCCCATTTACCCGCGAAGACATGATACAATTCTTCTTTAGCATGCTCTAGTATCAACAGCAGTAACCAAGTAACACCACATTCTGAAGCTATTTATCATTCACAAGTAGGCTGACACTATTCACAAGGACTTGAGGGATCAATTGCATTGAAACTAATGAAAGTTTTAGTTTCTAGCTAACATACGCTACACAATTACTACTAATGGACTATCATAGCATCCTGACAGATAGATGAATCACAGTTGCTAGATGAATCACAGTGTGCTTGCAGTTGGAGCAGATAGGTGAATCACAGTTGCAGTTGGAGCCTTGCAACTGCCTCAGTACGCCTTCAATTAGAAATGGATCAACAATAGAACACAACTGACAAATTCATCACTTACTAGATGAGTAGCAGTTGGTACATCACTTTATAAATCATACGATTAGTAGATCTGAGAGATGACAAAAGCATGATCGATTAAACACATAATGAGTAGGTTGTTCATATCTCAAAATCAAGACACATCCACATCATAGATATGGATAGATCCTCATAAGGTTCCGAAACTTGCATCGACACATTTTGATTGGATAAAGCAGCAGTTTTCAAGTAGCATAAACTCCTAACAGAAGCAGTGATAAAAAACTAGAGAGAGAGAGAGTATGACCAGCAACAGATCCCCAAGCCTAATCGATCTCCTGGAGCGAGGCGCCGGTGGAGGAGGCGGCCCTGGCGGCGATGGCGACGTCGTCGGCCATGAACTTCCCCTTTGCCTTGCGATCGAGGAGGGCCTTCCGTTCCTTGTCCAGCTTGAGCTTGGTAATGATGACCTTTAAGGGGTGGATGCCGACGTTGACGATGGAGCCGTTCACCTTCTCCCTGGTGATCCGCTCGACGTCGATGACCCTGCGGCGGCGGTAGACCTGCACGAGTTGCCGACCGACGGAGGTGGCGCTTGGGGGCGACTAAGACCGAGGAAGCGGCGCCTAGGCGGGAGGATGAGGCCAGGCCGGGAGGAGGAGGAGGGGCCAACGGGCGACGAGGGCGGTTGGCCGGGAGAAGGATGGGGCAGCGATTGGCCGGGAGGAGGATGGGGGCAGCGGCTGGCCCGGAGAAAGGGAGGAGGATGGGGGACTGGGGGAGGAGGATCGGGGGAGGAGGCGGCGGGGGCGGAGCGTGAGGACTCTAGGCTTCTGGGCTCTGGTGGATGGAAGATGGAGGCGGGGAGCTGGGAAGGTTGGCTAGGGTTTTGGGTGTTCCGCGGTCCCACTGATAGTGGGTGTTCCACGGTCCCAGTGACAGGTCGTGGGTAATCGGGTGAAGCGGGCATGGGTGGAGTTTACCTATTCCCGCGCCCGTTTACCCGATGAGTAAGGAATTGTGGCCATTTTCATGCCCGTGAGCAAAAAAAGGTGTCCATACCCGCCTCTATTAGGGTATTCGTCCGCGGGCATATGAGTAATCGGGCACAATTGCCATCCCTAGCGGGCGCCGGTGTTGAGGCAGAGGGTGAAATGGAGTCAGAGGCGGACAACCTCCTCCCTCTGTGGATCTTGGACTCCAAGCTCGGTTGTTGATCCATCTTGGACTCCAGGCTCGATTCTTGGATGCTAGTGTTAGACTCCAGGCTCGGTTGGATCCGGAGGCGGGAGGCCGCAGCCGGAGTGGGAGAGGGCGTGTCACCGCGTGTGTCCTTGAATTGGGGCGGGGATGGCTGGAGGAGATAGGGTGGCGCCCAGAGGTGGGCGAAGTGGAGGCTTGGGGGTGGACACTAGACTGGACACAGGGGTCGAGCGCGAGGAGGGAGCGGGTGGCAGCGGGCGGGAGGCGCGACCACGCGAAGAAGAGGTGAGGTAAATTGGGAGAGCAACGCCACCGTCCGACCCGGACCGGAGCCAGGGCGGGAGACCATAGCCTTGCTTGTGGGCATGGGCGCGTGGCCGTGGCGGCGTGGGGAATGGGGAGTGCGGCCGTGCGACTGCGGTCTGAGGGGAGTGGCTTAGGGTTGCCGGTTGGGGATTGGGGACTTGGGGCGTTCGTCGTTCGGGGCTTCGGGGCCTTGGGCCGGCTTGGGAGTTGGGGCGTTGGCGTTGGGCCGCTGGCCTGGTCTGGTGTGCTAGCTGGTGCTCAATTAAGCGACCCTGTTGATTTTCCTGATGAGCTAAACGAGCCACTCGCAAGCTAGCTCAAACTAGGCTCGTTAAGAAAATGAGCCAAATGACCAGCTCGGCTTGGCTCGTTAAGGGACCGAGTTCGAGCCGAGCCGAGCCCTTAACGAGCCGAGTTGGTTCGCGAGTTTCTGGCTATTTTTCCACCCCTAATTGCAACAAAAAACAACTAAAATTCAAAAATAAAATTAAATAAAAATAGCAATTTGATTTTGATATGAATTTCAAAGTAAAATCCCCAAATAGTTTTAATTCAAAATAAAAAAAAAAGAAAGAAAAATAACAATTGGATTTGAATAGGAATTCCAACAAAAACAATTGAAATTAGGGGCGGAATAAAATAAGATTAGCCATTTGATTTCCATATGAATTCCTTAGTAAAATACCTAAATAAATATAATTCAGAATAAAAACCGAAGAAAAATTAGAAATTAGATGTGTATACGAATTCCAACAAAATAACTTAAATTCCAAATTAAAGAAATAAAATTAGCAATTTAATTTTGATACAAATGGCAAAGTAAAATACCTAAATAGTTGTAATTTGTAATAAAAAAATAAAGAAAAAAATAGCAATTGGATTTATATACAAATTCCAAAAAAATAATTGAAATTTAGAACAAAAATAAAATAAAATTTGTAAATTAATTTCCATACTAATCTCAAAGTAAAATCCCTAAATAATTATAATTCAGAATAAATTGAAATAAAATTATTAATTTGATTTGCACATGAACTTCAATATAAAATAACTAATTTTTGAATAAAAATAAAAGTTATAATGTGGATAGCACGAATGGTGTCGGCGGATATCATGGAAGTAGTGGTGTCTAAAAGGGCGGCAGGGCCAGGCCCGACATGAGCCCGGTTAGGCACAACTCGATTAGGCACGGCACGACCAGCTCAGTTGGGTAATCGGGTTGTGCTGTGCTGACTCATGGATTCGGCCGCCGACCCAGGCACGACACGCCAAGTGCAAGGGCTATGTTTGGGCAGTGAGCACGATAAGAAGTCTGTCTGCCTGCACCGCCCTTTTAGCCCATGTGATATGAAAAACTAAAAAAAAATCCTAGAAAATATATATAATTTAAAAAACCAAAATAAATTTATATATACCTATAAAATGAACTATATAAAATTTAAAAATTATAAAATAAAACCATATAAGTATTAAAAAGTTAAAAATAAAATCATATAAATATTAAGAAATAAAAATATAAATCATATATATATATTAAAAATGAATGGGTCGTGGCCCAACTATAGTGTGGGCTAGGCCGTGCCTGGGCCGAGCCAACAGTCCTATGTTTCAGGTTGGCCCGGGAGGCATAGCCCATCTGGCCATGTCTACATGAAAGACTGCAATTGTAAGAAGACATTGACCCACAAGGAAGTAAAGAGCAGAGGTGGCGATGTTGGAGACGAGGATAATTCATGCTACTTACCTTAGTCGTTTGACGAGGACAATGTCATGTTGCTCGCCGGAGTCATTGAAGAGAAATGCCAAAGTTGAAGGAGCCAAGAGCCACAACAAGTGATGAGCGTCGGCATTACTAAAGAAGTTAGTGACCAAAGAAGCTCGATGATAAGGAAGCCCCGACAGAGAGGAGATGAAACTTTGCATTAAAGACAAGCTATAAATGATATAGGGCCATCGAGTAGCTAGGAGCGTGCGGTCGCTGGTGGGGAGCACGACGTCACGAGCGATGGTGAGAAGATTCTCCATATCATTAAACAACGACTAAAATGGACATGCCGACATCAGTGAAGATGGGAGGTCACTACGGTTGGTGTGAAAGGCACGACATTGAGTTGGCCAACACCGAAGAAGAGGAGCGACCAACACAGGAGAAGAGCACACCAAGAACACATAACGTCATGCATCCATACGAATAGAAGCACATGCGTACAGAAGCAGTGGAGCCAAGAGCATAGAGTAGAGATACTGCAACAGTAGCAAACAATCACGTGGGCACCGTAGAGAGCATGATGGGTGTCCTCGGTACGGATCGATGATGGTTGCACATGTATGCGTGTATATGTTGCAATGGTCAGTATTGCAACTAAGAGGTAGAAGATAACTATGTAGTAGAGTTTTGCATTGGAAGGGGTAGCAGCTAAGAGAAATCGATAAAAAAAAATGGGATTTCTGTTGGATGTTGAAGTAAAAAGGCTATGATAGTGAGAATAAATAGAATACACACAGTTCGGTGAGACAACCGGTGTGTGAGGGAAGATAAGTTCAAAGTAGGTCGCCCATGGTGCATTTAGTGTAGGCGTGAGCAAGGTACTCCAATACCTTGTAAACTATCAGATAATTTCTCGCACACAATCAATGTATTACTTGAGAATAAATAGAGATACATGTGCATGCATACATTTTGAAAAAGAGTAACTAATGGAGGAAGAATGGAGCATACAATTACATTATCCATGCATGATGAAGAGTGATTACATTTTTAAGAACCCCCAACAACTTATTATGCTCAATGATATTCTTTCATTAAAGCTTATACTTCAATTATATTTCTCAAGTTGTATTTTTCTCTAAACTCCTATTGTCATTTCCAATGTTTATGATATCTTTAAAAAATCTAAATAGCCTACAAGATATATATATATATATATGTATGTATATATATATATATATATATATATATGTATGTATATATATATATATATATATATATATATATATATATAGGAAAATACTTTCTACTCCTGTATAGTTACTCCCACTTTTGATATACCACCTAAAAGAACTTGACATACTCCTTTATCACTTTGGGTATACTCATATACTAATTATAAGATACTCCAATGTGAAACACACAAAAATTTGCAAGAGAATCCATAGTTTTTAGCATATTTTGTAAATACCTTCATATTCGCACATAAAAAGGAGTATGTCTAAAAATTATACATACTACCTCTAAAAATGTGTAAATACCACCTATATGGTTTTATATACTAGTATACTACACATACATACTCCCTGCATGCAAGATACTCCTACGTTAGAGATATGTGATATACGAAATAGGAGTAACTACTCCCGAGTAGGAAAAAGGCTTCCTATATATATATATATATATATATATATATATATATATATATATCATTTGATACTACAAACTTTGAAACAAATCTAGCCATACAAATATGGTAGCCACCCTGCTAGTTATACTATTAAAGCAATAGAAATGAAGCCACCACGTTCGCTCTCAAGGGCTAGAAATTCTTACATTAATCGGTGGGAAAATAGGAAGACTTACACCATCGATTGTTGTGGGTCCAGATTATAATCGTCTATATTAAAATAAAGAGTCCATATCAAGTACAATCCAAAAGTAACTAAAAATTTAGAATAAAAAATAAAACACAATTAGCAATTTGATTTCCATATGATTTCGTTAGTAAAATCCCAAGTAAATATAATTGGAATAAAATTAAACAAAAAATCACAATTGGATTTGTATATGAACTCCAACAAAAAAAAATTGAAATCAACATAAAAAAATAAAAGCAATTTTGTAATTTTATTTGCATACAAATTCCAAATTAAAATACATAAATAACTAAAATTTAGAATAAATCAATTATTTATATTATTAAAGCGATTGAAAATGAAGTCGCCACGTTCGCTCTAAAGGGCTAACAATTCCCACGTTAATCGGTGGAAAAAGAGTAAAGCCTACAACATCGATTGTGGTGGGTTTATATTAAAAGAAAGAGTTTATGTCATGTACAATCCAAAAATAAAAATAGCAATTTGATTTCCAAATGAATTCCTAAGTAAAATCCCTAAATAAATATAATTTAGAATAAAAATTAAACAAAAATTGGCAATTGAATTTGTACACAATTCCAACAAAAAAACTAAAATTTGAAATAAAAATAAAATAAACAATTTGATTTCGATACGAATTCCATAATAAAATCCTTAAACAAGTATATTTTGAATTAAAAGTAAAGAAAATTAGCAATTGGATTTGTATATGAGCTCCAACCAAAAACAATTGAAATTCATAATAAAAAAAATAAAAGAAAAGTTGTAATTTTATTTGCATACAAATTCCAAACTAAAATCCCTAAATAACTAAAATTTAGAATAAATTAAAATAAAATGAGCAATTTGTTATATATGGACACTAATAAAAACTAACTGAAATTTTGAATGAAAATAAAAGTTATAACGAGGATAACACGAATGATGTCGGATGAGATAACGAAAGAATGTAATGCCGTCGATCTATCCTGCAAAAAGATATTGACCCATGGGTAGCTATGAGTGTGCCATTGCAAATAAGGGGTATGACATCCACGGCAATGATGAGAAGATTTTCTATATCATTAGACAACAACTAAAGTAGACATATTAGCCCAGTGAATATAAGAGGTCGCCGCGGTTAGTGAGGAACCCACAACGTTGAGTTGGCCAATGTCAAAGAAGAAGAGTGGCCGACACGGGAGAAGAGGACATCAAGTATGTATAACATCATACATATGTATATAAATACATATATCTATACGAATAGAAGCACGAACATAAAGAAGCAGATGAGCAAAGAGTCCGGAGTAGAGATAACACAACCATATATAATAGACTTGGGGCCACTGAAGAGGGCGTAGCGGGTGTCCCCGTCAGGGATTGGTGACGGTTGCACATGATGCATGTCTGATGTCGCAACGGTCAACATTAAGCAATAATTGGAGAGAAGTATAAGATAACTATATGGTTTAGTATTGCATTTTAAAGGGTGGTAGCTGAGAGGGGTCGGTCAAGAATTAGGCTTGTGTTGGAGGTTTAAACAGAAAAAACAGAATTTATCAGTAAAATTGACTTATAATTAGGGGGTGATCAAACAAACCAACACCAACAAATACCAATATTGAATATGTGAACTATATGTAATAAATCTAGCCGCGCAAATACGCGGACCATGCTAGTTAGACCTTAAAATAGAGGACAACACAGGGAAAATAATTTGTACACTAGACTCATAATTTGGCTATGTGTGTCATCTTGGGTTGAATTAAGCTGCGGATAAGTGAGGTCATTGGACTTGGACATTCAAGATAAAGGTCAGTTTCAGTGACAAATTAGCAGCTCTCTTCATCCCATCTACAACATGAAGGTCCCATTAAATCACACCGAAAAAACTGTAATAAATGAGCCTAATTGCCTAGACCACCCTAAATCATCCTCAAGTAACCTGTACACACATCTCTCACTAGGATTCGGATTCATTACCGTAATGCAGAGGATCATCGAATAAATAGTAATTTGTGTGTATGTGAATAGTACTAAACAGTAATAGCGCAGCAACATCAGGATATTTAATGTAGTGGTTTCACTATAGTGAAAAACATTGTTGCAATATTTTTTATTAGACGGTGGAGATCATCTTCTAACGCATGGATACTGTAGATCCTCTGCATTGACACCTTCAAAGCAGAGGATCCATTTACTGCCAGGAGAGTGGCACAAAATCAGGAACTATCTCTCACACCGATCGAAAATCGAAGGTTCGGATCAATCGCTATAGTAGTTTCCGCTACAATGTGTATTTCATTGAGTAAATTTCGCAAAACTCCACATATTTTGTACAAACTATCGCAAAGCTCCAGATTTAAGGCTCATTTCACAAAACTCCAGATTTAACGAGGTATGTTATCACAAAACTCTAGGTTTATACAAAATCTAGACTTTTGTGATAACATTCCTCCTTAAATCTGGAGTTTTGTGAAATTGAGTCTTAAATCTAGAACTTTACGATAGTTTGTATAAAATATGTGGAGTTTTGTGAAATTTACTCTATTAAACTCTATTAATTTAAAAGATAATTTTAGTTGTATTATAGTTTGATGTAGTACATCATTTTAGTTGTATATAGTTTAGTTCATCGTATATATATTATTTATGGTGCAGTACTCGAATGAAAGTAGAGCACAGCTCAAATTCCAAACTTAAATATTTAGTTGTATTGTAGTTTGATGTTAAAAAAAATTCAGAGTTGCTACATAAGGTATGTAGAGCGGAACTAAAATATTGTCAACTTAATTTTTGTTTTTTATTTGTACATGATAAATATTTTGTAAATGTTGTAAACACTTTTCAAACAAGTAAAGTAGCACAATACCTATAAAAAATCTATAAAAATTACTGAGTAGCTAAATAGGGTATGTAGAGCTTAATCAAAATAATCCCAACTTAATTTTGGTTTTCATTTGTGCACGGTAAATAATTTGTAAACAAGAAAAATAGCAAGGTACCTCTAAAAATCCTATGAAAATTTCAGAGTAGCTTAATAGGGTATGTAGACCATAATTAAAATATTGTCAACTTATTTTTGGTTTTTATTTGTATACGATAAATATTTTGTTAACGCTGAAAATACATTTCAAATTAGAAAAACAGGAAGACAGCTCTAAAAATTCTATAAAAAAGAGTAAATTTCGCAAAACCCACATATTTTGTACAAACTATCGTAAAGCTCCAGATTTAAGACACAATATGTTATCACAAAACTCTAGGTGCAACATGGAGTAATGTTTCTACAGTTTTTTTTACTAGAATGCACGCTATAGTGTTATTCATCTCCTCACATAATACTGTTTATACAGTAAATCTATTCTCTGTTCACTAAGTTAATCTCTGCAGCAGACGATGGGATCCTCGGATGCCATTGCCATCCTCTCCCCGTCGAATAAAAACCCCGCTCCTCTCCTCTCTCCCCCCATCCTTACCGCAACATTGACGGCTCTACACGCAAACACACAGGGAGAAGAAGTAAAGCGCCCCATCCATCGAGGCGGACAAAGAGCCGAGCGCGCCGCCCCTCTTCGCTGCGCCGCCAAGCAAGCATCGCCATCGCCATCGGCGGAGACGGGACGGGCGGGACGAGATTTTTTTTTAAGGCGGATGCGATGCCGCTGCGTCGCAAGGTGAGGCCCGCGGGGCGACGGGCGGCGCTGCGGTGGTGGCTGCTCTCCCTCGCCGGCGCCGGCGCCACCGTCGCCGCCGCCGCCGCGCTGCTCGCCGTCGCCCTCCACGTCTCGTCCTTCGCCCCCGCCCCCGCCTCCTCCTCCGGTGCGCCCTACCACCTCTCCGAGGTATGTATAGTATGTATTTGTGTGGTCGGTCCTCCTCGACCCTCAGATTGAACTATCGGGGTGTGCTAACGGATCGCCTCCGCCGTCTCGATGCCGCAGCAGCCGCGGGAGGCCGAGGACTTGCATTGGGAGCAGGAGTTCGCGCCGCCGCAGCTTGCATCGCCGCAGTCGCGGAAGGTGATCGATTGCTCTCTACCGATGCCGCGTCTCTTGCCGTTGTTGTTTTTTGAATTCGTGGTAGTCCATGACATGGGGATTAATCTCTAGATTTGACAGCTGGACGGCGCGGCCGATGACGCGGCGGAGAAGAGGCTGTGGCTGCCGGCGCCATCGCGCGGGTTCGTGCCCTGCGTCGCGGCGTCGCCGGAGTACAAACGTATGCGCATTGGCACCTCCTCTAATTATTCTATGTCGCCGATTGGCTCAAATTCTCGTGCGTCATTCTGATTCTGGTCATCTTGTTTTGCAGGTCCGGGGCCGTCGAGGGGGTATCTGCTCGTACACACCAATGGCGGGCTCAACCAGATGCGCGCCGGGGTAAGCCAGATCGGTGATTGGTTCGTCCTGTACAAAATCCTCTAGTTATGGCGACGTGGTAGTGTTTTGATTTGCGGGGATACGAACTATTGTTTGGTTTGCATTTGATGTGTTGACTTGCGTGGTGGAACCTAGCGTCCGTGCATGCGTGGTGTTTGATCAGAGATGACGGTTTTTTAAGCATGCACCATCAGTTTTTGTGGGCAGTGTTTGGTGGGGGTTCTGGTGCTAACGTGTCACACTCAGCTTCTGTGGGCAGTGTTTTGGTGCTTCAATCACCTGTAGTGGGGGACTCTGGTGCTAATGTATCACCCCCATTTAGAGATATGCTTGTGTAAACCGGAAATGGTGGTTGTGAAACCAAGTTGGTTGTTTTTCAAGTGGCTATTGCTTAACCGAGTTATCGTTTAAACATATTTGAATGGCTCAGTTGCATTCAGGATAAAGGCCTGAATATGGTTGGTGGGTGGATGCTATCTCAACACTGTTCGAAATTTCCTGTCCTGGTGTCGCATATTGAATGTCATAATCATTTCGCTTGTTGTGATAAATGGCAATTGTTTGAATGTGCTAGTGTCATGTTTGTGACATCACTTCAATCAATATCCTTTATTTCATTTACGGCATGCAAGAAAGCAGTATACTTGATAAAGAAAGGTGCTTGATTTGTTGGGACTTAGGAGAGAGCAAAAGCGATTACATTCTCTTTCGGTATGCAGATTGTTAAATAACTGACACCAATGTTTGTGGGCTCTCGAGTTTGATGTGACTTGAGTAAGATAGAAAAGCGGAAACATATCTTCATTGTTTGATTTATTTGATCTGGATGCTTTGTCATCTATCTAGTGTGTACAGAATTCCATTTTTTTTTCTAAATCAATCATCAATTAATCATGTGCAAATTCACTTTAGATGCAAGAAACCTGCGTGCTTTCTTCTTTTTACTCATATGTTCTTATTCTTATGGCAGATAAGTGATATGGTAGCAGTTGCACGTATACTTAATGCTACACTCATAATTCCAGAGCTTGATAAGAAATCATTTTGGCTTGACAGAAGGTAAACACTGTGTTATTTTTTGCTCGAGCCCTTCCCTTAACTGATCTGAACTAACAGGACCATTTTTCAACATCAGCAACTTTTCAGATGTCTTTGATGAAGAACACTTCATACATTCTTTGGCAAATGATGTGACAGTTGTGAAAAAATTGCCAAAGGAATTGGTGAAAGCTCCAAAGTCTGTTAGGCACTTCAAGAGTTGGTCGGGAGTAGACTATTACCAGGATGAGATTTCTCCACTGTGGGAGTACCGTCAGGTTTGGATTCAATTGCCCTTTTGCACTTGCCTACTAACCAGTTTTAAGCAGTAGTTGCTAGATGAAATTATTTGGTACTTTTATCCTGATAAAAGACTTGTATTAGGTCATTCGAGCTGCTAAGTCAGATTCACGCCTTGCAAACAACTACCTTCCTCCTGACATTCAAAAGCTTCGCTGCCGGGCCTTTTTTCAGGCACTTAGATTTGCTCCCCCAATTGAAGCTTTAGGCAATGTAAATCCTTCACTAATATGCTCCATCATGATGATTCCATAAAATATACAATACTATAGTAGAAGAGATGTATTGACAAGTAAAGATCAACGAATTTTGCAGCTATTGGTGGAAAGGATGAGATCATTTGGACCATACATTGCTTTGCATTTACGCTATGAGAAGGATATGCTTGCTTTTAGTGGGTGCACATATGGTCTGTCACAGACCGAATCAGAGGAACTTGCAGTGATCAGGCAAGGCCTTAAAATTTATTTTTAGTCACAAAAGGAAGTTGTTTTTAACTTTTCAAAGTCAACAAGATGTCACTTTGACCACTAAATTTTATTATCATGTTTTCGAAAAAAGTTATAAAAGTGTAATGTTATGAAAGTATTTTTCGTGACAAATTTACATATACCATTTTCGTATATCCAAACTACATATTTTAGATAATATCTTTTGTCAAAATTGATACGATTTGACAAAATTGATACGATTTGACTGCACGCATTCTATGACGACTTTCCTTTGTGACCGGAGGGAGTAGATAACATTATGTGATTGAATTCTTCTCTATTCGTACAGAGAAAACACAACCTACTGGAAGGTTAAAGACATTGATCCATTAGAACAAAGATCCCATGGTTATTGTCCCTTGACACCAAAGGAAGTTGGTATGTTTATTTCTTCCCTAGGATATCCATCAAGCACCCCAGTTTACATAGCTGCTGGGGAGATATATGGAGGTGAATCTCATATGGTTGATTTGCAATCACGATTCCCAATTCTGATGAAAAAGGTATGGATACTGCCATTTCGTATTGTCTATTGCTTGTAATCTGACTTTCTTCAGTCAACATATGTTGTCTTCTCCATTTGCAGGAGAAACTTGCATCAGCTGAAGAACTGCAACCATTCAGCCAATATGCTTCTCAAATGGCAGCTTTAGACTATATTGTTTCGGTACAGAGTAATGTCTTTATTCCGTCGTATTCTGGGAATATGGCACGGGCTGTTGCAGGTCATCGGCGTTTTCTTGGCCACTGGAAAACAATCAGTCCTGATAGGTGAAACCATAAAAGAACACTCTCGGCATTTTTATGAAATTGTCTTACTCATCTCTTCTGGGTCTCATTGTGTTCTTTCTTCAATTCAGGAAAGCATTAGTTCGCTTGTTTGATAAAGTTGGCAGTGGATTACTCAAGGAAGGGGAAAAACTATCGCAAAGGATAATAGACATCCACCGGAAAAGGTATTAAAGTAGGCATGAGAACTAAAAGACCATTGTTTTGCACTTTTGCGTCTATGTTTCTTATGTTGTTCTTGCTCTGTTCTTCAGGCAAGGCTCTCCGCGGAAGCGGAAAGGTCCTGTATCGGGAACAAAAGGCAGCGATAGGTTTCGGTCAGAAGAGGCATTTTATGAGAACCCTCTTCCCGATTGCCTGTCAATCGAGCAATGATTCTCTTGTTAGCATCTAGTCACGGTGCCAATCATCCTCGCTGTCCCTGGTCACCATTCCTGGGACATAGAGCAACTCATAAACACAAAGGAAAGCGCATAGTGATAAAGTTCCACAGCATCAGAGTTTCTGCTTCAATGACATCACGCTCCAACGATTCGTTGGCGCGTCGTTGCCCAGATCTCTTCCGCATGATAAGTTGCCAAAGTATCAAAGATGGCAGCATAAGCATGTTCATAACAGGTGGGGGTAAACAGGAACATGCACAGCTGTACAGGGCTTTAGATGTAGCTGCGGTTTTAAGCTTGGGTAATTAATTACCTGTTGTAACTAGGAGTAATAACGAGGAGGAATAATTGAAGCAGCTTTAACACAACACTCACACACTCACTGGATGTAGTTTCTTGAGTTCCTTTCTTGGCATCATCTCTCGAACCCACTTTTCAGTGGAAGGGTGAGCTTAGATGAACTGTATACACTGGGAAACATTGCACTAACCTGGAGCTGATAATACATGGCGTTTCTGATTTCTTGACAATATAAAAAGCCTGTACCAGAGAAACCTAACAGAATGCTGAATTTCATTCGACGTCTAGGTCTAGTTATTCTACCTGTTGTTTTTGTTTTTTTGTGATTTACACAATTCACAGGCAGTCGGTCAGTACATTGCACGAATTGTGGTGTACATTGCAACTCTGATCCGATTGGCACCGAGAACATCACAATTCACAAAGCAAAGCAAGAGATTAACGGAAGCCCTGACTTACTCGGTGGCAAATCCGGTTTGAGAACGCATACGGCTGTTCACACCAGCTTGCAGTTGCTACCCAGGAATCGAGCACTACAAAAGAACCAGTTAGATCATATTTCCATACATTTGAAGATATCCAGACCACATCTAACACTGCGTCCTCCATCTATCATTGTGGCCAGTCATGTTGAAACTAGAAACTAGAACAGTACAGTTCTTGTAAGAAGCAAAAAAACAGAGTATTCTCACAAGCAGCAGCAAAAACAGAGGTGCTCTGAAGTCTCAACCAAAAAAGAAGGATAAAAAACAGAGGATAAACGCACAATTTCACAAACAATGAGCAAAGCAAGCTCACGACGACAAGATCAGGGAATAAAAGCGATAACGATCAGTAACCACTTATTTTTTTTTTACCACTAAAGCAGCTCCACACATCACATCAAACCTGGTAAACTAGCAAAGTTCATGACCAATTCGCCATCACAAGATCAGGAGAACTCCACAAGAAGAACAAGTATGAGACATCGTCATAAAAAAGGCCCTCTCTCTCTCTCTCTCTCTCTCTCTCGCACCTCCATTAGCACTACAACCACTTAGTCCCTACTCGATCTTGACCTGGAACACGTCCTTGCGCTCCTCCTCCTTGACCTTGGGCACGGTCACCCTGAGCACGCCGTTCTTCATCTCCGCCCTGATCTGGTCCATCTTGAAGGCATCGGCGGCCACCTCGATGCGGCGGCTGTACCGCGGCGGCGCGGCGTCGTCGTCCTCCCCCGGCTCCTTATCGCCCTCGCCCTTGATCACCAGGCTGTTCTGTTCCGCCCACACCTTCACGTGCTCCTTCCCCAGCCCAGGCATCGGTACCTTCAGGTACACCGCATCGTCGTCCTCCTTCGCCACCCACCACCCGCGCCGCGGCGCCGCCGAGGAGAGCACGGCCGTCCCGGTCCCGGACGCCGCCGCGTCCTCCATCAGGGCCAGCAGCCGGCCCAGGCTCGTCGTTGCGCCGAACGAGTCGAGCACGTCTGGAGAAGAACAGCAAAAGCTGATCGGTACTCTGATTTGCTTCAGAAACTTGAACGAACGGAAAGAAACGGTCCACGCGCGCGAGGCGTGGGACGAGGCGAGGATGCCTACCTGCTGAGAAGAGGCTGGGGGCGGCGAAGTCGCGGGCGCGGCGGCTGTCGTCGGCGGCAGTGTCGTCGTACTCGCGGCCGCTGTCGCCGCCGGACTCCTCCTCGTCGTAGCGGCGGAGCGGCGCGTCCTTGGTGTTGTACAGGCGGCGGGCGGAGGCGACGGCGGCCGGGCGGAGCGCGTAGTAGGCCACGGGTGCCCCGGAGGCGGACGGCTCGGCGAGGAGCAGCTTCTTGAGGAGGCTGGCTAGCGGCACCCCCCTGGAAGCGACGGTGGAAGCCATGGATCTCTCTCTCTCTCTCTCTGCGGGTGAGTTCTTGGGTTCTTGCGGTGCGAGTTGATGATGTGGTGGGGAATGGAAGGGCAAGGAGGTGGATTGTTTTGTAGGCCGGGCTTTCTTGGGGAAGGGGATGGAGAAGGGGTTTAGAAGGTTCCGGAGGGCGCGGTTGGGGCCTCGAGGCTTCCAGAATGGAAGGTATGGGGACTCCTACTTTACGATTCGTTTGGGGAAGGGGATGGAGAAGGGTTTTAGAAGCCAGATATATTGTTTGATGTAAGCACGTTTTTGTTAGGCAAAATGGGCCATACGACACTCAAGTTTTTGTGTTATTAGCTGTTAAACATTCAAAATTATGTCTTTATCAAAAGATATTAAAATTATGTGGGTTATTTGCTGTAGGATACTCTACTTATTAAAATAATATATCTATCAGAGAGTGTGTATGTGAAATGTCATGTTTGCCCCCTCCATCCTCTTGCATCCTTTTCTTCTTCCTACTCTCTTGGATTGAAATCCAACAGCCCCTTCCCCCTCTGCTGCCGCCTCCATACGTGGTTGCCTGCACCGAGGGCGGCGCCAGCAATGCCCGCATCCTCCTTCTTTGCCCGCCTTCACCTCCCCCACCGTCCCTTCTTCCCTATCATTGTCCGCCACATCTCCGGCAACCGAGGAAGGAGAGGAGAGGTGGCGCCCCTTGTGCCGCGCTCCATTGGCTCCACCACGTCGGCCACCTCGGGCTCGCCCCCTCCACGCGCCTCGCCGGCCACCTCAGGCCCCTTCGGCTCTACCTTAGGCCCCTTCGGCTCTACCTTAAGCGCCCTCGCTCCACCGACCCCCCTACGCAGTCGCCCACACTCTGGCCCCATGTCGTCTTCAAGCCGGCTTCGGTGGCTCCCACGCACAACGCCACGTCGGCTCCACCAGCCACCATGCGTGGCCCTACGTGGGCTCCAACGGCCTCCGCGCGCGACGCGACGCTAGCTCTAACAACCTCCCCGTGACGCCTCTCATCGACGACCTCCACGCGCTCCTCCATCTTCCCCTGCCGTCCTTCGTCATCAAGCCCGGCTATGACCTACTCTACCGCTTCGTCGAGAAGCACAGTGTCGACGTCGTCTCCATCGCCGAGAAGGAGCATGACATCGAGATGCCATCAACAACATCCTCTTCGTGCTGGTCTTTAACGCGTTCGATGACTTCTTCGTGGTCCTGCCGTTCCTAATCGCGAAGAGTGGGTTACAACCGCGACTCACGGAGGTGTAGCGGGTGCTAGGCAACGGCAACGAGATCAGGTTTGCGTGGTGATGGAGATGCCATTGTGTCGGGACCCAAAATTATGATTCTGGAACCCTCTGTATATACTGCACTAGTCCAGGATCACGCTAGTGCACACAGTGTTAACATAGGTAAATATCGATCCACACAAGCGATAAATAAAGTAAACGATTAGTTTGAGTAACAAATAAGGGTTTTGACCTTATGGTCGAGTTTACACTTATTAAGCCACGCAGGGCGAACAAAGAATAAACAGCAGCAGAACAGAAACAACTCTAGCGTAGATCCTATCAATTCACCACAGCAACCGATCGGGATCCGCACCTTAACGATCAAGAACCTTCTACGAACTCCTCAAAGCGCACGAGAGCTCCTCCTCTTCAGAGGTTTGGGCGCAAGTTTTACAACAAGCGTGAGTACACAACCGTACTCGCAAATCATACCACGGAATGCAATGTATAGATGCAGGCTTATTCCAAAAGAAAATGCTTCTGTGGCTCTTTTGCATAAAGGCAATATTTGCACTTGAATACATTAATAGATTGAAAGCATAATTGAAAACAAATAGACAATATTAATTTAACAGTTGTTTTCACAAAGACACAAAGCCAAACAGATTGTTTCACATAGCCACATGACTTAGATCACATAGCTCCCATCCCAACATTTTATGAAAACTACCCCTCATGTGAAATCCCCGAGCATGTCCATGACCGCGGACGCGGCTATTCGAATAGATTGATTTAACACTCTGCAGAGGTTGTACACTTTACCCACAAGATACAACTAGTGTAGCTAGCACTAATCATAACAAAACAGTTCGGAAACTTCATCTCAAACATTGACATTCCCGATGTGCTTTCCCACTAGACCAGCTCACAAAGAACTAGTATAACACACACCGCTGGACAGGGATGCGGCGAACCGTCCCGCGATGCAACCACCAAGTAGTCACACCTCCACCCTGTCACAAAGCCTAACCTATCCACCTGAACATCAATGCCGAGAATCCATAACTTACTAAGTTAGGTCCGTCCCATACTAGGCATGTGGTCATACAGTAAGGCTCAGTTCAATGACGCACAAAGTTAAATCCTTAATTGACCAAGGCAAGACTTCCATGTTCTAACTAGATCACAAAGATTATCAATCCCTTCACAAAGTCCACCATATCACAAAGTATCCACCACTTGCCTCAGTCTAAATCTTTTACCACCCAGTTGGTTTTAGTACAACACATGCTATCACGAAGTAATAACACATAGCACACAGTTTTACACGAAGTTCCATAGTCATTTAGTCAGATTTAATATTTGCGGCTCACATGAGATATGAGACTTGTAGCATGGCTAAGCAATTGTACTCACATCTAACCAACCCACGTTGGTTCTATAATATTACCAACTAATAACCAATCTAGGGTGACAAGGAAATATGACATACAAGGCCAAGGTGATGATAGCAATTTGGATGATAACTATGCCCAAAACATTTAAATAAATAATTAAAGTAGAATGCAATACTTTGAAACAAAATAATTTGAAAACTGGGTTCAAGATGATCAAAGGTATGACTTGCCTTGGAAAAGGTCTATGTACTGGTCTTGATCTTGGGGTGCTCCTTCTTCTCCAAAATTCCCCAACGAATCGACGTCTACTCGCAAACGAGATAAATAAACAAAACAAATAAATAACATAGGCAAAACAAACTCTAAAAATTAAATAAAAATCTCAGATAAATAGATCTCGAATTTAGATAAATTTAGGAATTTGAATGAGCTCAATCGGAGTTAGGATGCAAAAGTTATGAGCTCTGGAAGATTGAAAATCTAATGAAACTCTAATTTGGATTTTCTGGAATTTCCGAATTATTTCTTAACAGAAAAAATCGGATTATTGCGCAATACTGACGTCAGCAAGGAATTTCGGGAATTAGAAGAAATAAAAAGAAAATTACTGACATGTGGGACCCATATGTCAGTCTCAAGGCTCACGATAGACTAGGTCTACCGAGCCTCGAGTTTTGGGGCGGGGTGGACTGCCACGCGGCGCACCCGTGGCGCTAACGCGGACACTGACACGGCGCCACGCGGGATGACACGCAGCGGCGGCGCCGAGGTGGGCCGACGTGACGACCACGCCACCAACGACGAGGCTCAGGACCTATGACAACGGCGAACGGCGGCTCCTCGCTGGCGGTAAGTGGTACCAGCGCGTAGAGGGCGCTATTGCGAACCTATTGGTGCAACGCCGGGTGCTTGGGGTGGACGGTGGCGACCGGCGGCGAGCTCAGAGCGACGGAGAGGTTCGGCTTTTGTCGGACGGGGGTTCTGGCGAGGTTCCAGCGGCGGCGAAGGTTCCTGAAGGTAGCCCAAGCGACGGTGATGACGGCGCGAGACCACGAGGCGTGGCGACGCCGACGGCGGCGCCGAGAAAACGATCGACGGCGAAAAACCCTAAAACTCCGATTGCGGCAGCGCTAGGGCTCTCGGGGCGACGTGGGTGGCGGCTCTGGGTTGTGGAGTGTGAGACCCCGGTTTATTAAGCTTGTAACACTTAACCTTCCACTGGTTCTAGTATCACAAACAGAATAAACCGTGCCTCGATGGACATGTGCTTCCCAGAAAATGCAGCACACATACATCATACCAAAGCATGCATCATTTCCATACCACAATATAACAAGTCTACCAAAAGACATACATAATATAAGTTATTACAGAACAGCCGACCGACCAAATGACAAGTAAAAAGAAACAGCGGAAGCTAAAGGTATCATAAGATGGCTTAAACCAAAAGACGACCGGTTAGCCTCATAACACCACAGGGCAACCGATCAGGGCCGCCAAGCTAATCGCCCTACACACGCCACAAAGACAACTCACAAAAGTGAGACCCCTGCTCACCTTCTCCTCTCGCACACAACAAGCAATGCAGTGAGTACAATAATGTACTCGCAAGACTTACGAGTAACAAGCCTATACATAGCTACATGAAAGCAAAGATCAAAGGAAGGTTGGTTATATGGTTATTTGGACGCATAAAGCAAGTTTCATTTGCAATAATGTAATAGATTGAAGGCAATTTGACAAATCAGTTTTAAGCATTGAAATAACAATGAGTAACAATAATTATCAAGTAACCACCTAGAAGTGACTAACCCTTTAGCCACCACAAATAGCATGAATCCCGATTCATACCACCATCAAATTTTAATTAAAGATGTTGTAGTCTAACTCTTGAAAAGCTTTCAAAGCTAGATCTTGGAAGTGACTTAGTGAACAAATCGCAAGATTTTCACATGACTTAGTATGCGATACCTTAATTTCGTCCAACTTTTGCATTTCATGAGCATAGAAGAATTTGGGGTTGATATGCTTTGTAAGAGGACTCTTCACATAACCCATCTGTACTTGTGCAACACAAGCTGCATTATCTTCATAGATAATAGTGGGGTTTGTGCGTATTCAATCCACATGATGCTGGATGTGGTGAATCATCCGAAGCCAAGAGCATTCCGTGCGGCCTCAAATGCGATGCTATAATTTACGAATGGTTCGTCGAAGTTGATACCAAACTCGCTTAGATGATTTCCATGAAATTGCGTTCCACCACACATAAATACATAGCTTTGTTTTGCGACTTAGTTGTATGCGGTCCGGCAGTGCCAGATCTGCATAGCCGATCAATTGCGGGGCAAGTCCTTTAGTTTTTCTCAGTGTGTGCGCACACATCCATGCGATGTCTCCTCCGTGGGAATATTCAAATCTGGTATGTCTTTTCTGAAGGTTCCATACAGTGCAGTCTCAAGCGCTCCCGCCATTTGTGGGAACTTGGTGATCGGGCGTGACAAGTCTTTCTTATCCTTTTTCGCCAAAGCGTCCCGGTTACATTTAGGATTCGAGGGCGGAGTTCTCGTCCTTTTATTACGAGGCCTCGGGCGGGATTAGGGATACCTTCTATTTTCTTTGGTATTTCAACCCTCTTGGTGCATTGCGTGCAGGCACATGCGACTTGGTCACGCTCTTCAAATCACTAAAGTGGTCAGGCAGTTGATTCGCTAATGCTTGCAAATCAATTATCTTATGGACTTCTCTATCTGCTTCACTAGTGCGTGGGTCATGTGCATTAATTCCGTGGCTTGCCACGTTATTTCCGATATTTTTCATCAAGAGGTTGATTTCCTCCCTAATGACGAAACTATCCTCATCAAATATGCTATCAGTAAACGGTCAGTATGCAAATCTCGATCATTGGGTCGGATGCACGATTATGGATGCGTCTCATAACCAACGTATATCCCAGATTTTCGGAGAGGGCCCATTGCAGTTCGCTGCGGTGGTGGTATAGGTACATAAATCTTGCAACCAAACCTTCTAAGATGAGAGATTTTCGGTGGTGACCCTTGCGCTAGTTGCATAGGTGAATGGATGTTGTATCTTGACGGTCTAAAATTGATAAGAGTTCTTGCATGCAGATTGCGTGTCCCCAACACGTAGTTGGTAAATTGCAATTCAGTAAAAGCGGTCGGGCAATGAATTTAATTCTTTTAATCAATGCTTACGCTAGTCCATTCAGGTGTGGACATGTGATGCCGAGTGCTCAACGGTAATTCCATTGCCATACAATAATCATCAAAAGCCTTTGAAGTAAATTCTCGGCGTTGTCCATTCGATGGACTTTACATGATGATCGGGAAATTATTCTTTATTTTAATTATCTGCGAGATCGACTTTGCAAAAGCATGGTTTCTTGTAGATACTGAGCATACATGCGACCATTTCGAGGAAGCATCGATGAGCACCATAAAGTACCTAAATGGCTCCAGCGGCTGAATAGGACATAAATATCTCCTGGATTCGGTCCAGAATGCGGATTTCATCCTTCACTTTCGGATGAGAAGGTCTAGTAATTAATTTCCGTGGCACATGCAGGCACACGAAATCTTCGGATTCGGAAATTCTTTACATTAATATTATGTCCACGAGAATTGTTAATTATATTTCTCATCATTCTAAGACCAGGTGGCCTAATCTATCATGCGAGACAGAAAAGTTGAGCTTCTAAAAGATGTTTTCGGGATAAGTATAATTTGCAGTGCCCTAATGTGAGTGTAGTATAGCCCGATTCATATGAAGGAAGTCGTTCTAATACCCTTTTCCCATTCTCTTCACGCTTTGTAATGGCGGTATTCCTTACCATACTCTTCTTGATCTCTACATGGAGACCGTTAGCGCGAATATCTTTAAAACTTAAGAGAGTTCTAGTCGATTCAGGTACAACAAGGCTTCTTCAATGACCAATGTCGTGCCCATTGGGAGTATAATTGTGGCTCTTCACGAGCCTATTATACAAATATCATTGCCAGCGATTGTCGTAAGACTACCAAACATTCTTGCCGATCGACTAGAAAAATTTCGTTTCTCTTAGTATGGTATTCGTTGTGCCGCTATCCGCTAGACACACTTCCTCCATAGGCGCCACAGCGTTACGATATATAAAGTATTTATCAATATGGAGCAAAACAATCCACACATAAAGCATACTTCAAAGCAGAACAAAACTTGCTTTATTAATACGGAAAAGTCTTCTGGACCCATCATAAGAATTTAATGCTAATGCTCTTCTAGAGCTTACAACCTTTATTCAATAAAATCCTAACATAAAGCGCAAATGATGTAAAACTAAGTGCCATGCATGCACTAAATCGAATCAGTAGTAAATTAACTTGCTGAATTTCATCTACTTCTATCTTTTCTTCTTCAAGAACTCACAGTGCAAATCTGCTGCAATGTCCAATGAAGGAGTGATAGGAGCTGCAGTAGGCATGTCCACATCCATAGTGCGACCAATGACGTGGATCTTCTATGCTGCAATGGCGAGAGTGCGCCTCGTCTTTGTCCTTTGCCCTTCTTCTTTGCCTTGAAAGCATCAATCACGTCTGCGGTTCACGGCGGACACGTGACCAATGTCCCCAAGTTCCACATTTGTAGCGCTTTGGTCCTGTGACCATAGGAGCTTCTCGCGCTTCTTTTGGTCGCCTTTCTTGACTTGAGCATTTTGCTTAGTTTTGTGGCTCATGACCTTACCCTTCCTGCCTCTCGCTTCGAGTGAGGCTTTCTCCTGTAGCTGCGGCATTGACTTCATGGCCAACTTTGCTACTAGGTGGGCTGCGAGATGTAGTTCTTTACGAGAACCTCATCTTGAGCTTCGCAACTTGCATAATATCAATCGGTTGGCATATTCCTTGAAACCATCACGACGATAGTTGCGTGCGGATTGCACCACATTTGGGTGAAAGGTAGATAGGGTTTCTCAATCCTCTCTGCATCTGTGATTACTTTACCACAAAGTCAAGATTTGTACAAATTACAGGCAAAGCGAGTTGTACTCCCACGGTCTTATAGTCGACAAAGCGTAGTCGAGTCCATTCTGCTCGCCGGGCGAGATGGTGTACCGATTTCTCGAACCGCTTCTTGAGGCGGTCCATAAAGCGATGCGCTCTTCTTTGCCATATACTCATTCTTGAGAGTTAGACAAAGATGATATCGAGGAAATGAAGTGCACGATCATTTTCCTCGGCGATTGGAACGACATCCTGCAAGGCCGAGTCCAATAGCGAAGACGGAGCTTCTTGGCTCCAGTACAATCTCGACATCGATGCCCAAGTCAAATAATTACAGCCATATGGGCGACTCCTCGAACTCGGTTCGTAATTCCGATCATCCGCATATTCATGCAAGGAATGCATAAGATTACTAGCAGTAATGTACATAAAAGGTTGCAAGAATTCCTATAATATTCCGTATTTTCTACGCATTTTCAAGATTCTTTGCTATTTTCAATGATTAAAAGCAATATAAATAATTACAGATAATCAAAACAGAATACTGAGAATAAATTGCATAGAAATAACAATAACAAGAATAAATATGCTTCAAAATTCAAAAATTTGCAAAAATTTGATTCAGAGGCACTTTCTGTGGAAAATGACTTTCTCGTAATCTGCAAGTTTGGGGCTAAACGCGAAAAACTCGATTCGAGAGAAATTACGCGTAATATTCAAATATTCGGAGGGTCTTTCGCAAAATTCCCTATTTCCGATTTTATTATTTATTTTCAAAGAAACCTCCATGGTAAGCCTCCATGGGCGCATACTACTGGCCCATTCGGTGGTTAATAAGGGAGGAGGTTTTAGGGTTTCTCCCGGTTCTTTAGGCGGCGGCGCGCCACGCTCGCGTCATGGCGGCGCGCGGCCGGCAGCGCTTGGCGCATGGCGCCGGCGAAGCGCGCAGCGGCGCGGCGGCGCGCGCGGCGCGCAAGTCGCCGCGAGGCGCGAAGCAGGAAGCTGCCGCGAGCGCGCAGCGTATGGCTGCGGCGCCTCGGCGTCTTGGCGGCAAGGAGCTCACGGGTAGTTGGGCGTGCGGCGGTGGTGGCCGGCATCGTCTTCAAGGCGGCGCGGGCGGAGGGGGAGCGCGCGAACGCCGCTGAGCAGCGTGGAACCGCTTGAGGGCGCGGCGGCGTCTGCGAGGGCAGCGGCGGTGCTCGCTTCGCGCCGTGCTGCGCAGTGGCGGCGGGTGGCCTTGCGGCCCATCTCGTGCGGCGGCGACGGCTTCTTGCCCCCATCCCGTGCGGCGGCGGCTTCTTGACCGGCGCGGCAAGAGCGGCGGGGCGGCGCAAGTGCTTCGGGCATGGCCGGCGCTTCGGGCGTCCGGCCATGGTGCTCCTCCCCCGTTTTTTTTTGTTTTGGATTGAGGGCTGGCCGGCCGGCCATGCGGGCGGCGACGGCATGTGGAGGTGGCGGCCTCATGCAGCGAGGCGGCGGCGCCATCTAATTTTTTTTTTACTGTTCATCCATGTGGATGTATGAGATGCAATACGATGTAAAACAGTACAACTGATATCGATTCTTCCATGCAACCTCCGATCGGATTTTCCGGCGATTTCAAATCTGCTCGCGGTAGGTTAGAACGGATTCGCAATTTCCCAATCTACGGTACAATCGACATCCGCTCTTTCATGTAATCTGTCGATCGGCATTGTGCCGGCGACTTCAAGTCGGCTCGCGGTGATTAGAGCAAATTTGCACCGTAGAAAACAAATCTAGAAAGCCAAATTTGCGGAATTGAAAGCAATCTAGAAGAGCGATTCAATATCGAGTGTCGTTCATCGGCGATTACCTTTCGATGCGAGGAGAGTCGATCGTCGCGATAACGTGTTGAGGAACCGTGTTGGCGAGTCGATCGACGATTACCTCGTATATAAAATCAAGAATCGTAAAACGATGCAAGAACACAAGAACACAACAATAGATGAAACACGTGTATGAGAGGGGATGCGCGGTACGCTCTTTATTGCTCTTCCAATAATGAATTGTGTACATGATTTGGGGTCCTCTCTCTATTTATAGTCTCTGTAGATGAGTGCACCCGGACCGGACTCTGGCGGGCCGGTTTCCTAATACTCTGAAGTCTCAACCAAAAAGAAGGATAAAAACAGAGGATAAACGCACAATTTCACAAACAATGAGCAAAGCAAGCTCACGACGACAAGATCAGGGAATAAAAGCGATAACGATCAGTAACCACTTATTTTTTTTTACCACTAAAGCAGCTCCACACATCACATCAAACCTGGGAAACTAGCAAAGTTCATGACCAATTCGCCATCACAAGATCAGGAGAACTCCACAAGAAGAACAAGTAAAACATGGCTAAGACATGAGACATCGTCATAAAAAAGGCCCTCTCTCTCTCTCTCGCACCTCCATTAGCACTACAACCACTTAGTCCCTACTCGATCTTGACCTGGAACACGTCCTTGCGCTCCTCCTCCTTGACCTTGGGCACGGTCACCCTGAGCACGCCGTTCTTCATCTCCGCCCTGATCTGGTCCATCTTGAAGGCATCGGCGGCCACCTCGATGCGGCGGCTGTACCGCGGCGGCGCGGCGTCGTCGTCCTCCCCCGGCTCCTTCTCGCCCTCGCCCTTGATCACCAGGCTGTTCTGCTCCGCCCACACCTTCACGTGCTCCTTCCCCAGCCCAGGCATCG
This sequence comes from Ampelocalamus luodianensis, assembly GCA_036346255.1. NCBI lineage: Eukaryota > Viridiplantae > Streptophyta > Magnoliopsida > Poales > Poaceae > Ampelocalamus > Ampelocalamus luodianensis. Next base: position 11,620,262 of record CM070628.1, read on the forward strand.
GTACCTTCAGGTACACCGCATCGTCGTCCTCCTTCGCCACCCACCACCCGCGCCGCGAAGCCGCCGAGGAGAGCACGGCCGTCCCGGTCCCGGACGCCGCCGCGTCCTCCATCAGGGCCAGCAGCCGGCCCAGGCTCGTCGTCGCGCCGAACGGGTCGAGCACGTCTGGAGAAGAACAGCAAAAGCTGATCGGTACTCTGATTTGCTTCAGAATCTTGAACGAACGGAAAGAAACGGCCCACGCGCGCGAGGCGCGGGACGAGGCGAGGATGCCTACCTGCTGAGAAGAGGCTGGGGACGGCGAAGTCGCGGGCGCGGCGGCTGTCGTCGGCGGCAGTGTCGTCGTACTCGGGGCCGCTGTCGCCGCCGGACTCCTCCTCGTCGTCGTAGCGGCGGAGCGGCGCGTCCTTGGTGTTGTACAGGCGGCGGGCGGAGGCGACGGCGGCCGGGCGAAGCGCGTAGTAGGCCACGGGTGCCCCGGAGGCGGACGGCTCGGCGAGGAGCAGCTTCTTGAGGAGGCTGGCTAGCGGCACCCCTCTGGAAGCGACGGTGGAAGCCATGGATCTCTCTCTCTCTCTCCCCCCTCCCTGCCACTCTCTCTCTCTCTCTCTCTCTCTCTCTCTCTCTCTCTGCGGGCGAGTTCTTGGGTTCTTGCGGTGCGAGTTGATGATGTGGTGGGGAATGGAAGGGCAAGGAGGTGGATTGTTTTGTAGGCCGGGCTTTCTTGGGGAAGGGGATGGAGAAGGGGTTTAGAAGGTTCCGGAGGGCGCGGTTGGGGCCTCGAGGCTTCCAGAATGGAAGGTATGGGGACTCCCAACTATACGATTCGTTTGGGGAAGGGGATGGAGAAGGGTTTTAGAAGCCAGATATATTGTTTGATGTAAGCACGTTTTTGTTAGGCAAAATGGGCTATAAGACACTCGAGTTTTTGTCATTAGCTGTTAGATATTCAAAATTATGTTTTTATCAAAAGACATTAAAATTATGTGGGTATTTGCGGTAGGATATTCTATTTATTAAAATAATGGGAGTGTCTATACAACATGCGACTGATTTTTTTTTGAAAATCAGTCACTTTTTGAGCCATCAGATGGAGATCCAATGTTCTAGATATCACCCCCACCCCTATATCCCTAATCTAATCTCACTTCCCACCCTCTCTCCCTCTCTCTCACCAATCACATAGCACTAAAATTGAAAGATGTATAGCAGTTCTCTAAAATAATATATCTAGCGGAGAGAGTGTATGTGAAATACCATGTTTGCCCCCTCCATCCTCTTGCATCCTTTTCTTCTTCCTACCCTTGGATTGAAATCCAACAACCCCTTCACCCTTCGCCGCCGCTGCCTCCATACGTGGTTGCCTGCACCGAGGGCGGCGCCAGCAATGCTCGCATCCTCCTTCTCTGCCCGCCTTCACCTCCCCCACCGTCCCTTCTTCCCTATCATCGTCCGCCGCATCTCCGGCAACCGAGGAAGGAGAGGAGAGGTGGCGCCCCTCGTGCCGCGCTCCATTGGCTCCACCACGTCAGCCACCTCGGGCTCGCCCCCTCCACGCGCCTCACCGGCCACCTCAGGCCCCTTCGGCTCTACCTTAAGTGCCCTCACGCTGCGCCCTCGCTCCACTGACCCCCTACGCAGTCGCCCACGCTCTAGCCCCATGTCGTCTTCAAGCCGGCTCTGGTGGCTCCCGCGCACAACGCCATGTCGGCTCCACCAGCCACCATGCGTGGCCCTACGTGGGCTCCAACGGCCTCCGCACGCGACGCGACGCTAGCTCTAACAACCTCCCCACGTGACGCCACGCTGGCTCCGACGACCTCCACGCCGGCTCCTCCACTCCTTCCCCCTGCTGTCCTTCGTCATCAAGCCTGGCTATGACCTACTCTACCACTTCGTCGAGAAGCACAGTGTCGACGTCGTCTCCATCGCCGAGAAGGAGCACGACATCGAGATTCCATCAACAACATCCTCTTCGTGCTGGTCTTTAACGCGTTCGATGACTTCTTCGTGTTCCTGCCGTTCCTAATCGCGAAGAGTGGGTTACAACCGCGACTCACGGAGGAGGTACGGCGAGTGCTAGGCAACGGCAGCGAGATCAGGTTTGCGTGGTGATGGAGATGCCATTGGTGCAACCGACAGTGTACGAGTTGCTCCGGATGCAGCTGCCATTGTCGCTAATGACGCCCGTGGCCACCGAGAACCCGACGTACGCCAAGGAGCAGAGAGATGGGAAGGAAATAATAGGATAGAGAGGAAAGGATGAAGGAAGAAGAAGAGAAGGGCATTGAAGTCATTTTGACATGTTTCTCTCTCTAAATCAGCCAAATATGTTATTTTAATAGTCTTAGTGTCTCACAGCAAAGTGACACAAATTTGTAGTATTCTGGAGTATAGACACGATTTTCGGTGTCTCACTGCAAAGTGACACAAAATTATAGTGTTCTAGAGTATAGACATGATTTTTTGATGTATCACAGCTAGAGGTGTTCATGGGTAGCCTGGCCCGAGCCCAAGCAGTTCGGGCCGGGCTTGGGACTGCGTTTCCGGCCCAAAAGCCCGAAGGCCCGAAAAAATCAATTAAAAAATGAAATGAATAAAATGATATTTTTAAATGAAAAACTCAACTTTTGGGCCAGGCCGGGCTGGGCTCAGGCCTGCCCATTTCAAACTGGGCTTTTCAAGTCCAGCCCAAAGCCCAGCCCGATCCGGCTTTTGAACAAGTCTAATCACTACCAATGACACAAAAGTTTGGTGTCCTGTAACCAATTTTGTCTTTTTGTTATTGGAAAATGTCTATATAACCCTTAAACTTTGCTCGAAAGTCTATCCAGCACCCCAAACTTTAAAATCGGGTATCTAGTACTATGAACTTTGCAATCTCATCCATATAACCCCCTAACCTGGTTTTTCACGGTTGTTTTGCCTACTTGGCATCATGAGAGTGATTTTGCCACGTAGTATGACAAGATGGTCAAGTGGGGTGAATGACAGATGAGGCCAATAGGGGAGAAGTCTTCTCTCTCTCACTGATAATAGGGCCACTCATCAGCTTCATCTTGCCTCCTGTCACCTTTGCACTTAAGTGCCATGCACGCACCGCCTCCCGCACATCTGCGCCCACTCTGCACAAGTCATTGTGTGTCAATTGTTGCCATCACCAAGTTTGCCTCCTCTCACACTCCAATAACCCTAAACTCCCTCCCCCTCTCGTGCTCTCATCTCGATGGAACACTGCTTCCGTTTGCCTCTACTCGTCACCATCGTTTGTCTCCAGCCACGTTGCCGTCATCAGATAGTCCCCATGACCCCATCGACCCATTCCCATCGTCGCCCACGCCACCCAAGCCGCCCCTCGTCATCGTTGTCGCTGTCCAGAGCCAGTGTTGTCGCTCCCCTGTTTCTTTGTTTTGATTTGGGGAGAAACCCATGTGGGTCCTACCTGTCATTCACCCAATTTGGCTAGCTTGCCATTGTGGCAAAACCACCCACTCTTGATACCACGTACGCAAAATCATCGTGCAAAAACCGGGTTAGAGAGTTATATGGACGGGATTGCAAAGTTTTGTGCTAGATATCTGGTTTTAAAGTTATGGATGTTAAACGGACTCTCACACAAAGTTCATGGGTTTCATGGACCTTTTCTTTTTGGATTCGCTGAGATGTGTGCCAAAGGATCATTCGTTGTTTCGTTTGCGTGGATCACTGGATTTGGTCTACGGAGTCATTCTGTATGCCAGAACCGGTTCGGTCATCGCTGGATACTTTCCTTTCGCCGTCGCCTGTCGAGGCCTGCCTGGATCCAAGTGTGTCGATCAACACCACTTCGAAGAAGATACTTGATGATTTTTTTATTTTGTGAGCATCCTTTGGAGAAGGTACTGTAACTCACATGCAAAAAATGCAAAATCATATATATGTGTGTGTACGTAATCTGATTATTCAGTCCTCTAAAGTGCATCAAGATTTGTGAAGGGACATGATTCATGAAGTGACATTGCAATGATTAGAAGATGGGATGATTGTTAGGAATTTAAAAGTTTGATCAATCTCCAAGCACATTTGTTCATGTGGGTACTTCATTGGTGAGTAAATTGAGTTTTTTATCTAGTTGGGGTGGACTTAAAAGAATGCTAGACTTTTTTAGAAGGAAAATTTTAGGATTTACCACTCAATTCATTAACACTTTAGGATTTGTCATTGCCTTGTTAGGTAGACACAGAGGATTTGTCACTACCTTGTTAGGTGGACACAGAAGGAGAAGAAACCAGTTTCAAACTCCCAGAGAACGAGGTGGATGAAACCTCTGGTTAAAATAAATGTTGATGGTACATTCTACTATAATACAATGCAAGGATCCTCTCGTGTTGTGGCAAGGAATAAGCATGGATCTTTCGGGGTTGCCTCTACAAGATGGTATATGTCGATTTTGAATTCTTTAGCTACTAAGGTGCGAGCTTTCCGTGATGGTGTTCATCTCATCATATTGGAATTTGGATAATGTGATAGTGGAATGAGATTCTCAAGCCCTTGTCAATCTCTGAAATGTCTGTGCTACTCTTCAGAGATATTGGCCATCCTCAGTGAAATCCAAGAATTTAACATGAGTTTTATTTACTTTAAGTTGGTGCATGTTAAACGTTATGATAATTTCATAGCTCACATTTGTACCAAATAAGCATCAATAGCTACAAGTTGGGACCTGAATTTATACATCCGAAATCCGTTGTGCATTCTAAACTAATCCCAAATTTGTAGCTAGCCCATACAGAAAACATCGATGAAATTCCATCCATTTATCGATTTAACGAAAAAGATATCAAAATAACAAATAGTAATAATAACTGGACCTTATGATTAATGTTTATATAACTTATCATGCAGGGCTAAAGAAACAAATAAACTATCGTAGCGGAATGAAAAACTTGGATAGACCAATCAATATGCCCACAGACAATCGAGTGGATAAAACATCCTAATTCGCAAAGCCTTCGAAAAACTCCTCTTCGTAGAACTCTTAAGTAGCTTGACTTTCTTCAACTAAGACACAAAGTTTAAAGTTGTGAGTACATAAAGTACTCAACAAGTCGAGGAGAACAGTATGCAATTAATATTCATGCAAGGCTTGATCAAAGGAATAGTTGTATGGTTCTTTTGCAGAAAGCAATATTGATAGTAAATACAGTAAATAGATTGCAATGCATAATTTAAAATAATAACAAATAAATAAACAATTGCTTTGAAATAACTAGTGAAACTCTCGTTCACTTCCCAACCAAACCACTAAGTGAGCATCCCATCCACCAAGTGAATCTCCTATTCACCTCTCGACATATTTTTATAAAAAAACTCTACCTCTTGTGTGAAATCCCTGAGCGTTGTCCACAATGGGATATGATTGTTTAAATAGTTTTAACTCTACAGAGGTTATCCAACTTTACCCACTAGAGATAAATTAACTCAAAGTGTCCGACCACAATTCTGTAGGTGTGCGATTAGGTGATCATCACAAGGTCTTTACAAAGCTTCTCCTTAACCCAATTATGTCTACTAAGGCTTTAACACTAAATGTCATCATGACCAGATAAGGCCCCTTTTGCGCTATTGTGAATATCTATCCCGGAACTCACGCTTTCAAAAACAAAACTAAGCTAAGACATTGCTAATTAGTTAGCAGGTCCATCCCATACTGGACATGTGGTTGTACGATATGGCTCGGTTCAATAACGCCCAAGATTAAGTCTTTGACAAGTTACCCATGCGAGACTACATCATCCAAAACAATGTGCCTCACACACCCCCTTTACTACACAATCACTCGTCTGAGCATAAATCATTTTGTTCAACCAAACCATAGATAATTCCTACCATGGCACACATTTTTATAATAGCGGCATCGCACCACAATTGGTACAACAGTAACATCACACCATAATTGCACAATAGTGGTATCATACCACAATTCCATACATTAAGTCAAATTAGCATTATTGAACATGTGATCATGAGCCCATCATAACTAAGCATCATGACGATAACTCATGTTGGTGATACAAATATGTGCAACTAATAATGACCATTCTATGGTGACAAATAATTCATGGTATTTAGATAATCAATGGAGGTGTAGTGACAAATAGGTAATTAACTATTCTCAAAAGCAGTTGATATAAAGATAGCATGCATTTTGATATAACATAATATAATTTTGAAATCATAGGTTCAATATGATCAAAATAATACGATTTGCCTTGGCTTTGCTCAGTTACCACACTTGGATCTTCAAAACTTGATCTTGCTCCTGCTCCTTGAAACATATCGCCTAAACGAGAGAGAAAATAACAGACGAAGCACAAATAAATCCAAAAGAAAAACAAATAAGACATTAAGCACAAACGAGAGAGACATTGCTAAAGTTGATGGAGTTCTGGTGACTTGACTTGGAGTCTGAGGCATTCCTCTTCTTGCTCCTGGCAAAGAAGTCCTGGTCGGTGTACCTCCCAAATTGAAAGGAATTGGTATCGGACCTTGCTTTGGCAGACAACTGCTGGTATAGTGACCTGTTACATGGCACCTGAAACAAAACAACTCCTGAAGTTGGATTGTTGGTCTTCTGAGGTTGATGAGTGTTGTTGTTATTGACGTTGTGAACTCCTGAGTTTATTAAGACACTGGTGCAAGGGTTTTGAATACAACATACGAGTTATTGAAATGAACAAGCTGTTGTACCTTGGTTCTACCTCTTTGCACATGATTCTGATGAACTCCTTGTTGTATCATCTTACTTTTGTGAGATTCTTTCAACTCACGACGAAAATCTTCTATGAGTACAGCTTTATCCACCATATGCTGAAAATCGCATAATCATTACCTAGAACTTGCACCTTTAGACTGGGATTAAATCCATGCTTGAATCACTTCTGACGTGCATTGTCTATAGCAACATCTTCTGGAGCATAGCGATAAAGTTGAATGAACTTGTTAAGATATTCACTTAATGACATGTTTTCTTACTGTAGATCACGAAATTCATTCTTCTGCATTTCCACTATACCATCTAGAACAAGCGCTTGATGAAAAGCTATGAAAACTCTCCACAAGTAATTGAAGGGATACGGATATGCTACGCTAGCAACAATTCAAAAATTCTACCACATAAACCAGAATCCCAAGTAAGTAGATGATCACAGATCGTTACCACTAGATGCGTAGTGCAGCGGAAAAAGAGTTGGAGCAGCCTAGTCCAACGAAGAGCACGTCGATGTAGTGGTTGTAGTCAATCGTCCAACGCCCCCGCGAGTCGATCGTCTCCTCCAACAACCTCTAAAGTTCCTTGTGAAGATCGTGGATCGACCTCAAGCACAACAACAACCTCAGTAGCGCCTCTACGGTATCCACACGTCCAGGGAAGGAACAATCGTTCACCGGTGTGCTAGCACCAAGTCGCACGGCGGGGCTCTCAGGAAGATGGTGGCTAGAGTTTTGGTGGAGTAACTCACGTCTCTTGCATGTCTCCAATAGCCTCAAGTATCTCCTTATATAGTGTCCCGTGACGGATCCTATTCGAACACATTTGACGAATCGTATTCATACTGGTTTGTTCCAACCCGTTAAGTGTGTGACCCGTTAGGTTTATATGTAATTGGTTGCGACTTGAAAACCTTTTTCCGACCACGAGTCGTAGCGGTCTCTAGTAATACATAACAATTCCCGAATACACGTAAATTATATCGAACGAACCTTAATGCAACATGATCTATGACCGGCCCCTATCACTTATGATCAGCTCGTATCTCGTCACGACCAGTCCGTATTTAAGTACGACCAGTTTGTAACTCCTTATGACCACCTAGTACTTACGTACGACCAGTTCATATTTAGTCTTCACCAGTTCGTAACTCATTACGACCAGGTTTTGACTAGTCTACGACCAGCTCGTATCTCCATACGATCAGTCTGTAACTGATCGAACTAAGCCACCTACTCGTGTATTCTTTCTTTGCCTCACGATATTTAGTTTGAACTCCAGGTGAGATATATGTCATCCATAAACTGTTCAATACTTTCTCGATCGAGTGTCGGATAACCTTATGTGATCGAACTCTTCGACCACGAGTGTCATAGCCATGCACTTTCTTTATTCGACCACTTCGAGGGGCCCAGAGATATCTCTCCCATTATGTTAGGAGGGGCAAATCTCATATCTGTGAGGACCCCAATTTATTTGGCTTGTAATGCTTAACCATCCACCTGGTCCTAGCATCACAAATCAAATAAACTGATCCTCGAGGTATGTATACTTCCCAGAAAGCAGCATACACACCTCGGTACAAATTTAGACATCAACTCTATTCCAAACATAGAGTCCAAACACCACACTACCAAACGGAAGATAAACAAATAGAAGAGTTATTACAGACAAAGGCCGACAGGCCACAAGAGATACACAAATAACAAGAACGACAGCGGAAGCAAAAGTGCCATAAGATGGCTATAAACAAAGCCAATCAGAGTGCCTTCAACCCACAAGGCATCCGACCGACCGCCAAGCCTAGTCGCCCACGAACGGCAACCTGACTCACGTAGTGAGGCCCTTGGGGCTCACCTTCTTCCTCTCGCAACAAAAACATTAAGCAAAGCACCGAGTACAAAGATTGTCTTTGTACCGCAAGACTGACGTGTGAACTAGCAGACCTGTTCATATGCTACATGCAGGCTCGTTTGGTGGAGGCCATATGTTTCATTTGCATAAAGCCAATTTTCATTTGCAATAATATAGTACAGTTTGAAAGCAAGTTTGCAATTCATTTTTAATGTTAAACTAACAGTAAAGACAATAATAACCAAAGAGAAAGATAAACAACCTAGAAGTGACTATCCCGATAGTCACCACAACAATAGCACGAATCCCAGATTCGTACCACCCAACAAGTTTTAATTTAAATATTGTAGTCTAACTCTCGATAAGCTTACCCAAGCGTGTCCATCACCTAGGACGAGGCTATTCGAATAGTTTTAAACCTCGCAGGTGTACCATCGCACCCACACCTGCATCGCCTTTAAGCCAAAGCACACTCCGAAGGTATGCTGTCATGCACAGCTAAGTCCTACGAGACTTTTTCCAATATTGTGTATTAACTACGGAGCAGCTCGTATGGATAGAAATCCATACGCTACATGGTAAAGTCGAAAAGACAACTACCCACTCAGATAAAGCTCTTTCTGACAACTACCATGCTCCCACCTCCATCCCTCCCGCGACCTCCGCGACCCGAGCCAATACACGCCAAAGTACTAGGTCAAGAGAGGTCCCATACCCTCTAGTGTGGTTAGCACGCCGAAATGCCTGGATAATGTAAACTCACAAGATGTTCGGTCCTTAATTGACCCGGCACCTTTCCAAAGGACACCCAAAAGATCACACCAATCTTACCATTGTGCCTGTCTAAATCATTTTTGTTTTCATTTTTAGTTTTGCAATTAGACATAGCAAAGAATGCTGAAATATAAAGTTATAGAAAATTTTGTGTGATCAAGGTTACCGACTAAGTCGATAACCGCTATTTCTACCGATACTAAGCATGTCTAACAATTTGACCGGATCTACTAAGTGACAAGAGATCATCCAAATAATTCTAATCACAAAGAAATAACCTAGGCTCGTGTAGTAGAGATCAATATTTTGTCTACTGTGATATGCAACACTGATTTAACTAATTAATTTAACACAAATTAAGCAATGCATACATACAAATTAAACAAAATATTAGACTTTAAAATACTGGGATTAACATGATCAAACCGCTTGCACTGTTCTTTGTTGCTCAATTTGTTATGAGGGTCGTTTCTGGTTACCGCAAATATCAAGCCTCAACGATAGAACAAGAACAGCGAATAAGAACGAATAACACCGACAAAACTCAAACAACACAACAGCGAAACATACCAAACTCACACAACAACCTAAGCATGATATAACAAAATTTTAGAAACAGAGAACAAATCATTTTAAGTTATTAAGAGTTTTCCATGAATTTTCTAAGCTAAAAACACATCAAAACACTAGTTAATTACTTAACAAATTTTTGTGCACAAAAACAGTATCTAAAACCTATCCTAATAATTAGCACACTAAAAATGAAAATTTACAGAGTTGGTTTTACTGGATTTGGACAATTATTGATAGAGATATGAATTTTCTAATTGGGAAAATACATAAAACATCATTTAATTAATTAACAGATTTTTGCTACAGAGACAAGGTTGAAACTGATTTTAGTAAATAGTACATTTAAAATGAAAATTAACAGCACTGGTTTCATGCAATTTGGACAAAAATTGAATTAGTTATGCATTTTCTAAGTTGAATTGAATTAACAAAGCAAATGTAAAAGCATTTCGTAAATACTAAAGCATTTAAATCTTTTCTACCGGCAACTATCTAGCCCCGGACAATCGACAAGCGGTCGCGCCGCGAAAGTCTTGACGTAATGACCCGCTCACGAAAAGTGACGAAGGCGATTCTAAGAATACGTCTTTGACTTATCAAAGTGTACTTCTAACATAAACTCACAGAGAAATACGCTCCGGCAGAAAACGATCACCGAGTTACACAACCACTAATCGACAAAGATGGACCCACATGGCGCCACTGCAGAAACGAGATTAGCGCTAAACTAAACTTCACCGGCGGTTCACCGCGAAGCACGGACGGCGGCGCGCGCGCAAGAATCAGCATTTGCAACGTGAGGGTTTCGGCGAGTGAGTGATACCTTCGGTTCGCGAAGATCTCGCGAACACGATGGCGGTGACGCGACCACGGGACGCCCAAGCGAAGCGGGCGCGAACGGAGGCGGAGAAGAAGACACGGTGCTTTCGCGGAGAAGACGCCGCGAGCTTCGAAGACCCTAAGGTGTGCTTAAGCCGCTCAACACCGTGAGCAAGAAGCACACGATAACGCCGACGGTTAGAAGGCCCGAACGGCCGGAATTTCCACGGCGGCGGAAAACCGAGCTTGGAGAAGAATTGGTCGCATGCCCACAACGATGCACAAAAGGCATAAACAATCCCGCCGTTAGACTCGGTGCATCGATGCGATCCTAAGGGACCAAGCGACGAGGCTAGAGACTCACCAGATCGCAAACGAGCTCACGGACCGAGATCGCCGGAGGCGAGACGACGATATCGCCTCGGTGATTCATCGGACGCCAAGGACCCGGTTGGGCAAAATGGAGGCGCGCCGAGCGTGGATCACGGCGCGTGCCGCCTGGCAAGCGGCGCGATTCGCGGCGCTATTTTCGTTCTCTCCTCCAAAACAGAAGAAGGCGAGAAAGCGAGAGAGCGGCGAAACGAAGAATGGATGAGAGCGTGAGGTTATAAAGCTCGCGATGCTTCGAGAGGGACACACGCCCCGACGTGGCGACGGCGGCAGCGTGGCAAGCATGCGAGCGCGCCACGAGCTCCGTGAGGTGCGGAGAAGACGAGGCGTCTTGACAGGTGGGGTCCACTTGCCGCCGAAGAAACAAAGCGTGCGAACCGAGTCAAATGCGCGTTGATCGCCGGATCTCGAAATGGACTACCGAGATTGGTGTATGCATTCGGACAGTCGACGAGACAAGCAACGTGGACCGCTCGATCTCCATCGACGCCGACACCATCGGGCTCAGCGGTGCCGCTAGGTGGCGCGACCGAGTCAAGTGGCGCGGTCGACTCGAGTCGGGCTCGGGTTCGAGCCCGAGGAACGATGAATACCGATTTGGAGTTTTAAAAGGCTGAGAGAGTTTGGAGAATTTTTAGAGGTAGCTCCTGAGCTCCAAAAATTCCGAAATTTTTATGGAAGCTTACTGGAACAGAGGACAACCTTGTGTAATTTTTCCAGGAGTTTTTATGCAGTAGATTTCTCTCAATAAAATTCACAAGCTGCTGAACAGAAGTTTGACCAGATTTCTAAACTGGTTTGACTTGGGTATTTGAAATAGCAACTAAAATCTAAAAATTGTGAAATAATTCAGGGAGGTAGATAGGATGATCAAGATGATAGGAAAAATAATTTCAGAGGGTGGTCACAAGTTTGAAAGCTGAGAATTTGCTGACAACAATCTCCAATCACAAGAATTAAATTCTAAAATTGAAATTGCTAGGAAAAATTGTAGAAACTCTCAAGTGATTTCATGAGGCATCAAAAGTTTTTATTTCTCCTCATAATTTACATTTGAAATACAAACCCTAAGTTAGGCTGTTACAAATCTCCCTACAGAATCTCACCCGAGATTCTCGATCACGTGGAGAAGAAGGATGGGTAGTCCGCCGAGACGATCTTCCCGCTCCCAAGTGGCTTCATCCTCTGAGTGGTTCGACCACTCGAACTTTAAGGAACTTGATCACACGGTTCCTTGTTCTGCGCTCAGCTTCTTCGAGGATACGAACGGACGCCACGATATGACAGATCTCCCGCACATCAATATTTTCCAAAGGCGTTTCTCAATCGGAACACGAAGGCACTTTTTCAATTGTGACACATGGAAAACGCCATGCACCCTTCAAGTGTAGCCGGCAACTCTAACTTGTATGCAACAGCTCCCACTTTCTTGATGATGCGATACGCCCGACATATCGAGGAGCCGCTTGCCTTGACATCAAACGACGATGTCCTTCAGAGGTGAGACTTTGAGACACAAAGTTGTTGGCCGAAACTCCGCCTCGCGACGCTGACCGCATAGCTCTTCGCTCGATCGAGCTACGCGCAAGTGCTCACGAATCATCCGCACTTGACTTTCAATTTCATTGATAGAATCCGACCAAAGAACCGCTTTCACCGCCACCGCCAACTGTTCTGCAGCCCGCCCATACAAGGCCTCAAATGGTGCCATATCGAGACTAGCCTCGAAGTCGTTGTTGTAAGAGAACTCGCAAGCAGCACTTCTCCCAATTCTTCCCATAGGAAAGAACACAAGCACGGAGCATATCTTCAAGAACTTGGTTGACTCGCTCCGTCGACCATCACCGAGGATGATAGGTCGAAATGAAAGAAAGACTGTGTAACAGCTTCTAACTTAGGGTTTGTATTTCAAATGTAAAATTTTGAGGAGAAATAAAACTTTTGTTGTCTCTTCAAATCATTTGAAAGTTCCTACATTTTTCCCTAGCAATTTCATTTTCTAGAATTAAACTCTTGTGAATGGAGATTGTTGTCAGCTAATTCTTAGCCTTCAAACTTTGATCATCCTCTGAAATTATTTTTCCTACCATCTTGATCATCCTATCTACCTCCTGAATTATTTCACAATTTTTAGATTTTGTTTGCTATTTCAAATGGCCAAGTCAACTCTGTTTGAAATCTGGTCAAACTCCTCGACAGCAGCTTGTGAATTTTCTCTAGAACCATGCAGTGCATAAAAGTTCTGGAAAAATTATACAAGGTTGTCCTCTGTCTCTAGTAGCTACCATAAAATTTCGAAATTTTGGAGCTCAGAGCTACCTCTAAAATTCCCCAAACCTTCTCTGTCTTTTAAACCAAATTCTAAAGCATCGTGTTCGCCCGAACCCAACTCGTGGTCGAGTCCGACTCGACCACTTGACTCGGTCGCGTCAACTAAACGCACCGCTATGAGTCCAATCGATCGTGACCGTCCGATGCAAATCAAACGATCCACGCTATGCGATGCAACCGACTCGTCCAATGCATACACCAATCCCAACCGCCCATTTCGATCCAACGGCGGCGGTGTTGTCGATCAAATCAAACCACCGGTTCGCACCGCTCGTCGTCACGACATATGGGTCCCACCTGCCAAGATCAACCTCGCCTTCTCCGCACCTCACCGAGCTCGCGCGATGCGTGCATGTTTGCCACGCACTCGCCGCCGCCACCTTTATGCCCTCGTGTCCGGTGGGAGGCATCGCGTGACTTCATAAAAGCCCCGAGCTCATCCACTTCTTCTCCTTTGCGCTCTCGTGTTATCTCCGCCGATTTCTTGTTTCCGCCGAGAAGGAAACGGGTAGCACCGCCGCGTTGGAGAAGCCCTTGAGCCCGCAACCTCACCATCGTGAACTACACTCTGCCGCATCCATTTTTCCCATCCCGAGCTCGTAGCATCCAAAGGAATCGTCCGAGCCACTTCTTCGCCCCCAACTCCGCTGGTCTCGGCCCGCAAGCTTGCTAGTGCTCGTGAGTTTCCACCGACACTTGGTCCTTCAATCGCATTGATGCAATCGGGTTAATGATGGCTTCATTTTTGTCTTTGGTGCATCGCTGAGGCTGCGCGACCCTTTCTTCTCCAATCACGGTGTTCCGCCGTGGCAATTCCGCCGCCTCGACCTTCTTCTTCGACGCTATCTTGTGCTTATTGCTCCCGGAGTCGAGGCGATTCCGTACGCACCTTCCCGTAGCTTCTCGGTCCAGAGCATCTTCTCCGCGAGCACCGCACTTTCTTCTCCGCCTCCGGCCGCCGTGAGCCCATCTCCGGCGACCATTGGGCTCCGCGTCACCGCCACCGGTTCGTGAGGTCTTTGCGAACCTTAAGGTACCACTCACTCGCCTTGAAACTCACCGGTTTGTTAGATCACCTGCGCGCGCCGCCACCGCCCTCGCGCGTGTCGAGCCGCCACGGCTTAGTTATCTGCAGAACCTCGTTTCATAGGTCACCGACTTGTGGGCCCTCTCGTGTTAAGTCTGTTTTAGGATTCAAATCTAATCGCTTTAATTCTCCGAGTCTCGCTATGGGCCCGTAATGTCGCTTAGGATTGTAGTTTTGTTAATGCGTTTTTCTTTCATGAAGCGATTTTGCCGGGCATATGTGTTAGGATTACGTTCGTTAAGTTTAAGACGATTCTTTGAATACGCCGACGCCACCTTATGCGCGACCGCTCCGTCAAGATTTTCGCGTGGGCCCGCCGTCGCTGGTCGGGCTAGCCGCAGGCTCAGAGAAGAAGTATTAAGAGCTTTAGTATTTCAAATGCTTTTCATTGTAATCGTTAAATCGATTAAACTTGTAAAATGCATAACTAATTCAATTTTTATCCAAATTGCATAAAACCAAGGTCATAATTTTATTTTAAATGTTCTATTTATTAAAATTAGTTTCAACCTCGTCTCAGATCGAAAATCTGTTAAATGATTAATTGATGCTTTATGCATTTTCCAAAATTAGAAAATTCATATCTTTCTCAATAATTGTCCAAATTAAATGAACCCAATTCAGTAAAATTTCATTTTCAGTATACTAACTATTAGGATAGATTTTATACGCTGGTTCTGTTCATGAAAATTTGTTAAGTAATTAACTAGTGACTTGTTGTGTTTTTAGCTTAGAAAATTCATAGAAAATTGCTAATAACTTAAAATGATTTGTTCTCTGTTTCTAAAATTTTGTTATATCATGCTTAGCTGCTGTGTGAGTTTTGGCTTGTTTGATGTTGTTGAATGTTTGAGTTTTGTCGGTGTTATTCGCTCTTATTTGTCGTTATGTTCGATCGTTAGGCTTCGATATTTGCGCAACCCCGAGGACGATCCTCCGCAACAACTTGAGCAACAAGCACTGTGCAAGCAGTTTGATCATGTTTAATCCCAGTATTTTAAAGATTAATATTTTGTTTCAAATTGTATGTATGCATTGCTTAATTTGTGTTAAATTGATTAGTTAAATCCGTAAATGCATATCCTCGTAGCCAAAATATTGATCTCTACTACCGAGCCTAGGTTATTTGTCGTGATTAGAGGTCTGGATGATCTCTTGTCACTTAGTAGATACGATTTCAACTTGCTTAGACATGCTTAGCTATCAGTAGAATCAAGCGTTATCGACTTTAGTCAGTAACCTTGATCACACAAAATTTACTACAACTTTATGTTCAAAGATTTTGCTATGCTTACTTGCAAAACTAAAACCAAAAACAAAAATGATTTAGACGCGCACAATGGTAAGATTGGTGTGATCTATTGGGTGTGATCGAAAGGTGCCCGGCCAATTAAGGACCGAACATCTTGTGAGTTTTTGTTATCCTGTGCATTTCGCGCATAACCACACTAGAGGGTATGGGACCCTCTTGACCTAGTACTTTGGCGTATTGGTCCCGGTCGCAGGAGGTCGCAGAGGGACGGAGGTGGGAGCATGGTAGTTGTCCAAAAGCTTTATCCCGAGTGGGTAGTTGTCTTTTCGCTTTACCATGTAAGCGTATGGTGTTTCTACCCATACGAGCGCCTCGGGTTGATACACAATATTGGAAACAGCCTCAGAGGACTTAGTCAGGCTGCAGATACCTTCGGAAGTGTGCTTTGGCTTAAAGGCCCGAGGTGTGGGTACAGGGTACACCCGCAGGTTAAAAACTATTCGAATAGCCTCGCCCTAGGTGATGGACACGCTGGGTAAGCTTATCGAGAGTTAGACTACAACATTTAAATTAAAACTTGATGGGTGGTACGAATCGGGATTCGTGTTATTGTTGTGGTGACTATTGGGATAGTCACTTTAGGTGGTTGCTTGTACCTACCTTTTTATTTCGCAGATTATTTCAACAAGAAAATGAATTGCAAACTTGCCTTTAAAATCAGATACCTTATTGCAAATGAAAATTGGCTTTATGCAAATGAAACATATGGCCTCCACTAAACAAGCCTGCATGTAGCATATGAACAGTCGCTAGTTCACACGTCGGCCTTAAGGTACAAAGACAATCTTTGTACTCGGTGCTTTGCTTAATGTTTTGTTGCAGAGGAAGAAGGTGAGCCTCGGGCCTCACTTCGTGAGTCAGGCTGCCGCCGTGGGTGACGACTAGACTTGGCGGTCCTGGCCGATGCCTTGTGGGTGAAGGCACACCGATTGGCTTTGTTTATAGCCATCTTATGGCACTTTTGCTTCACTGCCGTTCTTGTTATTTGTGTATCTTTGGGCCTGGCCTACTGTGTCCGTAATAACCTCTACTATTTGTTTATCTTTCGCTTGGTAGTGTTGTGTTTGGACTCTATGTGTGGAATGGAGTTGATGTCTAATTTTGTACCGGGTGTGTATACCGCTACAGGAAGTATACATATCTCGAGGATCGCTTATTTGATTTGTGATAGGCCGTGTGGTTGGTTACATTACAAACCAAATAAACCGGGTCCTCACAACGGGTCCCCATGGCTTCTGCGCAGCTATGCCAAAACCGAGAGGTGAGCAGAGAGCCACGATCCGACACAATCGTCATGACGCCGCAAGCTCACAATGCGGGATATGTAGAGGTTCGCTAACTTATTGACGTGAGAGGCGTACATACCGCGTAAAATGTGCTACTTTCACAATCGGTCAATAACCACCCAGATAGCATCCTTCCTCAAGAAGTACGGCAAACCAGTTGATGAAGTCCATACCAACGGAATCCCACTTCACTCTGGTATAGGCAAGGGCCGGAGGAGACTCGCTGACGCCGATGCTCGGCCTTCACGCGACAACATACGCCGATCCGCAACGAACTTGGCAATCTCGCTTCATGCGAGTCCACCGAATCTCGACGCAGATCTTGGTACATTTTAGTGGCCCCGGATGGATAGACAAAGGCGAATCATGGGCCTCATGGAGAATCAAATCGCAACTCGGGACCTTTGGGACCACGAGACGCTGCCCAAACCATACAACACCGTGCTCATCTTCTCGTGAAACACTTGGTCGATCCACTCTTGATGTTCTCGCTTGATTTTACCCACACCATCATCCGATTGTCCGGCCGCCTTGATTTGATCCACCAAGGTCGGTTGTACAATCAGGCGACAAAGGGAACCGTGCTCAACCAAACCTGTTGAGACTGAAATTCCGCAAGAAGTGCAAAGTTGTCGCTCTTGGATCATCGTGAGTATTGCAATACACCTTTCGGCTAAGTGCATCAAGAACCACATTGGCCTTGCCAGATGATCTTGAATACCCATGTCATAATCTTTGATCAATTCTAGCCATCTCTCTCGCTCGAGGTTCAGATCATTCGGGTGAACAAATACTTCAAGCTCTTGTGATCTAATACACCTCAGCAAGTTACCGATCAAATAATGCCGCCAAATCTTGAGTGCATGAACCACAAAGCAGAAGCTTCTAAATCATGTGTGGGGTAGTTGAGCTCATGAGGTCAGAATCGCCGATGCATATGCAACCGCCTTGCCTTCTCGCATAAGGACACATCCAAGTCTCGACGAGAGGCATCGCAATAAATATCAAGCCCTTGTGGATATCGGAAGAGTAAGGACTGGGTCAAGTCAATCGCCGCTTGAGCTCCCAAGGCTCTCATCACAAGCAGAGGACCACACAAACTTCTTGTCCTTCTTGAGCAACTCACCATTGGCTTCGCGATCTTGGAGAAGTTCTCGATAAAGCGACGGTAGTAGCCCGCTAAACCGAGAAAACTCGCACATCGCTGATCGACTTGGGTGACCCCAAGATAGAACATCGCCGACCTTGTTGGGATCCACAGCCTACGCCTCCAAATGAAAGAACATGGCCCAAGAATGCCACTTCTTCAACCGTAACTCGCATGATTTGAACTTCGATACAATCGTGTTCCCGCAATTTGCCCAAAACAATCTTCGGATGCTCAAGATGCTCGCTTCAAGATTGTAATAGATAAGAATATCATCAATGAAACCACTACGAACTTATCCAAATATTCCATGAATACCGAAGTTCATGAGGTTCATGAAATATCTTTGAGCATTGGTTAAACCGAAGGACATGACTGTATACTCGCATGCACTATAACGAGTAGTAAAGTCGCCTTCGAATATCCTCACTCGATCCGACTTAATGATATCCCAATCTCAGTCAATCTTGAGAACACCGAGCTCCCGGCAACCGGTCGAAAAGATCATCAATGCGGGCAAAGGATATTTGTTCTTCACCGCCACTTCATTGAGAGGACTAATCAACACACATGCGCAAAGTCTTGTCCTTCTTCACAAAGATCACCTGACAGCCTCAAGGAGATGAACTCGACGGATGAAACCTTTGCTTGGAGCTCACCAAGCTACTTCTTCAATTCTTCTAGCTCATTGGGAGGCATCCGATACGCGCGCTTTGAGATAGGGCGTGCACGGCAAAGCAACTCGATGACAAACTCTGGATCTCGAACCGAGGCATCCTGTAAATCTTCAGAAAACATCCTCAAAATCACAAACAAGAGGAACCTCCTGATCTTCAAAGTCGGCTTTGCTACAAGTGCACAAAGGTGCACCCTTGCACCATGGGAAAACCGACTGCTCGCCATAAAGGTTGGTGAGGAAAACCATCTTCTTGGCACAATCGACTGGTCCCAAATGTTGGGACAACCAATCCATGCCAAGAATCACATCCGCATCGCTGAATCGAGCAGTAATAAGATTTGCCAAAAATCCCACCTTTGACTACGATAGAACATCCCGACATCAGAATCGGCCTCATTTCCGACCCCGAGAGCGGATGAGCAAAGGAACTCCCAAAGGAACACAGTGAAGACCACTAGCAGCAGCAAATAATCTTGAAATAAAAGAATGCGATGTTCCGTAATCAAATAATACCGCAGAGGACGAGAATTGACAAGAAGTGTACCCATCACGACATCCGCGCCCGAGCCTCACCGGAAAGGTGGTTCACTCGGCCGCCGCCCCGGGTCTTCTCGGATAATCTTACGTCGTGGTGACCACTCCCCGCCGCGCCCTCCATTAGGACGAGGCTACCGCAACACTCGAGGGCAAGCGTTGGCGAGTGGCCCTTGTTGTGGCAAATGAAAACAAGTAACCTCGCCGCCGGATTGCGGAGGCCGCCTCGTGCCGGATCGCAGCGCACGTGGTTGAAACACGACCGCGGTGGCGAGGAGCCGTGCAGATGGCCTCGGTGCCGGTGGAGCAAAAGAACGAGCCATTGCATCGCCCGGCCCGAGGACGAATGAGGCCGTATGAGTAGACCGATGCGCCTCCCATTTGCGCTATGGACTCGCCAACGCTTTGCCTTATGCTCAGCAACAATGGCCTTATCTACCAAGGTTCGAAAGTCGAGAAGTCCACAATGGATAGCTTGTCCGCAGCCTCCTGACAAGCCATCCATAAACTTCTCCCGCTAGCCTCATCGAGGCCACCTCACCCGAGCATAACGAGCAAATGATTAAACTCGATAAATACTCAAATCACAGATTTGCGCCTTGCTTGCGCGCGAAACTCCTTCTTCTTCACCTTCATCGCCATCGTGATGTGGGCCCGACGTAAAAGTCGATCCGAACTCCTCCCACGCGACCACATGGCTCGCGGTCGCATGGCGAGATAGTTCTCCCACCATGAGAGTGTTGCGCCTCAAGCCGTGGGACGCCAAGAGCGCTTTATCCTGCGGCTCGACATCGAGCTATGTTGAGCTTTCGCCAACCATGTGCAACCAATCATCCGCATCGAGAGGGTCCTCGAGCGGAGAAAGTCGGCGTCGGTACGAGGAACTCGCAAGTCCCCGCGAGTCCGTGGCCGCCACCACGCAGGAGTGGAGGTATTCCTAGCGATAACCTCCAAGATGCGCTGTCGTCCATGCGTTTCGCCGATCCGAGCGAGCACTCACCATAGCTCGGAGGAGGAAGCTCCTCATCATGACCACTTACTGACACGCACCACTACGGGTTCCGCCAGCCATCCTGTTCCACTAGGACAAGTTAGCAACAGATCTAAGAGCAAGAAAGCCCAAAATTCACTGAAAACAATCCAAAGACAAACACAACGCAGGGTAAAGTCCAACCAACAAAATTTAAACACACATTTAACTCATTTTACACCTTACCCTATTATCCCCAAAATTTTTAGTTGGATTAATCTTCATGGTTCTCCCAAAACTAATTCGACTGTAAACAACTATCTTTGAAAGGGAAGAGAGAAACCAAGTTTTAAAACTCAAATTCAGTAAGATGAGTAGAAAGCTAAGATAGATAAGGAATAAATCACGAGAATCGCTAGGTTTTTATAAACCCTTTGATACTTTGAAAATAAGCCTTTCCAAAATATCCTAAGGACGACTATGCTTGGTTTACACGGTCGTAATGGCTCGATACCAACTTTGTGAGGACCCCAATTTATTTGGCTTGTAATGCTTAACCATCCACCGGTCCTAGCATCACAAATCAAATAATCGATCCTCTAGATATGTATACTTCCCTAAAGCAAAGATACACACCTCTGCACAAAATTAGACATCAACTCCATTCCAAACATAGAGTCCAAACACCACACTACCAAATGGAAGATAAACAAATAGAAGAGTTATTACGCATAAAGGCCGACAGCCACAAGAGATACACAAATAACAAGAACGACAATGAAGCTAAAAGTGCCATAAGATGGCTATAAACAAAGCCAATCAAGTGTGCCTTCAACCCACAAGGCATCCGACCGACCGCCAAGCCTAGTCGCCCACGAAACTAAGAACACTGACTCACGTATGAGGCCCTTGGGGCTCACCTTCTTCCTCCGCAACAAAACATTAAGCAAAGCACCGAGTACAAAGATTGTCTTTGTACCGCAAGACTCGACGTGTGAACTAGCAGACTGCTCATATGCTACATGCGTGCTTGTTTGGTGGAGGCCATATGTTTCATTTGCATAAAGCCAATTTTCATTTGCAATAATATAGTAGGTTTGAAAGCAAGTTTGCAATTCATTTTTAATGTTAAACTCACAAGAAAGACAATAATAACCAAAGAGAAAGATAAACAACCTAGAAGTGACTATCCCGATAGTCACCATTAACAATAGCACTAATCCCGCATTCGCACTCACCCATCAAGTTTTAATTTAAATGTTGTAGTCTAACTCTCGATAAGCTTACCCAAGCGTGTCCATCACCTAGACGAGGCTATTCGAATAGTTTTTAAACCTCGCAGGGTGTACCATCGCACCACACCCTGCATCGCCTTTAAGCCAAAGCACACTCCAAGGTATGCCGCACAGCCTAAGTCCTACGAGACTTTTTCCAATATTGTGTATTAACTACGAGCAGCTCAGATGGATAGAAATCCATACGCTACATGGTAAAGCCGAAAAGACAACTACCCACTCAGATAAAGTTTTGGACAACTACCATGCTCCCACCTCCATCCTCCCGCGACTCTCCGCGACCGAGCCAATACACGCCAAAGTACTAGGTCAAGAGAGGTCCCATACCTCTAGTGTGGTTAGCACGCGAAATGCCCGGATAATGTAAACTCACAAGATGTTCGGTCCCACTGACCCGGCACCTTTCCACCACACCCAAAAGATCACACCAATCTTACCATTGTGCCCACGCCTAAATCATTTTTGTTTTCATTTTTAGTTTTGCAATTAGACATAGCAAGAATGCTGAAATATAAAGTTATAGAAAATTTTGTGTGATCAAGGTTACCGACTAAGTCGATAACCGCCCATTTCTACCGATACTAAGCATGTCTAAGCAATTTGACCTGATCTACTAAGTGACAAGAGATCATCCAAATAATCTAATCACAAAGAAATAACCTAGGCTCTGGTAGTAGAGATCAATATTTTGTCTACAGTGATATGCACTACTGATTTAACTAATTAATTTAACACAAATTAAGCAATGCATACATACAAATGAAACAAAATATTAGACTTTAAAATATCGGGATTAACATGATCAAATCGCTTGTCCGTTGTTGTTGCTCAATTTGTTATGAGGGTCGTTCTCGGTTACCGCAAATATCGGCTTCTAACGATAGAACAAGAACAATGAATAAGAACGAATAACACCGACAAAACTCAAACAACACAACAAATAAACATACCAAACTCACACAGCAACCTAAGCATGATATAACAAAATTTTAGAAATAGAGAACAAATCATTTTAAGTTATTAAGAGTTTTCCATGAATTTTCTAAGCTAAAAACACATCAAAACACTAGTTAATTACTTAACAAATTTTTGTGCACAAAACAGTATCTAAAACCTATCACGATAATTAGCACACTAAAAATGAAAATTTACGAGTTGGTTTTCTTCGATTTGGACAATTATTGATAGAGATATGAATTTTCTAATTGGGAAAATACATAAAATATCATTTAATTAATTAACAGATTTTGCTACAGAGACAAGGTTGAAACTGATTTTAGTAAATAGTACATTTAAAATGAAAATTAACAAAGACTGGTTTCATGCAATTTGGACAAAAATTGAATTAGTTATGCATTTTCTAAGTTTAATTGAATTAAAGGCAACAGTAAAAGCATTTCGAAATACTAAAGCATTTAAATCTTTTCTACCGCAACTATCTAGCCCCGACATCGGGCGGGCCCGCGAAAGTGTTGACTGTAACGACCGCGCCAAAAGTGACGTCGGCGTATTCTAAGAATACGCCTTGACTTATCAAAGTGTACTTCTAACATAAACTCACAAAGAAATACGCTCCGACAGAGAAAACGTATCACCGAGTTACACAACCACTAATCGGACAAAGATGGACCCACATGGCGGCGATCGAGAAACGAGATTAGCGCTTAAACTAAACTTCACCGCGGTTCACCGGCGAAGACGGGACGGCGCAGCGCCACAAGAATCGCTTATTTGCTAACCGAGGGTTTTCGGCGAGTGAGTGATACCTTCGGTTCGCGAAGATCTCGCGAACACGATGGCGTGACGCGACCACGGACCGCCGCGCGCGTCGGTGGGCGCGAACGGAGGCGAGAAGAAGACACGGTGCTCGCGGAGAAGACGCTGCGAGCCGAAGACCGGAAGGTGTGCTTAAGCACCAACACCGTGAGCAAGAAGCACACGATAACGCCGACGAAGAAGGTCGGAACGCCGGAATTTCCACGCGCGAAAACCGAGCTTGAGAAGAATTGGTCGCATGCCCACAACGATGCACAAAAGGCGTAAACAATCCCGCCGTTAGACTCGGGCATCGGGCGATCCTAAGGGACCAAGGACGAGGCTAGAGACTCACCGGATCGCAAACGAGCTCACGGACCGAGATCGCCGAGGCGAGACGACGATATCGCCTGGTGATTCATCGGACGCCAAGGACCCGGTTGGGCAAAATGGAGGCGCGCCGAGCGTGGATCACGGTGGTGCGGTGCCGCTCTGGCGGCGCTGATTCGCGGCGCTATTTTCGTTCTCTTCTCCTACCAAACAGAAGCAGCGAGAAAGCGAGAGCGAAGGAAACGAAGAATGGATGAGAGCGTGAGGTTATAAAGCTCGCGATGCCGGAGAGGACACGCGCCCCGACGTGGCAAATGACGCAGCAGCTGCGGCGCATGCGAGTGCGCCACGAGCCCGCGAGGCGCGGAGAAGACAATGGCGAGCATCGACGGTGGGGTCCACTTGCCGAAAGAAACAAAGCGTGCGAATCCGTAGTCAAATGCGCGTTGATCGCTGGATCTGAAATGGACGGCCGAGATTGGTGTATGCATTCGGACAGTCGACGAGACAAGCAACGTGGACCGCTCGATTCCATCGGACGCACGACACCATCGGCTCAGCGGTGCCGCTTAGGTGGCGCGACCGAGTCAAGTTCAAATTTTTATGGAAGCATCGAACAGAGGACAACCTTGTGTAATTTTTCCAGAGTTTTTATGTAGTAGATTTCTCTCAATAAAATTCACAAGTCGCTCAATGTAAGTTTGACCAGATTTCTAAACCGGTTTGACTTGGGTATTTGAAATAGCAACTAAAATCTAAAAATTGTGAAATAATTCAGGGAGGTAGATAGGATGATCAAGATGATAGGAAAAATAATTTCAGAGGGTGGTCACAAGTTTGAAAGCTGAGAATTTGCTGACAACAATCTCCAATCACAAGAATTAAATTCTAAAAATTGGAAATTGCTAGGAAAAATTGTAGAAACTCTCAAGTGATTTCATGAGGCATCAAAAGTTTTTTTATTTCTCCTCATAATTTACATTTGAAAAATAAACCCTAAGTTAGGGCTGTTACAATATCCAACCAGTCACATCCCTCCACATGTTTCATAGCATACCCGAAAGCTACATTTATAACTATTCAGTTACGAGCAGCGTTTGACAACCCCTAAGAGTGCTATTACACGTGTAGTGAACCATGCTGATCTCAGGTCTAAGGATTATACATCATCATTGCTTGAGACCAACTAATGACATATAGAATCATAACAATCTCAATATTGTCTCAAAGTGGGTCTATTCAACCCCATGTTCTCTAACATGCGTTCACATTATTGATTCGATATCCCCATATCCATGACTGGTAAAACATGGTCATCAATCAATACATGTGCTATCAATCAATACATGTGCTGGTCATAGAGTCACTGATGTTCTGACTAGTGACATTCGACAAGAGATACTTTTAGAACGACATCATATAGGTTAAAGAGTTTCACCAACAAGTCACATACTCGTTGATCTATATAACTAATGATTCATTCAAGGAACAGAATAACATTTATTCAATAACTCATAAACATAGACGTGATACAATCATCTCTATAATTGCCTCTAGGGCATATCACCAACAGTAATAGCTTGCGAATTCTCATGGGTTGTACTATAGTTCGCCCACTATTCTGCAGCTGTAACTTCCAACTGATCTGAGGCATAAAGAACTTTCTCATGATATTGCATTGGACAATGGCGACCTTTTTCTCAATAGATCGAAGCCAATCTTCTGCTTCCAAAGATTCTGATGAATGGAAAAAATGTAGGTGGACGAGTCCTCATGTACTCTGATAATTTGAAATGTTGATGAACTAGCGGTGATACGGCTGTTGCTTGATTATTCTGATCCAACAAATCGACTAAGGTAGCAACGGTCTGATTCTGTTGAGTCATCATATTGTTCATGTTCGTATCATTGCATTCATGAGTTGAGTCTGAGTTGCTAGAAATTGTTCCATATTTAGATCTGTGGCTCTAGGTACCGGTGACTGTCCACTAGCATTGACATCGGTATTGACATTGGTATTGACATTAACATCCTCCGATTGAATACGACTTGTTGTGTTACGAGTGTCAATCATTTGTGACGATTCTCCACAGGTTTAATAGGTAAGATAGAAAAACACGATAGGTGAGAGAGAATAGCACAACAGACGAGAAAGAACAAGAGGGAAAAGATGGAGACAACTAGTTAGGAAAAATAGATTATATCGAAGGACAAAAGACAATGGAAACATAGCTGAAGTGCTATGAACGAATAAGACAAATAAACTTTTCAAATTAAAGCCTTAGTGTGACTGCAACATAATGCTTTACAACAAAACTGCAGCTCCCACTTACACTCAACCTAAATAAGACCTACTACAACAACGATCTAACAACGCTACTAAAGCATCTAATCTGACGGCTCCTACTCTGGACTAGACAACAAATACTCTTCAAACTCCTCCGAATCGATGTGGAACACCCACAAATTGTGAACTGCTGGTGGAGACTCCAGGCGAACAGCTGGAGCAAAGCGACGAAGATACTCCTGACGATTGTTGGTGATTCGACGCCTTTCTTCTGGATTGGGTGGAGTAGGTAACGGCAACAAAACTGGTGACGGAACTGAACTGAAAATTCTCCCAATTCTTCTTCTAGTTGAGGAACAACTGGCACACACGCTACTTGCTTCACGTACTTCTGAATAAGCTTGGACAAACTGATCTTGTGCAACATGCAAATCATTCGAACAGCTTTACGAGCAACTCTGATTACTAACATGTCCTCAAGCTCGTTGCGACTCTTCATAGTATGATGACGGATTTGACTTCCAATCCTCATAATGAAGTACATACTGTCTTTAATCCAATGATGTGCCCTTTCACTTTCTCTTCCTTAGCGAAATAAGTTGGACACTTGCTTGTTCCCAAGCTATGCAACTAACACTGAAGAACTCCAGGCCAATCTCCCCTTTGATCACGAAACACTCGAGTCATCTAAAGAAATTAACGAGGCAAGACAATCAGATTAAAATTACAAAGCAAAATTCAGCAAAGACAAGAGATAAGATCTCCAGAACAAGATGAGAAAAGAATAGAAAAGGATAAGGATAGAATAGACTGAGGTGAGAAAAGAACAACTACTTAAGCCAAAATAGTTGATTTGATTTAGAAAATAAGTTTTGAAGTTTTTGACTAAGACGACCATGCTAACTGAGGTTGCGTTCTACAATCAATATGGCTCGATACCACCTCTGTCAGGACTCAGATTCAGACATCCAAAATCCTCTGTGCATTTTGAACTAGTCCCAGATCAGTAGCTATCTCACACGAAAAAC
Organism: Ampelocalamus luodianensis; assembly: GCA_036346255.1. Classification (NCBI taxonomy): domain Eukaryota; kingdom Viridiplantae; phylum Streptophyta; class Magnoliopsida; order Poales; family Poaceae; genus Ampelocalamus; species Ampelocalamus luodianensis. Next base: position 11,647,461 of record CM070628.1, read on the forward strand.
ATCGATGAAATACCATCAATTTAATGGAAAAGATTTCTAAATAACAAATAGTGATAATAATTGGACCTTATGATCAATGTTTACATAACTTGTTACGCAGGGCTAAAGAAACAAATAAACTATTGTAGCGGAACAAAAAACATAAAAAGGCCAATCAACATACCCATAGGCAACCAAGGGGAGAACTGTAACATCCCAAAGTGCTGTTACCAAAATAAAATAAAATAAAGTTATTGTTTTATTGGAATTTCTGAGATTTGAAAGAGTTTAATTGCCTTAGTTGAATTTCAAGTTTTAAAAGTCCAAAATTTAAAATTTATTTGAAGTTCTTGAAGTTTCAAATTGGTTTGATCCGAAAAATAAAATGTAATTAATTTCTGAATTTTTCGAGTTTTTTAAAAGCTTTTAGAATTATTTCAAAGTCAAAATAAATTTATTTGCAAAACTATAGCCAACTTTAAGTTGGAACTATTTTATTTAAGTCTAAAATAACTCTAGAAATTTCGTGAATTTTTCTAGAATTTTGGATTTAATTTGCTATTTTCTAAAGCTATTTCAATTTCTAGATTTAAATCAATTAGAAAATCAATTGGAAATTCCTAACCCCTTTCGCCTAATCTCTCCTACCATCTCCTTTCTTCCCGCCACCGACCGCCCACTTCCGCACGCGCCTCCCCATCCACCCCACCGTCCGTTTGGACTTGACGCCACTACCACTCCACGCCTCACCGCCTCCCTCCTCTCCTCACCGTCGGATCAAATCCCACCGCCCGCACCCTTCTTCCTCCCGCGTCTTCCTCCTCCACCGCCGATGCCGCGCCATTCTTGCCGCGTGAGAGCTCCGTCGACTCCTCAAATCCCGCCCCTTTCTCCGTGCCGCACGCGCATTAAACCCCGGATCTTGCCGCCTCTCCTCCCGCCACCTTCCTCCCCTCATGGCCGCAATCACCGCAACCGCCCCGAGCCGCCGCCTTCCCGCGCCCGATTCCTCCTCCCGTGCCTCCGCTCCTATAAAGGGAAGCACGAGGCGCATCCTCTCACTCACTCCGCCCCATCACCCCTTCTCCTTCCTCCTCTCTCTCTATCAGTGGATTCGCATTTCACCGCCGCCGCGAAGTTCGTTCTCCTCGATCCCGCCACGACATTACCTCCTCGCGTCACCGCCGACACCAACGACATCGCCTTCACCTCGCGAACCAGTGCGCTCGTCGCCACGGAAACCCACCGCATCGCCACCGCCGCGCGTGACTGATCCCCACCGCCGCCAAATACCTCGCCACGGCTAATCGCCGCCACCTCGTGTGATAAATTTGTGCGCATATGGACCCTCGCACTCCCCTCCTCCTTTTGGTACTCTTGCCGGACGTCGTCCGGGCCTCCGTCGCCGCCATAAGCATACAAGCCGCCACGCTTCGCCGAGGTGGCACCGCCACACGGCGCCACCTCGGCGCCATCCGCGCCATCATCGCCTTGTGGTCGAAGCCAATACAAATCATCGCCCACGTGGCATAACGCGCCAAAGACGCCCGCACGTGCACTATTTTGTGCACCGGGTCCACCGTGGACTTTGACCGGTCGTGGACTGGTCCATTGACCATGCCCACATGTCGAGGAACAAATTATTTTCCTTTAGGAAAATAATTCGACGAAAATCCTTTTTCCACTATTGGCGTCAAGATGCGCAATAAACCGAATTTCCTTTAGAAAATAATTCAAGAAATTCATAAAATCGAAAATTAGGGTTTTGATATTCAAAACTTCCTGGTTCATTCTCCCTCATACGAACTCCGATTTTGTCGATTCAAATTCCTAAATTCATATAAAATCAAGATCTAGCCATCTAAACCAAAATCATTTGATTTTGGGTTCATTTGACCAATAATTCCTTTAAACCCTAATTCATTATTCCATGTAATTCCAAACTTCTAAAATTCATACCTTTTGCATCCAAACTCCGATTTGGGTGGTTCAAGTTGCAAAATGTGTATAAAATTATTATCTAGATAATTAAACCAAAATATTTCTATTTGGAGTTATTTTGATCTATATTTTTGAATTTATTTGAATTTGAGTTGAATTTGTCGTATTTTCACGATTAGATTTAACGACTTGCAGAATCGATTTCGACGCCGATTGAAGAGCAACATAAGAAGATTGATTTTCACTGTATGATCATCGTGATCGTACACTTGGACTACCTGAAGATAGTACTTGTGAGTACTAGGTGACCTGTTGAGGAAAACAACATCACCTCAGTATCAGGTGATCTGCATCACCTCAAGCGAGGCAAGTTATACCCTTGATCATATCGATCCCATTATTTCAAATTATTTATATTATGTTTTAAATTATTACTGCATGCTTATTTATATCGTAATTTGAATTCTCGCTTAAATGTATAGTTATGCCTAAAATCCTTTGTATAGCCAACTTTGATAATTGAAGCAAACATATTGTCACCATAGATAAAACCTAGTTGATACGATAGTATTAACTAGAACATTTTGAGAAAAATCATGCTTAGCCATGCTTATAGACCAAACATGTTTATTTTGGGAATTTCAGCCAAAAATCAATTGTTGTTTAGATGGTATCCATGGCATCGGATGTCATGGAAGTTTATGACTTTGAAAATGAAATAAATGAAAATGGTTTGACTTAGGCATAATAGATGTTCGGTGGGTGCAAGTTTATGCACTGCTCAATCGGGTATGGTTGAGGCCCATGGTTTTGTTGAAAGTTGCCCAAGTCGCTTAAGAACCGGTCTTCGAGCGCATGATGCTATGCCATACCAGTACCACCACATGTCCGTGTGGGCGTGACTGCCAATTAATTTGCAACGCTCCATCGTGGTCATTCTCACAGATGCAATGAGTAGTCATGTTACGACTTATGTTGGTCCCACCTAGCGCAAGAGGGCCCAACCCGAGGTCTTTATTCCAAAGGGGTGGCGAAACCTTAGCGAGGGTAACTACGTGGAATGGCGCATTGTAAAGGCCTTGACACGTGCTCTAGACCGCTACCAAAGGTAGTGAACGGTGGTATAGATATATGCCTGACAAACTAGAGAAGTCTTGTCATGTGGGTAAAGTCGCACAACCTCTGCAGAGTGTAAAACTATTCGAATAGCCGTGTCCATGTTATGGACATGCTAGCGTAACTACTCAAAGTTAGACTTTGGTTTTGTTTGAAAATAAACTTCTTCAAACCGGTTTATCCAGATGGGAATTTGGGTGTAGCCATGTGATAGGAAGGTATCCTTCACCATTCATGTGTGAATGTTATCGACTATAAACCGAGAATTTACAAAATGATTTGTAGTATAGAATAATTGCTTTGGAACTTAGTACAAGTATTTAAAGAAAATGTCGCTTATGCAAATTAACACACAAGCCATCCTTGTTACATCCATATATGCATGTCATTCTGTTATTTGACGGTGTAACTTGCGAGCACCGGTTGTGCTCATTCTGCTTTATGCAAACAAAATTCCAGAGAAGAAGGACTTTGCTACTCGTGTGGATCTCGACGACTAGGCCGCTACGGTACCGATTGCCTGTGTGGCATTGCCGACCCTACTACTTCTTCGCCTCCATTGTGTTCTTTATTGTTGGCTTGTAAGCCTCTTTTGTAATAAACTCTGTTGTTATTTATTAATAAAGTCGTGATATGAATTTGTTATCATTTTGTTTACTGTGTGGACTAGCTACTGATCATGGGACTAGTTCAGAAATGCACAGAGGATCTGGGTGTATTAATACCCGGGTCTGACAAGAACACACCCTAATTCGCAAAGCCTTCAAAGAACTCCTCTTCGTAGAACTCTTGAACAGCTTGACTTTCTTCAACTGAGCAACAAAGTTTAAAGCCGTGAGTACATAAAGTACTCAACAAGTCGTAGGGAACAATATATAGTTAATATTCATGCAAGACTTGATCAAAGAAATAGTTGTATGGTTCTTTGCAGAAAGCAATATTGACAGTAAATACATTAAATAGGTTGCAATACATAATTTAAAAAATAATAAATATATAAACAATTGCTTTGAAATAACTAGTGAACCTCCGTTCACTTCCCAACCAAACCACCAAGTGAACATCCCATCCACCAAGTGAATATCTCATTCACCAAGTGAATCTCCCATTCACCTTTTGACATATTTTTTTATAAAGAAATTCTACCTCTCGTGTGAAATTCCGAGCGTTATCTATAACTGGAGACATGGTTGTTTAAATAGTTTTAACTCTGGAGAGGTTGTACAGTTTTCCCCACAAGAGATAAATCAACTCAAAGTGTCTGACCACACTTCCGTAAATGTGCGACTAAGTGATCATCACAAGGCCTTTATAAAGTTACTCCTTAACCTAATTCTGCCTACTAAGGTTTCAACACTGAATATCATTACGATCGGACAGGGCCCCTTTTGCGCCATTGTGAATATCCATCCCGGAACTCACGCTTCTAAAAACAGAACTAAGCTAAGACATTGTTATTTAGTTAGTGGGTCCATCCCATACTGGACATGTAGTTGTACTATATGACCCAGTTCAATGGTGCCCAAGATTAAGTCCTTGACAAGTTATCCATGCAAGACTACCTCATCCAAAACAATGTGTCTCATGCACCCTCTTTACTACACAATCACTCGCTTGAGCATAAATTATTTTGTTCAACCTAACAACAAACAATCCCTACCATGGCACACATTTTTATAATAGAGACATCGCACCATAATTGGTACAACAGTGACATCACACCATAGTTGCACAATAGTGGCATCGCACCACAATTCCATATATCATTAAGTCAAATTAGCATTATTAAACATGTGACCATGAGCCTATCGTAACTAAGCATGACTAAGCATCTCCACGGTAACCCATGTTGGTGATACACATATATCCAACTAATAATGACCATCCTATGGTGATAAATGATTCATGATATTCAAATAATCAATGGAGGCGTAGTGACAAATAGATGATTAACTATTCCAAAAAATAGTTGATATAAAGATAGTATGAAATTTGATATAAACCAATATGATGTTGAAATCAAAGGTTCAATATGATAAAAAAAAACTACGCCTTGCCTTGCTTTGCTCGGTTACCACACTTAGATCTTCGAAACTTGCTCTTGCTCGTGCTCATTGAAACATATCATCTAAATGAGAGAGAAAACAACAGGCAAATACAAATAAATCCAAAAGAAAATCAAATAAAATTCAAAAACAACAAAACCAACTCTAAAACAAAGAGCTCAATTTTAGAGGAATTTAGGAATTTGAATGGACTAAATCAAAGTTCGGACAAAGGAGAACGGACTCTCGAAAGATTTGTTAAAAAAAGAAAAAGAGAGAAAAAAAGAATATTCCCATAATATTCTCTCGACTGAAAAATAAAATAAAAAGAAATTGATACTAACAAGTGGGGCCAGTTGTAAGTGAAAGAGAGAGAGAGAGAGAGAGAAGCTGGCTAACATGTGGGACCAAGGTGGCGGTGAGAGAAACAAAAAGACAGAGGTTGACTTGGTGGACCCACATGTAAGAGAGAGAGAGAGAGAGAGAGCTAGCATAGTGCAACAAGGATGGGCAACAAGGGTAAAAACAGAATGCTAGTGGCATGGGGATTCTTTGGGTGGCTGTGGTGTGGCAAGGGCGTGGCGAGGCGACATCAATGGTGATGGCGGCAGAAGGAAGGTGACGAGGATTAAAACCTCTATGTATTATCTTTAATACATAACAGACCATACGCCTTCATGGTCGTAACCCCTGAGGTGCACGACTGACTGGTCGTAGAGATTCCAGAGGTTACATGATGGGTACCCTGGTCGGACAAAGGCCTAAGCCAAACTCACGACCAGGAGAGCTGCTCGTAAAAGGTATGAACTGATACTTGGAACTGATTCCAAGTATATTCTCTATCGTATGACGAATGGAGCACGTGCATATTCCATACCATACGATGTTTCTTATCCAGACACAGTAACGAACAACCTCCATGCGGTTATATGTCTCATATACATATAACCGCCGAACGGTTGGTTCTTTATCAACCGTCGCTTGACTCCGACCAAACGCAACGCTTCACATCAGACGCCTTCTCTGGAAGTAACTCCCGCCTCTTGAAGGGCTATTTAAAGATGGAACCTGGACGGATCAAGGGGGAAAAAAGAAGAAGACAAGTTAGAGCCATCAGACTAAAGCACAAGCCTTAGATTCGTGTGATAGGTCTGATATTGTAAGGGAACAAGTAGTGTTCTCAGAGCATAATCTGTAAAACCCAGTTCATACTGAATAAAGAGCAGTCCCATTATTCCCTTAGATTTTCCACGTCACTTTCTCCTTTTCTTTTTGTAAGATCGACGTCTTGATCGTCGACAGAAGGCTCGGGTGCGCGACGGAGACTACGAAGCAAAGGCGTCTGAAGAGAATTAAGGGGAGCACCATGACGATGACGGTGAGGGGAACACGAAGGGCGGTTCGGGACGACAGGAGAAGGACGAAGATGGCGGTGCATCAACAACCGGAGGTGGAGAAGAACGCCGACTGTGGTGGGGCACCATAGTGGCGGAGAGAACAGAAGGAGGGGGAATTTGAAGAGGTGGACTTAGAACGAGGGGTGACACACACAGAAAGGTTAGGGAACTCACCGACAACAAGATTGGGTGGTGGCTGCGTGGCCGGTTTTGGGGAAGAAAGGGCGACGGTGCTTGGGATTGCTCGGACAACGAGGAAGGAAGCACTGACTAGAACACAACGGGATGACTCCAACGGCGATGACAGCACTGGCGGAGGAGCAACAACAGCTGGCACAATCTGGCGAGGATGGACACGGGTGGTGCAGTTAAATAGTGCTGGGATGAGTGGGTTTGCGTGGAGGACAACGACGCTTGTCGTGTTAGACTTGGACACGGGCCGACTTTGGGAGGAAGACGAAGATCAGGGCTGACAGGTGGGGTCCACCGGCAGAGCAAGAAATGAGGAAGGAGGTAGGGGCGGTTGTGCTTACGCGCGAGAGAAAAAGAAATGGGCCGACGGTGAATGGAAAATGGGCAAGGAAAAGAGAAAAGCCCGGGAAGGAAAAAGAGGTTGAGCCCAAAAGAAAATCCAGAAAATAAAAGACTTTCTGAATTTTAGAAAATAAATTAAAACAAACCGAGCTCAAAGAAATAACAAATAAACTCCAAAAATTCATAGCAAACTCTAGAAAATATTCTGGAACTCTAGGAACCCAAATAAAATAGTTTTGAATTTAATTTAAGTTTAGATTAATCACATTAAATCATTTTAATTTCTAAAAATTTAAATTAAGCTTTATCTTAAACAAGAAAATTCAAATGGTTATTTTTATTGTTAAAGACTTCAAAAACATTCCAAATTTTGGGATCTTACCCTACACCTCTTTGTGCACTTTGCTGAATGAAAATACTAGATGTCCGAGCCTGCTTGATCAATAAAAGTATTGCTCTTTGTCTAACAAAAGAGTTTTTTTGAGAGTACACGTCGAACGCACATATACCACACGCACGCCCACACACACACACGTGGGTGCGCCTTAACACACGCCTAATCTAGAGCAGGTGCTGAACCACACGGAGCGCGAGCACGCGCTTTGACCACTATACCATTCCGAAAATCCAAAAATCCTAGTGAGACATGCGTGCTGAGGGACTCGAACGCGGGCGGGCTGCTAGCTCGACGGCACAGCTAGCTACCCGAGCAACACTCGGTTCTCAACAAAAAGAGTTTGTAATGCTTTCCAAGTGGACACCTATGACCTATCCGAACTCCAAAAGGCCCATGAGCTTTTTTGTGTTCAAACGGCCTGAGACCTTGATGAGAAAGCCCAACTAACATGTAGCTCATCTTGGTCGGACATGTCCATGGCGGTGGCAGCAGAAGGAAGGCTCGGGTGCGCGACGGAGACTGCAAAGCAAAGGCGTCCGAAGATTATTAAGGGGAGCACCACGACGACGACGGTGAGGGGAACATGAAGGGCAGCTCGGGACGACTGGAGAAGGACGGAGACGACGGTGCATCAACAGCCGGAGGTGGAGAAGAACGCCGGCTGTGGCGGGGCACCACGGTGGCGGAGAGAACAAAAGGAGGTAGAATTGGAAGAGGTGGACTTGGAACACGGGGTGACAAACACAGAAAGGCGAGGGAACTCACTGATAACGAGATCGGGTGGTGGCGGCGCGGCCGGTTTTGGGAAAGAAAGGGCGAGGATGCTCGGGATTGCTCGGACGACGAGTAAGGAATCACTGACTAGAACGCGACGGGACGACTCCAACGGCAGTGATAGCACTGGTAGAGGAGCAACAATAGTGGCACAATCTGGCGAGGATGACCTTCGGTGGCGACGATGCCTTCGATGGAATCCGGCGCAACGAGGATGATTCTGGCGGTGGCGACTTAGGGCTTCGGAAGAGGTGGACGATGCGAGAAAAAGGACGCGGGTTGTGCAGTTAAATAGTGCCAGGACGAGAGAGTTTGCGTGGAGGACAACGACGCTTGTCGTGTCATACTCGGACACGGAGTCGACTTTGGGAGGAAGACAAAGACCAGGGTTGACAGGCGGGGTCCACCGGCAAAGAAAGAAATGAGGAAGGAGGTAGGGGCGGCTGGGCTTGGCGCGCGAGAGAGGAAAATAAATGGGCCGACGGTGAAAGGAAAATGGGTTGAGGAAAAAAGAAAACCCAGGGAAGGATAAAGAGGTCGAGCCCAAAAGAAAATCCAAAAAATAAAAGACTTGCCTAATTTCAAAAAATATATTAAAACAAATCGAGCTCAAAGAAATAGCAAATAAACTCCAAAAATTCATAGCAAATTCCAAAAAATACTCTAGAATTCTAGGAACCCAAATAAAATAGTTTTGAATTTAATTTAAGTTTAGATTAATCACATTAAATCATTTTAATTTCTAAAAATTCAAATTAAGCTTTATCTTAAACAAAAAAATTCAAATGGTTATTTTTATTGTTGAAGATGTAAAAAAATATTCCAAATTTTGGGATATTACACTACACCTCTTTGTGCACTTTGCTGAATGAAAACACTTGATGTCCTAGCCTGCTTGATCAATAAAAGTACCGCTCTTAGTCTAACAAAAAGAGTTTTTTTTATAGTATACGTCAGACGCACACACCACACGCACGTTCATACACACGTAGGTGCACTCTTTACACACGCCTAATCTAGAGCGGGGTTGAACCCTACGGAGCACGAACACACGCTTTGAGCACTGTACTATTCTAGAAATCGAAAAATCCTGATGAGACACGTGTGGTGAAGGACCCGAACACCAGCGGGCTGCTGGCTACCGAGCAACGCTCGGTTCTCAACAAAAAGAGTTTGTAATGCTTTTCCATGTGGACACCTATGACCTATCCGAATTCCAAAAGGCCCATGAGCTTTTTTTTTTTATGTTCAAACGGCCCGAGACTTGATGACAAAGCCCAGGTCGGACATGTCCCCCACCCCCACCCGCGACTGCGCAACCCAATCCAGAATTCCCCAAAACAGATTACCTCCCGTTGCGAATCGCGTTAGGTTAGGCCGAAGACGAGGAGATTAGATTATCACGCGGCGGCCATGGAGGACGAGGAGCACGAGGTGTACGGTCAGGAGATTCCCGTCGACGGCGAGGACGTCGACATGGCCGCCGCCGGTGATGACGTCGCCAAGGTCCGCTCCGCCTCTTCAACCCACCGCTTCTTTCTTCCCTCTCCCTCTCCCGAAACCCAAACCCTAACCCTAACTCTGTTCCTGACCCTATTGGCGTGTGCAGCTGCAGGAGCTCGACGAGATGAAGCGCCGGCTCAAGGAGATGGAAGAGGAGGCCGCCGCCCTCCGCGAGATGCAGGCCAAAGTCGCCAAGGAGATGCAAGGTTAGTGCCGTCCCCGTGTACGCACCGTTCGTGACGATGATAAGATCCTCATCTAGGGTAGGGTGGTTGGGAAATTTGAGATCCGGTATGCTAGGTTTGCCAGTTTTTGTTGCCCATTGGTTTGGGTATATTAACCCGGCGTATTGGGTGTGATGTGCATCTGCTCTTCAGTAGTTTGAATGTAGCTGATTGTGTTAGAAGGATATATGATGTGGTCTAATTGCTGTTCAGGTTAGTTATTTGAGTGCTGCATATATACGACTTCGGAAATTTCCACGTCTTTCAGACGAATATTGCACATAATATTACTTCACGTTTCACAATTGTTTTCTTAATTTAACAGGTTTTTTCTTGCGTTAGGCGTAGTATGGGATGTGGTATCTAGAGTACAAACCCAATATCTGTTGTGCCATGTTCTTATTTTTCCTTAGTGTTCAAGTATTGAAGTATTAAGGAACACTAAATCCACTCCCTTATCATCTCTCTCTCTGTAGTATTCAAGTATTTTGAAACCTTGCATAAATAAAGTTTAATCTGCCTCTTTGCTTGCCAAAACATCTTCAAATGTAATAACATCAAATTTCTATGTCGGATAAACCCTGGACCTTACATGTTTAGCCTTTGTTACACTGTATGCTCTGTGCTGTGATTTCTAAATGTATTTGAGTTTTTCTTTATAAGTTCTGTAACACATTGGATTATTTTGCCCCTGTAGGTGTAGATCCTAATGCAATCACATCTGAAACAAAAGAGGAGATGGATGGTCGGTCAGTGTTCATTGGAAATGTAAGATTTGTATGTTACTGGTCTACAGTTTATAGTAGTTATGATATTACCTAGGTATATAAGATAACTGTAATTCATATTGTTTCTTCGTACATGATAATATGGTTATGCCTTTTAAACTGAACTATTGATACAAAGTTGCTGTTCAATTTAGCTACTTTACTTGACTAGCTCAAGATACCTTTAAGGAGCACTTAAGTTAGATATTTAATGTTTTCACAGAACATCCTACCTTGATTTTGATTTTTTTTACATTTTTAATTGATAGTGTGTGCTCTTGGCCCTTGAAATTAGTTCAACTATGTCATGATTTTGAACAAGCGTCATTAATAATCCTGTTTCTATATGAGAACTGCCAGATGGCCTTTATTTTTGGTTAATAATGGCTTGAAAACACAAGCTCTTTCGTCTATCTTTATCAATGTTTTTTTTGTTTTACTTTCTGGTGCATTGATTGAGCAATGACAATGATCGCAGGGTAGTCTGCTATCATCAAGTCTTTGAAATCAAAATTTTGGCATCTGGTTGAATGTCAGCGCAAGTTCTAGTGTTAGCTTAACGGGAAAAGGAAAAAAAAAAGAGGAGAAAAATCCTTTAAAAAAGGAGAATCCTTGAAAAAAAAGAAAAAAACTTTGAAAAAAAGTAAAAAGAAAAAAGGGGGGAAAAGAGGAAAAATATATTATATGATAGGAAGTCTGCCCCAAAAAGTCAGCAGAAAACTGCTGGGTATACTCCACATGGCGCTTGAGACACCTGGATGGATGTGGCATGGTATCATTATCCATTGGTAGATGAGAATCAGTGGCAGGGCATAGGCATGACATGTAAGTGTGACCTCACATTTATGTTTGAGTCTGTATTGAGAGAATGTTTCTTCTGATGTTTTGCCTGTTGGAGAATTTTTATTCTCTCGAGTTTATAGTCTGTGGTCTACTGGTCTTTTTTTTCCTGGTGTCTTTCTCTTTTATTTTATCGATAAAAAAAAACAGTTTATTGTCTCATTCATCAGTCATTAATCTTTCAGAAAAATACAACTCTCATTGATGTTCCTTTTGTGCTTTTTGTAATATCTCTAGGACTGTACATATTTTAAGCTTTCACCAGAGTGCAGCTGACATATGAATAGATGATATCAATATCCCTGGTGTTATAGTATTTCATATAGGTATTGGATGCGTGGCATGCAGTTTGAAAAACATGTATATGGGCATTCCATTTTTTTACTTGCTAATTTAGCTATCCATGACAGCCTTTCCCTCGATTTACATTAATAGTTGGGTTCTATCACTTCCTTTGAAAATTTGAGATTCTATTCTATGCCATCGAAATGTCTATATAGAAGAGGATATATACGTTTACCAAACAGTTTTGCTACTACTAATAACATCTATTGTGCAAATTTTTGCAAGCTCCATTATCCCCTGTTTTGGTTCTTTGGTTTATGTGTGTCAATATGCTTGTCATCTTGTGTGCCATGTAGCAAGCGTATCATTATGTGTTACTTTTTCTTAAAATTTGTCATTTTATCTATAGTTATTAGTTACTAATTTGATTTCACGTTTATGAATTATGTTTTGTTCTTTGCATTTTCCATTACATGCCGATTAAAGTGTAGTGTGTAGGCCATAGAAGCTTGCAAATGGGAATGATCAGTCATTCTGAAGAGATTGTTATCATGCTGAGTTGCTGATCAATACCACCACCACAACAACAAAGCCTTTGGTCCCAAACAAGTTGGGGTAGGTTAGGAATGAAACCTCCTTAAGGTCAAAGAGACGCGAGCCTTGCAAATAAAATAAAATAAAATAGTAATGAAAAAAAACCCTATAAGGCTAAAACCCTAAGCCGTACATCCTGCCATCTGAGGCGAAAGTATAAAACACAGCCCCTAAACCTTCTTATGGTTTCAGTACGTGGATCGCTAACTTCCATGCGCTCCTATCCAAAGCTAATTCTTTAGCTACATTCCAATCCCTCAAATCTCTTTTAACTGCTTCCTCCTACGTTAGTCTTGGTCGACCTCTGCCTTTTCTTACGTTTTCAGTACGTCTTAAAATTCCACTACGTACCAGTGCCGGTGCCTCGGAAGGCCTCCGTTGGAGATGTTCAAACCATCTCAAGCATTGTTAGACAAGCTTCTCTTCAATTGGTGCTACCCCCACCCTATCACGTATATTCTCATTGCGGATTCGATCTCGCCTTGTGTGGCCACATATCCACCGCAGCATCCTCATCTCCGTTACACTCATCTTCTGTATATGTTGTCTTTTAGTCATCCAACATTCTGCTCCATATAACATCGTAGGTCTGATCGTCGTCCTATAGAACGTACCCTTTTAACTTTTGGGGGACTTTTTTGTCACAGGACACCCGATGCTTGGCGCTATTTCACCCACCCCACTCTAATCATGTGGCTCACGTCTTCATCAATCTCTTCGTCTCGCTGTAGCATCGATCCCAAATATCGAAACGTGTCCTTCGTATGCACTACTTGCCCGTCCAGCCTAACATCTCCATCATCTGCCTTGGCACCGCTGAAATCACACTTCATATACTCAGTTTTAGTCCTACTAAGCTTAAAACCCTTCGATTCTAAGGTCTTCCTCTACATCTTCAGATTCCTATCTACACCTATCCTACTCTCATCAACTAACACTACATTATCAGCGAAAAGCATACACCAAGGGATATCTCCTTGTATGTCTCGCGTGACCTCGTCCATCACTAGGGCAAAAATGTATAGGCTCAACGCTGACCCTTGATGTAGTCCTATCTTAATAGGGAAATCACTAGTATCACCACCACATGTTCTGACATTAGTCGCAACATCTTGGTACATATCCTTAATTAGGGTAACATACTTTGTTGGGGCTATTTTCCTTTGAAGCGCCCACCACATGACCCTTCTTGACACTTTGTCATAGGCTTTCTCCAAGTCGATAAACACCATGTGAAGATCCTTCTTTTGCTCCCTATACATCTCCATCAACTGTCATGTCAAGAAAATCGTCTCCATGGTCGACCTCTCAAGCATAAAACCAAATTGGTTTGTTGTCACGCTAGTCATTCTTCTTAAACGGTGTTCGATCACTCGCTCCCAAAGCTTTATTGTGTGGCTTATGAGCTTAATTCCTCTATAATTAGTACAACTTTGAATGTCTTCTTTATTTTTGAAAATTGGTACTAATGTGCTCTCCTGTCATTCGTTAGGCATCTTGTTCGATCTAAAAATGCTATTGAACAAATTAGTCAGCGAAACGATCACTACTTCTTCCAAGCATTTTCACACCTCGATTGGAATGTTATCAGGCCCCAACGCTTTACCTACTTTCATTCTTTTTAAGGTCCTCTTACTTCCGACTTCTGGATTCTTCGAACAAACCGCCTATCGGTGTCATCAAAAGCATCATCCAGTTCAGTCGTACTATTGTCATTGTCATGATTGAACAATTCATCAAAGTAATATCTCCACCTATCCTTGATCTCATCGTCTTTCACTAAAAGTCTATTAGTGTCGTCATTGATGCATTTAATTTGGTTGAAATATCTTGTCTTCCTTTCTCGAAGTTTAGCCATCTTGTAAACATCTTTCTCGCCTTCTTTTGTACTTAGCTTCTAGTAAATTTTCTCATAGGCCTTACCTCGTGCCTCACTCACCGCTTTTTTTGCCTTCTTTTTTGCTGTTTTGTATTTCTATACGTTGTCGTCGCTCCTATCATGATGCATATGCTTGTAGCATGTCTTCTTCTCCTCGATAGCCTTTTGCACTTCCTCGTTCCACCACCATATGTCTTTAGGTTCGTATTTTGTCACTCGGGTCACTCCAAGCACCTTCGTAGCCACCATTCTAATGCGAGATGCCATTTCTGTCCACATATTATTCGCTTCTCCCACGTTCCATATCTCTTCCGCGATTATCCTCTCCTTAAACGCCTGCGTGGCGTCCCCTTTGAGTTTCCACCACTTCGTCCTCGTGGCTCTGGCGACCTTAGCCTGTCGAACTCGTGTCCTAAAACGAGTCGGAGACTACCAACTTATGTTGCTGGACAACACACTCTCTAGGTATAACCTTACGGTCATGGTTATTAAGGCGTCCATAGAGCGACGCCTGGCGTCGCCTGGCGGTAAGGCGCCGGGGTCCAGCGTCGCCCCGCCTGCCGCGCATGCCAGAGCAGGAGGAGAGGCCGGAGAGCACGATGTCTTCAGGCTGCGCCTTAGCGCGAGTCGAGGCGCGTTGGCTGAACCAAGCCTTAACGACGAGAGAAGGGAAGAGGACTCGCCCTGGAACCCTAGGCGTCGGCGCCTCCATCTCGCGCGACCTCTGGCGGATCTGCGCGTCGCCTCTCGGCTCAACTACTGGCGGATCGGTCCCTTGCAGACTCTGTCTCGGCGAGTCGGCGTCGCCTCTCCGGCTCATCCCGTCGCCGACAGTAGTACACCTCTCCTCTCCTCCTCTGGCTGAATCTTGGCTCATCGCCACCGGATCTGGCGTGGATCTAGCTACGAGGTGAGAGTGGTCGGGAGATGAGAGCGAGGAGAGAGCAGTGGGAGATGAGTGATGACGGAGAGAGGCGGCTAGGGCTAGGCGCGGATGGGGTGGTGTTGGGCATGATCTTTGGCATGATGGGCTCGGTTGGGCTGGGCCTACTTTCTTCTTCTCCTTTTGTTTTTTCTTTTTCGTTTCCTCTTCCAGCTCTGCCAGTAACGCTCGCTTTTCTTCGACTGGTATGGCGTCGCCTCAGCCATCCAAGGCGACGCCTAGGCGTCGAGCGGTTCCTTGGCGCCTTGGGACGCCTTAGCGCCTTAATAACCATGCTTACAGTCTATGCAGGCTCGTTTGTCCTCCCTCCTAACAAGAACAAAATCGATTTGGCTAGAATGCTGATCACTACTAAAGGTAACTAGATGGGAATGTCTCTTTCTAAAAAAGGTGTTAGCTATCATGAGATCATAGGCTACGGCAAAGTTTAAGATATCTTCTCCCTCTTGGTTCCTATCACCATAACCAAAACCCTCATGCACCCTTTGAAACCCCCCACTAGTTGTACCGACATGACCATTTAAATCGCCTCTTAAGAAAAGCTTCATATTATTAGGCACATTTCTAACCATATCATCTAGATCTTCCCAAAATTGCCTCTTAGCGGCCTCATCTAGACCTACTTGTGGAGCATATGCGCTAACAACATTCAAAATCAAGTCGCCAAAGATTAGCTTAACTAGGATAATCCTATCCCCCTATCTCCTCACGTCGACAACTCCGCTCTTGAGGCGCTTATCAATTAAGATGCCCACTCCATTCCTGTTTCGTTCTGTTCCAGTATACCACAACTTATAGCCAGTATACCACAACTTATAGCTAGTATGCTCCACCTTCTTCGCCTTGTGACCTATCCATTTAGTCTCTTGAACGCACAAGATATTTACACGTCTCTTAATCGTCATATCAACTAACTCTCTAACTTACCTATTAAGGACCCTACATTCCAACTACCTAGACGGATCATACTCTCCTCGGCTAGCTTCCTTGCCCCTCGCACTCGTCAAGTAAAGTGCGAAGACTCTTGCACATTTTCTACTACATCCGGGCGACGACGTAGCGTATCACTAAGGGAGTGACGTCTCGGCCCTTGCTCATTTATCACCACACCCGGGTTCCGATATGGCGCATCGCTGAGAGGGTTACGGCCCAACGAATTATCAATTTTGGGTTTCATCCATGAAAAGGTGGCTTGATTTTTACGTTGGCTCGCCGGGCCTAACACAACCCTCCTCCTTTTTCCTGACTTGGGATAGGCTACGTAGAAAACTACACAGGCTATGTAGAATACCACTTATCAATTTTATTTTACCTGTTTATGTTGCGTATTAATATAACAAATGTGGAGTGTTTTACTTCTTTATGTCCTATTTCATGTCTAATTTGGTTTTTTGATGTGTATATGAACTAGGCTCATAATCTTTAATCATCTTTGTTATCACTGAATTACCTGTAGCATAAAATAGATGTTTCTAGTAAGTTGAATGTGTTACTGAGAGTGTTCAGTAATATGCTCTTAGACATAAAGCAGATGGTTTTCTGGATTAAATTGCATCAGAGGTCCTAGTGTCCTTCAACTTAGTTGGCAATTGGTGTGTGCCAGTAAACTTGCTTAGTTGCGCCAATGTAGGTCTATTTGTTGGTTACACAACACGCTAGGTACATAAGAGGCACATTTATAGCAAGTCCTAGGCTTGGTGAAAGTTAGTGGTAGAATTAATCTAGTCTAGGGACAGCACTTTTCGTCAGCAAACTTATAGATGGACCTTAATGGTGAAGCTGCACTTAAGCTAATCAAGTTAAAATGCGAGTTTCTGAATCCAAGTGACAGCCAAACAAATTTGAGGACGTTTGATGGAATTTTCTTTTAATTTTTGACAGTTGAAGAAGCAGACTCCAATACTTTTCTCTTCCATGTAAACAGTTATGCAGCTCATTAATAGCTGTTGTAGAGTTTTAGTGAAAAATATTTCACATGTTGATAGGTTGCAAAAAATTGAGATACAACCCTAGTATTGTTAATTTAGTTTTTGCATGTTTATCTTCGTCAGCTGATTATTTAAAGGAAATATCTGACATTATATGCCCACTCACTACGTTTTTCTACTCGAACGATCACAACTGCAGGTTGACTATGCATGTACTCCAGAAGAAGTGCAGCAACATTTTAATTCTTGTGGAACTGTCAACAGAGTGACGATCCTGACTGACAAGTTTGGGCAACCAAAAGGATTTGCTTATGTGGAATTTGTTGAAGTAGAAGCTGTCCAGGAAGCTCTCAAGTTGAATGAATCAGAGTTGCATGGCCGCCAAATCAAGGTGAGATGTGAATTAAATTACATTCAACTGAAATCGGCTTTCCTTGTTTTCAACAAGAACCCACATGGCATATGACCTTCTGATCTTTGTGTATGTTCATCAGGTGGCGCCAAAGAGGACTAACGTCCCTGGGATGAAGCAGCCCCGAGGAAGCCGAGGAGGATTCAGCCCATACGGTCACCCCTATATGAGGTCATATGGAGCACCATTTTTTAATCCATATGGTTATGGGTGAGTTGGTACTTGTTTACTTAGTACCCTCGCCTCTTGGGTCTCTGAAATAAGGAGAGCCTAAACACTCTCTTTTTCTAATGTCCTGCTTGCTTCTCTTCATGCAGGAGATTTCCCAGGTTCCGCCGCCCACGCAGGCCATACTTTTGAAGATCTGGTTTTCATGGAGATTGCCAGCACGTGACTAGTCCTCGATCTTAGCCAGCCCAGAGAATCCACCTTATTGTCGTGTTTCGTTACTTCTTAGTTAGACACAGTGTGCTGGGTTTATGCTATCTTACTGTGTTATTTCGGTGCTGACGATGTTTAAGCTACTACAGACAGCAGCATTATGACTTGCAATTATGGGGGACAAGTATTATCAGTTACATGTTCTATTGGGTTGTATTGTTCTGAACATCTGGTGCATCAGTGCAAGGCAAGCATTATGTACTATTAACTTGCAATTATAGGGACTTGAGATTCTGATGCAATTAGCGTATTGTTTGAACGACCTTTTCCTGTAGTCGGATTATTTGTCTCTGAAGTTTTTGTCTGTACTTCTATCTAATTGTATGCGCATCTTTTGTTTATTCTGGGGCTTTACGTGTCGATATTATGGAGTACTAACTCGAAAGCTACGCAGTAGCCCTTTGACAATGTTATTCATTGCAAGTTCCAATACTGAACAAGATGAATTGGCAATTGGAACACATGGAGAAGCATAAGCAGAAGTGCGGAACACATACAGCACAGGTCGAGCACATGAAAACAATAAGCCAGAAGTGAGGAGAGTGAATGTCCAGCTTAACAATCGAAGTAGGCTTGCAGAAACGTTTCGAAGTCTCAGCTCTTTTTAATACCACCTTTACTTGCTCTAAACTCTCAAGAAAGAACACCCAAATCATGTCTTTTTTTTTAGAGACAAATGAAGGATTTTGTTAGCGCACGATATCTGTAAAAAAAAGTTTCCACCAACTTGTTACCTTGATGTACCGCTCTAAGATTGGTGAAGAGAGATTCTGAAGAAGAAAATGCTGGGAACACAAAATTAGTAGTGAAGGATAAGTTGAATGTCAAAGGGACCATCTTGAGATTTTTATTATTAAATAGCCTTTTTTAAAAAAAATATTTTATTAATAGCTCATCATCAACTTTATTTCTAAAATTGACACTTTTGACCATTGCCAAAGCCACCACATTAACCCTCTTAGGGTAGCTTGGAGGGCTAGTGTGGCACCGGTCATCCTCTGCCACACCACCGCTTTTGGCGTGGCATCTGTCATGCCGTCGTGTTCAACATAGCAGGACTTATCCCTAGGGCAAAACCATTCTCCAAAGTCCCCCCTATTGTGGATAATGTTGTTGTGGCAGGTGCACATGGCTACCTCTCCGCGCGGGTGGCAAAGGCCAATACAGAGGGGCCAAACCAGGCCCACCCCAAACCTACCTCTCCATATCCTTTTCTTCTTCTCCTCCCTCCTGTGCCTCCTCTCTCCTCTCCCAACCCTACCTCCAAATCCACCATTTGGTGGCCGATTTGAAGCCCATTTTGGTGTGGGGAACGTCTAGCAAGGTATGATCTCCCAATCCCTCTCATTTTGACCTACTCAATTCATTGTTTTTAGGGTGGTAGGGTTTTGCATGATGTGAAAATTTGGGATGAATCAGTTTGTAATACTTGTGATTCATAGTAGATCAGTCACTATTGCAAGTACATAGAATGTTTACAAGATGTGGCTTGCAATATCGCACGCTATTTCCATGAATTGGTAATGTTATGGTGGTATATGGTGGTGAGATAATATGTTTGCATGGTGAGGCTTGCTTGATTTGTCCTAACCTCTCGTTTGGACTTAGTCATGTTGTCGATTTTGAGGGAGTTAGGGTTTTGCATGATGTAAACATGTTTCATTACTCTCACATCAGGATTCATTTAGTTCCGTGCCAAGGATAGAACTCCATCCCCGATTCTTAGCTTGCATAGAGTTTAGGATCCGAGACAACATCCCATACACCTCCTTCCAATCGCCCCATAGCAGCTGCATGGATCTCTCCTTTTCCCTCCATGCCTTATTGTATTTCATATGGTACTTGATGAACCCAAATATAGTCTCAATAAGGGTAGTGACGGTCACATCAGGGTCAACAACCACAACACTAGTGATGCGCCTAGCAATAAAATTCACGGTTGCCTGAAGGTGCTCCCCTGACACACATCTTGTCCTACAAGTGTTAGCCTGCTTTACATTTGTGATTTTTCATTGGTTATCTTTAGTGGTTCGCACCCATACCTTCCATGGAGATTGCTTTTCACACCGTTTGGTGTATCTTTTGTTCACATCGGAGTGTTCTACTATGAACGGACGATTGTGCCTCACTGAGTAATCTTGCAACCAAAGATCCAATTCCGCCATACTTGTGAAGAGCATGTTCTTCCTTATGATGTCATTCTCTGAGTCCGTCGTCCCAGCCCTACTCTTTAGCCTGTTTGCACACACCGCATTACCAACCATTCTCACATCATCGAATGCATTCACTGAGGGGACCTCGCCAATCACACTATTAAGAACTCACGCTTCCTCCGAGGAGAATAGTGGAGGGGAGGCTTCGTCCTCGGTAGAGCTCCAACTGTCGTCGGAGTCACCCTCAACGTATGTCCTACTAGCAAACACCTCCTCGTCAAGCTCATTGTTCATTACCGCGCGATTGAATTCAGTCATAGAGTAACTAACATGGTCGATTGCACCAACAGAGGACACGAGCATATGTGTTGGACCATCCGAGGGGCATCACTATTATTACTGACTACAAGTCTCTTATGCGAGGGTTGCTCCTCCATTAGGGGGCCTTGCGACAATTACACCTTCGTCTATACAACGACAATGAATCATATCATTGCCCTCCTTATCCGCCATAGCTTGGGCCAATGTGTCAAGATCGATTGCATTTCTCCTAATAGGTTCATCTACCATTCTCTTCATGTCATCCGTGGCAATTCTCCTCACCACCATAACCTCCAACGACCTCACCAGCGATGCGAGCACAATCTCCTTGTACGTGTCCCAATCAATGTCTGTCGAGATTGATACCAATAAGGTATGCACCTTTGAACCTAGCCTGACATCATATATACCGCCCCTCCATTGCCACAACGACCCCTGGCTCGTTCCATCTGAGCGTTGACTTAATCGTCATCATAAGACTTGAAAAAGCTAGGTATTATCTAAAAACAAGTACTTTTCACTTCCATGCCAACAAACTCGATACCAATTCCCATTTGGCTAACCGTCCCACCAGTAAATACCCATCAACTCCAACAATGCAAACAAACGAACAAATAAACCTCACAAATATGTCTCCTACCATGTTCCCTTAAAACTAAACGATCCTAACATTGGTTATCTACCCTAACAAGTA
Source organism: Ampelocalamus luodianensis (assembly GCA_036346255.1). NCBI lineage: Eukaryota > Viridiplantae > Streptophyta > Magnoliopsida > Poales > Poaceae > Ampelocalamus > Ampelocalamus luodianensis. Next base: position 11,668,628 of record CM070628.1, read on the forward strand.
CAAAAATCACATAATGTGTGTGCAATGTTTAACAATAATGTAACCCATAGCTAGCACCTCCAACACATACCAGAAACACATCAATAGGAATCACAAAAATCACAGATATACCATATAACAAAAAAATAACACCACTAGGGCTCTCCAATATACAACAAACACACATTTCATGAAGTACTACAAATAAATAGCTCAGTTGCCGGCCTAACATACAACAACACAACATATTTAAACAACCAAAACGAGTGCAAATAAGTCAAAAATGTTCCTAAATGTCAAATTCATCTCGGAATTGCTATAAATCACATCAATAATAGAAGAAATTCACACATTTAAGTTCCATGACCTACTAATGCTCTGAAGTGCAACGATTGCAACAGATTCGATTCCGATGTTCCAATCGTACTAAACCCTAACTTCACCAAAATCAACCGAAATAACCGGTAAAAAGAAGAGAAAGTAGGTTAAATTACCTTGGAGGAATGATCTCCATGAGTTTATGGCCTTCAAAACGGTGGGGATTTCGCCAATTTTGCAAGGTTTAGAGATGGGCGATAGAGAGAGGTGGCAGGAAGGAGAGAGAAAAAGAAGTGAGATGTGAGGAAGGAGTCGACTGGCTTAGTCCCGCCTCTATATTAGACTTTGCCACGCCACGATTACTGGCAGCTACCACACCAAGGTTCACAGCATGGCAGAGGCCGCTCACCACCACGTCAACCCTGCACACTGGCCCAGGAGGGTTAGCATGGCGGCTTTGGCCACGCCAAGACGAGCGGCATGGCAGTATGCACCAGCCACACCTCGCACATTGGCGTGGTCAAAAGAGTCGGAATTAGAAATAAAGTTGTGGAGGGATTATTAATAAAAAAATTCAAAAAAGATTATTTAATAAAAAAATCCCATCTTGATCCAATGATTTCAATATTATACATAATCATACTACAAGAGCATCAAATATTGTGCCATTGCCCCATTGGTACTAAGACCTGGCAAGTGGCAACACCCCAATGTATGCATTTGATAAGCTGCTCCCATTGGGAATGACCAGCAGAACTTTGTGTGCATTGCCAAAGTTGCAGAGCCACAGAGCTGCAGAGAAGCGCAGTGATGCATGGCAAGGTCAGGTCTAACTTGCCTTGCAAGAGACAACTGACTTGCCAAGTAAGTGATTCCAATCCATCTGACAAAAAACACCGCTTCATCACAAGATTTTAGGACAGTCTAGGATCTGGCACCAGTGGCCACCATTGTCAGCCCTAAAAGTATATTGGTTTTCCACTGTTTGTTCTGGGAATTGCAATGACATGTACATCAGAACAGGTACCCTTTCTATACTGTAGTTTCTGCCACAGCAGGCCACATCTTTTCTACATCTTGTCAAGTAGATGGGACGGCAGAAGCCAGTTCATCTAATTACATAAAAAAATGTCGTACCGGCTCATTCAAAACCTCTGAAACAAATTGATACGCAGTAGAAGTAGAACACAAGGGGCATTCTCACCGGTCACCATATTGATTTGCTATATGTAAGCACCAAAGTTTTTATATCCAGAGAGTTCATTTCCAATATCTGCAAGCTAGGGGATGATACAATCACACATACTATCTGAAACACATACTATGCAAGCAGATGCTTAAAAGTCAAAACATACAAGAGGGCAATTACAGCAGCAGGAATAGACAGGCACTTTCCTGAAGAACTTAATGCAGCTTTCATGGAGATGGCGGCCAATCAAAATTGGCATAGCTTTCATTGAATTCACCACCATAAAACCTAACTTCTAATCCCTCGAGACCCTGACCATCGTCCCATATACCCTCATCATCGCTCCCGACGGCATAGTAGTCATCATCCATCGACACCCAGGAATAGGAGTCACCCGAGTCGTCCGAACACTCCTCCCAGAAGCTGTTTTCGTAGCAGTCGTCCACACGAGGGCCTAGGACTTTCAGCTCAGGATACCTCTCTTGCAAGAATTTATCATCAACGCCCCAGCAGCCACGCAAATCTAAGAATTTGAGATCATGGCACTGAGAGGCAATCTCAACAACAGCCTTAGTTGCAATGAGCATGTACCCTATCTCAAGATGGCGGAGCTTTGGCATATTGCAAGCGATAGCACGAGCCTCGTCATGTTGGCAGACCTTGCCAACAACATCTATGGGGTGCATGACTCGCCGAAGTCCGACCAGGGATTTACAATGCTTGCCAATTGCCTCTAGAGCACGGGCGCCAATCTTAGTACAACTGCTTACATCCAAGAATGTAACATTGGACAATCTCGGTGCAACATTTTCCACTATGGAGTCGCCGATGTCACTCCTTGGAAGCTCCAAGGTCTTGAGGGACCGTGCACTTGCAAAAGGTAAAAAAATAGATAGGATCACTGGTAAACAAAATATTATGGATATGATGTATACCCTTATTATATTGGGGTTTATAATTGGAAGGTCACAGAAATATTTCTAAATGGACATAACATGCACAGTTAAATTATACTAATTGATAATATGTGCTGAAGCTATGTTCATGGCACACAGGAAGCAGTAGGGCAATGTAGGATCGAGGGATGGTTGGTAATACCATTTTGAGGATGTTCTTCTGCACACATGTGCAGGATATGGTACCTGTGCTTCAACATTCATCATAATCAATAAGCAGAAAGTATAGAATCCATAGAGTTTACAAATATTTATAAACATAACCCCCAAAAAAAAAAACAACATAGGGCACAACTGTTTGGAACTGGTTGAATTTAGCGCTTATAGGCTTGAGCTACTTGTGTAAAGATGAACACACAAAAAAATATGGCAAGCAATTTTTGAATCAATAAATAGTATACAAAAGGAAATTGTTTATATTCATTAGCATATTAGCATATGGCTGTCTAATCAAACAGACGCATAATGCACGCTGTGCCTCATTCGCTGACAATAATGCCTCAGTGATCCAGCTCCTATCATGTAACTGCACAGTCCATAATATATCACCTACCACTACATCTTGAGGCAATCTAAACCATATCTTGCGTGAAGGCCCCTCATGCATTGGACAACGATGTAAATTACATCATCTCAACAAGTTGTCCAGCGAAATGTACATTTTCATGTCCTAATGGTTTGGCACTAATCTAGATCCTAGTGTTGCCATCCAAGTTATCTAATCTCATCAAGAAAGCATTACACAACATAGAAATGATTTTGACAAAAGAACTATACTTACTGGTCCCCAATGAAGGTGAACAGCGAGTCGCTGGGAAGCCCAGACACGCTAATGCGGTGGAACGAGCCACCACTGCGAGCGATGAGCATATGAACCATGCGGGTGAGCTGGTCGGGCTTGCTCTGCTGCTGGCTCCACTCCTGGATGTCGATCTCCTGCCAGCAGTAGGGCCCTCCGACCACCCGGCTCCAGGATTTGCAAACCCGGGGCACCACAGTGAGCACCTCCCGAAGGGGGAGGTTGCGAAAGATGAGGCCCAGAGCATCCGGTAATAGCTCTTCCCAACACCTGTACTCACTACACTCTCCCATCCCTCTAGGACTGACCTTACAAGTTATATGATCTACCTGTTTCAGGAACAAAAATCAATTGCTTTCTGGTAAAATTGCCATAAAATTCACACAATTGAAGCGGCTTCTTCAGAATTTCATGGCGCTGCATATTAACAATACCAAAGTGCTTTCTCTAAAAAAAACAATATAAACGTGCTCAAAGTACTTTCTTGCTTGACTCTGAACAGGTAGTGATCAAAATTTCCAATTTTTCAAAATTCTCCTTTGAGAAAAAATATGCGAAGATCACCATTAAGAAGCAACTATTAAGGTGCCCCAAAAAAAAAAAACCAAAGGACACACAGAATTAGAAAAAGATAAGAAGATATCGAGGTGAATCTACAATTGCAGGCTTCCCCTTACCTGCGAAGAACTTGCGACTAAATTATTGAAACCACACTAGTAATTATGACCCAAGAAATGAATTCCAACCAAGATGCCAGGGAAAAAAAGGGGGGGAAACATGAAATTTCTTTCATCAGTTCAAGAAACGGGCTAAATAGGGCAGAGAAGAGGCCTACCTAGAAGATCACACAGAGATACTAAAAATAGCAGCCTCCTTGGAGCAAAGTGGCTGGGTTATTGGGAGCAAACCCAAATCAGGAAACCTATCCAAGAACCAAATGGAGAGCAAGATGTGAACACCGACCAAAAGCTAACAAGGAAAGAGCTTTGTTAAGCATCACCTCGCTCACAGGCCCCAATCAGATAGTACCATGAGAGAGGAGGCCACAGATCTAAAGCAAACATTTGCAAAGATGAAGAACTCGAGAAAGGGGAGGTTCAGGGTGCTAATTGGTGCCTATCTATAAACTATTCCGCTCTCCACAGGCAGGGAAGGTATGGTTCTGGATATTTGTGAGAAAGAACACAAAAGCTTCAGCTTTTTCTTGTTTTCCCTCACAAAAGAAGAACATAGAATAAAATAGAACCGTCTTTTTCCCCCGAAAGGATTTGCAAGGAGCACTACAAGAAACAGTTCAAAGATAGGGCATTTTCACGGTCATGAGCTACTTGCGAGGCTTACCAGATTGTGGAGGGCGAGGAGCTCGAGCTCTCCGGATCTGTGGAAGCGGGCACCTTAGCGGCGACAGAGTTTAGTGTAACAGTGGAGAGGAGGGACGGTCCCGCGAGAGGGCCAGAAAGTTTCTGCCCTTTTTGTGCGCGCGTGTTGCGAACGTTTGTTTCCCAATTCGCGAAGAAAAATGCGGGACAGGGGATGACGGGCGGACGCAGGTCAGGTGCACCTTGCAGTTGCAGCCTTGTCGGTTTCAGCGTTGTGAAAATAGGCCATTACAGGATGTTTAGGCGAAATTTAAAATGAGAATAAAGCATCTTCACTCGATTATTCATATTAATAACAGTCATACCACATACACACAAAAAATCATAACGCATAGTCATCCATCTTAAATGGAAAAAAGAAGTTACCCTCACTTTCACTCTTCTCCAACAATTCGTTTCTGCTTATTAACGCCGTACGATTTTCTTGTTTTATTTCCCTTCTCTAGTCATTTTATATATTTTCATGATCTCTCTTGTCTAGGTGGCACACATTGTCACTTTCAAGTTCAGTGATTTCTTTCTTAATGGCTTGGTTGGATCAACAAGATATTGGAGTATTTTTTTGAACAATCAAGAAATCTATTATCTTATTAAAACAGAGTCAAAATAAGTCATCACGTTTGCTCTCAAGGGTTAGAAATTTTCACGTCAATTAGTGAAAAAAAAGATAAAGATCTACGCCGTCGATCGTGATGAGTCCAGATTATAATGGTCTAGATTAAAAGAAAGAGCCATATCAATTTGATTAAAGCTGAAATTCAAAATAAAAATAAAATAAAATAAATAAGAAATTTGATTTCTATACGGATTCCTAAGTAAAATAGTCCATGTCAAGTACAATAAAACTAAAAATCAGAATAAAAATAAATAAATTATCAATTTGATTTAAATGTGAATTTCTAAGTAAAATCTCTAAATAATTATAATTAAGAATAAATAAATAAATAAATAAATAAAGGCAATTAGATTTGTATACTAATACAAAAAAACTAAATTTGGAATAAAAAATAAAATAAAATTAGCAATTTGATTTCGATACAAATTCCAATAATTATAATTCAGATTACTAAAGCAGAATCGAAACAAGCCCCCACGTTCGCTCTCAAGGGCTAGAAATTTCCATGTTAATCGATGGAAAAAGTGAAAGATCTACACCGTCAATCATGGTGGATCCAGATTATAACGATCTAGATATAAAAGAGTCAATGTCAAATACAATAAAAATGAAATTCAAAATAAAAAATAAAATAAGCAAGCTTATTTCCATGCGAATTCCCAAATAAAAAAGTCCATGTCAAGTGTAATAAAACTGAAATTCAAAATAAGAATAAATTTTTTTAGCAATTTGATTCCTACACGAATTCCTAAGTAAAATCCCTATATCACTGTAATTTGGAATAAAAATTAAAGAAAAATTAGCGGTTGCATTTTTTCGAATTCTAAGAAAAAAGAATAGAATTTCAGAATAAAAAATAAAAGGAAATTTGTAATTTGGTTTCCATATGAATTCGTAAATATCTAAAATTTGGAATAAATTAAATAAATTTAGCAATTTGATTTGTATATGAACTCCAATAAAAAACTAAAATGTTTAGTAAAAATAAAAATTATAACGAGAATAGGACGAATGGAGTCAGAGGAGACATAAAAGAAGCCACCACGTTTACTCTCAATGTCACGTGTTTCTATTGTTGCTTCCTATGGAATAAAAAAAGTATCTAAAATTTTGAATAACAATAAAGGTTATAATGAGCATCGCACGGATAGTGTCGGTGGAGACCACGGATGAGTGCAATGGCATCGATATGTCTTGCAAGAAGATATTGACCGAAAGCGAAGAACCGAGGTGGCGAAGACCAAAATGAGAACAATGTCGTGCTGCTCACCTTCGTCGTTCAACGAGGCCCTGCATGGCAAGTTAACTAAATATTGACTATAAGGTCCAGTTATTATTACTATTTGTTAATTTGAGATCTTTTTAGTTAAATCGAATAAATAGATGGTATTTCATCATTGTTTCCTGTGTGAGTTAGCTACTGATCTCGGACTAGTTCAGAATACACAGAGGATTCCTGAATTGTATTTTTGGATCCCGACATCACCGATGTGACAAACAAATCATAGTCTGATCCAAGACTAGCAAGAATATAGGTCACAACTTCTTCATCGCGCAGAGGATACCCAATGGACGCCATGGGGTATCGACTAATCTCTTCATCTTTTGGAAGTAATCAACAGCAGGTGTATCCTTCTTCTGGTTTGCGAATTGAAGCCAGATCTGCATGACCTATGCCCTTGAATGTGAAGCAAACATTTGCTCCAGATTAGTTCACACTTCTCGTGCGGTGGATAGAAACAAAACTTGTGTCAGGATCTCTTCATTGAGAGATGCGAGTAGTGCGCTCAGGATTAGTTGTTCTTGCTGATGCCATAGCAGGAACGCTAGATTTTGAATCTGACAAGCACCATCTTCAGTAGATTCTGTGATGATTGCAGGTAGGGATGGCAACGGGACCATTCCCCGTCGGGAAGTGGTGGAACATCCCCATCCCCAAGAGACGAAAAATTCCCCGTCCCCATCCCCATCCCGTCCTCGGGTGCTATTCTTCCCCCGTCTCCGTCCCCATCGGGTTATCGGGGCCCCACGGGGACCCATACCCGCAAGTTGGATCCCGAAAGAAGAAAAAAATAAGATTCATAATGTTATAAAATGAGTATGAATATTCATGTGAGGACCCGGAACATTTAACTAGTAACACTTAACCTCCAAATGGTTCTAGTGTTACTAACTAAACATTCTAAGCCTCGATGGACATATGCTTCCTGAACTGCAACATATGCACATCATCACAAATTACACATCATTTCCATACAACAAATATTACTAAGTTCAACAACGACATACATAAAGTAAAGTTATTACAAAAGAGAGCCGACCGGCCAAATAGAACAATATACAAGAATGACAGCGGAAGCAAAAACGCCATAAGATGGCTAGAACAAAAGTCGACCGGTTAGCCATACACCCACAAGGCAACCGACCAGGGCCGCCAAGCTAGTCGCCATGCAAGCTACCACAACACATTTCATAAAAGTGAGGCCCTCGTGCTCACCTTCTTCCTCTGCAACAAAACAATTAAGCGTAGCAGCCAGTACAAAGATTGTCTTTGTACCCGCAAGACCAGACGTGTGGAATAGCGGACATATTCATAAACTACATGCAAGATTATTTAGGTGGAGGTTGTATGTCTCATTTTGCATGAAGCCAACTTTATTTGAAATAATGTAATATATTTCAAAAGCAAGTTTGCAAATCTGTTTTGTTATCAAAGCAATGATGAAGTAAAGATACATACAAGTAACCACGGAAATGACTATCCCAATAGCCACCACAACATAGCACGAATCCCGATTCGTACCACCCATCAAGTTTTAATTTAAAAGGTTGTAGTCTAACTCTTGAAAGACCTTGCAAGCGTGTCCATAACCTAGGACGAGGCTATTCGAATAGTTTTAACCCTGCAGGGTGTACCAATGTACCCACACTTCGATCGCCTTCAAGCCACAAGCACACTACAGAAGGTATGCCGGCCCGCTAAGTCCTACGAGACATTTCCAATCTTGTGTATTAACTACGAGCCGCTCATATGGATAGAAACCCATATGCTTACATTGCAAACCGAAGACAACAAATCCCATCACGGGTGAAGTCTTTCGGACACTACTGTCTCCCAACACCATCCCTCCTGCGACTCCTGCGACTGGAGCCAATACACGCCAAAGTACTAAGTCAAGAGAGGTCCCATACCCTCTAATGTGGTTAGCACGCTAAAATGCTTGGTTTAGTGTAACAAGATGTTCGGTCCTTGTTGACCGGGCACCATTCGATCACACCCAAAATCACACCATCATACCATTGTGCCCAAGTCTAAATCATTTTGTTTTCAGTTTTAGTTTTCATAAGTAGACAAGGCACAAGGTGGAAATCATAATCATAATAAGTTTTAAGTGATCAAGGTTATCGACAAGTCGATAACCGCCCATTTCTAGAAACTAAGCATGGCTAAGCAATTAATTCGCAACTACTAAGTGACAAGAGCCCATCCATGAACTCTAAATCACAGCGAGTAACCTAGGCTCATGGTAGTAGAGGATAATCATTTGCTAAGGAATGCATCTACTAGGCCAACTATTAACACAAAGTAGCAATGCATACATAGAATTTGTAATCAACATAAATACTTAAAATCTGGGATTAACATGATCAAAGCGCTTGCCTTCTTGCTGTTGCTCGTTGTTGTGGAGGGTCGCTCTCGGGATTACCGCAAATGTCGAATCCTAAGCGCAAAGGCAAAAAGAACCAAGAACAACCAATAAGACTAGCAACACTTAACAAAAGAGCAAGCAAAATTATCCAAATGCGTGAAACTTATACACAAGGTGAAATACGAATATACCAAGACATAGAAACTGGAAAAACCTAATTTGGATTTGTGGTGCAAAAGATATTACCAAAACCCATTTTCTACCATAATTAGCATGTAGCAAAAATATTTTCTAGAAAGATTTTGAAGCTGAAATTTTTATGGTATCTACCTATTGGTATAGAGGTAACCCATATAAAATTTCAGGTCATTTGGAGTTAAAATGATTTAGTTATGATTTTTCTAAGATGCAAAACTAGCATAATGCACTTCGAGAAATATAAACATGTGCAAAACCTATTTCACATTATAGAATGATAACAGAGGATTTCCTAACATCAAATTTCTATTTTTAGGATTTACAGGAATTCTTGGTGTCTATTACATCATTAAATGAATTTTTAAGTCTTGCTAATAAGGTTAAATCTACTAACATATTTTTAAGTGTGATTTAGGCCTTCCACCATTTTAGATTAAAGTTTAGTTAATAACAAATTTATCAAAGTTAAAATCATACAATTATCGGATATCTGAGAAAAGATATGCATTTTCCAAGTTTTAATACAATTCTAGAATATATAAAAATAGCGAGAAAACAAGCTATTCTTAACTAAACAATTTCACTCATTGGAACATGCTTAAATCCATTTTTATAATAAACTAAAGTGACAACATAATTTATTACCGTTGGAATTATCTAAAAGCGATTAAAATGAATTAGTTATGAGTTTCTAAAGTTTTTATATCATTTCGGTTGTTAAACAAATACTTACGAAATACTGAACCACCCAATTAAAAGAAAACAGCGTGGGCGCTCGCCACCCTTGATCTAACATCCTACGGCTCCGCGCAGAAAAGCAGCGCACGCGCCAAACCTAATCGAGCCGCGTTGGATCACGATCCAACGGCTCCGCGAAGGTGTATGCATCCGGACGGTGCGGTTGCTTGGGCCAATCCCAGCCGCAGATCTGCTGATGGACGGTCCAGAGCGCACCAACGGTCGGAAGGTCCGATTGCACACACGATCTCAGCCGTTGATCTCAAGATCGACGGTCGAGAATGATCAAGGCATCCGGAGGGTCCGAATGCACTCACGATCTGGGCCGCAGATCTAAAAACGAACGGTAGATATTGACCGCAGTTCAAAGGAAGATGCTGACATGTGGGACCGCATGTCGGTGACTTCGAGTCACCACGCGGTTTAACCCACGCGCGCGATTGCTGCACCGCCCACTTGTCGATCGAGTGGCGGTTAGGACAGAATTTAATGATTCCAATGATTACCATTAATTAGGCACTAATGACTACTGGAATTTGATTTTAATCCCTCGGGCCCACAAGACAGCGACCCAGAGGAGATTCCGACAGCGATTTAACCGCCGACACATTAACTAACCAATGATTAGCATTAATGATGTAGGAACAGTGCGGGATTGAACCAGAGAGCGAGTTAAGGATATTGGGCCCACTAGTCAGTGGCTCAACAACAACGATTAAGACATAATTAATAACTAATGATTAGCAATTAATGTGTCCTAATCGGATGCGAAACGGAGTCGCTGCGTGCGGCAAAACCGAGTGAGTTCAACGGCAAATCGCGGCGTCATCGCGCGCGGCGCCGAACAAGACCCAAAATGGATTCGCAACAATGATGCGAACCTAATGGTAGCATTCTCGTGGCGAGGACTAGAACGCGGCTGGCGGAAAACGAAAATGGAGCTTCGCTAAACATGAAAATCGCGATGAGCTCCATGCGAGCCTAGGGTGCGGTGCGAGCTTCTAAGGACTAATAAGAAGCTACCTTAGTGACAAGAAGCTTCGAAGATGGCGGAGATGCTTGATCACGGAAAGCTTCATGGACATGAAGAAGAAAGGTTGAAAACGACACTCGAGCCAAATGAGTGATACCAAAGCATCAAAATAGCTTCATAATGATTCACGAAGCTACATGAGCAAGCAATTGGAAAATGGAGCACTCACTGGTGAGGAAGAAGATGACCAATTAGCCGAATTTGAACAAACTAAATTGGACAATTCACGAGAATCAAATCCAAAATCAAGTGAGGAAATGTTCAGGAAGTAAATAGATAAGGTTAGGGCAAAGAAACATGAAGGAGGACCACTGGAACACCAAGAACACCAATGAAGCTTCACGGGTCAACAATGGCGATTTGCCATTTTTGAGGTGTTAGGCTCCAACATCGAGAATGAAGCTTGATGGTGGTCTAAAGAAATACCAGGAGGCATTGAGAGTGCTTATAAGGCCAAGAAAGTGTTAGGGTTTGCACCACTCATGTTTGAGTGGCAAAGCACAAAACACAATGCTGTGGCCAGACAAGGAAAAGGGTGTAGACGTGCACTAGGGCATGGCCTTGCAGTACCTCCCATACCCTAAGCGTCGGCTAGGGTGGCTTTAGGAGCAAGAAATGACACCGCCATTACTCCCCTACAGCTCACGGCGCGGAGGTAGAAGACGACCGGCGAAAAGGTTCGGTGACTCACGGCCGTTGGATGAGACACGAGCGGTGAGATAGCGCCACGCCTACGGGCTTTAAAACACAACGGAGATATTGCGAACCCTACGATTAGAAATGAGCGGCTCGGATAGCTCCACGTTGCAAACTCAAATTACAACGAAGAACGCGCGGCGTTGGATCTTAATCCAACGGCTCTAATTCAAAAATGCAACCGGAGGGTCCGAAAGTTTCGGCGCATCTCGATGGTTGGATGGAGATCTAACGGTTGACATTGGACTTGCAGCGGAAGGTCCGAAATGATACACGCCGCGGGCGTGCGATTTAGATCTAACGGTTGAGATCCACGCGCGTTTTAAAGAGTGGCTCGGTGCATTTAGTTGATGGACCAAGTCGATTGGCGAGCCCGAGTCGACTCGAACCCGAGTAACATAAAACCAGTTTGACTTTGAAATAAAGCAGAGACTTTGAAAGATTTATTTGAGGTAGCAAATTAACTCCAAAAATTATGAAATTTTTACAGAGCTTGCTAACTCAGATATCAACCTTGTGTAAAATTTTCAGAGGTTTTTATACTATGAATAAATCTCCAAAATTCTGCAAGGCTCTGTTTTAATGTTTGACTAAGAGTCAAACAGGTTTGTACCTCTAAAAATATTCAAACAATTTCTAAAAATTGTAAAATTTTTCAGAGGGGTCACATACCATCACAGAGACTTAGGAAAAATATTTTCAGAGGATGATCATAAGATTTGACAAGATTGTTTTTGGAATAGCAAGATTTGGATCAACAAGACTTGTGACAATGTAATTCCATAATTCCTTGAACAAGAATTGATTGGCACAACAGGAAATACATGATGTAAGAAAAAGTTTTAATTTCTACTCATTTTCTTACATTTGAAACACAAGCCCAAAATTTGGGATGTTACAATTCACATGCAATACTAAAATGACAATGTTTTTTGATTAATTAGCATCTGAAAAGTAAAGAATGCAAATAAGATTATTTGGCTATCGCATTATCGGGTTGTGCGGTACTGAGCTAGTGGCCTACATGTCTTATTGGGGCCCCAAGCGGGTAACGGGGATGGGGAGTAGGGGAATGTCCTCATCCCCGTTTCACCCGATGGGGAATTGTATTTGCATATTAGCATCCCTGTGGGGGAAGAAATAGCCTCATCCCCGTCCCCTAATAGATGAATTCCCCGTCGGGGAATGGGGAATGGGGCCCCATTGCCATCCCTAATTGCAGGCGGACATTGGTTTGTTCCATCTACAAACCCCAACAAGCTGTTGACTTCGTAAATACGGGATCAGCTGCGCTTTCCACAGGAGGTGATTCTCATGACTGAGTGTCACCGTTACGAAGTGGTTGGAGGACGCCATGAGTTGTAATCTGGGCGCCATGGATCCATACATGCTCGAGGTGGAAGACGAGTTCGTCATAGAGCTTTGGGTGGACATCCCTGATCGTGGCTCTGATACTATGTAAAAGTATGAAATATTATCGCAAGAGAACCTCAAGGGTTCATCTGAATTTATACTCACCAAGAGTTACAGATAAGGAACATTACAATCCAATTAGGCAAGGAAGCTCTAATCGTATACAACTTGGAGACATTGAAACGTATATTGCCAGAATTGCTACAGTTAAGGGCAATGACAAGAGACTCCAGAATATTTACGAGAAGTGCTTGCGGAATCCAACTTCTTTAAAAACCTGGAACCAAACCTCCCTTGCGTAGCTACAACCGAGTAACAGATGGTTTAGCGTCTCAGGTTCCTGTTGGCAAAGCAAACAAGTCGGATTGTTTGGCAGGTTGCCACGCTGGAGCCTGTCAGCCGTCCAACAACGATCTTGGAGCGCGATCCAGACGAAGAACATGTATTTCAAAGGCGCCCAAGTCTTCTAGAGAAAAGTACTGCAAGGAGGTCGTACCTGTTGGAAATTGGCCCATATGACTTAGGACTATTTTCTATAATTCCAAAGCATTTATGGTTTAGTACCATATTGCTAAGGAAAGATGGAGATGACCAACATATAAGGTGGAGTTCTTGCCACTCCTTAAAACATGTGACACATGGATGAGGGTGGCATGAGGAGGGCTCTGGCTAAACACACACACGCACGCACGCGCGCGCACGTTCGCGTATTTTTGCGTGAAAAATCGCGTGACTTGTGACTTGCGGCCGCGGCCGTGCGTGGCGTGGCGCGCCATTTGGCGACCAAGTCCACCTTATTTTTGCTGAACCATGCATCTCTCTCTCTCTGTTTGAATGAGATTCAAATGCTTGAATTTGAGGCTTTATTGAGTGATGATGACATGACGATTACGGTGGGTAAATGGTCGGTTAAGTGTGACGATTACGATGGGTCAATGGTGGTTAAGTGTAGCGATTACGATGGGTAAATGATCGGTTAAGTGTGACGATTACCGATGGGTAAATGGTTGGTTAAGTGTGTCGATTACGATGGGTAAATGGATCATTTAATCTGTCGATTATCGCCCGCATCTATATATGTATGGAGACGTCCAGTGCATAGCGTGTAGAAGAATAGCCTCCATTCCTTCTTCCTTCTAATCTGTGTTGTTGTACTGCGGCGTCTGAACCTTGTCGACTCTTCTTCTCGGCGTGCACCGTGAAGAAGGGAAGCGGTATCTCGAACCGTTCTCGCCGTGAAGACACGCGCGGGGCGGCAATAAGGTTTACGGGTAGCGCATCTGCGCGACCGCTTCTTTCGCATCTGCGACATCTACGTTTACGCATTGCATCAAGTCTGCGCCGCCGTGTTCTTCATCGGACCCATCGTAAGTCTATCGTGTGATTGATTGACTTGTTTACATCACATTTTTCATATATTGCGAAGTACAATGAGTTGTCTGCATTGTCGATCTTGTTTTATGCATCATTAGTCTTTTGCAATATTTGTCTTTTAATAAAATCTGGAATTAAAATATTGCCCTCATTTTCAACATTCCAGAAACCTTATTGTAAACTTTGTTGCAACACAACTATGGCTAGAGCTTCTGGTGCTATGAAACCTGAGAGGTTTTCTGGTCTGAATTTTCGTAGATGGCAGACTAGAGTCAAGTTCGCTCATGTCTTTGGGGTGTGGTGGGTAATCCACCCACGATATCCGTTCTGATTGATCAGTATATGCGATTCGATAATGCGAACAACACTTTGCTCTTAGTGTCTTTTGACCATTCGTAGATCGGCTCTATGATGTGTACATGGACTATAAGTCCGCCACAGAGTTGTGGGATGCACTAGAGCACAAATATGTAGAGAGAGGCAGTCGTTGGCTCTACATGTGTGAGCAATTCTTCGACTTTACCATGGATGAGGCTAAGTCCATAGTTGGACAAGCTCATGATCTCCACTATTGGTTGGTGAGATTGCGCATCAGGGTGTGTGTTGCTTCCTAAGTTTGTGGTGCGGGCATTGTCGCCAAACTTCTGTTTCTTGGCGGGATTTTGCCACTAGCTTGAAACACAAGAGGAAGAGATTTGTTGAAGATCTCATTGCGCCCTCGATGTGGAAGAAAAGGCAAGAGCAAAAGATGCACCAAAGACATACGGTCGAACAATGCAAATTTCATAGAGAAAAAGCATTGCAAAGAAGTACAAATCCAACAAAGCGAACAAGACAACTAGCTTTAAGAAGAAAATTGAGAAGAAGGATATGAAGAACATCACCTGCTTTGTGTATGGGAAAAACGGTCATATGGCGAAAGAGCGTCATTTCAAAAGCGAGAGATGGTGAACGACCAAAGAAGAAGGTCATCAATGTGATCATAGGCGCAAGGTAGTTAGGATCGCGATTCAACTCTTAGAGTCTTACGATTCTACGAACCCACGACGATCGTCGATCCAAGTCTTACGTCGATCCTACTCGAGAGTCTTAGAGCAAAAAAAAATTGCAATTTTTTAGAGGCTAGACTTTCTCGATATTTTATTTTAGAGCAAAATTTGTTGATATTAATTTTTAGAATGAAACTATAAATAAACAAGGAGCATGCAAAATATTATATCGTTGTGGTAATCTTTGTTCTCTGTAGTTGAACTATATCACCCATCATGTCGAACCATTATGCTTTTCTATTGTGTGATAAGAAGTGTTTTGCCCTTTTGGTAATAAGTAAGTGGTAAACCTTATAAGAATCATACAAACTTATAGTATAGATGGTAAATATGTGTATTTTTACAAATCCGTAGAATCGTCGATTCTACGATTCGATCCTACCGGAGGCAAATCGATCCGACTCGGGATCTCGACTCTGACTACCTTGCATAGGCGAGGCCTCGACTTCAAGAGGGTATAGTAATTCTCCTATTGTTTTTTCAGCATGTCAATCCAGCGATTGGTGGGTTGATCTCGGTGCTAATGTTCACGTATGTTCGATATTTCCTTGTTTTCTTCTTACTAGTAGCGTGGGCTTCCTCCGTTCTAATGGGAAGCGGTCGCATGTACATTCTTGGTGTTGGTACGATAGCTGAAGCTTACTTGAGGAAGATTGTCCACTTGAAGAGCGTGCGGCATGCTCCTACAATAAACAAGAACCTCGTTAGTGGTTACATTCTATGTAAGGGATGGTTATAAGCTAGTCTTTGAGTCAAATAAAATTGTAATGTCTAAGTTCGGGAATTTTGTTGGTAAAGGCTATGAGAGCGGAGGCTTGTTCGCCTAAGTAGTTTAGAGTCTTGTTATAATCTGAATGTTGCAAATGGTTTAAATAAATGTGAGGCAAATATTTGGCATTCGTTTACATCATATTGGTTTTGATAGTATTGCTAGAATGTCAGTTAGATTTAATTCCAAAATGTGAAATTGTCAAAGGATCAAAGTGCAGTCATATGTGCAAGCAAAGCGACCTGCAAACCCTTTAAGGGATTAGAGGACGAAAAGAACTTGGCACTATTAGATCTTGTTCATTGATTTGTGTGAAATGAATGGATTGTTGACAAAAGAGGCAAAGATATTTTTAACTTTTATTGATGATGCAACACGCTCTTTGCTATGTGTATTTGCTAAAAACTAAGGATGAAGTTTTAAACTACTTTAATACTTATAAGGCCAAGGTTGAGAACCAACTAGAGAATAAAATAAAAGACTAAGGTGCGATCGTGGAGGAGAGTACATCTCTCATGAATTTTCTCAGTGCATTCGAGCATGGAATAGTCCATGAATTTACACCACCATAGTCACCCTAATCAAATGGGGTAGTTGAGAGGAAAAACCGCACACTAACGGACTTGGTTAATGCCATGTTAGAGAGTCTTTGGTATGCCTAAGACATGGTGGGGAAGCTATATTGACAACAACTTTCGTCCTAAGCAGAGTAATCACTAAAAGAGTGATATTACTCCATATGAGGATGGAAGGAGAAAACCCAATGTCAATTTTCTGCGAACTTGGGGGTGTTTGGCCAAGGTCAATATACCATTGCAGAAAAAGAGAGAGCTTGGACCTAAAACAATCGATTCTATTTTTCTAGGATATGCTCATAATAGCACGGCCTATATATTTTTAGTAGTTAAATCAGAAATTCCTGAGATTATTGCTAACACAATAATGGAGCCTAGAGATACTTCATTCTTTGAGGATTATTTTCCTATGAGAACAGCAGGCAGTACTTCACAAACCGAGAATATTCAAACTAAAAATATTGAAAGTGAGAATAATCAAACTTCTGAACTTCCCACCATCTCTGAACCAATATGTGATATCCCTGAGGAGGATAACAATCTAGTCACAGAAACTCTTCGTAGGAGCAAGAAACAAAGGGTTGAGAAAACCTTTGGTGATAACTTTATTGTATACCTCGTGGATGATGTGCCAAAGACCCTTTCAGAGGCTTATGCATCTTCTGATGTTGAGTATTGGAAAGAAGCGATCCGTGCGAGATGGACTCTATCATGGCTAATGGGACTTGAGAGATCACCGATCGTCCTATCGGTGCAAACACAGTAGGATGTAAGTGGATCTTTAAAAAGAAACTAAGGCCTGATGGTACTATTGAGAAGTACAAGGCAAGACTTGTGGCCAAGGGTTACACCCAGAAAGAGGGAGAAGATTTCTTTGATACCTATTCTCCTGTCGCCAGACTAACCACCATCAGAGTGCTCCTTACGTTAGCATCTTCTTATGGTCTACATGTCCATCAAATGGATGTAAAGACAGCTTTTCTTAATGGAGAGTTGGAGGAAGAAATCTATATGGATCAACCTGATGGTTTTGTGATTTCTGAACAGGAAAATAAGGTATGTAAATTATTGAAATCCTTATATGGTCTAAAACAAGCACCTAAACAATGACACGAGAAATTTGATAAAACTTTAACATCTGCTGGCTTTGTTGTGAATGGAGCTGATAAATGTGTATATTATCGTTATGGTGGGGGTCAAGGAGTGATCTTGTGTGCGTATGTAGATGACATACTTATATTTGGAACAAACAACTGCGTAATTGACGAGGTCAAATCTTTTTATCTCGATGCTTTGATATGAAAGACTTAGGAGAGCGGATGTTATTCGAATATTAAATTAATCAAGAACGAGGATGGGATCACTTTGAGCCAATCCCATTATCTTTGAGAAAATCTTAAGCCGTTTTGGCTATGAGAATTGTAAAATTTCTCCAACGCCCTATGATGCAAGCATTAAGCTTGAAAGAACCAAGGGTTAGGAAAAGATCAATTAAGATTTTCACAAATTATTGGATCACTTATGTATCTATCTGGTGCCACAAGACTGACATATCATTTCTTTGTGAGCAAATTAAGTCGGTTTACTTCTAACCAGGAGATGATCAGGGAGGCACTTGAGAGAGTGTTGCGCTATTTGAGAGGTACAACCTCATATGGAATTCACTATCTTGGGCATCATACGTATTAGAAGGATATAGTGATTCAAATTGGATCTCGATCTTGATGAGATCAAAGCTACAAGTGGTTATGTCTTTACCTAGCGGGAGCTGCGGTTTCATGGAGGTCGTGTAAGCGGACTATATTGACGAGGTCAACTATGGAGCAGAACTTGTAGCACTAGACACGCTCTTCTTTGAGGTGAATGGCTTAGAGAGCTTCATTGGACTTGCCTTTGGTTGAGAAACCAATACGGCAATCCTAATGTCTTGTGATAATCAAGCGGTGTTGATTAAGGTTACAAGTACTAAGGATAACATGAAGTCCTCGGACATGTGAAGCGTAGGCTTAAATCATCGAGAAAATTGAGGAACTCGGAGTGATTCTGTGAATTATATATGCCTTGAGAAAAATCGCGGACCCTTTCACAAAGGGGCTAGCACGATAAGCGATTTCGTTGCGTCTATGGACATAGGAATGAGGCCCATTGGAGTTACAACTCAACAGTAACCCATACCTTCTTGATCGGAGATCCCGTGACTTAGGCAATGGGAAAAACAAGTTGATGTTGTAACAAGAGAGTATATATTCATTGAATCCATGTTCTAATAGACAAATTACTCTCGACTGTATGGAAGGTTGGCATAAAGCCTTAATATATTATGTTGTCCAAATGAGGAAAAGGTATTGGCCTGCAGGATACCTAGAAAGAATATACCTACTTGAGCCCAACTGTGAGGTCGCAGTTCACGAGAATAGGGCATTCTCTAGAAAGCTCATGAGCAAATAAGGGAGCATGACCAAATAATACTCCGTTTAGGCGCGGTTCTTTGACAGCCTAGTATCAGTTGAGATTTCAAGTGAAATCTAATCACGAAAAGCTGTGAATTCAAGACATGGTCCATTCATCAGCTGTGAGAAGATGAATCTTGTCATTCTAGGTGCAAGTTCAACCCGTACAGGACTTACACTAAAAGACTGGTATAAACAGTACTTCAGCACAATATCTTTGATATCCTTTTTTGCTTCTTGCTTTGGAATTGGTGGGGGATTGTTGAAAATTGGCCCATATGACTTAGACCCATTTTCTATAATTCCAAAGCATTTATGGTTTAGTACCATATTGCTAAGGCAAGGTGGAGGTGACCAACATATAAGGTGGAGTTTTTGCCACTCCTTAAAACATGTGACACATGGATGAGGGTGGCATGAGGAGGGCTCTGGCTAAACACACACACGCACGCACGCGCGCGCGCGTTTGCGTATTTTCGCGTGAAAAATCGCGCGACTTGTGACTTACGACGTGCGACCGTGTCGTGACGTGGCGCGCCATTTGGCAGACCAAGTCCACCTTATTTTTGCTGAACCATGCATCTCTTTCTCTGTTTGAATGAGATTCAAATGTTTGAATTTGAGGCTTTATTGAGTAATGATGATGAGCGATTACAAGTGGATAAATGGTGGTTAAGTGTGACGATTACGATGGGTAAATGGTGGTTAAGTGTGCGATTACGATGGGTAAATGGTGGTTAAGTGTGTCGATTACGATGGGTAAATGGTATTTAATCTGTCGATTACGACCGCATCTATATATGCGGAGGCGTCCGATTGCATAGCGTGTAGAAGAATAGCCTCCATTCCTTCTTCCTTCTAATCTGTCTTTGTTATCTTGCGCCGTGCGAACCTTGCCGACTCTTCTTCTCGGCGTGCACCATGAAGAAGGAAGCGGTATCTCGAACCGTTCTTTGCCGTGAAGACACGCGCGGGCGGCAATAAGGTTTCGGTAGCGCATCTGCGCGACCGCTTTTATCTTCGCGACATCTACGTTTACGCGATCGCATCAAGTCTGCTGACGCCGTGTTCTTCATCAGACCCATCTATAAGTCTAGCGTGTGATTAATTGACTTGTTTACATCCTGTTTTTCATATATTGCGAAGTACAATGAGTTGTCTGCTGTCAGTACTGTTTTATGCATCATTAGTCTTTTGCAATATTTATCTTTTAATAAAATTTGAAATTAAAATATTACCCTCATTTTCAACAGTACCGAGCCTTGGAACAGGAGTTTTTTTGTACGCCGATCAGGAGCTATAGGATTGATCTGATGACCAACGCCACAGGAGGGTGTCTTGTTCTTCCCGCAACTGGGATTCATCTACCATTGCCTAGAGCCCTAGATACTCTGATAGCGCTGTAATTGAAAGAGCACGAGAGATGTCTCTCAGACTCTTACCCACCTATTTTCGAGTAAACCTTGCTGAACCGAACGCTCTTTATTTGCTTTCTTACTGACGAACTGTAGTAGATTTGGCCCCAAGGACGCAATGCCACTTCCATTGATCCAGTTGTCACTCCAAAACCGAGCTTCCCTCCTACCATCATTATTGTCGATGCAAGAAATACCTCTCGGACAGCACCCTGGCACTTAATGGGAAGAAGACCTGCCCATGGCTTCTCTGGACATGCCTTTTGGAACCACAGCCAGCGGACTCTCAGTGCAATGTTAACATACTGGAGATTGTGAAGACCTAGGCCACCATATTCCTTAATTGAAATTCTTAAATTCTTTGTTTGATCTACTGTAGATGTTATTGTCACCAGTACACTTGCTCCACTATAGACAAGACATAAATCACTTGCTTTATGTCTCTACCATCTCTATCCTTCGTACATGTCTCTATCACTAACAATACCTAACGCCTATATCATCTTAACCTCCATCACCTGATCGTTATCACCTTTCTCCGCCTTTCGCTAGCATTAGCTGCCTCCGATGCCCACCCCCAACATCGTTAGGCCACATCCACAACTCCACCAGGCGAATTTAGTCTCAAGTACAAATGAACCCTAAATGCCACGGACACGAATTTCAGAACATATTACAGAAGTGATGGCTGAATAATATATAGGCACTAGATTTTAACTATAATTTTTCAATAGGAAATTTTTGTTCTTGGCAGTTTTAATATGTGCCATCTTGCTTTTGCCATCGAAAAGTTCTTTCTTTTTGCCTCTCCAGGTTTGCGTCACATTTCGGTTTTTCCATTGGCGACTACTTCCGTCTGTTGACTAGCACTGTTGAACCATTTGAGTTCTATTTGGCTGTCAGATTTTATTGAGTAGACGAAATTGCCCCTGTCAGAATGTGGCCCCAAATGTCGGTCTCCTTCCCGACCTACTCCACCATAGCCGCAGACCCCAGCTCCTATTGTTGGCACAAATCCCCCCCCCTCCTATTGGTGGCACAAATGGTCTCTTTTCACCGTATTTGCAAATTTAGCCTCCTTTCGGACAGCGGCAGTAGCGATAAGCGATATCTCTTCTGCGGCGGTCTGGTACCACGGTAGAAAGATAAGAGCGTGACTAGACTCGCTAGCACAGCAAATTATTATGATCCACCACAATAGAACCCATCTTTACAATTTTATATGAGAGAAAACTCATTTTTGCTGTTACCAATAAAATAAAACGTGTCACTTCATCCAAAACTTACAAGTCCCTAGGAGGCATTTCAAGTGCCCCGTGGCAAGAGCAGCAGCCATGGCCGTTTACTGGCATGCTCTGTGGAGGCCATGAGCCCGCACGGGTGTGGACGACGAGCTGGAGGCTGGAGATGTACCGCAGCGGAGAGAGAGAGAGACGACGGCATGGTTGAGTTGTACTGCCGGCGTTGAGGATGAAGCTGCACATCCGACTGGTGGCGGCGAAGATGCTCACATCTGGCGTCCCGAGGTGAGGAAGCCGACGCATCCGCTGGTCGGAGGGGAAAAAGATAGCGGATTTGACGACCGAGGCTAAATCCAACGAGGATGACTCCAAATCCGGTGACCGACGGAGCGGACGAGGCAGCCACCAGTGAGGCGCACATTCTCCGCCTAGATTCGGCGAGGACGACGTCATTTTCGCCCAACTAGATGGCCGGAGTTGATGGAGACGCCGGATCTGCTAGCGTTGATGACAAAAACAGAAGTATTTCTACACTTCCACTTGTAAGTGAAATAAAAGAGTTTTGCCTAAATGATAGTGTTTTCGTCGATATTTACAAATGTGGCTCTCCTCGTGCGGTATTACAAAAAATGACAGTTCGGACGTGCCTCACGCCGTCACGTGTGCAATTCCACACATTCTAGCCCAGAGACGGTTTGTCTGTGCGGTGCGCGGACACGCCAAAATCTGTGCGCCCCTCGTCCGGTTGCTTCTCCGCTCGACACATGTCTCGTCTGCACTCCCCGCGTCCGGACAAGACCCCTTCGCGCGCCCCCTCGTCCGGTTGCTTCTCCGCCCGACACGTGTCTCATCAGCACTCCCCGCGTCCGGACAAGACCCCTTCGCGCGCCCTCTGCCCAGACGTGGCGTTGCCGCACTCCCAACGCCCGGACAAGCGCTGTCTACACGCGTGTCGCTCGGACCGTGCGCCCATGCCCCGGATGCACGCTGGGCATGAAAGTATCTAGGCCCCAATATTGGTTTTGGTAATTAATGTCAATAATGTATTAAGAGACTAACATGTATGCTAAGATATTTTTAAGGATTAGTCCCAAAGGATGAATGATGATATGAAAATGGCAATGCAAAAGCGATAAAGATCGACATGGCTCAAGGCAAATGTATCATATAGTCTAAGGATCTTTTTATATTATTTTACTAGTCTCGGTGTTTGGAGAAAAGACCAGGTTTATAGGCTAGATACCGTACTATAAAGAGGATCATAGTTAGTAGCTTGAGAATCTATTTTGTGCCATCTTGATCAATTAGTATTCATGCATCGTATTTGTTTTTACTTCTGGAAAACAGTTCTTAAAATCGGTATGACCGCAACTGGACCTGGGAGCCTACATCGACGCGATGTACGCCGCCACCGACCCTGTGGATCGGCCAGCCATGGATACGGTGTGGTGTCGCCGACGGGTAGGGTTTTTGAACCTTTAGTCATTTTCGTAATTTAATGTAATTGCATGTGCTAAGTTTATGTTGTTCTATTCCACATGCTACCTTCACTCCGATCACTATACACGCGTACTACCCACACTACGTTGTGATATTCAATCAATTGATGGATGACCGCGTCATCTGTACACCGTACACTGCCAATAGGGTGTCATCACGCGCACCCCGAGGCTTGTCCATCCAGTGCACGCAAGACTAGCAATACTGGTACATGTGGAAGTTCTTGGTGCATGACGTCTTCGTGGAGAGTACCACGTGCATCGGGTGATACGCCAGTTCGATCTACGATAGGAGTTCCCAGTGCCCTAGGGGCCGCGGGTGCCGCCGAACATTCATGGGTAAATTCACGTTTTATGTCTGTCATAGCCTTTCCCTTATGGACTTACAAATTTATCGTTTTATCTTCCACAGGTACACTAGGAAGGGAGTAGCTGGTACGACTTCTTGGACTGAGAAGATGGCCTATTGGGTTGGGCAGTGGCTCGCGGCTCATGCGGGCGTGCCGGAGATCGCTCCTACAACCCGGGGCGTACAAGGAGTACTCCATTCGGACGAGGGTTCGTTGCGTTAGGTCATGGACGATCCACCACGCCACGAGGCCACGACGATCGACACGTACCTCACCAAGCCGGACTCTGCATTCCCGCACAGTACGTATTGAATGACCCATACTTCTTATTTCCTATGCATATTTTCGGTTTCTAACTTGCTAATTCTATATACAGAACGATCTCTTATGGGAGATGAACGAGATGGCGACCTTCGTGCGTACTCGGATGCTCGGGGAGCGCTTCAGCATGACGAGGCAGGAGATAAGAGAGCCCATGGACTGGTTCTTGGAGAGGACGAAAGAGGCATCCAGCTTACGTCGTGCCATAGGCCGAGGGATGTGGTGGACTCACCTGTTCGTGGACAAGGGGTGAGCCACGGTGTGTCACGCCCCACGGCTCCTCACCCGGACGTGGTGGGTGGGTCCTCGTGACACCGTGCTGGCAGCACCTTAGTGCCAGCTCAATTCACAGTGCAATGATTTTCAAATAAATATAATATAAGTTATATTTTTAGAAAACTAATATCTATAAGGTAATTATCCTATAAATAAAAGTTTCATACATAATTTACATCTAATCAACAAGCCACATATTATCTTATCACAAGCATTAAACACAGATAATTTAATTATTCATAGAAACTTGAACTGCTTCTAAACAGAGTATGATTGTTTAGGCTCCTTAGGGAAGCCTAATCCCCATTTGTAATGATAAGCTGAAACCCTTAAACACCAGCTTCTCTGAGAAATCGGTTGGTAGGAACGCTAAGATCCCCAAATAGGCCTTCAAGCAAGCCCAGTATACTTCAGTTTTCTTATAAGCTAAAGCCTCGGTACACTGGCATGTCACTGAGTAGCGAACAGAACCCAACTAGGTCAACAAGCCATTCACAGTCTTTCGACAAACTTGCATTTGTGAAAAGGAGAAAATGTTGTGCACATAGCGTCACTCTTTTGACAATCAGAGCCGCTACTTGTTTACTCCATAAGTCCATGTACTACTATCATCAATTAATTAAGAACGCATGCATGATGCGACTGAATTTTTTTCAATTTAACTTTTTTTTCGTTAAAACTCACATTTATACCCTGCCGTCTTATTTCCGATTTGGACCCGGGAATTGGCGCCGTGACTCACGGCGCCGAGCTAACTGACTTCGGCGCCATGACTCATGGCGGCGAAGTCTCACACGGCCACCGTGGCGGCGGCGTGAGTCATGCTGCGTGGCGGTACCTCGGCGCCATGAGTCATGGCGCCGGCTGTGTTAGCTCGGCGCCGTGAGTCACGGCCACCCCCTACCCAAAATCAAAAAGCACGCGCGGCGTATAAATGTGAGTTTCGAAAAAAGGTTAAATTGAAAAAAATACGGATGATGCGAGTGCCACTAGCCAGCCAGTTTGGCCCACATGAAACTTTGATAGACAGTCCAACAACGCGGAAAGCTCGACATTTCTGAATTCTGGGACAAGCTAATTGGGCAATCGCCTCCGGTCTTATCTGTGGTGGTTTGCCTGTCCTTGCTTAGTCTCGTTTCGAGTTGACATGCTACTTCCCGCGTCTTGTCAAAGTATCACTGGGTGATAATACAGGTGTCCTTAAACATTCAGCAGCACAGCTGCAGCAGTATGCTTTGCAAAAGCTTCCCTTTCGTGTACTGTTTCTTTCACTTTCTCTCGCCCTGTCCCTAGCAATGGCTGCCCATAAAGTAACTGTTCGCACATATCTTACACACCACATTTCTTCAGAAAAAAAAATCTTCACACCACAGGTTTCAGAGTTCAGGCAATATCAGTGGTCACCTTGAACACTTATAGGCCGTTGCCCCCTAATTAATCAGAAGTACACCCGTAGCCCCAGGGTTATCAGAAGATGGTCTGATGAGGCGAACCCAACAAAGGGTATCAGATCCTCCACCATTACATGTCTAGTATAGTATACTACCATTTGTTTAGTTATAGCCATCTTACCGAAAGATTAACATACTAGTAACTACGACGTCCTACAAGACCTGATGTGATAGGATGGAATGGTAGAGGATGCGATTCCAACGAAGATCTAAAATGCTATCGCTATCGATTCCTAAATTTACAAACAAAAGTCACCGTTTCACCATCCAGACACCAGCAGTTGGGAGCAATACGGCTCACGAGTACATGCAACAGGCGTACAGAGATAGGTCTTTCTCCCTTCTCTGTATCTCATTTATAGTTGCTTCTCCAACGAGTGCTCTGTGCAGGGGGCTCCAGCTCTAAAACTTCGGGAACATATCGCTACTCTGCACGCAAGGGTGAATCCAACCAGTGGTAGAGCCAGGAATTTTCTAAAGACTGGGCAAACCGCAAGCTAAATACTTAATTATAGTCTATTAAGAATCGCAAGTATCGGATATTCGAATACACAGTTACACAAATCCACAATTATTTTAAAGTAAAAGAATGGATACAATACATCACACATGTAAAGGTTTACAGATGGAAATAAAAACGAGATACGATGACAAACAACTCACTAGACACTAACAAAGTTGTGACGAGTCGACAACAAAAGTCCAAATATTCAATCACATAACAAAAAGAGAGTGTTGATCCAATCTCCTATTCCAATCTGCCACCAAAAAGACCTAACTTGCAAGTGAGCCTCACATCCCACCTACCACCACCACCAGATCCAATCGATCGAGAAAGAGAAGGGTCGAGAAGGGAGCCACACTTGAGTCCTGAGGAGCGACTGAGCTCGAGAAGAGAAACCCTAGGTCCCAGGTTCTTATTGGCAACCGACGGGCAATAGCGGGTTGGCGGCGGCACAGGGAGACCGGGGTGGCAATGCGAGGAGGCACATCCTGACGGCCGTGCGGGCGAGCTTGAGCCCAGGGCGGCGGTGTGACAAGCCGGGGAGGCCAGGGCGACTAGGCCCGAATGCGGAGGGGGAGGACCGAACGGAGGAGGCCAGGAGAGGAGGGGACTGCCGGCTGCGCCACTGCGGCCAAGACCCAAAAGGCTGAGGGCGAGGAGGCCAACTCAGGAGGGGATCTACGGCAGTGACAAATAGAAGTCTAGAAAATCTGGTATTTAATATTTTATTTAATTAATTCTCTGGAGACTTTACCGTTTACTCTTGTTGATGACTTAATGTTGTATTGTATAGATAATATTACAGTAACGAGTAATCTATACTATATAGTTGTATTTTGTATAGTGATAAACATTAAAATTGTTCATTAATTTGTAATAATGAAGAAACGAGTTTTGCGTAACTATTCCACAAGCAATTTAAGTAGTACCCCCAAACGAGATACTTTCATTGTATTTCTCTCTTCTTTTTTTGTTTCTCTTCTCTTCATATATAAATTTGGATTGTACCAAAGTACAAGCTTAGTCTCATGTATGAATTTGGATTGTACTAAAGTACCAGCTTAGTCCTTTGAGGACACCCAACATCTATTTTTATGTGCCACTGTCTGCGCCATTGTCTCGGAAAGAAATCAAGAGTCACTGTAAGGGCAAGGAACTTAAATGTGCATTTAACTACGAGCCAACCGACCAGTATGGAAAAAATGTTTAGGCCGTGTTTGAGATGCTTTTGCTTGAGCTTGTAGTCGCCAAAAGGTTAAGCTCCGTTTGAAACACAGAAATTTTTTCAAATTCCTACAGAAATTGAACGATTTTATATAAAATTCTTGCAAAATTTCTATGGAACTCACTAAAAAAGAGCCCGTATCTCAGGGGAGCTTAAGCTCAATCTGTACTAAGAAGCCAATTTTTAAAGGAAGCTAAGCTACACCAAATAAACGCTGCAACTAATGACCACGATCCCTTTGCAACATCAGTGAAGAAACACGCTGTAGATGAAAAACGTTTTGTCAGCAAGGCCTCTCACAGACAGAAACCATTAAGCTAGCAGCTCGCTTTTGGGCCTATGCAATTATCTACTCCAGTAAGCCACTCCATGTCGCTCGCAGGCTCACATGCAAAAGGAACCAATCCATCGTCTTGCAGCTGCCTGCAACCATGCTTCCAAATGAGACAAACAGGTGGGTGGTTGTTAGAATTTACCAATGTGCAATACACAGTTTCACACCGACCACAAGCGTTAGGTAAACAGCTTTACAGGCACAGCTCGGTTACCTTGGAATAAGGAATCACCAGTTCGAATTTTTTTTAAAATATTATTATTTTTAAAGATATTTACAAAAATAAATAGTCGATTAAAAAAATTACAAAAATGTATCTCATGCTTGATTGAAGCGGCGGCGAGAATAATCGTCGATTCAAGCGGCGGCGAGGACCCCGCCCCCCACATCGCCGATTGAGGAATGAATCGTCGATTCAATGGCGGCGAGAATGAATCGCCGGTTTAGCGGCGATAGGATATCGCCGATTAAGCGGCGATTCATTCCCAACCCTTATTTTCCTATTTCACTTGGCGGTTTGTGATTTTCATAAATTTTAAGCGATGCGAAATCATTAGACTCGTAATAACATTTTATCATCATCGTATGTTGTTCTACTACGGTTAATTTTGAAGAATTTAGCGAGGGCGTTTGAGGTATGAGCGATTCGTAAAGGAAGATAAGTGATATTGCCATTCCCAACCCTTATTTTCCTATTTCACTTGGCGGTTTGTGATTTTCATAAAAATTAAGCGATGCGAAATGTGTTGGACTCGTAATAACATTTTATCATCATCGTATGTTGTTCTACTACGGTTAATTTTGGAGAATTTAGCGAGGGCGTTTGAGGTATGAGCGATTCGTAAAAAGAAAGATAAGTGATATTGCCCTTAGCAAGAATTCATACTCGATATTACGGAACTTGTAGAAGAGCGTCATAACACTTAACTAAAATGATAATTGACAACATTGATAATAATATTTTTGTCGTGGTCGCGGCGTCAGCGTCTCCATGTGGGTGCCTCTAGTCGGGCGCGGATAAGGTCCGTGGTGACGTCGGAATCCGATGTCTCCTTGGTCTGAGTATTTCGCGTGGCGCATGTCTTGAAGGTGTGCGGACTCCACGCAAATGGAGCACTTCTTCGTGCGACGTCCGGCCGCCTCGTCCATATCGTTCTGATGCGCGTACATCGCGCGCCAACCTTTCCCTTGAGCCTAGCAATGTCCGCGGTCCAGATTAGTTGCTCCCAGGATGGATGGCCAGTGAAATGGCCAACAACGGCGTAACCATACATCTCTCCACTCCATGTTTGCATCACGCCTCCTTGGTGAAATAGTGAGAGAGTCTTGGCCGGGATCTTTGCGCCACCGTCGAGCAGGCCATGACATGGGAGCGGGGCCTATGCGAGAAGAAGGGCTTGTTACAAGTGCATACGCAACTATCGCGGCGTAGCGTGCACTCATGGGTGATCCTCGCGGTTAGTCCCGCGACGCCCTTTATCCCTGCACATTATCTCGAAGCGAAGCTCCCTCGTGCCCATCTTGAATGCCCGGTGCATCTCACCCTTCTTGCTCTTCTCCTCCATATATACGGTGATCATGGCGGAGTAGAGTACTCTGTCATTGCCATGGTGAGCGGCGCATTCTCGCATCTGTTAACAAAGTAGTTTGTGGTACCGCGGAGAATTGCCTCCACAATACCAACCAAAGGGAGGCACCTGCGCGCGCGCATGACCCGATTGTAGACCTCGGCTAGGTTGGTTGTCATGATACCATATCGAGCACCACCCTGTCATGCGGCGACCACTTCTCCTCGGGCTCGTGCTCAATCTAGTCGAGAAGCATTTGACTGTGCCCTGTCTTCCTCGTGACACTAGGAGCGTCGTGGGTAGTTGTGTCAATGCTTGGGGGCTGATCGGCGCTTGGGCGCCCTTGTCGATGTCTCCCATACGTGGGTTTGGGTCGGTCGTCGAGAATCTTCGAGTGTGTCAAACTTACTGCGCTGGTTCGGTTGCCTGGTAGCTTGAACATGTTCATCAAGTCCTTGTTGCGGGCGCTTATAGAAGTTTGCACCCAAGTGCCTCATGCACCACACGCTCTGTAGATCGGCCATGGAAGTGGAGCGTTCTCTCCTCATTGTATTTGTGTTATTGCACGCAGCAGCCCGCGTGCGGTCATGTATGAGGCATACGTTGGGGCGGTCCCGCTGCTGAAATCCTCACATTCTTGGGAACCACGGCCCGATTATCAGTGTTCTCGCTTTCAGCAGCGAATGCCTGAGGAAGAACTTGATTGTTTCCGTCCGTCGCTAATGCGGTCGATGTCGCCCTTGTACCGCGATCGGGAATGTGTCATCGATACACAAGATTGGGCGACATGCGAATGCATTGATGCATGGACCAACGCGAAGAATGCTGTTGTAGTACCCTCTTATTAGGCCGCCGGATGCGTGGCGTCTTGAATGTCGATATGAGTGTCGGGATTCTGTCTTGTATGACTTCGGAGTTGTCGGGGAGGTTGTGGTAGGAATCCTCGAGCGCGCGAACCTTGATTCCAATGCCTTCGTTTTGCCCTCCAAGCCTTGGCATAGGCGATAGTGTCTTTGGAACCTTGACTCAATGGCGAATGATGGATCGTGGCTCAAAATCTAGGTTATCCACGATCTCACCGTACATGAGATTGGCAATGAAGCTCGATGATAGGTTCGGTGGGACATGGCGACTTCAGCGACGGCGCATGTGTGAGGACCACTATGGAGCACTTCGATGAGGTGTCCCACTTGGGTGAAATGTGTGCGCGCCAAGAGGCATCCTCTATCTTTGCACTTGACGTCGTAGTATCTTGGGGTAGACTTGACGACGGTGAATGTGCGTCGAACCGACAATGCCCAGAATTTGACCGCATCTTGCACGACCTCCTTGCATTTGTACGTAGCTCCTAGTCTGACCTCGCTCTGGTCGTACTCCCATGGTACATGGGAGCCTTCGTTGACGACGAGGTTCTCGAATCGTATGTGTTCCATTCGGATGGAACCGCCTTACAGTCGCATCATCGTCGTCATCGAGCCTTCATCTTGGACAACGTCATGTAATCTTGGTCTTGAGCTCCATCATTTCCACTAGGTCTTCCGGCTCCTCCCCTCGTCAGCAAGCCTACTAGCCTGTCTCACTGAATGAGGTAACTCGGCGACATCAGCAACCTCTTGCCCTTCTGCCATTGTGTGCGGCGCGCAAGAGTCACCTATTTCTTCGTCGGTGTCAGCAACTCCTACTTGTTCGGCGCAGATGCGAGTGGATTTTGCAAGCGCTGGATCGGAAGGACCAATTTCCATCCCCTCTCCCTCGCCATGCGTACATCGACCGCCATGAATTTGTTCCTTTTAGTTGCACTAACTCCCAATCGTGGGTTTGTCTGCCGAGGGGCGAAGCGACTCAATGTCGAATCGTGACATCACGGTCCACTTGGGCGTGTGGAACAACCACCGCATCCACGGCACCTATTATGCGTTGGTCAAGTCTTGGTAGGCACGCGTCCATGGTGGAAATAACTCAAATCAATTCCTCGGGACCCTCCATAATAGTCCTCGGCGTAGTAAATTTTGAAATTGACGACGTCGGACATATTTGACGTCTTTGCGATGTGAAGAACATTTACGATGAACTACATATGTGCAGCCGAATATCCCACCAAAAAGTATGTAAAGCGGACTTCACTCGTAATGACACATCAAGAATCATGTAATCCGTTACATAAGAAAATTACAGGGTGGGCAGCTGATTTGACAGTAGCCGCTAGATTTTCTCCTCCTCTCTGTTGTGTCCTTCTATTTTTAGTTGAGTAAGGCGAGTCTGTGTGGAATTTCGGCGGTTGCAAGAGGATTTTGTAGAGATCGGGGGCTGTCGCGGTTTAATCGGCGATACCTTCTGTCGCCGATTGAGCTGGCGATACCTTCATGTCGCCGATGAAGCGGCGATACATCGTGAACCGGCAACTAAGCGGTTCAAGCGGTAGCGAGATTAATTTATCCAAATTGTTCGCCCGCTATTTGTTGTTGTGCATTGTTGGAAGATTTTTGGAGGGCGATTGAGGATTAATGATTCGTATGTACCAACGCAGTGATATTGAAATGCGTTCGGGAATCTCTGCACAACTCCGTTGGAGAACTTTGGGAAATGGCCTTAGCGATAACCACCACGACATTTCATCAGACAAAGGATTAAATGGCACGCGGGACAACGAGCCGAGGCGGTACACGCATGCATTTAGGGAAATTGAAATACATGGGACATGTGGAGGAATAGGGTAGAACTACTGAGTCGAACGTGGCCATTTACCCTTGCGGGCCAGCTCGGCGTTGTACTCCTCGCCTTGCGCCTTGGCTCTCGCCGCGATGGCCCTCTTTCGCTCCCTCTCGGCCTCCGTCGCCTCGCATGCTCACGCTCCTGCTCCTCGCGCTGCCTGTCCCGCCTACCTTGCTCGGCCTGCTCAGCTTTCAACTCTTTGAGGCGCCTTTCACGGGTCTCGATGTGCTCCCTGGCCCAGCTCTTCCGTCTCAGCAATGACCACATGTCGTAGGGGTGGATCTTGTCGTCGATCCACTGCCGGAAGTCGCATAGTCTTTGGCGGAGCTGCGGTGGGTAAAGAGAGTTCGTTACCCCGTTTTCCGGAATAAAAAAAGCATTGTACCATGAAATAGGGTTTCATTACCGGATGCCTGTTGTTGCAGTCAACGGCGTAGTTTGGGCAGCACCAATAGCGCTGCCCAATGGTCCACTCATCGGTTGATTTGACACACTTGCAGGCGTCCCTACACCAAAGATAGGGGTGCCACCTATCGGGGTCCTACGGAGGCGTTCGCAGCATAAGAGGGTCGCGGTTGGACCCGAGAATCGTTGGGCGTACTACGGCGACTTCCTCGGATCCACGATTCGGAAAGGTTTGGTGTGTGAAAGGCTCTTGACTAGCGGCATGATAGCGAGCGGTGGTCTCATGGGGGGACACCCAGTCCTTCAAAAGCTTGCGGATTTTCTCCCATTCCTTCTCTTTGTCCATGTTTTTACTTTGTGGTCTTTGTTGTGGACTAGTTGGACGAGATTCTGTTGTATTTATAGTTTGGAGGATGGAGCTGTTGCCGGGCCTCTCGTGCCATCGTCCTAATAAACTAGGCCGTGTGGTCACATCGTCCTCAAAAGCTAGCCCGTGTGGTCACATCGTCCTGAAAACCTGGCTACTCTGGTGCCATCGTCCTGAAAAGCTAGCCCGTGTGGTCACATCGTCCTGAAAAGCTGGCTACTCTGGTGCCATCGTCCTGAAAAGCTAGCCCGTGTGGTCACATCGTCCTGAAAAACCGGCTACTCTGGTGCCATCGTCCTGAAAAGCTAGCCCGTGTGGTCACATCGTCCTGAAAAGCTAGCCCGTGTGGTCACATCGTCTTGAAAATCTACCTTTTAAGGGCGATGCTACAAGACGGAGCAACCTTTAAGGACTCTGTCAGCGCCCGTGTTGTCGCATCGCCCAAGAAACCTAGCTCGATTTGTCACGTCGTTGCGAACAGTTGGATCGTCAAAGAAAGCAGCCATATTACTCATATACAAAGATGTCGTAACAACGGTTGGCATAATGAAAAAATTACATAAAGGAAATCTAATGGCGCCCTCTTAGGTCGCACCGCGCGTCACCGGGCCTCTGCGTCGCCGCGGCGAAGTACGTCGGAGGGTCGGTGCGACAACCCAACCCACGCGAGTAGTCCGCGGTGGTGTAGCAATGGGCTGCTCCTGCGTCGGTGATCTGCTTTATCGGGGTGCGTCGGTGATCTGCGTGACTGGTCGCGCTCGGCGCCGTACAAGCGAGAAGCCTCAAAGAGAAGCGTGTCACGCGGATCCACGAAGAAGTCCTCGATGGGTGCGATAGGTGCATCGTCGCCCAAAGATGTGCTCGGACGGCGCGGCATAGTCTGCCCGCGTGCGGGTGGGCGAGGACCCGTGATGAAGATCGTCGTTACAAACTTATGAGGTTCGAAATGAAATGAAGAAGCGATGTCGGCGTGTCGTGTCGAACTCACCTCCCACATGTCGGAGGTGCTCCTCCCGCCCGCGCACGCGGCGTGCGCCACGTCGCGAGCGGGAGGCGTGTCCTACCACCTCGGTGACCCTCGTCCTCGGTTGCGCTCGGTCCACCGGGTCGGTCGGCGTCGCGACCAATCGCGGTCCGCGCTCCGCGTCGCTTGCCTCCACGATCTGTGCGAGAGCCTCTCGATCTCCCAGACATTGCCATGTCTTTGCGCGAGTCTACCATCTCGGCGACCTCCGGTGAAGATCCACCGCACGGTAATCATCAAGTTGTACACGTAAGTATATCAAATTAAATATGAAATATGTAATATTGAGTACGTGCTGGCTGCGGTGGAAGCGGTCGGTGGGTGGGAGTGCGTGTCGGACGTCGCGGACGCATGTCGGCGGTCGACCACGACCGGACGCCGCGGAGCCTCGTCGAGTGAGTACCACTCCATGTAGTGCTCGTGCGTCTCGGGTCGTAGGCCTCGTCGCAACCTCGGCGAGGGTCTCGTCGGCGGCACTCAACCGTCCACCCAAGGGCCATCTGTCAGAGCCGAGGACATCGTGCCACGAACTCCCTTCCTAGTTTACCCGTGGATGGCAAGAAAAATATTTGGTTGCGATGTAACACATATTGTGCGGACATAAAAGTCAGCAGTGAACCTACGGCGTGTCGTGCGCGGCACCGCCTTCCCGCGAGGGCGGGACCTCTGTCGCGAGCCCGGCGGCGCATGACCATTGTATCTGTTACTCCTCCACGAAGATGTCGTGCACCAAGGCACTCGCGTGTACCGGTACGTCGAGTCGCGTGCCGCGGCAAGACCGAGCCGTTGAGGCGCGCGCGACCACCGGTGCGTCAGCATCAGACGGTCGGATAGCGCGGTCATCGGTCGGTGATCGAACATCATAGCGTACTCGGGTAGGAGCCTGCGAAGTGATCGGCGTGAAGGTGACTGTGCAATACAACACCGCAAACTAAGTACACAAAATAACGATTGCAAAATGAAAATAACAAAAGATTACGAAACTAACCGTCGGCGGCACCACAAAGTGCCCATGGTCGGCCGGTCCAGGTCGTCCTGCGGGGTGTACAAGCCGTCCCCGTACGCTGTCAAGTCCACCCGTGGTCGTCCGATCTGGAAACGCTCCAACAAGGCAACAACCACAGCTGCAGTAGGAGCGGGCATCCCGAGAGGATCGGCCGTCACATAACGCCGCGCGCGTCACCTGCGGTCGCGTGATGCGTCGCGCGACAACCGCGGCGGACCACGCGTCATTGCGGGATCCGCTCGATCGGTGACTCGGCCACCTCCTGCGCGTACCGGATGTAGTGCTTGTCCACGCTGTCGCCTTGGGAGCTCAGGAACATCACCCACCCGAACAACCACAGCAGGTAGGCCTCGAAGTGCCTCGTAACGGCTGACGGCGGCTGCGTCCGCGACCATACGCTCGCCGCAAGAAGACACGTAATGCGTCGGCCACGGTTCACAAGCGAATTATTACGAGAAAAATAGTTCGAAAACACTTACGTAGGCGGCGGATCCACTTCGGCGTGGGCGTGCGGTCGCCGAACTCGGCGTCTGTACGCTGCTGGCGGCGGGATATCGCGGAACTCGCCTGGAGGTCCGTGCGCCACGTGGCGGGGCGTCGTGCGCCACCATTGGGCGCTGCGCGAGGCAACCGGTCGGTAGCTCACATCTGCGGCGTCGGCGTCATCTCCCGCACGGGAGATGGGCGTGTGGGTCTCGGCCTCGGCGGTCAACGGCGCCGTCGGTAGGGCGCGATCGTGCGGAAGCGCCTAGCGTCACGACCGGCCGCGCCGGTCGATCGTCCTCCACCGTCGCCTCCACCATCCTCGCGAGTGGAAGGAGGCTGCCGCTCTCAACTGCGTCCAAGCGATTAAGCACAAGCGAGTCAACGCAAAATAATCGGACCGCCATTGAGTGCATGAAGGACACAACTTCACGTACCTCGGAATCCGGTCTCGGTGCGACCTCCATGCCCGATGGGGTCTTTGCGTGGCCAACGCCCCAAGCTCTATCGGCGCCTAGCCCTCGGAGAACGCGATCGAGGCGCTACGGTGGCTGGTCAATCACGAGTCAAGCAACTCGTACTCACTCGCGTCGCCATGCACGAAAATGCGACAAGATAGAAAGTTCATATTTTTCCATGCATCTTTACATAGCCTATGTAGCAACTACGAATTTTCTTTACAAATTTAATACATGTCATGCTACTTTTCTAGTTAAGCGATGTTTTGGTACTAACAAGATATTGACCACGCACTAACACAACTAATAACAACGTACTAACAAAATAATAACGCGCACATATATTCTCATTGTTTTTAGACCTACACGGCTACTCAGTGTTTTCTCACAATTCAAAAATGTATCGTGCATTAATTATGTTACTACGGTCAACAGCGCCATACTCAATTCTATGTCGCTATTGTCGTAATTCTATGTCCAACTCAAAATATGTACTACAGTTCGGCTACATTTATGTAACCTACTCGATTCTATGTCGCTATTGTCGCATTTCTATGTCGCTACACAACTCAAAATATATCTTGCATGATTCGACTAAATTTATGTGACCTACTCAATTCTATGTCGCTATAGTCGCAATTCTATGTCGCTACACAACTCAAAATATGTATTCTGAGTTCGACTACATGTATCTAACCTACTCAATTCTATGTCGCTATTGTCGTTTGCTAACCTACAAGGTTTGGGCGTAACATACGATTTGAAAAATTTATCGCAACACAAGATGATCGATCAAACCGATGCTCTATCGATCTCTCCACCGCCACGAACCAGCGGGCTTCGCGCAATTTCTTCTCTCCTCTCCAATCTCTCTTGTTTTTTTCGGAATTAAAATGAATTCGATTGATTTTTCGAGGATTTTATAGTCATTTTTGTCGCTTGATTGAGCGGCGACAGAACCTATCGCCGATTGAGCGGCGACAGAAATCGCCAGCTTCTCGCCGCCGATTGAAGCTAGCGATAAATAGCTAACCCGCCGTGAGTGGCGAGTTGAACCGGCGATAGGTTCACATCGCCATTCAATGGCGCATGTAAACACATTTTGTAATTTTTAAACGACTATTTATTTTGTAAATATCTTTAAAAATAACAATATTTTAAAAAAAATTCTCACCAGTTCACCAAAGAAACAGCGCCTTTCACCAGCAACAGAAGCTGTTTCACTCTAGTCATCTAGTACATCAAAAGCCTCAATACAGGGTGTTATTTAATACTACTAGCGTAGCTTGTCCTCAAGGGAATCCCCAAGGCAATGTAAGCTGAGCAGGAACATACAAGTTCCAGAATTTAAGCACCATAGCAGTGTGACGAAATACTACACTACACTAGCATGCAGAAAGCACACATCTCCTAACCAGAAGCCCATTACCCTAGATGGGTCCGTCTTGTACTGACATTGAAGCAGCATTGCTGTAACAACAGTCTTTGCATCACAGAGGGTACCTGCAGATCATGGTGTATGTTTTGAAGATTTGCCTCAAGGCAAGAAAGATTACGGAGATGGCTTCATTCCTCCCTGAAAAAATGGAGCACAGCGATCAAATGTCACATCACATCACATGACACAAAATGTTGACGACACACTAACTTATGATGCAGTAAGGAGGGTACAGGTCCGCTGATCAAGTAAGAAGCAACAAAACGTACTGCCCACGTACACGGATGGTCCTTACCATGTGTTCCGTACCAGGTACCAGTAACAATAGTTTTGTACTTTCAACATAGATGCAAGATATCTACGGAATATGGAAACAACACATGTGCTCTCTACTAGTGTAACATATAGAATAAAGGATTGAATAGCCCTAATATTTTCTTCCTTGTTGAAGCTCCACAGTGAAACCTTGCATAGCCCTA
This sequence comes from Ampelocalamus luodianensis, assembly GCA_036346255.1. NCBI lineage: Eukaryota > Viridiplantae > Streptophyta > Magnoliopsida > Poales > Poaceae > Ampelocalamus > Ampelocalamus luodianensis. The sequence goes on from CM070628.1 coordinate 11,706,366, forward strand.
GTTAGTCCTTCATGTTCATTGAGATCAATCTGGGTTTTTCATGGAGGTTTTGGACGTTGTATATACTCAACGTCAAATATCTATATGCGATTGCAGTTACTTGTTTACTACAGTTTGTTTGACCGAAATGACAATGTTTTTTGTAGAAGTTTGTAGCAAAAACTGCTCACATCTAGTGCGTTAGTTGAAGCTAAACTTGGATAGATATTTGTCTAAACATGTCAGTAAATATTTTGTTCCTCCATTTGAGTGCAGTACATTGTTCCTTAGTTGTTTTCTAACTTTTTCCCTTTTTGCTGAAAACATGAATTGTGACATTATTATGATACCACCATAGAAACATCATCCTTTCTGGGGTCCTATTTATTTACCTCATGTTCGAGTTGATGTCCTTCGCACAATTGCAGTCTTTGGTTCATAGAACGACACAAACCAATCAAACTATAATTTTTACGCTATAAGCTATATGCACAGCACTATCCCATTCTGCATACTCCAGCATTACTTATTTGCCACTAATGTAACATGTTGCGAAGCTAAGGAAATCCTTTACCAATGTTGCTTTCTATTATTGTGTCATAGCCCATATGTTATGCTACATTGCCTATTTCGCAGAAATAACAGCATAAAACTTAGTGCCGTTGTACTGTTGAGTATTTACAAACTAATCGATGCAGTATCTTTGCCGTACTAGAGCAAACCAGAGATGGAACTTATGTTTTGTGTCATAAGAAAGAAATAACTACAGAAATGGCCAAGAAAATTAGTGTTGAAATAATTTCCTCCTAGTTAAACTGACCTGCGGAAATTTAGCTCTCTTTAAGCGCAGAAAAATCCTCTGTTTGCAATGGATCCCCGTTGCTTGGGTTAAGCTCTCTTCACGTGTTAAAAGAGAAGCATCTAGCAGTTCTTTTTACTGGAAAAACATCTAGCATTGGTTAAAATTCTACTGCTCTTCTCATCTTTCATGCTAGGAAAGATAACTATTTTCCAGTTTTATACAAGCCTATCTCACTTTGTCCAATTCCTTTTCCCTTACAAGGTGAAGAAGATGCCTGGTTTACCTAATTTGCTGGTCCTTATGGATAGCTAACTGGTGATCAAGGCTACTCTTGCCAACATACAGACTCGACAACAATGGATTGGAAATTCCATGAAAATGAGAGAGCAAAGAGTTCAAAAGACTAAGGTAAAACCACAACCGCTTTTGGTCATCTCTTTTGCAGAGCATAAATAATAGATCATTAGATTGTATATATAATCTGAAATCACAGCTATTTGACCATGGCTCTGCCAATCCAATACAGAGTTAGCTACTTAGGCATAGCTTAAGGTTTCATTTGGCATTGTGATGACTTTTATTCTATAGTTTTTTATGTTACAGATTTTGGGTGCATTCTAGCTGATAGCATATTTTAGAGCGATAACAGAAAAAAATTGCTGGTAAAGATTATCTTAACTAACTAGATTCAGGCAGCATAACACCACAATGCCAAACTGGTCTTAATCAGTTTACAGGATCACCAGTGAGTTGTCCCTACTTCCAAGTTTCAACATTGCAATGCTAGATTCATGCAACAAATTGAGCAGACTACAGGATCAATATATCACTTTTAAACTATTACCATTTACTTGTATAAAAAAACTTGAAAAAAGCACGGCAAATGACATCCATTTTCCATTTTGATACGGTGAACAACCATAGGTTTGCTTAGACCTTGACTCACTATAATACTATAATCAGATGCTCTATAACTAATTTTTATGCAGCCATAAAATGCATCAAAATGGCATCTAATAAATTCGAAATTCCTCCAGTTTAAAGACGTATATTTTCACTTGGAAATGGTTAAATAAAAACAGGAACATCATTATTATTTTAACACGATACGTTAAGCACTTCTTCACAAAGTAATTTTTTACTCCAAATCAACGCATACTGAAACCAGTCCTGCAGATTGTTGGATTTATTTCTCTTCTTTTTTTCAATTGCACTTCTTTCCAGCGTTTATAATTTCAAACAAAATATGCATGCTCTAGTTAGATCTTGACTATTTTGAATTCTCATAATGCTTAAATAGCAGGGACATATTCTAGGAGGCTAGCAGATCCGTATTGTAACCAACAGGATCCAATCATGGGCACCAAATACATCACAAGATAAATTAAAGAGTGTTCATGATCCATACCATTTGATGAGTGAACCAAAGAGGAAATGCTGCATGATCGGCACCTTCTCAAGCACCTCAGCCTTGTACATCTTAAGCAGCCCACTGTTCACCTTCTTCCAATTTGGCACGCCACTGATATCATCCAACATCGGCGAGTGCTCCGCAAAGGGCCCCTTCTTCACCTTCTTCACATATGCGACGCAGGCCAGGTACATGTACTCCTTTGAGAAGTTCTCCATTATATCTGGATTGTGGATTGACTTGGGTTTCATGTACTTGTGATCAATCAGCTGGGCAGCCCCAAATATGAAGGGCAGGAAGTGGTAATCGTCGAGCCCCCACACGCCGTGCGAGCCCGCAGGCTCCAGCAGGTACGTGTCCTGCAGCGTGCGCATGAGGTCGAGGTAGGCGGCGAAGACTCGCAGCACGACCGCGGGGTAATCGGGTTCGGTGATGAGACCGAGTCGCGCCAGGCAGTAGAGGAAGGCGGCGAAGTTGGTCTCGTGCCCCGTGCCGTAGTCGATGCGGGTGGCGTTGCCGAAGGAGTCGAGGAGGTAGGGCGCGAGCTCGACCTCGGCGCCGGTGAGGTCCGAGGGGGACGCGGCGGTGGCCGTGATCCGTGCGATCAGCTCGTTGACGGAGTCAGTGAGCTTCTCGAACCAGAGGCGGAAGGCGGGGTTGCCGTAGCGGGAGTTGTGCGGGAACGGCGGGGTGGACTTGACGAGGGCGGAGAGCTCGGAGATGAGGTCAAGGAGCGCGGAGATGGCGGGGGAGGGCGGGGACGGGAGCGGGTCGGAGAGCTTGCGGCAGTGGACGGAGGCGGAGAGCGCGGCGACGAAGCCGAGGAAGTGGCGGCCGTGGACGGAGGCGTGGAAACGTGCGATGTCGTCGGGGGACCCGATGCGCTTGGCGGGGGCCTGGAAGGCGAGGGGCGGCGCGGCGTGCAGCACCGGGAGGGGCTGCGGGACCGGGGAGAGGACGATGGCGGCGGTGTTGGTGGGCGCGTTGATGGCCGGCATGCGGATGGGGCGGTAGGCGGGCGGCGGTGAGTCGGATGACGCTGTCCAGGGCGCGGGCGTGGGCGCCGCGGTGGGCGCGCCGCAGGAGCGACAAAGCGGGGTGTGGTCGGCGTGGGCGTGGGCGTGGGCGGCGGCGGCGGGAGGCGAGGAGGAGGTGGTGGCTGGGGTGGTCGAGTCGGGGTTGGACATGGCTGCCGGTGGCGTTGCGGCGGCGGCGGATCGGAGACGGGGACTTCTGGGCGTTTGGATCGGTGACGAGGGGTAGGACCATACGAGGCACTGGAGAAGAAGAGTTTCGAGTTGCGGTGCGGCACACCGAAATGGCGCAATGGCTGGGTCGGTTGGGCCGCAAGTATTTGGGCCAGACTAAAGGGTGGGGCAGCCTTCTGTTCGGCCGAAATGGCGAAGTTGCGGTCTTGCGGCACTTCTTTTGGGCTCTCCTGATGCCTCCATTAGGACTGGGCTGAATCTTAACAAGCCCTATGCTGCATTGTAGTCATGCATCGCTTTCTTTCTCGCCTCCGATAGAACTTTTTTTTATTAATTAATCTATTTTTAATTTGTTTTTATTATTAACCCCTCGTCAACTTTATCTCTAATTCTGACTCTTTTAGCCACACCACCACACGTGGTATGACAAAATGTAACATCCCAAAGTTCTATTACCAAAAATAAAACTAATAAAGTTATTATTTTATTGGATTTTCTAAATTTTAAAAGTGTTTGATTGTTTTTCTTCAATTTTCTAGATTCTAAAAGTCAAAAATAAAATTTATTGATTTTTCTGGTTTTTTCTTGGATTTAAAATTAAAAAGGAAAATTTAATTAATTTTTTGAATTTTTTATGATTTTAAAAAGGCTTTTCTTGTTTTCCAAAAATTAAAAATAATTTATATGCAAAATTAAAAGCCAACTTTAAGTTAGAAATAATTTTATCAAGTTCAAAATAATTCAAGAAATTTCTGTGAATTTTTGAACTCTATTTGCTATTTTCTAAAAAAAACGTATTTAATTTGTTGCAATTTCTGAAATCGTTAAATCAAATATAATCCGAAAAATTCCTTTGGGCCGAATCTCTTCAGCCCATGTAACATCCCGATTTTCCGAGATCTTTGAAAATTTTCAAAAAATAAAAATAACCATTTTGTTTTGTTGAATTTTTAAAGCTTAACTTGAGATTTTGGAAATTAAAAATAATTTAAAAATAACTAAATCAAACTTCAACTAATTCAAAATTTGGTTTATTTTGAGTTTGCTGAAGTTCTCTAGTGTTTAAAATGCCCTTTCTCTGTTCGTTCCCTTTCCCCTTCGGTCCATCTCTTTTTCTCTCCCCATGCGTCGACTAGTCTTTCGACCATCCTCTCGGTTGGACCACCATTTCGGTTTTGACCACCCTCTCGGTTGGACCACCCCTTCGGTTTTGACCACCCTCTCGGCTTCGACCAGCCGCTCGGTTTCGACTGACCCCGCCTGTCAGCCTCCTCCTCGCCTGATCACAGTCACGGTGGTCACAAAAGTCTCCGCACATTAAATGACATCACCTCCACTACAAAGACGTTGTCTCCGACGTGATTCCCTCCCTCGTCTTCCTCAACAACATGCGCCTTTAATTTCCCGTCCTTCGCCGCACCAACCCCCTATGTTCTTTCTCCTTCCCCCACCTGCTCCCGTCTCATCCTCGCCTAGGTGCCCATGCCGTCAAGCTTCCCCCCCTCAGTTGCTATAAATAGGAACCCCGGAGCCTCTCGCCTTCCTCTTCCTTTTTCCCCATTGCTCTCTCTCTCTCTCTCCTTCATTTGCCAGGATTTTGAGCTCCAAGTACTCCGGTCAAAGCTCGCACCGCCGTTGAGGGTCCTCCCTCTTAGTTTGGACCTCCCTCTCAGTTTGGACTATCCTTCCTACGACTACGTTGTGTAGTTGTACCCTTCCTACGACCATGTTGTGTAGTCGTACCCTCCCTACGACCACGTTGTATAGTCGTATCTTTCTTATATCGTTCCTACGACCATGTTGAGTAGTCGTATCCTTCTTTGGATCTGGTAGTCGAAGCCTTCTTTCGACCAGGTAGTCGAATATCTTTCGACCACCTAGTCGAATATCTTTCGACTAGGTAGTCCTTATGACCATGTAATTTCAAAACTCCCGAGGGCTCGTTCTCCCTCGTTCGAGCTCCGACTCGAGTGGTTCAAACTTCTATCTTCTTCTAAAGTTTGTACCTTTCTGCTGGTTCTAGTTTGGTAATTTTTGGAATTCATTTGGATTTTATTTGGACTTTATTTGAATTTGCTGTGTTCTCACGTATAGATTTCGAAGACTCTAGGGGTACCCGAGTACTTCGGAGAAGTAGATCCTTAGGCTTTTGAGCAAGGCAAGTTACACCTTTGATTATATTAAATCCCAATATTTCAAAATTAGTTAAATTCTGTTTTAAATTATTATTGTATGCATATTTGAATTCAAGTAATTTAAATCCCTGTTTTAACTTTATAGTTCCTATTTCCATTGTACATCCAATTTGGATATTGAGTTAACCACACTTGATACCTTAGTTAAAAGGTAGTTGGTATATTAGTATGAACTAGATTTTGTTGCAAAAACTCTATGCTTAGTCGAAGTTTAGCTCAAAAATATTTACTTTGGGGAATTTAACTACAAATTCAACTATGATTTAAAATGATACTATGGTATTTCCTTTACCATAGAGGTTTATAAAATAATTTGACTGGTTAAATAAAATAAAAATTGGTTTGGACTTAGACGAAATGGATGTTTGGATGGGTGCATATTTATACACGGGATTGATTCATTTATATGATCGAGGCCCAGGGTTTTACTGGAAAGTCGTCCAAGTCAATTAAGGACCGGTCTTCGAGCGTATTTTGCTACGCCCTACCGTACTACCACATATCTCAAATGGGAGAGACCTGGCTAACTTATTTGCAACGTTCCATCGTGGTCGTGTCATCCGATTGTGTGGGTGTCTTTTATGACCTATTTTTATGTATTCCCACCCGGCGCAAGAGGGGGATTGAACCCTATGGGTTTCTATCCAAAGGAGGCAAAACCTTAGCGAGGCGGGACTACGGTGGGATGACGCATTGTAAAGGCATTGTCACGTGCTCTAGACTGCTTACGTAAGGTAGTGAGTGGTGGTATCGACGGATGCCAAACAAACTAGAGAAGTCATGTCATTCAGGTAAGCAGTACAACCTCTACAGAGTGTAAAACTATTTAAATAGTTGTGTCCACGGTCATGGACATGCTAGCAAATCCACTCCAAGTTAGATTTTTTGTTTTGATTTCAAAAAACTTTATTAAATGGTTTTGGATCTCTATCCAAATGGGAATTAGGCGGGTAGCCATGTGATAGGAGAGTATCATTCACCACTTGTTGATGAATGTTATCTGACTATAAAACTTGAGATTTAGAAAAATAAATTTTAGTTATAGAATAAGCTACTTTATAAACTAAGTATGAATATTTAAATAGAAAATGTTGCTTTTCGCAAATTGAGTAATATATGCCTCCTCTTTGTAAATCCTTGCATGCATTATAATCTGTTACTTACGGGGTGTGACTTGCGAGCACGATTGTTATGCTCACTCTTGCTTAATATAATTGTTGAGCAGGAGAGGAATGCTATGAGGAAAATGAGACCTTGGACGACTAGGCTACGCCTCCAGACGATTGCCTGTGGCGAATCGTGTGGTCTATCTTACTTCTTTTGCTTCCGCTGTAATTTGCTTTTGGCTGTATGCCCCTTTTGTAACAACTCTAATTATTTCAATGAATGATGTTATATGGTTATGTTGTCCACTTTTGTTTGACTGTGTACACTACCTGTTCCTGGACTAGTGTATGAAACACAGAGAATCCGAGATCCTTCGCTCCCGGGTTCGATAGTCCATTACCATTTTTCCCGCACCTCGGCCCAGCCCGCGCCTTCCTCTCTCTTGTCCTACTGACATGCGGGCCCTGCATGTCCGCCTCTCCCTTCCTCTCTTCTCTATCTGACCCTCCAGTCCTACACGTTAGCTCCTCCTCTTTCCTCCCTTTCTTCTTCCTCTCACCTCTCCCACCCGACTGCCATGGATGCGCCGCAAAGCTTCTCAATCCCCGCCACCTTTCTTCCCCTTTTCCCGCACGCATGTGTGCATATTCTTCACCTTATCCCGCCGCGTCCGTTTTTGCTCTTATCCTCTCCAATCGCGCCATCGTTCCACCGGAATCCGCAACCGTCGCTGATGAATCAGCGAGCTTGATCTACTCCTCCGGTGCTCCTTCGCCCTATAAAAGGGAGCATCCCATGCCCCAATCCTCCCTCATCTCACCCCCAGAATCCCAACTCCTCTCTTGCTTCCTCCTCATCGCAATCGTCGTTTTACTCTAGCTGGCCGAACGCGATTTCGCCGTCGTCAAAGGATATCCAGCGACACAACTTCACCTTCGGCTTCGCCTCTCTGTGTCCTACCTCGTGCTCCCTCCCTCCTCGTTGGGGAATCGCAAGAACGTCGTCGCCGCCTTCAACCGGATTGCGCCGCCGCCCTTGTCACCGGCCAACTGTCTACGCCTAGCCGCCACCAAGGTGAGCATCGTGTTCCTCGTCTCCTCTCTTCGTTGATACCCTCGCCGCCGGTAGCCGTGCCGTCATTCGCTAGCAACGCTTGGTTCCCGTGCGCCACCTGCCATGTCATGCCACGTGTCATGCCACCTCATCACCCTCGTCCACGTGGCTGCCTCGTCATCGCTTACATGGCTTTTCGCTTTTCTTTAGGAAAACAATTCATGATGCAATAACTTGTTTTCCTTTAGAAAAATAATTCCATAAATTCTGAAATTCTAATTTTATCCTTTCATGTGAATTTGAATATTCTGAGAGCCCATTCTACTTCGTTCGAGCTCCTACTGAAGTAATTCAAATTTTTAAATTCATCTAAAATCAAGTTCTAGCTATATATACCAAAATTAGTTAATTTGGATTTATTTTAATTTTATTTGGATTTTCTTTGAATTTAGCTTATTTTCGCGTATAGATTTCGACAACTTCGGAGAGCCAGATTTCAAAGCCGTTTGGGAACAACAATTAATTGAGCAAAACAAGTTACATCCTTTGATCATATTTGGTCCTAGTATTTTAAATTATTTAAATTCTATTTTAAGTTATTATTGTATGCTTATTTATATTCAAGTTAATTTAAATTCTGTTTTAAATTATAGTTATGCCTAATTCCTTTGTATGACCAAATTTTGACGTTGAATTAAACCTACCATGTCACTTTAGATGAAAATCTAGTTTATACAATAGTATGAACTAGAACACTTTGAAAAAATATATGCCTAGTCGTGCTTAGAGAAAAATATTCAATTTGGAGAATTTTAGCCAAAGATTCAAATATGGATTTAAAATGAGTCTATGTCATTATTATGCCATAGAGATTTGGAAATGATTTGAAAAGAAAAATAAAATAAAAACTGGTTTAGACTTTTACGAAATAGATAGTTGGTGGGTGCAAGTTTATGTATGGGCTCGTCTTAGCGAATAGTCGAGGCCCAGGGGTTACTTTTGGAAGTCACCCAGTCAGTGAAGGACCAGTTTGTGAGCTACGGATTGTAAAGCCCTTTCATACTACCACAAGTCTGGAGTGGGACAGACCTACTTAACTAATTTGCAACGTTTCAATGTGGTTGTGCTATCCGGTTGTGTGAGTGTCAGAATGATCTACTTTTTATTGTCCCACATGGCGCAAGAGGGGTTTCCGGTGGATGTTTTGATCCAAAGGAAGTGAAACCTTAGTGGCATGACTACTTTGGGATGTCGCATTGTAAAGGCCTTCTAATAATCACTTAGTCGCACACCTACGAAAGTGTATGAAGCAGACATTATAAATTGATTATCCCTTATAGGTAAAGTTGTACAACCTTCGTATAGTGTCAAACTATTCGAATAGCCGTGTCCACGGTCATGGGCATGCTGAGCAAAGCCTTTCGCAGATTAGACTATTGTTTTGTTTTAAAAATAGTTTGACAAAAATGATTTCATGGATGTTTATTCTATGTGGAAAATTTGTGCAGAAAGCTTTGGTGTAAGGGGGTTAGTCCTTCACCATTTATGTATGGAAGTTTATCCTACACTCAAGAGTTGATGAATAAAAATAAAATTAAAATTTTAGATATGGTAAAACTTGAGCTTTTGAACCTACCTATTATATTTAAAATGTCAAATGTTGCTTTTGCACAAACAACCCTCTAAGCCTTCTTTTGATAATATCTATGCGTGCATTAACTTTGTTATGGGTGTAACTTACGGAGTATATTTTTATGCTCACCTTTGCTTAATAAAATATTGTTCAGAAGAGAAGAACTTCGCAACTGCTGAGGATCTCGATGACTAGGTCGCTGTTAGCACTAGGAACACAATGCGAGAACACTCAACGCGAACACACACACGTTGTCACGTAGATAAGAACCACATGCACACGTATATGCCATGAAGGCAATCAATCATGTACGTATGCAGGAAGCGAATAGAGATTTTTGGAGCTGCAATCCCGTGGAACGTTTTCTGTTTTTTTCTTCTTCTCCTATTGCTTCAATTAAAACACATATGATTACACATCCTTGTAAAGACTACATAATCAACTTGCTAATCAAGCCAAAACTAAACATAGAAAGCTAAAGATGGAAAGCCTAACAAAGGAAATAAACTAATTTGATCCGATGCTGATTGCATCAGGATCCTAATGCCCTATTACTTGGCAAGTCTTGATTAATTTCTAATAATCTTCCCCTAATCTAGACTCGTAGATACTTCGATGCGTTCAACCGCCCCATCTTGCTACACGCAGCAGCCTCCTTTTGCCACACACAGTGGCATCTTGAGTGACCCACGCGCCATCATCGGTCTCGCACCGACTCACCCGGCATTAGCATCACCTTGCTAGTTGTCGACGACACGCGCCGACTGTCCTTGTGACAGCTCCGCACCGCCATTCTTTGGCCTTAGCCGCAGCCATCACACTGACGCTGCACACGTCGTGTGTAACATCGACACACAGCCGGCCTCGCCATGGCCGTGCAGACCTCTATCGTCATGTTTTTAGGCCATGATGCTACAGCCGGCTCATCGTCGACACCCTATGCACTACGCCCGACGCGTGCCGCTACGCACGCCATCACGCCGATCCAAACACATATCGCCATCACCATCGGCATCACACCGAGACTTTCTCAACGATGGCCTCGGCCACCGCCGTTGGCCTGCATCTCACCTGGTGTCTGCCGCCACCCGTGGCCTCCACCTCGCATGGAGTGCCGCTGCGTCACCTCTGGCCTCCACTCATGGAGTCTGTCGTTGGTGCGCCCGTCGTCGCCACACCACACCGGCCTCGCCCAACGCTCCTGGATGTTGAGGCTCTGATACCAATTGTTAGCACCAGGAACACAACGCGAGAACACTCAACGCGAACACATGCACATGTTGTCATGTAGACAAGAACCACATGCACACGTATATACTATGGAGGCAAGCAATCACGTACGTATGTTGGAAGCGAATAGAGATTTACTCCCATGCAACGTTTTCTGGTTTTTTCTTCTGCTATTGCTTTAATTAAAACACATCTGATTACATGTCCTTTTAAAGACTACGTAATCAACTTGCTAACCAAGCCAAAACTAAACATGAAAAGCTAAAGATGGAAAGTCTAAAAAAAGAAACAAACTAATTTGATTCGATAATGATTGCATTAGGATCTTAACACTCTATTACTTGACAAGTCTAGATTAATTTCCAACAGCTGCTATCCCAATCGATTGTCTGTGCCAGATTTGCTAGGCTCTATTACTTCTTCTTCGTCTTCCACTATGTTCTTTATTGTTGGCCCGTAAGCTTTTCTTGTAATAAACTCTTATATTTATTAATAAAATTGTCTAAGTTATGAATGTTATCATATTTATTTACTGTGTACATCAGCTACTGTTCCAAAAACCAGGACATTGATGGTGAGGTTCCCCGTGAGCAGCGCGCCATGGTGGTCCCGGAGGACGATTGGGTTGAGCCTCACTATAAACAGCATGGCGGGCTGAACGCTGCGCACCGCGGCGCCTCGCGCAGCACGGCGACTATGACGACCAGGAAGCATAGCAGCTGCAAGAACGCCTTCCTGCGTTCGTCCATGGCAGCAAGATCAACAATGTGTTTGCTTCTGTTGGCTCAGCTCCCGTCGAGAATTCACACATTGTTTCCTATTCGTTGAACACACACCACATACACGGTAGATGACTCAACTTGGTGGCGCTGCAACTCGGCTCCGTCACGGCATCCCAAGACCACACCCTTCATCATACTAACTCACGCACGCGTGCAACACAGCCAACTAACGTACTCACGCACCCACACTCTACCTACATGCAAGACAGAAAATGCAACAACATTAATCTAACAGCTTCTTGAAATTGTTTGCGCGAGTGACTATGGACATCGTCGTCATGTGCTCTGGACTAATGCTTTGAGTCGTTCGTCGATCTCACGGTCGCAGCCGGGAGCGTATGGGGTAGTAAAGACGACGACCCATGGTCCGCGCGTGCATGCACCAGTTCCGCGGTTTCTGGATTTGTGCCGTCCAGAGCCATACGCACATTTGGCATTTGTACTTTAGTACTTGCGTGTATGTATACTAACGGAAAAGGAAAATATAGAATGGAAGAATGAAGATGCCGAGATGATGAGATCGAATGTCAGTGCCACTTGGGTTGGAACGTTGCCGCAACAATTTTCATGGCTGTTGAATGCCGCGAGATTTTGTTGTGCTATTGTTTAGGTTTTCTGGACCGGGAGGAAATGCCGGTTGAACGGAATTTTAGTTATTTTTTCAGCGTGCAAAGATTGACTGATGCTATACTGTGGCGACGTGGTTTTGTTGCCAGTGGAGAAGCTGCCGGTTTTGTTTCGCAATTTGCATGCCGGAGAATATATTTGGGGATTTTGGGCATCAAATGTTTTCGATATTTTACCTCTGCCTGTCATTCACAAAAGAAAAGGTATTGGCGGTGGTGTCCATAAGAGTAGGTCGATTTAGACTGCCAAGCTGCATAAAATTTGTTTTTTATAATACATTTATAATAGAATTTTTTATAATACATTTTTAATAGAATTATATAAATAAATGCTTGTTTAGTAAAATTACAAAAATGAACTTCTATCGTCATTTCAAATGATGACATGCCCCTATCGCCAGTTGGATTGGTGACAGAAATCCTGTCGCCCACCAAAAAGTATTAAATACCCCTATCGCCATTTGGAGTAAAATAGAAGCAAATCGTCATTCCAAATGGTGACAGAGATCTTGTAGCTTTTTGTCGCTATTTAGAATGGCAACGGGATCTCCCCTATAAAAGGTCCAAAAATTCGGCCAAAATTCACTTTTAATCCGAAAAAGAGAAAGAGGTAGGGAGAGGAGAGGAGCTAGCCAAGCGTTGTCCGTCCGTAGCGAAGGAGGGGGAGAGGGAGGAGCAGATCTGATCGTCCATTTGCAACTTTATATTTAATTTTGAAACCTTGATAGGTTAGCAAATAAAACTAAATGTCTGCAATTGAATGGATTAGATAGTTATAGATGTATAGTTATGTAATATAGTTTATTGTAGTACATCTTTTTAGGTGTGTATAGTTTAGTTTTCGATATGTGGTTAGTCGTACAGAGCTTTTTTTTTATGGTGCAACAATTGAATAGATTAGATAGTTTTAGATGTATAGCTATGTAGCGAAGTTTGTTGTAGTATATATTTTTAGTGTGTAGTTTAGTTTTAGATATGTGGTTAATCGTATATTTTTTTATAGTCCAATACGTAGATATGCCTGGATGTAGTCAATTTCAAAATTTACTACGAACAATGGACTGTTCTGGAGGGTCCCGAAGGGGTTGATTTGTGTCATTTCCATTTGGTGACAATCAACCTAACAAGATCAGAGCAACATACATGGGGCGCTGTGATGTGGTAGTTGTATTACACCTTCGAGTTGGACCATGCTCTTCATGATCTAAAGTTGAGCCGCATTGCCACCCGAGCACCACAGAGCACACATTGAGAGTTAGTGCAGCTGAAGGGAATGAGGTTATGGCAGTCATACCTAAGCATGGTGAGGGATCACGGGTGGGATTTGGTCCTTCTGGCCTAGGCATATGTCAAAGCTTCACCTGCATATGCTGCGGAACAAAGGGTAGATGGTGGTGATACTGAAGAAGTTAGGGGCTTCAGCCACAGCGCGACGCACACAACGACCAAAGGGGGGGCTGATTTCACTGATAAGAGATGGGGGTCAAAGAAGCTCATTTGGCCTGGGAAGATAGTGGAATTGTAGACGAAGGTGGTGACTCTACTACAAAATAGGCTATACTAGACACCTCATCACAGACGGTTTCTTTGGAACCATCTGTGTTAAATTATCATAGATGGTTCCCTTTGGAACCGTCTGTGATATGTAACTATCACAAACGATTCTTAATAAAAATCGTTCGTGATAATCGCAGACATCACAGACGGTTCTATTCATGAACCGTCTGTGATAGTTACGTATCACAGATGGTTCTATTCACAAACCATCTCTGATACTTAGTGGGAAAACGAAAATTTGGACTTAATGGGCGGGCTGCCGAAACTCGCTTTATATTAACCTCGCCCCGGCCTCGTCTACCATCTCTACTCACACCTCACACCTTCATCTCCTCCTCTGCCATCTCTCCTCTAACCGAGTGCCACCGTCTCGCCCTGACCTCGCGCTCCAGCCTCCAGCCAAAGTGAAAACCCTCAAAAAAAGGTCGTTTAGAGCCTCAAAACAGCCTCCGAAGTTTCAGCACCCGTTTTTTTTTTTTTGCAACAAAAATGCTATCACAGACGGTTCTAAACAAGACGGTTCAAAAACTGTCTGTGATGACCTCATATCATCACAGACGTATAAATTCAAACGGTTCAAAAAACCGTTTGTGATGACGGTTTCAACCCGTCGTAATGACCTTTTGTGTAGTAGTGTGAGATCGAAACCTTAGTCAAATGGATGGCGCTCAAAGACCGGGACTACAAGATATTATAGGAAGATGAAGGTTTGGATGACGAGAGTGGTGGGAAACAACAAGCGGTTCCATTCGAGTGTAACATATACCAATTCGAAAACCTCGTTGTGGATGAAGGATTCCGTTTACCGTGGGAGTACCAGTAGAACGAGGTCAGGTAGGGAGTCATGAACAAATGCAAGAAGACAGTCTAGAAAGTTGTAAAATTCTAGGCCTTGTCGCTGCGACGAACATTCACGATAATGAAGTCTAACCCTAGGTGGTACGACGTGAAGTGTGAGATAGCGAGATGCCCTTAGCGAGTGCACACATTCTATCCTAAGTGGGACACCTACTGGAAATACTCTATAGTAATCCCTCATACATGTGTCGTGTCTGAATCAATGCAATCTCACAAGAATAATGTCGCCAGGCTTCAAGAATGTCATGTACGATAAGATCGTTGATAACCTGGATTTTGAGCTATGATCTATCATTAGGGTAATAGAGTCAAGGTTACAGTACACAATCAGTTATGCTAAGGCGTGGAGAACAAAGCAGAAGGCATTAGAAGCAAGGTTCGGCATGTTTGAGGACTTGTAGCACAACCTTCCCAGTCAACTCTGAGTCATACAAGAGAGGAATCCTAGTACTCATGTGGACATTCTCGATTCCACGCATATGTGGTTCGCCAGAAAGAGGGTACTGAAGCGAGCTTTCTTCACCTTTGGTGCATGCATCAATGCATTCCGGTATTACCGTCCTATCTTGTGCGTGGATGACACGTCTCTAACTGGGACGTACAAGGGGCATATACTTACTGGAATTGCGATGAACGAGAACAACTCCTGTGGCGTTTGCATTCATCGAAAGCGAGAGCACTAACAGTTGGTTGTGATTTCTGAGGAATGTGAAGATTTCTGTTGTACAGGGCTGTCCTAACGTGTGTGTTATACATAACCGACATGCCGGCCTGTTGAGTGCAATAACTCAGCTACAGCAAAGGGAACATGAGCCACTTGCATGGGTGGATATGCAGAGTAGGTGATACTTGAGGTACACGGGTGTAGACTTTTACAAGCAGTTTCACAGCAAGGACTTGATGAAGCTTTTCAAGTGGTTGTGCAACCAGAATTAGCAGAGAAAGTTTGATGCACTCTGGATGAGCATACGAGGTTGCACAAAAGGGAGACAGTGAAGTAGTCCGCCATTGTCCCAGTTACCTCGCAGATGGTCCCAGTTTGACAAGGAAGACCAGCAGACGGGTGAAATACATCTCGGACTGGATTGAGTACGAGCCTAAGGTGAAGTGGTTATTTCTAAATGACAAGGATGGTACTATACTCCGCTATGATCACCAAGTACATAGAGGAGGAGAGCAAGAAGGGTGAGACGCACAGGGCATTCAAGATGGGCACAAGGGAGCTTCGTTGTTGCAGGGAGAAAGGACGATGTGGGCAAAACCATGAGAGGATCATCCATGAGTGCACGTTTAACCACACTCGTTGCAGTTGCACTTGCAACAAGCCACTTCTTCTACATAGGCCATACTCACATGTGAGGGCCGCATATTCGACGTTGGCGCAACATTCAAGCCAATATATTTCTGAATATTTCACCAAGAAAGAGGTGATGCTAACCTGGAGCGCAGAGGTGTATGGTTATCATGTGGTTGGCCATTTCACCGGCCAACCTACTTGGGAGCAGCAAATTTGGGCTGTCGACATTGATATGCTAAAGGGAACGGTTAGCCGACGGCAGAGATGACGTATCAAGAACGACATGGACAAATCAGAAGCTAGACGTCGTACGAAGAAGTGGAGAAATGAACAACATGAAGGAGAGGTCGGCAGTCCGAACGACGCTGCGGGGACCTCACCCGACCGCCCCACTCGAGGCGAGTACCGTGGAGCTCGACATGGCGGATGTAGAGGTGGCGGCTATGGGGTTGGTTTATATTATTGAAATGCCTTGAGATGAATATTTTTCTTATTATCATTGTGATTTGTCAAACAACACTTATACAGACTACGTGTCAATAGCGGACATGCAAGTGTGTTGTATGCCGTGCGTGTGAAAAATTACAACTATGTTGTCCGATGTACTGATATTATGTCATACGTCAAATAGTTATATGCAACCTATGAAGTACCGCTAATTACAAAGTTTGTTTGAAGTATGCTTAATATTATTTTTATTATTTTCTATTTATGTTTCTTATTATGAACAATGTAAGCACTTACTTTTCGGTTTCTATTTACAATATGCTTAGTATTGTTTCTTTTTATTTTCTGTTTTTGTTCTTTATAATTAATAATGTAAGCACAGACTTTTTTTTGTTTCTTATTATTTCAGGTATAACGTCTGCAGGAGCTTTTGTGCAGTGGTCCTTTGAGTTACTGGACCCGGCTGTTGATGTGGGCCACCGTAGCCGCCTCAGTACCGTTCAGCCCGAGCCTGACGAGGCACCCACAGAGCTTAGCGCGTTGCACCTGCGCACACCATGAGGACATAGAGGGTCATCCTACGTGGGCTCCTAGATATGTGCAGCTGTGACTTTTTTAAAATATATTATATTTTTAAAATCCAGAAAATTTTGGCCCGAATAATCGAGTCGACGAGTGGAGATAAAATTTTGGGCTTGAATGAGACACTCCACTCCCATTTTCCGCTCCAGGCGCACCGACGAACCGAAGTGTGAGCCCAGCTCGTTCAATCAATTTGATCTGCTAGGACGCCAAGTGTGAGCTGCTGATAACCCACTGCCCCATTATAAAATACATGACTCACACGTGCGGTGCCGTGCGGTAATAATCAAATCGTGCCCTACGTGGCACACCATGATGAACGCACACCCGTACGTGCTGGCCAGTACACGGCAGTAGACTATGGAGTACAGATAGCTCCCCAGTCCCTCGTCGTCTCGTCGTCGACGACGCCATAACTAGTTTCCCTAGCTCCAGTAGTTCAACTTTTTTTTTGAAGGATTACAGTAGTACAAACTTCAATTTACAAGTCCTTTATTTAGCACTGCGCCAGAAAAAGAGCCAAACATAAGCTACGAACTATGTAAGACATATCCGCATGTACACAAAGACAATACACACTTGGTTCAGCAGCTCGGCGCTGGATGCCTGGATGGGTGGATTCACTGGTCGCTGACTCGCTTCTACCACTGTACCTGTGCTACACCAGCGTGGCGCAAGCGGACGTGGCGGGGTCGAACAGCGCGGGGAGCAGGTACTTCCTCCCGTGCGCCCCGTTGGCGTTGTAGCTAGCACCGGTCGCCTTGTCCACCAGCAGCTGGCCGGCGTAACCGGGGTACGCGCCCTCGCCGTAGACGCCCGGGCACGCCGTCGCGGCCTCCAGCGGCGCGCCGCGGTCGCCCTGGTAGAACCCGTCGCCGAACGGGTTGGTCACCGCGCCCGCCACCATGCTGGCCAGGTTGATCACGAGGCCGTCCATGCCCACGTCGCCGTTCGGCGGCACCAGCGGCGGCGCCTGGGGCCCGTACACTGGTTGGTGGAACGGCCACGCGCACTGGCCGGGGCACTGGGTCGCCGAGTTGCCCACCCACGTGTACGCCGTGCCGGCGCGCCCGTCCGACCCGTGCGTCCCGCACCGGCTCATGCAGAAGCCCTCCACGGCCACGTCCTGCGCCGTGAGCACCAGCGCGATGCCGCCCTTCCCCGGCCTCGCTCTAGCTGCCAGAGCGGGGAGCTGGGACAGCTTCAGTCTCTTCCCCAGTGAGCACCCCTCGTCGGAGACCTGGCCGGACAGGACCACCCGCGCGTTCTTGGCCCTGCCGCCGTGCGCTCCGTTCTTGCTGACGGCCTCCGCCTTGGAGAGGTACAGCTGGTGAATGCTGCTCCACCACTGGGAGACGGACGGTGCGGGGGATGCTTGCGGCGCGGCGGAGAGGGAGAGGAGGAAGTCGGAGACGACGGACTTTTGCGCCGGCGTGAAGCGGCCGTACCAGAGGATGGAGACTGGGATGTTGCCGTTCAGCACGGCGCCGTTGTGGTACGTGAGTAGGTTCGGCTGGGGCTGGACTAGGTACATGAGCTTCCTGGTCGCCATTGATGAGACGGCCATGTTTGTGGCAAGTACCATTAGTAGGAGGAGGAGGTTTTCCTTGGCCATTTGGGCAAGAGGGGTATAGATTTTGGAAGAAAGCTCTGCGTGTGCGTGTTGCATGTGTGGTGTTAATTTGGAGTGTGGAGAGCGTAGGCAAACGGAGAGCTGTTTTTATAGGGGAGCCCAGTGCGTAATATGAATCCATCTTATTGTGCATGTTTAAAACAAGCCACTGTTCCTTTTTCGAAAAAAATGTTTATCTGATAGCTACTAATACTAATCCATTAAGTTACTGGTTATATAAGCCATTTACAACATACACCACGATCTCTTCTCAGTTCAAAGTAAGAGAGAAAAAAAAGAAACAAATTGCTATAAATCACTCAACTAAATTCTTTCTGCTGATTTAGACGAATTTCTACGCCACAGAATGGATGTCGCGTCAACACAAATAACTTGGAAAAGTTTGGCTTCCATCCAAGGATGTGTGTCATGGACCATGGTAAGATTGGTATTGTTACTCAATAATAATAAGCTACTACTTTCTTGCCCGTGGCAAACACTGCACACTTTGCAAACAAAAGATTCTTTGAATCAGAACACGTGTTTTTCCTATAAATTTTTTTAGAACAGGTGGAATGCCTATCAGTGGGGGCTAAGTGAAGCGGGTACGGTGCACCGGATTAGGACAGGAACTGTAGAGACCACGTAGTTTGCTCCTAATTTTATGGTTGAATAATTGGCATTGTTGTCGAGGAGTCTGGAGAGTAAACTTTCGGTTTAGCATATTGTCAGTTTTGCTGTCAGAGCACTGATGATCTGACCGATCAAGGGTGGCGGTCAGACCGATCGTGGCCGGCGATGTGAGCTTTTGAGGTTTATACACCGAACACTTGTGTGAGAATGTTTGAGGATGTGTTTGAATCAAGTACAATTGAAAATGGAGATTAGATGCGAAACTAGATAGAGTTTTGCCGAAAAGTTCAAAGAGAGTGTCTTCAGAATTTGGGAAGTGGTCTGACCGGGCGTTGGTTGGCGGTCTGATCGATTTGTGGTCAAATCGGTCATGTCTAGTGGTCAGACCAGTCGAGGGTTGGCGATCTGACTGGCCGTAGCATGTTCATGCACAGTGAGTGTGATGAACTTGTGGATTTGGCCAAAGTTATGGGATTCAGTGCATAGGTATTGTATGATGCATGTTTTGGCTAACGTGGGTTAAGTTGTGAGAAACTTATGACTGTAATTGATTTCTTGGTTTATTATTGTGAAGGAATGCTTGAAGTCAACTACGATCAACGGCGAGGGTGCTTGGGACTAGGCTAGGATAGCTAAGGTTCAGAACGACCGAAGATGTCGAGTGAAGTGGTTGGACTCAAGCATGGCACAAGTTGGTAAAGAATGATTGAACGGAAAGTTTGATGCAACGGGTTGTATCAAGTGGCTTGGCTCGATGCAAGTGTCATGGTGGTGTGGTAAGGGCCGGATGGGAGAGACTTACCAGTATGTGAAAAGCCATTGATGAACCTACATGTGGCGAAACATAAGATTACTTCACGATGATTGGACTCGAATATGGAGAAGGATCGAGAAGGGGTATTTTGGTGTCTTCGGCTCTTCGCCAAAATGCTAGGATGGTGATCTTGGACAACCCACAACACATAACGACGTAAAGGAGAGATGGTTTAGGTCAGCGAAGAAGAAGATCACGGAGAGACGGATTCAGGAGATCGAGTTTGTCATTCGCTTTGAAAAGCGTGTATAATTGTAGACTCGTTTGTGTGTGTTCTCTAGATCTAACCTCCACTATATAAGGATTGGTGTAGGATTTGTACAACCAAGCTTTCGAAACCATAATTTGATATTAGGGAAAAGTGGGGGAAATAGAAGAGGTTAGGGTTTGAAAGAGATGGATTGTGAAATTGGGTGCTAATGATTAAGCCTTTGTTCTCCATGGTAGAGTGACTGTAAACCTAAAATTCCTCTAATATATATCCAATCAAGTTTGCACCAAGATGATTTATACCTTGTTCTTATTCTCTCTTTGATAATTTTGGAGCTTTTGTGTTCCAGGGGTTTTGGCTGGATCTTTTGCTATGATCTAGCTCGCCATGACTTGTGTGATCTAATCTAAGGTCATCTTGACCATCTTTCACCCATGAGCAAGCTTTTGTATAAAGTTTAGGTTTTTTCCTCGGCTTTGAGCCTTCTTGACCTCAATCAAGAAATTCGTAGAACGTTGACTACGATCATCGATTAGAATAGGTTTCTGGTCTTCTTGATGGGTTATGTCTGAAATATTAGGGGATTAGGATAACAGGATCCAAAGTTGAGTGTTTTGTGGTCCATCGGGCTACTGATTTGCATCTCACTGTCAGACTGGCCTCACCAGCAGTCAGATCGGCCAATTAGTAACCAGATAAATGAAAATTGAATAGAATCACTAATCTCAAACACTGGACAGAACTAGCTTCTTAGTACACATTGACAATGAGAAGCAATCCAAATAGCCCAAGTCTGATATTACTATCACATCAATTTCATAATATGACAATTATCTTCATCAAGCAATTAACAGAGCCCAACACAATATCAAGTCTCCCAGTGCTAGTCAAGACATATTGAAATACAACTAACACAACACACTTAGTAAAGTAAATCAATTTTGAAAAACAGAAACAACTCACGAATGGATGGCAAGAACCACCAAGGATGCACTCGTCGAGTGCACCTCAAAGCAAGAGAGGAGGCATGCAGGGCTCGAGGAGGAGGCGCACTGGGCTCGGGGGAGGAGGCCCGTTGGGTTCGGGGAGGTGACAGCTCGTGCTTGGGGAGGAGACGGTGGGCCCAGGGGAGGAGGGGTGCCGGGTTCGAGGAGGAGGCATGCCGAGCTCGGGGGAGGAGGGGTGCTGGGTTTGGGGAGGTGGCGGCTCGTGCTCGGGGGAGGAGGCAGCCGGGCTCGAGGAGGAAGCGGCATCGAGGACGACGGCGACGGGCTCGAGGGAGGAGAAACTTAATCGTTTGAGTGGGGCGCGGACAAACCCTAGAGTCCTAATATAAATAGGTTTGAAAATCACAGACAGTTCTAAAGTAGAACCGTATGTGATAAAAACACATCATAGATGGTCCAAATAAATAACCGTCTGTGATAATATGTGCAAATTCAGAACCTATGACAGATTCACATATTAGTAAAGAATTATGTTAGAATATTTGCTAAAACTGCTAATTTTATGATAAGTAGTTCAACACTGTACAGAAAACATGGCATACTCATGCCTAATCCTACAATTATCGCTGCAGAAGACGACATAGTCGTTCTACCCTTCCATCGCTCCATAGCTGGTGCTTGTGCACCGATGGCCGTCCTCCGATAGCGCCCATACCCAGCCCAGTGGCCCGGCCATCCTCTTCCACGCCGCCTCCTGGATCGCGTCCGCAACGAGTCTCCGGCACCGCCTGCACTCCCGGTTGGTCCTCTTGACCGTCTCGCATCGGCCACTGGTCGGTTCTCCCTCGACTTGGATGATGTAGTGCTTCCCAACGTCACATGCCTCGTCGGCCATGTAGAGGAGAAGGCCAAGCACGTAGGCCGGGGCCTTGTGGTCGGCGACGGCCACTCGGTCGAGGTACTTGAGGCTATGCTGCATGTCCTGGTGCGCAAAGACAAGTGGGAGGTCGACGATGAAGCATGCCTCCGGGTTGTTGGCGCCGGCCAGGTGGTTGACGATGCCGAGGTAGTGCTCGTTGTCCGGCCATTTCATCACCTCCTCCCGTTCCAGTGCCACACACCTCCCCACGGCGTGCTCCTTAGACACCTTATACATGGTCTTACAACTAAAATTTAAGATGACAAATCTTAATACAAGAATTACTCCATGAGAGAAAATTAAAAGGCCAAATTAAGGTCGTTGTTGCTAGTCAGTTTAGTGACATGTTTGTTGAAACATGAACCAGAATCGTGTTTCTATCGAAACTAAATTTGCCGATATTTTAGACAGTACAAACACAACCGAGACTTTCTCCTTCAGTTCAGAATTGGATATTGGATACAAAACAAAATCAACACGAGATTATTTTGTGCCGTATCAACTGATACGACTTTTCAGTTTTTCTCCTTATTTTTTTATAGATTTTCAGAGGAATTACAATTAGATTCTCTATCGGTCTCTGAAATTGAAACAAACACCTGAAACTTTCTCACAACTAGGATGATACGCTATAGTATCATATTCAGAAACTGACTCTGAATAAAAATAGAATAGAATACTGACTCCTTTCAGACCTACAAAAAAATAAAAGAACAAATACGTATGTGGCTCGTAGGCTGTAGAGATCAGCCATGGGCTAAGGAGAGCTCGTGGCCACGAGGCTGACGATGTGGACGACGATATCGTGAGGAAGAGCAATGGCGATCACCGACATCCTTGTCTTGGTCCTCGCCGTTATGTTGCGTGTGCTCACCATGCCGTATGTATTCAATATCGTGCATGCTCACCATGATACGCGATGATCATTCTTATAAAACGTCAAAGAGACGTATCGTAACATCGGCGCGCGAGACGAAGAGACGCATCGCGCAGGAGCTGAAGCATTGAATATATCACAGACGGTTTTTAATACAAAACGTCTATGACAATTAACTCATCACAGACAGATGGTTTTTAGCATAGCAAGTAACATAGATGGTCGCTATAAACCAAAACTGTATGTGATTGTATTTAATACTGACGGTTTTAGTCAACCGTCTGTGATGAAATGTTCAGTATTTTTTTTGTAGTAGTGGTCAGATCGGCCTAGCTTGGCGGTCAGACCGACGAAGAGGGTTGGGCTCGGGGTCTCTTGGTTTCATTGCAAGACTTGTGCTGTGATCTTCATAGCCTTCATGTCTATTAGAGTTAAAAAGATGTTGAATACCGGATGTGAAAAAAGGTAGCTCTTATTCATCCAACCTAGTCGCTACTTCGGTCCAGAACCGCTTCCAAATCTTTAATTATCACCGGGGCGGGGCGTACGTGGTGGTCAACCAAGTAGCACGGATCGATCGGACGGTCGGACCACGTATAATTGGAGGGGCCTCATCATCATGATCTCTCCCGGGATGAGATGAGACGAGAATGGCCTTACATAGTAAGCGCAGAAATTGGCTTTAAGAGGTTCGTTGGACCTTTCGATCGGAGAAAGAGAAGTTATTGCCGGAATTTGACGGATATGTCGATCACAAATGCATGCATGCATGCATGGAATGATGCAAGGATGGATGTACCCTTGGGCAATCGCCATCCAGTCGTCCTATCACGGACCAGCTGGATGCCTCTATCCTTCCTCCCTGTGAGAATAAGATAGGTTCCAGCTGGTGCCGGGTCGGTTTTGGAGGGGAAATTTTGGAAAAAAAATATATATATTTTTAAAAATAGTTAGTTTCTCCTAAGCATTTCTCAAAAAAGAATAAGATGGAATTAAACTAGACTTAATTTCTTGAGAGAATGAATGATGAACTGCTCTCATTGTCCATTGTTCAGTGTAGTTCTTTTTTCGCCCCCTGAATGGGTGACCTGCCCTGCCTAAGTCCAAAGTCCAAACAAACAAAATTGGTGACACCCTTTCTTTCAGGTAAAGAGTGCATGCATGATAGAATTGATAGCTCAGATAATCAGGAGCTTTATTCCTACTAGCTTCTCCGGCCGCTAAACAAAAGCAATTCGGTCTGCCAGCTGCTGCTATAGAATACTAGAAATACCACACTACCACTAGTAACAACTAGTACTTTGATGATTGGTAGGCCGAGCCCCTACAAGTGTCAGTGTCATGCTGCATGAGTGACCAGCCTAGCCAAAGGTATCGACAAAAATTAACGGCAAAGCAAACGCTTAACCAAACAAAGATCATTATATTCGCAGCCCAGCTGGCGCGCATGCACTCGAGTGTAGAACCGAAGGAGGACGTGTCGGCGTGAGGCTCCGGCAGGGAGGAGTCCTCTGCCTTTGCCTTGCTACGGCAAAGCTTGCCTTTGCTTCATCCTAGGCGTCCAATCTAGAGCAATGGTTGGATTCCTCGGCCCTACTTCTGATAGTCAACTACTGTCGTCTTCCACCTCTTGTTCTTATCTGAAGTGAGTTCGCCTTCCTGTTTCTTGAGATTTTGGTCGAAATGGCACTGTTGCACACATTTTTTATGGAAGCAACTCTCTTTACACGGTATTGCCAAATATGACAGTCCGAACAAACATCACGTCACCACGTGTGCAATTCCGGTCGCCTCTCGCCCGGACGCGCCTTCGCCCGACACGATTCTCGTCCGCACTCCCACCGCCCAGGCATCACCTCGTCCGAAGGCTAGTCCGGGTGGTGGCCCTCGCATCTTGTGTTCGGCTGGACAGCACCTCATCCGCATGACCACCACCTGGACTAGCCTTCGGACTCGGTGATGTTCAGGCGGTGGGAGTGCGGACGTGACTCTTGTCGGGCGAAGGCACGTCCGGGTGAGGGGCGACCGGATTTTGGCTCGTCCGGACGAGGGGCGACCAGAATTGCACATGTAGTGGCGCAAGGCTCGCCTGAGCTGCCATATTTGACAATACCGTGTACAAAAAGCTACTTTTGTCAAAAACGCCGCAACAGTGCTATTTCAACGAAAAACTCTGGTTTCTTCGCATCTATTGCAGTCCGCCGCCTCTTTCCCGCTCAATCATCTCAACCCTTGCCCTCCTCATCCTCTTTCCATTTTCCGTAAGCCCACCCCGTCACCCTTTTTCCTCCCATCATGGAGATTGGAGAGACCATACGCGAGGTCGATGATGTGTGGTAGTCGTTTACGAAGAATGGCCAGGTGTTCTATCAAATTAATCTGGATTTTGTCTTTGGACACTGGATGGCAATGATTGCTTCTAATCGATTCAAGTTTGGTACTTCGTCTGTGTTTGATTGAGATTTGTGCTAGTTGATTTCTTCTCATTCCCCTAGTCTTTAGGTAGTGGTTTGTTATTCGTTTTTTCCCCTTGCCATTAGGGGTGAAAACGGATCGGAAACGGACGGATAATGACTTTACCATATTTGTTTTCATATTTTTCTCCGGATCCGGATACGAATACGGATACCCCGGATACGAATACGAATATGAATAGTATCGAATACGGAGCGAATACGAATCGAAACGAATACGGTCACAGATATTTTTCTGAACATGAAAACCTCTTAAATTGTATGCCAGAAATTAACGAAAACATATAACTAATTTATTTGATGTAAACATTCATGAATTGTTCATATTTTCAGCAACCACACATAACATTGGCACTAGCAAGTTACATTAACTAGTTCATCACAAATATAACACTTAGTTTACCATATTTAGCTCATAAGTCATAACTCACAAAGTCATCACGCATTCACACTTAGTTCATCATATACATAAAATTTAGTTCAAACTAACATCGATTAGATGGATGGTTAATCTATCACGAAATGACTGTAACATCCCAAAGTATGTTACCAAAAATAAAATTAATAAAGTTATTATTTTATTAGATTTTGTGAGATTTAAAAGAGTTTTCCTGGTTAAAAAGGAAATTTTTTTAAAAAAGTCAATTATTTAGTTTCCTAGTTTTTAATGTAAAAATTAAAATTTATTGAGTTTTCTGGGATTTTATTGCATTTAAAGTGAAAAAGAAATTTTTAATTAATTTATTGAATTTTCTGGATTTTAAAAAGGTTTTTTCTATTTTTAGAAATTTAAAATAATTTATATACAAAAATAAAAACCAACTTTAAGTTGGAATTAATTTTATTAAGTTAAAAATAATTCAATGAATTTTTGTGATTTTTTCTAGGATTTTTGAACTCTAATTGCTATTTTCTAAAAGACTATTTGATTTGTTGCATTTTCTGAAATTCGAAAATCAATTAAAATCCCCTTTTCTCTTTTGGGCTGAAATCCTCTTTTGGGCCGAAATCCGGATATCCGGACACCGTCTTATCCGGATAATCCGTATTCGTTTCCGTATCCGCCGGATAGCATGCCTACCATATTCGTTTCCGTTTCCGACAAAAAAATCCGAATTCGTTTTCGATCCGAAAATCATCCGACAAAAATCCGATCCGAGACATTCCGAATCCGTATTTGTCCGGATCGGTCGGAAACTATCCGATCCGTTTTCACCCCTACTTGCCATTGCATACGGTTCTGCATCTCAAGCTTGTACCTTGAAATTTCTTATTGGTTTTGGGGATTTGTTGTCTGAATCAACATTGCTCCATGTTTCTCTGTTGAGGATGTGAGTGTTCTTGTTCTTTCCATCCGTCTTTTTTTTTTGTCCATTTTCGTCCTCTGCTTTCTTCTCTGTTAGTAGTATTTTAAGTTTTCGATTGATGATGGGGCACTTATGGAAGTGGCCATGGGGGAGGCACAGGCGCACAGCAACCGGCGGCCATGGATGAGAACGGAGCTAACTTCAATTCACTTGGCTGTCAAAAGTGGAATCGCATAATCCCCACCGTTGCTCTAGAATGAACGCCTAGGATGAAGCAAAGGCAAACTTTGCCGTAGCAAGGCAAAGGCAGAGGATACGAATCCGCCTCCCTCCCCGGCATCTTCAGTTTGACATCAACAATAATGCATTGACCGCTCTTTGAAGGGATGCAGGCACCTGTTGCCATTAAAGTCGCGCGGCTCCAGTCTGCCAGCGTTCAGAGAATCATCAGTCATCGAGCGAAGAGCCGCCATCAACTTTGCACAGAGAGAAGAGATCGCCTGGGCCTGGGTTGCTCGCTGTTCCATGCACATCTAGCAATTTATGAACAGTGCCTGCAGAATGATGATGCATACTATCTACCTCCACTTCCATGTAGCTCGTGTAACAATTAAATGGGCGCAGTTTTTGGGCCAGCATAGGTGGTCATATCGTCCTGATTCTTCTTGTTCGTCGGATCCCGCGATTCCTTCCTTCGTGTCCATCCGATTTGCCCCGCGTTTTTCTTGCCTGCGTTCTCATCACCTCGTCTTGTCCGTCTAGGCTCTACTCCCTATCGTCCATGCCGTCCGATGAGTCGTGCTTCACCCAGTGCCACCGCCTCCTCCACTCCCTCTCCCACCTCGCCTGGCGCGCCGCCGTAGGCGACTCCTCCCTGCCCGTCTGCCGCTTCCTCCACTCCGCCTCCCCGCTTCTCGGCCTCTGGGCGGACCAGAACCCCGATTTCGGCAACCTCGTCGCCGCACTCCCGGGCTTCCTCTCCCTCGTCGTCGTCCGCTCCATCCCCCAGGAGCTCTCCATGCACCTCCTCTGGGCCCCCATCTTCGACCTCCTCGCCGACGACCGCGGCTGCCCTGCGCTCCTCTTCCTCCCTGGCAACCACCCCGACTCCCTCTTCCCCGGTCTCCTCTCCTCCCTCCGCCCACAAACCTCATCGTCGCTCTCCCGGGCTTCCTCTCCCTCGTCGTCGTCCGCTTTATCCCCCAGGAGCTGTCCCCGCACTTCTTCTGGGCCCCGTCTTCGAGCTCCTCGCCAACGACCACAGCTACCACGGCCACCGCGCCCTCCTCTTCCTCCACGGCAACCACCCCAACTCCCTTTTCCCTGGCCTCCTCTCCTCCCTCCGCCCACGAGCCGACACCCTCCTCCTCGAGGCCCATAGCCCCCAGGCTCCCATCCCTTCCTCCTCCCACTTCTCCCGCCTCGCGTTCAGCGACCGCCACCGGCTGCTCGACGCCCTCGTTGCTGCGTGCCGCGTCACGCTCCCGTCGAAGCTCGCGGCTACCCCGCTCTTCGTGCGCTCTGAGAAGGACCACCCAGTGCTCGCCGCGTGGCGGGAGTCGATGCTGCGGCTGCACAGTGAGGTGAGCGGTGACATGGTGCGCAAGCCGGAGGTCGAGGCGCTGCTGCTTGGGGCCAAGAAGATGCCTCCGCCCACGAGCAACATCGTCGGCTAGAGGATGCAGCTGCAGAGGAGCCTCTCTACGATGGTTGGGTTCGTCAAGAACGGGCAGCAGCAGATGGTGACGCGGCCAGTGCTGTAGTGCTGGGCGTCATCACCATCTGGAAGAGCTCGGAAGAGATCTGGGTGTAAAGCCACTGAAGGACGGTGTAGTTGTTCTGGACCCAGATGGGATCATCGTGCGCAGGCTCCGTGCCATCAACGTGATTACAAAGGGAACAATGCCCGAGATGAACCAGAAATAGATGGCGCCATTGGGAATAATTGGGTGTTTGGAGATCAAGAACTATGGGAATAAAGGCTTTGATGTCGCCCACCTGCTGGGCAATGGAGTAAGGAACATGTAATGCATGGGAATGGGAGGAGGTGGAGGAGGAGGAGGTTGAAAAGACGGCGGTACCACCGGAGGTCGCCGCGGTGGAAGGCTAGCCGGTTTCACTCAGGTTGGATCGAGCTAGAGGCGCTCTGATACCATTAAAGTGTAAAATGGCAAGCACACATTGTTCCATTGCATAGACAGGAATAAATGGTACATAGATGATTACAACGTGTAGCAACAGACTGAGCTAGAAAGAAGAATCGGCTGTTGAGGCCGAGTCTTTAGGAGATAGCGACGTTGGTGGTTGCCGATGAAGAAGGCATTCATGTGTGCATGCATATAGATATCAAAGTTGTCTAACAGGTGTCGGCGTCGGCGAATTCGAGGACGGAGTATGCGGACACCACGCATCTGGCATTTGACGACTTCTTGCGTGCCGGCGACAACGTCGGCCTAAGCCTCCAGGGCGTGCGGATGCGGCTGTCCATCTACTACGCGTGGTCGAGCACGCACGACAACCGGTTTGCACTCTACAAGCTGATGGCGCAGGTGCCCGTGCATGGCTGGGAGTACGCCGGGCTGTGGGGAGTAGGGATTTTTTGGCCAATTTTCGGCCAAAAATCAATCGTATCGGTGCTGTCGGCCACCCCTGGTAAGATTCCAAATCAGCTTCAAAATTTTTGGCCCAAGTTGATGAGTTCGGCCCAAATGAGCCCATTCCATTTGCCCTCAAATCGTTCCCTAGGTCAGGTCAGAGCATGCAGCCACGCTCACACGCACACAACTCATTCCTCCTCTCCTCCCCACTGGGCACTAGCGGCGGCGCATGAGCTCCCCCAATCTTCTTCTCAGTTCCTCCTCTGCCCCTCTCCGTTCTTCTTCGGCAGCGCATGGGAGTCAGCGACCCATCCCCAGCTTCTTCTTCTTCCCTGGCTAGCGGCGACGCCAGCGAGTTGGCGACCCATCCCAGGTTCTTTTTGGCTCCTCCTCGAGGCCCAAGCTCTCGAGCTCCTCCTTCGCACCAACGACGCATGGAGTGCGGCGAAGGCACAGCAGAGGGGAGCGGTGGCAGGCGTGATGCTAGTACGGAGAAATGCTTTTGGGAAATAGATGCTGCTAGCTCTCCCTTGGAACTTATCTCTGGATTGTTGATTCTATTTAGAAATTATTGATGAATCTTGCCTGTGAAGTTGTTGATGTCTATTTAGAAATTACTGAAGATTTTCGACCTATTTCGGTTGATTTTCACCCGATTTTTGTTTGAAATTCAAAATTCAGTTTGGAATTTTCAACCGAAATCAACTGAAAAATTCCAAAAATCGTCCAAATCGGATCTATCGGTACCCCCAGTAAAAATATAAAATCGGTTACCAAAACCCTGGTGGGGAGGCACATTCGGGTGGCTGCTAGGGCAGCCAGAGGACGAGCGCAAACCTGGCAAGGCTCTCTTCTTCCTGCTGCTCTAATATGCGGAGGACAGCGAGGGGAAGCTTCTGTTGATCGCAACCAAGGTGTTGGAGGGCACGCACCATATCGTGCATCCGAATGGGTTGTCCATGTTCATTGCGCGGGTGGGTGAGCCATCGACGGAGGCTTTTCCATGGGAGACCGATGAGGAGTCCCACCCTGTGGACATTGAGAGAAGCTTTGCCGGTGAGGGCATTGCCACCGGGTACAGGTTCAGGTACCCTGGCTCAAAGCCTACGTCACTATTTGTCCTCCGGGATGGTCGGCTCGCCTTTGTTTGGAGAGACAACAAGGTCGTGCTCACCCTACAAAGGCTCAACCTGGAGGACCTGCTGAGGAAAGGGGAGTGTGTGCCTGCATTGCCGCTAATACCAGACTTTTTGTACCTCACAAAGTCTTACTCCGATGTGTTTGCGGTGTTCCATGGCAGCTCGAGCTGCTCATCTTCTCTCAGCTATATATATCACTAATGCCACTAATACCTGTTAGTTATGTATTTTGTACTGTCAGGGTTGGTTATAGATTCCAGTTACTTGAGAATTCTGACATGGAATCATGGCACTCGACAATTCAGCATGTTTGAGTTGTTATCTTGATGAAATCGCAATTTATGAGTTGTCAGGAACACCCTTTTCTTTTATGTTCGCCTCTGCTTTTCTAGCGCAGCATCTCTCACAGTAATGTTGTCCCATGTTGCTCTAAGCTTATCGCAAGAATAGTTAGATCAGACAACGGCATGATCCTTTCAGTTAGATAGCTATCATCTTCTATCCTTTTCGTTGCACCAAACTATTTTAGAAGCTTCGGTGTTCACTTCAAATTCACAAAAAACTGGAAGATTTGTCCTTTTCCTATGGTTAGTTGTATAATTTTTTTTTGCATTTATTGAGAATTAGGCCTGGTTAGATGAGAGCTTTTCCTGTAAGTTTTGGACTTCAGATTTGTGCTGCCGCAAGAGCTTCCTTACGTCTGTATGTTGTTTTCCTTGAGATTTATGGTGGATGCTTACTTGAGCAATGCTTCCGGTCACAATCAATTTTGTACTGTACACATTCAAAACTTACTTATCAGTATTAGTAATAGTACAAGTGATGTTGTTCGGATTTTGGTTCCTTGATTGAGAATTGTCTTAATATGATTCATATATTATCTGCTTTGAATATTATTGATTCACGTGCATTTTTTACTTTTCCTTGACCACCGAATTTTTGAACGCGATTCTGACTTTTATCTTTCTCTTTTCCTTTTTATTCTTACGCTGACTAAACTTTGTATTTCTTGTCCGGAATTTGTTCGCAGAGTTCGATGAAAAATATTCATGCGTAGGTGCTCAATCTGGATGGCCCATTTCAGATACTCCTTATAGGTGATCTCCCTTTTGTTTAAATGTACTATTTCTTCCTATGGCAGGTTCTACCGCATCGAAAAATCCGGCCTCAGGTTGTTCTGCTATATTACATATGTATAATTTCAATAGATACAAACCATCTTATAAAATGTTGTTGTTTTCCTAGAATTGAACTAAAAATGCCCTCTTTCCCATTTACGTCGTAGAGAATTAAGTCTTTATCTTGGTTGTGATAGAGTGGTTCCAATTTTTTTTGCGCAATCAGTAATGGGTGGTTGTTCACTAAATTCGAGTTAGTTTGGTACAGATAAAAATGATCGATGTGGTATTTCTATTCCTTTGCTATCAATGAAAGCCGTTCTTTTAGGTTAGATTAGGATATGGTGGTGTGAAAGAGGTTGGATTATGGATCCCATGGCCACCAAAGTCTCACTATGCCACTGGTTCGAACCTCAACTCGGGTGCATATTTGATTATGTAGCCATCTTTAACCACATTTCGCATATTGGATGATTGGATCTGTATTAATAATCAATGATAATCAAGGGGAAATGCTCTACAAGAAGAAAGTAAGATGAGCTGCGTCAGCTCTGTTCTGGATAACCAAAATGAATAGGAAACCTGATGCTTAGATGCTCTTGATATACTTTTACAAATGTGGAATGTTATTCTAAGGGTATTGTCATTGATCTGTGCCAATATGCACATGTACTTTCCTTTTAATATAGCTTCTTTAATCCAGTGCTTATTCATAACTCTGGAACAAGCAATGTGATATAGTTTTTAGTTGTTTTTTCCTTTTCTTTCTTACACTCACATAGTAATTATTCCATAATAACCATTAGCCATTTTTTTTCCAAACTCCTTGTTACTTCCCAATATTGTTCTACTGAAGTATATGTGCTCATTATGTTCTCTTTTTCTTGGATCACACTAGCATTTTACTATATAACGAACATTATTTGCTCTTGGTTAAAGAAAAAAGATGTCTATGTTAAATTATAATGTAAATCTATTTTGCTCAACTAAATATTTCTTCTGTACGTTTAGAAGTCCTTTAATTTAGAATATATTTCTCTCGAGCTACCGAATTTGCCTTTTATGTTCTTGCTTACAGTATAGTGACATATTTCCTCCTATATACTACACCACCCCACCCAAACTAAAC
The DNA here is from genome assembly GCA_036346255.1 of Ampelocalamus luodianensis. NCBI lineage: Eukaryota > Viridiplantae > Streptophyta > Magnoliopsida > Poales > Poaceae > Ampelocalamus > Ampelocalamus luodianensis. The sequence goes on from CM070628.1 coordinate 11,738,910, forward strand.
CTATATTTCTCTTCCATATTTTAACGTTTTTAGCTCCTCTATTAGTATCCTGATTTCGCTCTTTGGTGATATCCCAAATCCACTCCTCAACTCGACTTTTATTCGCTCCTATATACAACGAGCGCGCAAATGCGCGTCCAGGTACCTAGCAGGTAATAACAGCCTCCAAAATTTTGAGCTTCCAGACAAGAGGAGATCAATCTCCAAAACTCCCTAAAAGAGAGAATTTACGTGGAGGGAGATGTGTGGCGTGCGCTACATGTTTGACAAGACGAAGGCTCTGGATAATTATTAATTAAGCAATCGCTGCACTATCACCTACCGTGGCAGCAATTTCCTCCACCGCGGTAGCAATTTCCTGTGCTGTGGCAGCCCTCGTGGCAACACCTGCTCCTTCTCTTGCTCCCGTAGCTCTAGTTGGCCCGGCTCCTCAGCCCGTGGCTGGTCCTCACCATATGACCACTCACGCTAAGACCGTCTTTCCTGTGGATCGATTGAATCTCTTGGCAGTTGCATCTTCGGTCTCTCCCATTCCGAAGACATACTGAGCTGCCATTCAGGATCCTAACTGGCGACAGGTCATGACTACTGAGCATCAAGCCCTCCTTGAGAATCACACTTCGTCCCTAGTTCCTCGTTCTCCGGGTGCCAATGTGGTTACCGACAAGTGGATTTTAAAATACAAATTCCATTCCAACGACACTTGCACGGTACAAGGCTCGGTGGTCGTCCGCGGCTATTCTCAACAATTCCAGGTATCCATTTTGTTGAGACCTTTCGTCCTGTTGTAAAACCCGCCACCATCTGTGTTGTTCTTAGCCTTTTTGTCTCCGATGGTTGGCCCATCCACCAGTTAGGCGTCAAGAATGCCTTCCTTCATGGCACACTTGACAGGACTGTTTATTTTCAATAGCCGTCCAGGTTTACTGATCCCACACGTCCTCAGCATGTATGTCATTTTTCCAAGTCTCTTTACGGTCTTAAATAGGCTCCTCATGTGTGGTACCAGCATTTCGCCATACATCCGCACGATCGGTTTTGTTGCTTCCTCCTTGGACACCTCCTTGTTCGTGTTCAAGGATAGCACCGACCTTGCTTACTCCTGTAGAACATTGACGACATCGTCCTGACGGCCTCGACCAATGCTTTCCTTGGCTGTCTCATTCATTGTCTCCATGTTGAGTTTGCTATGATGGATCTTGGTGATTTGCATCACTTTCTTGGGATCACCATCACCCTCTCGCCTCCTAGTTGTTTCTTTCTCAGCATTAGTATGTCGCTGACCTCTTGCAGGTGCCCGGCATATCCAAGTGCCATGCCACCGCTACACCCATGGACACATAGGCCGAGCTATCCACCACTGACGTCTCACTTGTTGCTGCCCCATGGAGTACTAGAGCCTCGCCAGTGCTCTCCAATACCTGACACAAACACGGCCAGACCTTGCGTATGCTGTTCAACGGGTCTTGCTTGATATGCACGCACCTCGGGAGCCACATCTTGCCCTTATCAAGCGCATCATGAGCTATGTAAAGGGCACTCTCGAACATAGACTTCAACTACACGCCTCCCCGGTCACCTCACTAACAGCTTACTCCGATGCTAACTGGGCGGGCTGTCCGGACTCTTGTCGGTCCACCTCAAGCTATTGTGTGTACCTCGAAGATAACCTCATCTCTTGGTCCTCGAAGTGCCAGACTATAGTTCTCACTCCAGTGCCGAGGCAGAGTACAGCGCTGTTGCTCATGTGGTGGTTGAGTGTTGCTGGATCTGCCAGCTCTTGATGGAACTACATCACCCCCTCTCTCCAGCCACCGTAGTCTATTGCGACAACGTTAGCACTATCTGCATGTCGTCTAACTCGGTTCAGCATCGACGTACCAAGTATATCGAGATTGACATTCATTTTGTTCAGGAGAAAGTGTCTCTTGGTCATGTCCGCGTCTTGCATGCGTTGTCTTCCCTCCAGTTTGCCGACATCATGACAAAGGGGCTTCCCATTCAGTTGTTTCAGTCTTTACAGTCCAGTCTCTGCATTCGGACGCCACACGATTCCATTGTGGAGGGATGTTAGCGATATTTGTTTCCATATGTATATTGTATAGATTATGGTAGTTGAGATTAGTTTTGCTCTTGTAAATCTCCTGTAATCGGTTGTTATCTTCTATTGTTGATACGACAATATTACTAGGAAGGCCAGCACAACATTTTGGTGTGCAGCATTCTTCCAATACTCGTTTACATTCACGTCCAAGGAAGAACAACAACATCCTGCAATGCGTTCAGAAACAACAGGGGGGAAGTTGATTGAGGGGTCTATTAAGAAAAGCTACTGCCTGCAGCTACATGAGCAAGGGCGCGCGACGATAGGATCTAGTGCCGACGTACGTTGACCATCGCGACGGCGGCATGGGCCATGTGTGGCAGTGGCAGAACCAATCCTTCGGACATGGTGGACACTTGCCTAAGGTCAGTTTCAGTGGGAGTTTCATAAGAGTTTCATTCTCATTAAATGTGTTGCCACATAGGCATTTTAGATGACATGATAGTGTATTTAAGAAGAGAGAGGAGAAATGAGTTTCATCTAGATGAAACTCTCTTGCCACGAATACCAACTCCCTCTGAGTCATGAAATTAAATGCCTATGAAACTGTAGAATGAAACTCTCCATTGAGAGTGAGTATTTCATTCGAGTTTCATTTCATTTCATATGACATGGCAGTATTGAAAACAACGTCATGAAACTCTCCATTGAGACTGGCCTAAGCTCCGCCACTAACCACCAAACTCCGCTACTGCGTGTGGGTGCGTCACCAGCCACGGTGTCAAGGGGTGTCGACCTGATCTGATCTGGGCCACCGTCATGCTGCCGAATTTTAGCAGGAGCTCGGTACGTAGTTACGTACATGCGGCCATGCGGGTGCGTACGTACGTACGTAGCTAGCTTCACGGTCGCAACCGGTTCAGGCTAGTTGATCGTGAGGAGTGAGGACCACCTGATCATGGTCAGAGCGCACGGCTTGTACTCGTAGGCAGGATAAGGTGGTGCCAGTCTTCCGTTCAGAATACTTGATTTTTTTACTTTTATAAGTCAAACTTGGTAATCTTTCACCAATAATATGTTTCTAAATATTTTGATTGATAGTATTAAAATGGTATTGTTAGATTTATCATATGAAATATTTTCATAGTATTATACTCCCATATTATTTCATAAATGTATCTTTAAAGAAAAAAATGGATTTGTTGACAAATTCTAACAAAAAATAATTAAAATTTGGAATAAAAAATAAAATTTGTAATTTGATTACCGTATGAATTCTAAAGTAAAATACCTAAATAAATAAAATTTAAAATAAATTAAATAAAATTAAAGCGATAAAAAATGAAGCCACCACATACGCTCTCAAGGCTAGAAATTCCCACGCTAAACGGCGGAATCAGAGAAAATCAACACCGTCGATTGTGATGGATCCAGATTATAATAGTCTAGATTAAAAAAAAGAGTCAAAGTGCATGTCAAGTACAACCTAGGAAAACTAAAATTTGGAATAAAAATAAAATAAAATTAGCAATTTGATTACAATACGAATTTGTAACTAAAATATTGAAATAAATATAATTTAGAATAAAAATTAAATAAAAAATAGCAATTAGTTTTGTATACAAATTTCAAAAAAAACAATAAAAATTCAGAATAAAATAAAATTAAAACTATTAATTTGATTTCGATACGAATCCTGAAGTGAAATACCTAAATAACCATAATTCGGAATACAAAAAAAAAATAGCAAATGGATTCCTATAAAAATTCCAACCAAAATAATTAAAATTCAGAAAAAAAACAAAACAAAAATTTCTATTTGATTTTCACATTAATTCCAAAGTAAAATCCTTAAACAACTAAATTTGACATGGATAAAATAAAATTAGCAATTTGATTTCCATATGAATTTCTAAGTAAAATCCTGAATAAATATAATCTGGAGAAAAATAAAAAAATTTATCAATTACATTTGTATATGAATTTCAACAAAAAAGAACCTAAAATTAGGAATAAATAATAAAAATAAAATTAGCAATTAGATTTGTTTTTGAATTTCAACCAAAAAATACTTAAAATTAGGAACAAAAAATAACATAAAATTAGCAATTTGATTTCAATACTAATTTGAAAATAAAATCCATAAATAACAATAAATTGGAATAAAAATTAAATAAAAATTAGCAACCGAATTCATATATGAATTCCAACAAAAAATAATTAAAATTTGTTTTTTTAAAAAGAAGATTTGAGATTCGATTTCCATACGAATTCCAAAGTAAAATCCCTAAATAACTATATTCGACATGAATATAATAAAATTAGCCATTTGATTTGTATATGAACTCCAATAAAAATAACTAAAATTTTGAATAAAAAATTTTATTGCAAGAATGGTGTGAGGGGAGACCAGAAAAGAGTGGGATGGTGTCGATCTATATTGCAAGAAGACATTGACCCACGTGAAAGCGAGAGTCCAAGCGATAGCAGCAGAGATGAGGATAATGTCATACTGCTCACCTTAGTCATTCGACGAGGACAATATCGAGCTGCTCGATAGAGCCGTTGAAGAGAAAGGCTAGAGTCAAAGGAGGCAAGGGCCACGACGATGAGTGGTGAGCATCGACGTTGTTGAAGAAGTCAATAGCCAAAGAAGCGTGCCATGCTAGTGAGGGGCATAGCATCATCGGCGAAGGCAAGAAGATTCTCCATATTGTTAGACAATGACTAAAGCAGACATGTCGACATCAATGAAGATGGGAGGTCGCCGCGATTAGTGAAGAAGCCACATCATTGAGTTGGGCAACATCGAGAAAGAGGAGCGACCGACACGGGAGAAGAGAACATCGAGCATGTATAACATCATGCATGTGTAATACATGCATACATCTATACGAATAGAAGTACATGCATAGAGAAGCAGAGGAGCAAATAGCCAAAGAGCTCAGAGTAGAGATGACGCAGCTACAACAAATGGCTCGAGGCCACCCAAGAGAGCGTGAAGGTGTTCCTGGTGGGGATCGACGACGGTTGCACATCTATGAGTGTTTGATGTCGTAACGATCAACATTAAGCAATAATTGGAGAGAAGTAGAAGATAACTATGTGGTAGAGTATTGCATTCGATAGGGTGACAGCTGAGAAGGACTGATAAAAAACTAGGCTTGTTGTTTGAGGTTGAAGCAGAAAAGTTGAGGCGGCTTGGTGGGGCAACTGGCGTGTGAGGGATGGTAATTTCAAGGTAGGTCGTCTGTGGTGTATTAGTGTTTACGTGGGCAAGGTATTCTAATACAATGTAAACTAATAAGATAATTTGCCGCACATATAATCAACGTATTGCTTGAGATTAAATAGAGGTATATACATTTTCGGAAAAGAGTGACTAATGGAAGAAGAATATATGCATGCAAATACATGATCCATGCATGATGAAGAGTCTATGTTTTAAGAACCCCATGTAATAACCCAAACATTTATTGGAGAAAAATATCATTCGGGAAAGCGAAATTTATTCAATTTCAAACTCAACCAAATTCTAGATTCGAAATTAAGTTCAAAATCCAGAGTTTGGGGGAAACTTAGAGTTTGGGCCTCCGGCTTTAGTGTTATTTTCTTCCAGACCTCAATTTGGAGAGAATAATATTCGGGAGAGGAGAATTAATTCAAATTCGATTGCTTCAAAGTTTAGTGTAATATCCCGAGTTCCAATTAGAGAGAATTGATCGGGAAAAATGTTTCTACTGTAATTTCAGTTTTGGAAGGGGGTTTAAAGAGGTGGGCCTCCGGCCCAGGATGCCTTGGCCTTATGGCCGGCCAAGCAGCCCAAGAGGGGAGGCGCCATGGGCCTAAAGCCCATGCGCCCCCACCCCTTTAAACCCTAGGCAAGGGCACCCCCTTCTCCCCTTTCCCTTGGCCGCCCCCTACACCCCAAGCCGCCGCCCCTCCCTGCTGTCTCCAAGCCGTCCTCCCTCCTGGTGCTTGGCGTCCCTGCTGCCGGTTTGTGAAGGAAGGCGAGGATCGTTGTGGGATTGCCGATCAAGAAGGAGAGAAGGAGAAGGGACTAGGGGAGGACCATCTTCTTCGAGGCTTGATCTTCATCTTCCCACGGGTCTTCAAGGGTAACGATCGCTGTTTATGTTGTTGGATTAATCGTAGAGGTGAGCTTTATTAGGATTGATTGGATCAACTTTTGTCTGCTCTAGATTCATTTCTGTCCAGTTTATTGCGTGGTCAGTTTTGGGTTCTTAGAGGCTAAATTGGAAGTTTTGATCTCCTAGAGATATTTAGATAATATTATTATCTTTCGGTGGACGCCAAGAACACTTGATTCCGACATACAGATCAAAAGTTATGATCGTTTTAGTTTCTGCTATCCAGAATTCTGACGAAATCTACCTATCTAGTTGTCTCCTAAAATATGATTATGTTGATGAAAGATTCAGGGTTCCCACCCAACTAGAATATTTTAGAAAATTTCATAACCTTTCCAGAATGTTAAAGAACGCCTTAATCGGAGTTGTAGATCAATAGTTGTGTTATTTTCTTTACTGTTGTACGTTTCGTCGGGACAGAAGCTGTTTGTCATGTTCAGCTACTTGTTAGCATATTTCTTTGGCCGATCTGGGTTATCTCCCCAACTAGGTTTTCGTAGATATGTTTGTTAAGTTTCCTTAGGATCTGAGCTCACCTTGTTCCGAGTCCTAGACCGTTAGATATGAGTGATTTCGTGCTGCTGTCCAGAGTCAGTTCTATGATCGTGTCATCTGTTTTCAGATTGGAACTAACTAGTTATTTGTGGGTTGTCGGAAAGACGTTGTAGAACGTTAATGGAAGCGCCCTGTTACATGTTGTATTTATTTCGAGTACTTACTTGTGTAGGCAGAGATGCTTCGGGTTTAGGGACATCTTCTTTGCCTACTACCGCAGCGCTTCGCGAAAGGCAAGTACTTTGATGTTCATATGTTTGGTGTATGATGCATGCTTGATGACTGTATTGTGTTTTTTTTCTAATATCCACGAGAATATTCAAAGTTTATGTCCTTTTCTTATGTGTTATATCCATGAGTATATATATGATGTCCTTCATAATTCATACTTCAGCTCATGCATCTTGTTCCATGTGCCTTCCACGGGAGTGGATTATAAGACCCATCAATTCCAGTATGGGCACGTAAGACCCACCAGTCCAATGTGGGTAGTTTCGGACATCGTATGAAACGTTGTTCATACGGGATTGGGATCCCCGTATTTTGGTTAAATGCGGGCTTAAGTGAACACTGACGGGTGTGTCACTAGCTATACCGGTATAAGCATGTGTGCACTCCATTCTTTTCATTAAATCCATTCATTCCATTCATCCATATATTCATTCGGGGTATGTTCGCATTCTTTAATGATGATGTCTTATTCGTATTTGTTGTATGTTCATTTATTCACTGTACTTGCTGAGTCACGGACTCATTCTTGCTTTGTTTGTTTATTTTAGATGATCATTGATGCTGGATCTATCGGGAGGGAGTAGACACGCACTAATCATGCAATTCACCGTATTCAAGTTCAACAATATGATTTAGTTTCTATCTTTCATTCGTTAATTGATGAACTGTAATAAATAAATTTAGTTGGTGAAGGAAGGATACCTTCTCCATGTTAGGGTTGATTTATTCCTGCTTGTGAGCTGTGATCACCTCTCCTTATATAAGTATTTGGATTCAGATTCTTTTCATGCCATGGTCCTGTTAAATTTTGATCTGTTTATGCCATTAGATGATAAATTATTCAAATTCTTCCGCGTTGTGGTTGTATGTTAGATTATTTAGGTGACATTTTGGCTTCCAAATAGCCAGGGTGTTATAGTTGGTATCAAAGCGGGCTTTAGGTCCGTGGTAATTAAGTTATTAAAATGACACACTGTGCACAGTAGGTGGGGTTGGGTAATTCATTGTTTCCGCATATCTATTGTTATGTTTCATTCGTGGAGCAATTGTTGAATTGCTTCTATACTATTTTTCTTCTTGTTGTTAATCTATGATATGATGTGATATTCTATATCTATGAATTTATACTATGATTATCATGAGATGATCATATATACTCATAATTGATTATATTGATTATGCGTGTCAATAACGGATGATAAGAAGTGGAGGTCGTGGTTGTTACTCTGGGATTCACCATGTTACACCACTGTTCGAGATACGTGGTTAGGGAAGTAGTTACCTAGAGTACCATAGTTTCAGGTGTTAAGCGTGAGTTGCTTTAGAAAGTTGTTCTCTTCCTTGATTTCTGAATTTGGCAATTCTTATCATGTGGTGGTTGATGAATTTCTCCTGGGTTCGTGGTTCATGATAGTTTATGGTTTTCAATAGATCCCTATTGGTTCTCTGAAACAATTATTGCTTTTCGACTGTTGAGTTGCTTTTACTACTTGTGATCGTTGTCAATTGACAAGATTGATGTTTTCATGGTTGCTCCTTCTTTCACATTGGAAAAGAATGACTCGTTTACTCGTTTGATAGGTTGGTTAGTGAGAGTTTTCCGTTGTAAATTCGTTAGCATGGGAAAGCTTTAGCTTTATGTGTTTCTTTTGGATTACTTCGAGCGTTGAGATTTAAAGTCTCTCTTTTGCTGAAGGAAGGTGTTAGAATCCTTTTGTGATGTCTTATCATGCTTAAAATGAGAAGTTATAACTAAACAAATAAATTGTTACGATATGAGTTACCAAGTTGGGTTGTTAGCATGGTGCAAATCAATTATTCTTAATTACCATGCATGAAAGTGAAATTGATTAATTTGAGATATCCTTGTATTTGATACATGGTGTGTGTTAAATAAAAGACCATCCTTATTCGTTCAGAACCTATGGATCTTACATAGGTGCTAGATTTACCTATTTTCTGATATGGTAAAATTATCGAAACCTGTACAAAGGACCAGATGGATGTTGGTGTATCGATTCATGAAACCTTGTTGATAGAAAACTATGTTAGTGAATCGTTAATCATGTTTTGAAACGATTTTTGAACAAAGGTGAAATGTTGAATCCATGTTTATAAATAGTTATGTGATTGCAAATGGAATTAGTACCGTATGTACACACCTGATTAGTACAATCATCAATCGTTAATGAGTGCTGAAAATGGTGTTGAGCAACACCAACAGTTGAATAGATGAATTTCGTAAGTAGTCTTTGATAGCGTGCCTTGTGATATTGTTATTGCTTAGCATAAACTTGATATAATAAATTTTGGAGTCTGTAAAAAGTCGAAGAGGGCTAAGTATTCTGAAATGGACGGAGTAGCTTGGGTACGACCGAGTGACTATATTTTTGTACGGTCTTTAACAACTGCAATGAGTGTGCAATATGTAACTTAGTACTCTGCATGCTAACAATCTGGTCACTATTGATATATACCGATGCATGCACTGAGGAAATTTGTAACATCCCTGATTTTCGGGGCCGTTAAACCCTTCAGAACCGCCCAGGATGTGCAGTTGCGAAGCAAATAGCATCTCAAGCAAGCTTCTGATTACAACGAAAACCAAACTTTTATTAAACAAGATTAAAGTTTATCAACCTGTTTTAACCTAACACGGGCATCCAAGCCCAAAGTTAATATAATACAAGACAAAAGAACTTCAAACTAGAGGCACGCTTGAGCGCGGTCGAGACCTAATAACAGTAGTCGTTGCCTTCAGGGGGTCCACCAAAATCCTGCTCACAAGGATCCTCTGCATGATTCCGTGTTTTTCGTAGATGTTTTGCAAATTGCAAGAATGAGTAATACTACCGTACTCAACAAGTCACATGAAAATCTTAATTAATTACATGCAAGGAGTTCAATGGATGGTTAGGGTTTACCATATCTGGCATATGTGGATGCATTTTGCAATTAAAACAGATTATAAAACAGTAAAACAATAATAGATATAACATCATGGGTTTCTCAACAAATACCACCTTATCATCTCCAAACTCTACTTATGCCTCTGTACTGGAATCACCCGTTAACATAGCTTCATTAACCGGAAGCACGGCGTATTCGAATACCTTTGATTATACACTCTGCAGAGTTGCCCAACTTTACCAACAAGATATCTCATGCTCATACTGTCATGCAATATACACGCAACACGTTAGCGTGCGACTGAGCTGAGATAACAAAGCCTTTTCACTGCTCAACCTTTCTAGCATCTACCCGGTAGGTCTTAATCCATACAGCTCAGGAGACCACCAGCCAATAGTGGAATCCATACTCCGAGGCTGATGGGCCCATACCGTTGTGGAGTCCAGCGAGTGTCCCTTTAGGCCTACTCCTGTGTAAGTGTAACAGCCCTAACTTAGGGTTTGTATTTCAAATGTAAAATTTTGAGGAGAAATAAAAACTTTTGTTGTCTCTTCAAATCATTTGAAAGTTCTACAATTTTCCCTAGCAATTTCCAATTTTTAGAATTTAATTCTTGTGATTGGAAGTTGTTGTTAACAGATTCTTAGCTTTCAAACTTGTGATCATCCTCTGAAATTATTTTTCCTATCATCTGGATCATCCTATCTACCTCCCTGAATTATTTCACAATTTTTCGATTTTATTTGCTATTTCAAATGGCCAAGTCAAACTAGTTGAAAATCTGGTCAAATCCTAGGTCAGCATGCTTGTGAATTTTCTGCAGAACTTCTCAGTGCATAAAAGTTCTGGAAAATTTATGAAATGTTTCTCTCTGTCTCAAGTAGCTACCATAAAAATTTCAGAATTTTTGAAGCTCAGGAGCTATCTCTAAAAATTCCTAAAACTCTCTCACTTTTAAACTCAAAATCGAAATCAGCATTTGTCGGGCTCGAACCCGAGTCCGACTCAAGCCGACCGCACCACTTGACTCGGCCGCACCGCCTAGCTGCACCGCGCGAGTCCAATCGATCGTGACCGTCCGATGCAAATCGAGCGATCCACGTTGCGTCGCGCAACCGACTGTCGAATGCATACACGGTCTCACCGTCCGTTTGGATCCAACGGTCGATACATTCTTGATCGAGTCTAAGTATCTGTTCGCGCCGCATTGTCCCGCCGCCGACATATGGGTCCCACTGTCGAGTTCTTCCTCGCCGACTCGCCGCCTCGGAGCTCGTGGCGATCGCGCATGCGTGCCACGCGACTCGTCGTTGCCGCCCGCGCAGGGGCGCGTGTTCGCCTCGAGGATCGCCGAAGTCCATCTACCTCCTAGGGTCGTCCATTCCTTCTCGCAGACCATTCTTACGCCTCTCCGCCCATTTCTTAGCTTCGGACGGAGAAAACCCGAGCAGCGCCGCCGTGTAACGCCGCCTTGAGCCCGCGACCGCACTACGATGATCCACGTTTGGCGCCGCCTCCATTTTGCCCATCCGGGTTCTTGGCGTCGGTGAATCACGGGGTGGTATCGTCGTCTCCGCCTCCGGCGCTCTCAGCTCCGTGAGCTCGTTTGCGTTCTGGTGAGTCTCAAGCCTCAGCGGTTGATCTCACTTGATCGCAATGCTTCACTGATGCTCACGGTGGGCTCGTTCCTGTCTTTGATGCATTGTGGAGGGTGTGCGACTTCTTCTTCTCCGAGCCCGGTATTTCGCCGTCGCGGTGATTCCAGCCGCCTCAGACCTTCTTCGTCGGCATTGTCTGGGGCGTATCCTTCCTGAAGCTGAGGCGATTCCGTGGCGCACCTTCCGGGGTCTTCTCGAAGCTCACAGCGTCTTCTCGCGAGCGCGCACCTTCTTCTCCGCTCCGCCGTCGTGAGCCCATCTCCGTCGACCATCGGGCTCCGCGTCACCGTCACCGGGTTCGTGAGATCTTTGCGAACCTTAAGGTACCACTCACTCGCCCTAAGACCTCTGGTTCGCGAACGATCGTCGCGCGCCGCACCACCGTCCTTGTGGTCGCCAGAAGCGCACGGCGATGTTAAGGTCTAACCCTACTTTTAGTGATAACCATCTTTAGTCGAGTATCACGATTTGTGGGCCCTCTTTGGTTAATCGCGTTTAGAAATCCTTTAATTCAGCCCGTTATTTGTTCTCGAGTCAACGCCATGTGGGTCCATGTTGTCGATTAGGTTTGTGTAGCTCGTAATGCGTTTCCTCTGTTGGAAGCGTATTTCTCTGAGAGTATGTTAGGTTTGCACTTTGGTAGCGAAGACGTATTCTTAGAATACGCCGACGTCTACCTTCGTGAGCGAGCGGTTCTGTCAACACTTTCGCTCGGGCCGCCCGCCGATTGTCCGGGGCTAGTTGGTGTGGGTAGAAAAAGGATTTAATGCTTTTGTATTTCGTAATATGTTTTCATTGCAATCGTTAATTCATTTAAACTTAGAAAATGCATAACTAATTCAATTTTTATCCAAATTGCATGAAACCAGTCTTTGTTAATTTTCATTTTAAGTGTACTATTTGATAAAATTAGCTTCATCCATGTCTCTGTAGCAAAAATCTGTTAGCTAATAAAATGATGTCTTATGTATCTTCTAAATTAGAAAATGCGTATCTCTTTCAATAATTGTCCAAATTCATTGAACCCAATTCATAAAATTCCATTTTCAGTATATTAATTGTTAGGATAGGTTTCAGATACTAGTTATGTTCATAAAAATTTGTTAAGTATTTAACTAGTGCTTTGATGTGTTTATAACTTAGAAAGTTCATAGAAAATTCTTAATAACTTAAAGCGATTTGTTCTCTGTTTCTTAAATTTTGTTATGTCATGCTTAGGCTTTGTGTGAGTTTTGGCTTGTTTTGATGTTATTGTATGTTTGAGTTTTGTCGGTGTTATTCGTTCTTATTTCTTTGTTATGTTCGATCGTTAGGCTTCGATATTTGCGGCAACCACGAGGACGATCCTCATAACAACTTGAGCAACAGCGACAGAGCAAGCGGTTTGATCATGTTTATCCCAGTATTTTAAAGTCTAATATTTTGTTTCAACTGTATGTATGCATCGCTTAATTTGTGTTAAATTGATTAGTTAAAGCCGTAGTTTGCATATCCTGTAGACAAAATATTGATCTCTACTACTTGAGCCTAGGTTATTTCTTTGTGATTAGAGGTCGCTAGATGATCTCTTGTCACTTAGTAGATCGAGTCAAATTGCTTAGACATGCTTAGTATCGGTAGAAATGGGCGGTTATCGACTTAGTCGGTAACCTTGATCACACTAAAACTTTCTATAACTTTATATTTCAGCATTTACTGCTATGTTTAATTGCAAAACTAAAAATGAAAACAAAAATGATTTAGACGCAGGCACAATGGTAAGATTGGTGTGATCTATTGGGTGTGATGGAAAGGTGCCCGGTCAATTAAGGACCGAACATCTTGTGAGTTTTGTTATCCAGCATTTCGTGCTAACCACACTAGAGGGTATGGGACCTCTCTTGACCTAGTACTTTGGCGTGTATTGGCTCAGGGTCGCAGGAGGTCGCGGGAGGGATGGAGGTGGGAGCATGGTAGTTGTCAAAAGCTTTATCTCGAGTGGGTAGTTGTCTTTTCGGCTTTACCATGTAGCGTATGGATTTCTATCCATACGAGCGCTCGTAGTTAATACACAATATTGGAAAAAGTCTCGTAGGACTTAGTCGTGCAGCATACCTTAAGTGTGCTTTGGCTTAAAGCGATGCGAGGTGTGGAGTACAGATGGTACACCTGCGGGGTTAAAAACTATTGAATAGCCTCGTCCTAGGTGATGGACACGCTTGGGTAAGCTTATCGAGAGTTAGACTACAACATTTAAATTAAAACTTGATGGGTGGTACGAATGCGGGATTAGTGCTATTGTTGTGGTGACTATTGGGATAGTCACTTCTAGGTTGTTTATCTTTCGCTTTTGTTATTATTATCCTTCTTGTTATTTCAATCTTAAAATGAATTGCAAACTTGCCTTTAAATCAGATTACCTTATTGCAAATGAAAATTGGCTTTATGCAAATGAAACATATGGCCTCCACCAAATAAGCTTTGCATGTAGCTTATGAGCAGTGCGCTAGTTCACACGTCGGTCTTTGGGTACAAAGACAATCTTTGTACTCGGTGCTTTGCTTGATGTTGTTGTTGCGGAGGAAGAAGGTGAGCCTCGGGGCCTCACTACGTGTGGTGTCTTTGCCGCCGTGGGTGACGACTAGGCTTGGCGGTCGGTCGGATGCCTTGTGGGTTGAAGGCACACCGATTGGCTTTGTTTATAGCCATCTTATGGCACTTTGCTTCATTGTCGTTTTTGTTATTTGTGTATCTTTTGGGCGGTCGGCTGTGTGCATAATAACCTCTACTATTTGTTTATCTTCCGTTTGGTAGTGTTGTGTTTGGACTCTATGTGTGGAATGGAGTTGATGGCTAATTTTGTACCGAGGTGTATATCCGCTGCTGGGAAGTATACATATCTCGAGGATCGATTTATTTGATTTGTGATGCTAGGACCGGTGGTTGGTTAAGCATTACAAACCAAATAAATTGGGGTCCTCACAAAGTTGGTATCAGAGCCATTCTGACCGTAGTAACCCAAGCTTAGTCGTCTTTAGGATATTTTGAAAAAGCTTAATTTCAAAGTATAAAAAGGGTTTATGAAAACCTAGGCAGATTCTCAGATTTTACTCCTTACCTATCTTAGCCTTCTACTCTCATCTTACTCTAATTTGAGTTTAAAACTTGGTTTCTCTCTTTCCTTTCAAAAGATAGTTACTACCGGTAGAATCGGTCTTTGGGAGAACCATAGAGAATTAGTCTAATTAAAATTTGTGGGGGCATAAGGGTAAGATATGAGTTTGCTAAATGCCTGATTTTTGTCAGTTGGTTTTGTAACTTAAAAGTCTTGTGTTTGTTTTGTGCTATTAGTAAGTTATTTGCAGTGGGTTGTCGACTTCGTGTTTTTCGGCTATTGTTAACTTGTCTTAGTGAAACAGGATGGCCGGGAGAACGCGTGGCAGTCAGCAGGCTGGTCATGATGAGGAGCTTCCCCCTCCTCCGACCATGGCTGAGGTGCTCGCTCGATCGAGCGAACCGCATGGACGAGACGCGCATCTTGGAGGTTATTGCTAGGAATACCTCCACTCCTGCCGTGGTGGCGGGCCACCGACTCATGGGGACTTGCAGAGTTCCTCCGTACACAGCCGCCGACTTTCTCCCGCTCTGAGGACCCACTCGATGCGGATGATTGGCTACGCATGGTTGAGCGAAAACTCAACATAGCTCAGTGTCAGGCGCAGGATAAGGCACTCTTCGCGTCCCACCAGCTTGAGGGCGCCGCACTCTCATGGTGGGAGAACTATCTCGCCATGCAGCCCGCGGGCCATGTGGTCGCGTGGGAGGAGTTCAGGACAGCCTTTCGTCGGGCCCACATCCCAGATGGCCTGATGAAGCTGAAAAAGAAGGAGTTCCTCGCGCTCAAGCAAGGGCGCAAGTCGGTGACGGAGTATCTATACGAGTTTAATCATCTGGCTCGTTATGCTCCGGGAGAGGTAGCCTCAGATGAGGCTAAGCAGGAGAAGTTTATGGATGGCTTGTCCGAGGAGCTGCAGGACAGGCTGTCTATTGTGGACTTCCGACTTTCGTGCCTTGGTAGATAAGACCATTGTTCTTGAGCATAAGGCAAAAGCGTTGGCGAGTCCATAGCGCAAATGGGAGGCACATCGATCGCTCACACCGGCCTCACTGCGTCCTCGGTGCGGGCGGCTGATGGCCCGTTCTTTTGCTCCACCGGCGCGCGAGGCCATCCGCACCAGGCTCCCGTCCACCGCAGCCGTGTTTCACCCACGTGCGCTGCGATCGGCAACAGAGCGGCCTCGCAATCCGGCGGCGAGGTTACTTGTTTTATTGCCACAACAAGGGCCACTACGCCAACGCTGCCTCGAGTGTTGCGCGCGCCTCGTCCTAATGGAGGGCGCGGGCGGAGTGGTCACCCGCGACGAGAAGGTTGTTCGAAGACCCGAGTGCGGCGTGGTCGAGTCAACCACCTTTCGGTGAGGAGGCTCGGGAGGCGCGGATGTCGTGATGGGTACACTTCTCGTTAATTCTCGTCTGCTGCAGTATTATTTGATTCAGAGCATCGCATTCTTTTATTTCAAGATCATTTCTGCTGCTAGTAGTCTTCTTTGTGTTCCTTTGGGAGTTCCTTTGCTCATCCGCTCTCGGGTGGAAATGAGAGGCGATTCTGATGTCGGGATGTTCCTATCGTAGTCGACGGAGTGGGATTTTGGCAAACCTTATTTTGCTCGGATTCAGTGAAGTCGGATGTGATTCTTGGCATGGATTGGTTGTCCCAACACTTGGGGCATATCGATTGTGCCGTGAAGATTGTCTATCTCACCTGACCCTTGAGCGAGCGGGTGGGTTTCGCGCGACTACAGAGGCCACATTTATGTGCATCGAGGCGGCTTGACCTTGCGGTCGGGATGTTCCCATAGTATCGACTTTGAGGATGTTTTCCGATGATTTACAGGATGCCTCGGTTCGAGATCCGAGTTTGTCATCGAGTTGCTGCCGGCATCGCCCGATTTGAAGGCGCCGTGTCGAATGCCTCCCAATGAGCTAGAAGAATTGAAGAAGCGGCTTGGTGAGCTCCAAGCAAAGGGTTTCATCCGTCCATTCATCTCCTTGGGGTTGTCCGGTGATCTTTGTGAAGAAGAAGGACAAGACTTTGCACATGTGCGTGGATTACCGTCCTCTCAATGAGGTGACGGTGAAGAACAAATATCCTCGCCCGCATTGATGATCTGTTTGATCAGTTGATGGAGCCAGTGTTCTCAAAGATTGATTTGAGAATGGGGTATCATCAGTCGGGATCGATCGAGGATATTCGAAGACGGCTTTCACTACTCGTTATGGGTCGCATGCAGTACACCGTCATGTCCTTTGGCTTAACCAATGCTCGACTTTGTTCATGAACTTAATGAATTCGGTATTCATGGAGTATTTGGATAAATTTGTGGTGGTCTTTATTGATGATATTCTTATCTATTCCAAGATGAAGCGAGCATCTTGAGCATCGAAGATTGTTTTGGGCAAGTGCGGGAGCACAGTGTAGATGAAGTTCAAACAAATGCGAGTTCGGTTGAAGGAAGTGGCATTATTGGGCCATGTTCTTTCGGTGGAGGCATAGGCATGTGGATCCCAGCAAGGTCGACGTTCTATCTTGAGGGCAGCCAAGTCGAGCCACCGATGTGCGAGTTTTCTCGGTTTAGCGGGCTACTACCGCCGCTTTATCGAGAACTTCTCCAAAATCGCAAAGCCAATGTTGAATTGCTCAAGAAGGACAAGAAGTTTGTGTGGACCTCTACTTGTGATGGCGCTTCGGGAGCTCAAGCGGTTGACTTCAGCCCATCCTCACTCTTCCGATATCCACAAGAGCTTCGATATTTATTGCGATGCCTCTCGTCGAGGACTTGGATGTGTTCTTATGCGGGAAGGCAAGGCGATTGAGACCTCACGAGCTCAATTATCCCACCCATGATTTAGAGTTGGTTCTTTGTGGTGCATGCACTCAAGATTTGGCGGCATTATCGATCGGTAAACGGCGTGAGGTGTATTCGATCACAAGAGTTTGAAATACTTGTTCACTCGACCGGATCTGAACCTCGAGCAGAGGAGATGGCTAGAATTGATCAAAGATTATGACATGGGTATTGATATCATCACGGCAAAGCCAATGTGGTTCTTGATGCACTTAGCGAAAAGTGTATTGCAATACTTTGATGATCCAAGAGCAGCAACCTGCACTTCTTGCAGAATTTCAGCGTCTCAACTTGGGTTTGGTTGAGCATAGTTCCCTTGCTGCCTTGGTTATGCAACCGACCTTGGTGGATCAAGTCAAGGCGGCACAACAATCAGATGATGGTGTGGGTAAAATTAAGCAGAACATCAAGAATGGATCAGCCAAGTGTTTCACAGAAGATGATCACGGTGTCGTATGGTTTGGGCAGCGGCTTGTGGTCCCAAAGGTCCCAGAGTTGCGGGATTTGATTCTTCAGGAGGCCCATGATTCGCCTTTGTCCATCCATCCCGGCCACCAAAATGTACCAAGATCTGCGTCGAGATTACGGTGGACTCGCATGAAGCGCGAGATTGCGAGTTCGTGGCCGATGTGACATATGTTGTCGCGTCAAGGCGAGCATCGGCGTCCCGCAGTCTCCTCGACCCTTGCCTATACGAGTGGAAGTGGGATTCCGTTGGTATGGACTTCGTCCATTGGTTTGCCGTACTTCTTCGGGAAGGATGCTATCTGGTGGTTATTGACCGATTGACAAAAGTAGCACATTTTACGCCGGTGTGTACCGCCTCGGCGTCGATAAATTGGCGAACCTCTACATATCCCGCATTGTGAGTTTGCATGGTGTGCCACGAACTATGGTGTCGATCGTGGTTCTCTTTTCACTTCCGACTTTGCTTTGATCTACGAGGAGGCCATGGGTACCGTCTTACTTTCAGCCACCGCCTACCATCCTCGGGCCGATGGTCGACGGGGCGGGTCAACCAAGTTCTTGAAGATATGCTCGTGCTTGTGTTCTTTCCTATGGGAAGAATTGGGAGAAGTGCCTACCGCTTGCCGAGTTCTCCTACAACAACAGCTTCCAGGCTAGTCTCGGCAAGGTACCACTCACTCGCCCTAAGACCTCCTGGTTCGCGAGAACGATCGTGCGGCCGCACCACCGTCCTTGTGGTCGCCGGTAGCGCGTAAACGATGTTAAGGTCTAACCCTACTTTTTAGTGATAACCATCTTTAGTCGGTATCAGCGATTTGTGGGCCCTCTTTGGTTAATCGCGTTTAGAAATCCTTTAATTCAGCCCGTTATTTGTTCTCCGAGTCAACGCCATGTGGGTCCATGTTGTCGATTAGGTTTGTGTAGCTCGGTAATCGTTTCCTCTGTTGGGAAGCGTATTTCTGTGTGAGTATGTTAGGTTTGCACTTTGGTAGCGAAGGCGTATTCTTAGAATACGCCACGTCACCTTCAATGCGCGGCGGTTCGGTCACACTTTCGCTCGGTCCGCTTTGTCGATTATCCGGGGCTAGTTGGCTGTGGGTAGAAAAAGGATTTAATGCTTTTGTATTTCGTAATATGTTTTGTTACTGTAATGTTAATTCATTTAAACTTAGAAAATGCATAACTAATTCAATTTTTATCCAAATTGCATGAAACCAGTCTTTGTTAATTTTCATTTTAAGTGTACTATTTGATAAAATTAGCTTCATCCATGTCTCTGTAGCAAAAATCTGTTAGCTAATAAAATGATGTCTTATGTATCTTCTAAATTAGAAAATGCATATCTCTTTCAATAATTGTCCAAATTCATTGAACCCAATTCAATAAAATTCCATTTTCAGTATATTAATTGTTAGGATAGGTTTCAGATACTAGTTATGTTCATAAAAATTTGTTAAGTATTTAACTAGTGCTTTGATGTGTTTATAACTTAGAAAGTTCATAGAAAATTCTTAATAACTTAAAGCGATTTGTTCTCTGTTTCTTAAATTTTGTTATGTCATGCTTAGTCTTTGTGTGAGTTTTGGCTTGTTTTGATGTTATTGTATGTTTGAGTTTTGTCGGTGTTATTCGTTCTTATTTCTTTGTTATGTTCGATCGTTAGGCTTCGATATTTGCGGCAACCGAGGACGATCCTCCGCATAACAACTTGAGCAACAACGACCGAGCAAGCGGTTTGATCATGTTTATCGGTATTTTAAAGTCTAATATTTTGTTTCAACTGTATGTATGCATCGCTTAATTTGTGTTAAATTGATTAGTTAAAGCCGTGTTGCATATCCTGTAGACAAAATATTGATCTCTACTACGAGCCTAGGTTATTTCTTTGTGATTAGAGGTCATTGGATGATCTCTTGTCACTTAGTAGATCCGAGTCAAATTGCTTAGACATGCTTAGTATCGGTAGAAATGGGCGGTTATCGACTTAGTCGGTAACCTTGATCACACAAAACTTTCTATAACTTTATATTTCAGCATTTACGCTATGTTTAATTGCAAAACTAAAAATGAAAACAAAAATGATTTAGACGCGGGCACAATGGTAAGATTGATGTGATCTATTGGGTGTGTTGGAAAGGTGCCAGGTCAATTAAGGACCGAACATCTTGTGAGTTTTTGTTATCCAGCATTTCGTGCTAACCACACTAGAGGTATGGGACCTCTCTTGACCTAGTACTTTGGCGTGTATTGGCTCCGGTCGCAGGAGGTCGCAGGAGGGATGGAGGTGGGAGCATGGTAGTTGTCCAAAAGCTTTATCTGAGTGGGTAGTTGTCTTTTCGGCTTTACCATGTAAGCGTATGGATTTCTATCCATACGACGGCTCGTAGTTAATACACAATATTGGAAAAAGTCTCGTAGGACTTAGCTGTGCGGCATACCTTGGAAGTGTGCTTTGGCTTAAAGGCGGTGCGAGGTGTGGTGCAGTGGTACACCTGCGGGTTAAAAACTATTCGAATAGCCTCGTCCTAGGTGATGGACACGCTTGGGTAAGCTTATCGAGAGTTAGACTACAACATTTAAATTAAAACTTGATGGGTGGTGCGATGCGGGATTAGTGCTATTGTTAATGGTGACTATTGGGATAGTCACTTCTAGGTTGTTTATCTTTCGCTTTTGTTATTATTATCCTTCTTGTTATTTCAATCTTAAAAATGAATTGCAAACTTGCCTTTAAAAGCTGTATTACCTTATTGCAAATGAAAATTGGCTTTATGCAAATGAAACATATGGCCTCCACCAAATAAGCTGCATGTAGCTTATGAGCAGTGCGCTAGTTCACACGTCGGTCTTGCGGTACAAAGACAATCTTTGTACTCGGTGCTTTGCTTGATGTTGTTGTTGCAGAGGAAGAAGGTGAGCCTCGGGGCCTCACTTACGTGGTGTCTTTGCTCGCCGTGGGTGACGACTAGGCTTGGCGGTCGGTCGGATGCCTTGTGGGTTGAAGGCACACCGATTGGCTTTGTTTATAGCCATCTTATGGCACTTTTGCTTCCACTGTCGTTCTTGTTATTTGTGTATCTTTTGGGCGGTCGGTGTATGCGTAATAACCTCTACTATTTGTTTATCTTCCGTTTGGTAGTGTTGTGTTTGGACTCTATGTGTGGAATGGAGTTGATGTCTAATTTTGTACCGAGGTGTGTATACGCTGCAGGAAGTATACATATCTCGAGATCGATTTATTTGATTTGTGATGCTAGGACCGGGTGGTTGGTTAAGCATTACAAACCAAATAAATTGGGGTCCTCACAGTAAGGACCCCAGATTATTGGAATTTATGTCAAATTAAAAATTACACTAAAAGCATAATTAATAATTAAGAACATTTTGATCCTTAATTAAAAATCATACTAGAAGCATAAATTTAACAAGGTATAAATCCAATATTCAGGTTCCCGGATACATGTCTTACAATGGTTCCCAGGATCAGTGACCATTGCACATATATCCTTAAACAACATTGCATTACACATACAAGGCATACATTTACATAATTAAACATAGGTTGGTACAATTCAGTAATAAAAGTAATAATATAAATATATGAAATGTAGGTTCAAAAATGATCAAGGAATGCGACTTGCCTCCTTGCACAAATTCTTCTTGATTCTGGTTTTGTCCGGCGTCTCCTGGAGTCTGGTCGTCGAAGTCGTGACCTAGCGTGAAACAAAGTAAACCAAATAAAATCCGGCTCGACAAGAAATGAGCTGGGAACAACATGCAAGTAAATAGAATCAGAAAAGAAACACAAAGCAAGGTGGTGTGAGATGGTAGGAGTTTTATCTGGTGTTTAATTGGATCAAACGGAGATGAGATTTGGATCCAAGTACAACAAAAATATAGAAAAGAGACAACGAATTAGATGAAAAGGTAAAAAGATTCATTGGGAGTTTGATATGGCTGAACTGAGTGGAGCAATAGATTTACGGGCTCGAAACGGTCAAAAATGACATATAAAGTCGAATTAGGGTTTTGGGCGAAAATGGTGTCGGACAATGAACAATACTATTTTACTATTCATAAATGAAAACTGGATGTGATCAGTAACTGGAATTACTGTTTTTAGCTGAAAAGAACTGTAATGGACTATTTTTCATGTGATGAACAGTAACTAGGTTTTACTGTGCACTTCGGCTTTTGTGAACAGGGGACACTCTTTTTCGGTTGATGAACAGTGCTATTTTACTGTGCATTGAACAGTGTTTAGGCAGCTTGTTTGAACAGTAAATGGGCGGACCCCATTTACTGTGTGCCCATGGCCCAAATTGGCCAGGCCTTAAAGGCCCAGCGCCTGGGGCAGCCTGAGCTGCACTCGCCCGAAGGCCAGAGTGCGCTTGGCTCGCCCGAGCTGACGGCAGCGGCGACTCCGGCGACGGCGGTGGCCGGCGACGATGGGGAAGGGTACAGTGAGCTTCACTGAGGTATGAGGGTTCCATTTTGCGGGTTTTGAGTAGTAGTGGAGGTGCGGGGGTGGGGTGTCGGCGGCCATGGCGCACGGTCAGAGCAGAGGACGAGGCCGGTGGCACTAAGGTGGTGTACGGGCCAAGGGGAGGGGTGCTTGAGCATCAGTGAATGGAGAAGAGTTCGGGGTGGTGGTGTGGGTGCTTGGGGAGGTCTGTGGCGGCGGTGGCAGTGAAGGAGGCGGCGGGGAGAAGCGGTGCCGATGAGGTTCCGGCGAGTTTGGGTGATGAGGGAGGTGGGGGAAAGTTTGGTGGCAGTGAGGGGAAGCTTACCGTGGGCTCAATTTGGTGGTGGGGCGAACGGAGGCGGCGAATTGGCATCAGGTTCACCGAGGAAGAAGAGTGGGGTAGTGGTGGAAGCTCGGAATTGGCCGGCTCCAGAGGGGGAGGAAGAAAATGGGAGGTGCTGGAGGGAGGGATGAGGAAAAATGCGAGCTCCGGGGGACCTTTTATAGGGCGAGGATGAGGCGGTGGGAGCAGGGCGCGGTGTGGGCAGCGGCATGGCGACGGTAACAGGGGCGGCGACATGGTTGGCCCTGCGCACTTGGGCGGCGCCGAGAGAGGGAAAGGTGGCGGTGTGAGGTGGCGGCGAAGGCGGTAGAAGGAGCTGGTGAAGGCAAGGTGGTGCGGGAGGTGGCGCCGAAGGAGCTAGGCGTGCGGCGGTGGCGGGGATGACATGGGGGCGGTGACGCGGGGAAGAAGATGGAGTGGCGCCCGTGGGGAAAGGGGCCTTCGGGAGGGGAAAATGGCCAGGCCGAAAGAGGAAAGCGGCAAGGAGGGGAAACTTGCCAAATTAGGAAGGTTTTGAATTCAAACCGAAAAGGCTTCAAAAACTTTTGAAATTCGAAATTTTTGGGTTATTTCAAAATTGTATAGGTTAATTGCCAAAAAGAATAGTACAATGGTCACTTGCAACTTTCTGGAACAGAGGCTTATTAGCTAGTACTGACTTGCTTACTAACAACTAGGTATAACAATCTTGCAATTGCTGACTACTCACAACGGTCCGGCAACTTTCCAAGCAACTGCACAGTGAACAGTGTGCTGTCGACACACGGAGACACAAACTTTAATTTGTTAGTAGGAAAACAAGCTTCTTTTTTTTCCAACAGTTTGCCAAGAGCCCAAGACCGCATGCTAAAGCGGCCATACTTACCTGCAAGCGTTTCCGGGTCCGCCTAGGGCAGGTTGCTCCTGCGCCGCTGCGCTGCAGTTCTGTGGCTGGATGGATGGGGAACTAGTGGCCCTGCGCGCGGCAGGAGACATTTCTGGCGATGAGATTAAATGCATGGATGGTAATGCAAACGGGATAAGGATGAACATAGATAGTCATTAAGAACATATAGAGGTTCATAATATTAATATATTCAGTAGCTACACCATATCGGGCATACTACAGCCTGAACTACTATTTTAATTTTGTTGTATACAGAAGGCATGAAGGGAAGCATAGCCTGAACTACTACGTTGCACGAATAGCTAAGGAAAACATAGATGCCATTTAGACGTCAAGTGTGCTGCGATTACTGGTGAGGCTAGGAATTACTAAGATTTCAGAGTAAGCTGTGATGTAAACAAGATATTACATTTAGGTCGATCATGCTGCACATTCCATAAGTTGGGAACACAGTCGCGGATTAACAGTTGGTTCCCAACCTATCCCCAATACACGTCCCATAAGTTTGGGACTAACCCGGTATTTGAGCTGATTGCGTACAATAGCTTGCTCCTCAGCGTACTTGACCGCTTGTATGTTGGAAGCTGCAAGGTAATAGAATGAACCAAAAAAAATAGAAGAGAAGGTAGTGGGCTGTGATCAATGCTTAATGGGGAGCAGTTATGAAAAATTAGGATTGTCGGATTAAGAATAAGTAAGACGAATTATTATAGCAGCAGCAGGGCACAAAGACGGCATCAATCCTTAGCGTACTTGACCGCTTGTATGTTGGAAGCTGCAAGGTAACAGAAGGAACAAAAACAATTATAAAAGAAGGTAGTGTGTTGTGTTCAATGCTTCATGGGAAGCTTTTATGAGAAATTAGGATTGTCGGATTAAGAATAAGTAAGACGAATTATTATAGCAGCAGCAGGGCGCAAAGACGACAACGATATGATATAGTACCTTGCGTGTACTATAGCACGTGGAAGCAGATGGAAGAGGATCCATGTTGTGCCCTCCAATTGTAGGCCTAAGTGATATATCACATGGAACCTAAGCGAACAACACAACATTTCGACAAATCGAAAAGTAAATAGTGCAATCAACGCATATAACTAACTATATCAACCATGATGCTTTTAAAAAAATCACAGTTTGTGTAACCAAACCTTATGAATTGTGAAGGAAGGCTGCAAGTACTTGAATCCAGGTAATGGAGCTCGGGAACAGATTGTCACAAACTTAAATAGCATGCAACATTCAGTTGGAGTAAATCTTCTGATAACCTGCACATTTCAATACCCAACATGTTACTATGACCATTTCACTTCAGCCCTCATAACCAATGTTCTGAGAATTACGGTAAGACATTTTTCTTGTTCACAGTTGGTCAGCTAAAACAGATATTTTACGGTAAGACATTTTTCTTGTTCACAGTTGGTCAGCTAAAACAGATATTTAGCTAGACCAGTAGATTGTGTGCATCACATGGCAAGACACACCAAAGCAGCATGGACAAACAGACACCATTTTTACAGAGACACCATTTAGCACTAAAAAAGTGAGAAAATGCGTGCAGCACAACAAAAAAGTCTAAACATGTAGTATTTCAGGAACAAACATGGATTTGGCATTCATCTAGATTAGCGTTACAGAGAACTACGACATCAAATCACCATCTGGCATCATTTAGCACAAAAAAAGGTGAGGAAATGCGAGCTGCACAAGAAGATAGTCTGAACATGTAGTATGACAGGAATAAACATGGATTTAGCATTCATCCAGATTAGCGTGACAGAGAATTATGGCTCCAAATCACCATCTGGCATTTCTGTAGCATCATTCATTAATTCAAACATACATTCATCCATCCATTCAACATTCCATCGATGCATAATCAGAATTGACTAAACAGATGCATAATCAGAATCGACTAAACAGGAGAATTACACCATTACAGAACCGATTACATAGGCAACGCTAATCAAGCCAGAGCACTTAGACGTGCTACTAATCTACAATAGACCATCATAAATCAATTTCTAAGACTTGCGGAAACAGTAGTAGCAAGGAAGAGAGGAAGAGAGAGGGGAAGTATTTTTGTCACTTATCTGAGAGTAGAGTAGCAGCAAAAGTAGGGAGGGATCGCCGTTGCGGTGACCGACGTCAGTACTATGATGACAAGGTGAGTACGCTTCGGCCCAAAGCCCAAAGGGGAGGAGGCCAGGCGTGGGGGCGGAGGTGAGAGGGCCGGGTGTGTGGGCGGTGGCTGGGAGCGGATGATGCAACACCTGAAAAAAATAATGCAATGTTGAGAACAATGGTTTCTATCATTAATTAATTAGTAAATCTTCAAATACCATTTGAAAATACAGCAGCAGGTAATATCACATCCCATATGTAATGGTAAAAACCAAAGGACTGTGCGATGGTAATATCATTTTACTAAATGAACCACACGAGTAAGCTTAGAGCTTAGGCAATGAAACATATGAAAATTGTATTGGCTTACATTGTAGCACTACAAAAACAAAATTGGATATTTTCAAGCTTGCTATACCCTGCATGAAATTATCGGTTTGCTTGCCTCTATTAAGAAAGAAGAATACGTGATAGAGATTCCGTCAGTATGTTGCCTTTACTGCTAGCAGCAGCAGCGTGTTAGTAGGCCAGATGGTAACAAAAGTCGTTATTACTGTCCACAGATCATAAATGGAACTTATTTCTTGTGTGTACAACTGAAAGCCAGTTGTTCAGGCATCGGGCAATATTGATACTACTTCAAAATTAGGGAACTACTAAGTCTGGATTTCCCCCCAAAAAAATGAAATTATGAAACCAGTGTGGCATCAACGGAAAATGGCAAAACTTACGGCTATTAATATCAAGCCTAGAAGGTAGCGCGTGCCATTTGGAGCAATCTTCTGGCATCTCGCTGTCGCCAGATAGCCAGCCTCCTCTGCAGATATATGCAAGTAGATCCCTTATCTGTGGCAAGGCATGGACCACCGCAGAATCAAAGCGCCCTTCCCGCCGTCGCCGCAAAGCATCATCGCTGGCTGCATACACCCAAAATAGGCGAAGGGGAGGGGCGGCGGCCGAGCGTGGACCGAAGTCAGCACGGCAGGCCATGAGCCCCAACATCTCGATCTTAGCGAGATCGATCTGGAGGTGGCCGAAGTCGGCCTAGGAGAGGTCCTTCACCTTGTACTTGCGTCCGGAGGAGGTCTTCTGGACGGAGAGCGCCATGGAGTCGGCGGCGGTGGCGGTGAGCAGGGAGGGGAGGGCTGGATCAGGAGGGGAGGGAAGGAGGAGGGAGAGGCGAATGAGGGGGATCCGCGCCCGGTGGGGCAGGTTGGGGCTGAGCCCCGCGCCGCGGGACGGCCGCCCGTTGCTGGGCCGCTGGAGCCCTTGCTGCGTCCGAAGAGCAGCGATGGCTACGACAGCTCCACCCCGTGCTTCCTCCGCTGCGCGCCGGTGGATCGAGGAGTCCGCATGGCCCCGCCGAGCCTCGGCCCGGAAAACGCAGACGCCAGCGCCCCCATCGCGTTGCAGCCAAATCGGATCCAACCAACCAGCTAACGCATGCGACACTGGAGGGAGGAGTGGCGACAGAGGACGCAAGGCGAGGGGACAGACGGGAGGGGAGACGCTGAGGTGGCGACTGGGGAGGGAAATAGAGGGGGCGGTGGGGGAGTAAGAGAGAGGGAGCGAGGGCGCTGGTGGAGAGGGATGGCGGGGAAGAGTGGGCGGCGCGTCGAAGGCATCGCCGCCCGCCGACGGTGGAAGTGGGCCATGGGGCGGACGGCGAGAATCGAGAGGAAGGAGCAGCAGGAGAGGAAGCAAGGGAGACGGAAGCGAGCGAGGCGACACGGAAGCGAGCGAGGCGTCAAAACCGAAAGGCACGAAGGCCTCGCGGGCACTCAAAGCAAAAAAAAAAATCAGACGGCCAGAAGCAGAGCCGCGCGGAATCGTAGGCGCAAAAGCAATCGAAGCGACGTGGCCTGGCTCTTTGCTCCTCAAGTCTCCCAGGATTTAACCGGTAGGATTAGGGATTGGGTTTGCAGGCTGTCATCTTGGAGGAAATTTTGTGGGGCTAATTGATTTGATCATTTAGCCCGGTTGCGCAGACGTGTTGCTGCCCTGCCTTCAGAATCCAGGTTCCAGCTCCTGCCCCCAAAAAAATTATATACGATCTTATCAGTTGACAACTTGACATGCACACGCTTGATTGATTAATTGTTTTAAGGACTGACTAGTTATAAGTTGTCTGAAATTTTGTTATTTATCAATCACTTTTTCTAACCTTTAGATTTTCATCCAATGGTAAGGAAAATTTCGGTGCAAGTGCATGACAAAACAGATCTGGGCTACAGTTGTCTGTCTTAACGGGTCCGAGTTTCAGAATTTGTACCCGTTTTTTGGCCCGTTTCTTTGTGCGCTGTTTTTTTTGTAGCCCGTTTCTTTTTGTCTGCTTTTGCTTTGTTGTTGTTGGCACTACGCACATGGGCTGTGGGCTTGATTTTTACATCTGTGTACTAAAAAAACAAACCCCACTTATCAAACTTCTCCAGACAAGGAAAAGACCCCACATGTCAGGCTTTAACTCAGCCTTTAACTCTACAGCCTTGTCAAAGTAGGGTTTCTTCTCCTGTTCCAGATCAACAACACACATTATGTAGACATGAGCAACTACGCAATGCTGAGACATCAAAAATGGAATAGAAAAGGGAAATGAAGCAGTGCCACTGACTTCTTTCTATTTTGTTGTTGCTGTAGCAATCAAAGGCAATTCTATGCTCTCATCTCTCGTATCTGCTTTTGTGCGTTGTTATGTGCATACATAACAACGCACAAAAGCAGATACGTGAGATGAGAGCATAGAATTGCCTTTGATTGCTACAACAACAACAAAATAGAAAGAAATGATCACATTTGACAACAGAAGGACACAGATCAAAATAGAAAGAAATTACTAAAAATTTATTGAATAACTGCAATATACATTTAAGTTGAAAGATCAACATAAAAATGTTGCAGGCAATGATGGTAGTGGCCAATAGAGGAATAGGTCAACCTACAACATTGAAAGATAAAAAAAGATACAAAAACTACAAGATACAACAAGGCATTAAGGAGGGCTAAAAATATCCAATTCATAATGTAATTTATTTATGGATGATGTAACAACTAATGACTACATGTTAATTTATTACGTGTTACTCTTACTGTATTGAATGAAGTTTTAATATGCACACTGCTTAAAAAAAATAGTTTACGTTACTAGTTGCTATTGGCCGATGGTGGAGCGAACATCATGATTCCAGAACAAACATAATATAGAAAAGAAAAAAAATCTATCCTAGAAAAAAGTTCTATACTTGGTGAACCCTACAGAATACAAAAAACGAGTACAAAATACATGTATTTAAACATACTTGCGATTCTGTCCAGGGAAGAAACCATTAAAATAACTTTGCAACACAGACCAACATAAAATCAACCCAACCAATGTTTTTTCATGAATCGACCCAATGAATGCCTTTGGACTAGACATGGTTAACAAAAGCATGCAACAAAATGTGTTTTTATAATGGAAATAAAAATTTTGTACTAACTAATCCTCTATCGGGATGTCCAACCGAGATCACCGGAATGAGAATACAACTACAAAGACATAGCAAACTCATAATGCAATTGCAAACATAACATAAATACACAAGGTGCATGTCCTTATATTTACACAAAACTGAAAATGAATATGCCTCTTATTACATCTCACCACATTATAATTTGCAGTCAGTTTGTACTAAAATTGCATAAACTTGGGATTGCAAATTTAGTTCAAAAAGTATGCAACTTCTAAAGAATGTCTATATGTTATTTCACATTTTGTAATATCCATAATATTTAAAGAAAGATACAAATATAATAACAAAAAAATAATAATGTCTAACCTGATATATTCCCTATACATTGTGCAGTGCATGCTCTAGGCATGTCTAACATGATATATTCCTGAATATAGTCGACCTAAATAAGTTCAGCTTGCAACTCCTATCATTTGCCTATTCCTATCATTTGCCTGTAGAACAAATGCATCTGCAATAAACTTTGTTGTACGTGAGTGGTTTGTTTCATAGCATATGACACCAAAAAAGACAAAACTAATGCAAACTAATTCACTAAAGGAAAAAATATCAAATGTTACTTTTTATCCAAATCAATGCAAATTCTTCAACCAACAAAATATCTTTGTCATGTTCTTTTGCCAAAAAAGATCCATCACATGTTCTGACAAAATTCATTCTCATGTTCTTCTACCAAAAATTATTACCTGGCCTTGTCCATGATCTACTAGAGACCTTTCTGATGGATGTTGGCAAGTAGCACACGCAACAAGGTATATTGATGCTTCTCTTATTGTAACCCTAAGCAAAAGGACAAAAACAAATTAAATTTATAATTTTCTAGAAAATATAAGATCTAAAACACAACAAATAATTTATAATTATTTGTGAACCCTTACGAAGGACTAAGACATACACATCAACTAAAATATATACATAAGATCTAATATTGGCATGGACAGTTTGATGCTTTCTTATACTGTTTTTTTAACAAATCATGGACACATAGTGACAAATATTAAAAATTGCACCCAATTTGAACCAAATTTGCACAATACATAGCGCTGAAAGTTTAATTACAATTATATGCAAGTATTCATACTAACAAAGAAAGTCACATTCTAGACTAACACAACAAACAATTCATAAAACATATGGGCAGAAACATAATCTAACTAAACATACCGAGAGAAAAGCAAGTATTTGATAGTTCACTAATAAACCTAGGATGCATTCAAATACGAGATCTCTCATCTTGACAGTAATAAAATCTGCATGAAACATTTGTGATCTGAACTATGAAATTAACATTCACAAAAATTATTCTAATCAAGAACAATAAATATAAGTGACCCCCAACGTAACACAGAGGTCAAACAAAATATATGCTTGGTAAACCATTGATAATACAAAAAAAACAGACACAAAATCAAGGAGGATCACCCTTATGCTTAGTCTAATACTAATGTGTATTGTTGATGTTCTGCTATACAAGTTCCAAAAAATATCAATGTATTCTACATAGAGGCAACTCTTGGAAAAATTGAAGGCCTTTAAAGAATAACAGAGGTAAACATTACACTTGATAGCACTGCTTTTCTAATAAAAAAAAGAACTTAATAAATGTAGCCAAAATAGAAATTGCACTGACAAAATACTAAATTTGCATATTATATGGAAGTGAAATTTTAATTTAAATAGTGTGCAAGTTTTCACCTAATAGGTTAATTTCAATTTTTAATAGGTTAACTACATGTAATTGTCCCTATGCTATTTTCAATTTTTAATAGGCTACCTGAACCCAGGCCGAATAAATGACAAAATTGCGACTTCATCTTCTTTGAAAGACCATTTATACTCATGTGCCGGTAGCATGACAACATCATACCACCCTGAATGCATAAACCACAACTCAGTAAGGTGACTGCATTAAAATATGATACGACAAGGCATTTTCTATAATTGCTTTACAAAAGTGACATCAATAAAAATATTTGATGAAGATAGTAACATACCTCTTTCATGCCTATCCACAGTTTTCACACCACCATTACATGTGCATCCCTTGATACAGCCTCAAGACTCTCCTCAATTCCTCATAGGAACTATATAGCTGAGCTCAGCATTCCTCAAAAAGCAAAGGCTAAAAAACTCTAATATACTCCTCAGCGGATTCCTCAAAAAAACAATGGTTTTGTTCATAAATCAAAACAAACATAGCAAAGAAATGCGAGCTAATATATATGTGCATAATATAAACCAAGAGATTAACATGGGCGCTGCGCAGGGTTTCATACATACACCTACAAAACACAAACCAAGAAAAAGGCAGTAAACAATTAGGCTGGGTACAGTAACAACTAGAGGTCAATAAAAAATTAAGGAAAAAAACAACAACACTTATGTACAACAAATTTAAAAACAGGGGATCATACTTACTCAGGGACTAGTACAAAACAGTACACAGTACTATTGAGATGCAAACAGTTACAAACAACACCTAATAGAACAAATAACAGTGTATACCAATTGAATACATCCAAATTTACAGAGCATTCTTCAAGATCCAAAAACAGGGGACAATTTATTACATATATTGCAACTACTAATGGCACATTCTACTACTACTACAAAAAAAGCACCCTTGGAAGAGCATTACATCCAGCTGCATATCACTGAGAAATATATGTGAGGGTAATACTGCGGGTCACATTTGCCGGAGAATATGCCATGTGCCTACATGAACAAATAAAGCAAAATAAACACAAAATCAGAAAAATCAAACCAAATGCCAAATGACAAACACAAAGAACAGCATAGTAGTCACATGATGAGTCCATTTACGTGATATCTGTTCAACACAGTACTGTCATTTGTAGAATTTTGCAAGGAGATATACTTCAACAAGAATTTGGCGTATCGTCACAAGAAATTATATGACAGGAATAGGATTGGTTCTAAGATCCACCCCCATGTATAACATAGGACATTCATCCAACTGGCCATGCCCATGCTAAATACTTGTTAGAATTGTTATTGCAACATTTAAGTAACAATATAATTAGGACAAATTAAAAGTACAAGCAGGATGAAGATTATAGTTGTACATCTCTTATCATCAAATAGGGGGGGGGGGGAAGGCACCTGCGCTAATGCATGACATTTCAAGATGCACAACATAATTTCATTAAATCCCTATTTTTTTCGTTTATGATTCGGACACAAACAGTCATGTTGGTGTCATATGATTGTGTCTGTCCATGCAGCACTCACAAAATGTACTTATATTTGCAGAAGTTTGACACATGAAAACAAACAAACAAAAGAACCTTTGTTTTTTTTTCTTCTTGACATACTAAAAAGCTGTGCACGATAGGTACGCTTCCAACAATCCTTACAATGACTTACTAGATTTGGTGCAACCCAACCTAGAGAAGCTGATAGAACTGTCATCACCTAAAATAATTAACTCAATCAGTTAACTAGGAAAAAAGAGAGAATATATTGTAGCACATAAAATTCTGAAAATACTCACTACTAATGCAGTCATACAACCTGCCAGGACGAGCTTCCGGGGATGGCGCATGGCCAGAATCTTGTAAAGGTAAATGTGTCATACCCTGTTTTTAGTCGGGAAAGAAAGAATTTAATCGGGGAACTCCGGAAAGCTTAAAACTCTCGCGGAGTTTTTAGGTCGTGGGCCTCGGGAAGCCTTCCCACCCCTTGGCCGGCCATGGGCCTAGGCCCATGCGCCTCCCCTCTAAACCCTAACCACCCCTTTTCCTCCCCTTGGCCGAACCCCACCTCCCCTTTGGCCGCCACCCTCCCTTCCTCCTCTCTCCTCCTCACACCCCTGCCCCTAGGTGCCGCCCCAACCTCCCGGGTGCTGGCCTCGCTGGTTTGCCTCCCATCCGGCCTTGGACCTTCTCCCGCCGCCGGTTGCGCAAGGAGTTGAGGAGGACAGCAATTTGTTTGGGGCAAAAGAGGTGAGAAGGAGGGAGATCGTCTTCTCCGTGATTCGTCTACCTACTCCCTGGTTGCAGCAAGGGTAACGATGCCGAATCTCATTGTTTTGTTTGATGGTAGAAGCGATTTGGATTCATTTTTGTCTAGGCAGACTCGCTGCGTGTAAAGACTGATTCTGTCCTGTATGTTGGAGGGATTGTTTTGGTTATTTTTAGGCAGAATCTGAAGGTTCGGTCTCCTAGATATATCTAGGTCTTGTTCTTACGTTTCAGTGGCACGAGTTCACTCAAATCCGAGGTCCGAGTCAAAAGTTATGATAGAATTAGTCTTGACTGTCCAGAATCCTGACGAGATTCTGCAGTCAATTTGTAAATTGTATAAGAAATTGTTATTCACAGATTTTGAACTTGGTGTCTCCTAGAAAATTGAAGTATCCTGTCAGGTTTAGATGGCCACTGAGTTTACTTGATTCCGAGTTATGGGTCAAAAGATATGTCTGTTTTAACAGTCGCTGCCAGAAACCTGACGTGATTAATCTGTCTGTATATTTTCTATATTATGATAGAGAAGTTGGAAGAATCTGAAAGTTCACCCAACTAGGTTATTGTAGGTAATTCGATAACCTTTTCAGATTGGTAAAGAACGCTCAATTCGGAGTTGTAACACAGAAGTTATGATCAACTGAATATTTCTGCTGAATTTTGGTAGGCTGAATCTGTGCTGAATGTTCAAACAATTATTAGCCTATTAATTTGACCAAATTGGTTTGTCGCGTCAACTAGAGTTTTGTAGTTAGACCAGTTAAGAATCTACAGAAATTGGGTTTGCTATTTTTCGACTTCCAGGCTGTGAGTTATGTTAGTCCCGTGTTGCTGTCCAGGATTTTCTTATTGGACAGACTCCGCTGTTTTTCAGTCTATGCGATATAGGATTTAATTGACTCTAATAGAAGTAAAATAGAACACCGACTAGTTGAGCTGGGTATCATGTATACTTATTTAGTTATTTCGTTGGTTTAGGCGCGAAACTTGGTATAAGAGCGCTTCGTTGCGGATAACGCCGCAACGCGAAGGCAAGTACCATGTTTATTTGGATGTTTGTGCATTGTGGTTTTTAGCATGAGTTGTTTTGGTAACCTGTGAGACATGTGAAATGAATTATTCATGCCTTGTTCAATACATTGAGTTCATGAATAGAAGTGATGTTATGGTATATTTCATTTAATTGTTGCATGCATTCATTGACATTTGACGCCCACGGAGTGGATGAGAACCACCATCAATTCCAAGATGGTTGGATAAGACCCATTAATTCCAATATGGGCAATGTTGGACACCGTATGAAACGTTCTTCATACGGAAGTGGATCCCCGCATTTTTGTTAAGATGCGGGCTTGAGTGATCACCGACGGTGTTCACCGCTATACCGCATACTGCGTGTGTGCAGTCCATTCCTTGATTTGAGCATTCATATCATGTATTCATAAGTAATCCAATGTGTTATGATCGAACCCAATGATGTTATGTTTGATCTTCAATGAATGAATGTTTTTCTTAATCATTGTACTTGCTGAGTCATGGACTCACTCTTGCTTTGTTTGTTTATTTCTAGGTGATCGTTGATGAAGTTCACTTGGGAGGAGTAGATGAGCACTACTCGAATAATGCACTTCACATTAGACTCATTACTATAAGAAATAATGATTCTCTTTTGTCATCTTTTGGTTTGTAATAAATAAATTTAGTCATGGATGGTACCTTTATGATCAATGAGAACATAGATGAGAACTTTAAGTCATATGGTTATTTGTTATCTTAGCTCATTATCGTTGATTCATGTTTAGATCTTAGAATTGGATTTCATGACTAGTTTATGATTCTTGTGTGTTTTTGTGGTGTGGAACCTCCAGTATCCTCGTATGCAAAGGAGGTTCTGCCGAAATTTAGTATTTCAGCTTAGGGTAGTTGCATTCCAGGCTCGTGCTGAGTTGGGGTGTTACAAAATGTTAAAAGGTGAGTAAACACAATGCTCAACCAATAGCCGTCCAAAGAAAAAAAAAGCAGCAAAAGAACTTTCAAAGTGGAGAATATTGATGAGTGTGTTTCTAGAAAGAATTTATTTTGTCTTGCTAAT
Organism: Ampelocalamus luodianensis; assembly: GCA_036346255.1. NCBI lineage: Eukaryota > Viridiplantae > Streptophyta > Magnoliopsida > Poales > Poaceae > Ampelocalamus > Ampelocalamus luodianensis. Next base: position 11,774,277 of record CM070628.1, read on the forward strand.
CCAGACTCTTCAAACCCATCATCCCTGACGAGGTAACACTCCAGGTACTTTGTTTCTAAGGTTACTACCCTGTGATGAAAGTGAAACAATTCGGGTGGAAGATGACAAGCATCTCAACAAAACTAGTAATGATCCTCTGAAAAGGAGTACCCAACTCATATGGCAAAGTTAGCAAATTCGGCAAGCGCAAATACTCCACCAAACCAAAGGCCTCTCTCCTGTGTGCCCACTTACATGGCATGGAACCCATGCATACCGAGCAGAGTGAACAGTGAGTTTCGACCATGGACAAATTCATTCAAGAACACACCTAATTCCCATGCGATTTTCTCAATAGAGAGGAGAACATAGAAAAGCTCCTCCTCCCGTTCTCATTTCGCTGAGCGCGCTTACGAAGATCTCATTCTTAGCTAGCTAATACTACGAGCTATTAATCCAAAAATTGACTCGCAACGCCACTCGCCATCGTCACGAAATCTACAACTCATGCACGACTCCATCTACCCCGACACAAAGAACCAATCACCGGGCCGAGGTTACGATCGTCACATCGTCAAACACTCGCCACAAGACACACCGACGCCCGGCCTCCGGCAGCAAAGGCAAGAACAGGAAGAGGACAAAGGGAAACTGGAAAAGAGAAGGCGTTGGTCTCAGCGTTGTACCGCGACGGCGAAGAAGTATTGTCCCCGATCTCGGAGAGCACCGTCATGGCCAGCGACTTGGTAAACCCTTGCACATGAACCACAACGAAGAACCAGAAAAGCAAGAAGTCACCTCCACTGCACAAGCACAACAACACCCATAGCCAGAGACAGAGACAGAGAGATAGAGAGACAGAGAACACAAAATTATATAGCTAGAATGTACAAGAGCAGTGCTCCGATAGGCTACGATGGCATTCATATGTACAGAAAGGAAGATTTGCTGAAAGCAGGGTTCTTATTCTCGTGCCTTGATGGCCTCCAAAACCATATGTACAGAAAGCAAGGTTTGCTTGAGGCAGAAACAAATCCCCTCAAAAATGAGCTAAGCATTTCTATATTTTTCCAGAGTAATTTCAGCAAACATTAAAAATGTGCAACAAATTTGAAGGAACAAGTCTAATATCCTAAAAAAAATAAAAAAAACAAATCTTAAGCCAATTTTGTCGAAAAAAACTAGATCAAAACATGGAAAACATCAAGTGCATCCACAAATTTGAAGGCAACAAAAAAAATCATAGATATTTGGACAACTAGTAGAAAGCCACTAACGAGGATACTATCTACAAGCAAACCCAAACATAGCAATCAGTAGGCATCATCAACGGCCATCACCGTCACCATGCGCAGCTGGTTGATCTGCCGCACCTCCTGCCGTCGCCAAGCGCCGCCGTAATGCCAGTAGCTATCGTCGAGCACCGCTGGTTAAGATGCCCTACCTCCCGCCTTCCTGAACCACCACCGCATCGCCGGTCGTCCCCGAGCTCAGATCCGGCCTGATCTGAGCGGCACCGGCTCGAGGGTGAGCATGAGAGGTGGTGGAGGATGGAGGAGCCCACGAATTTGGAGAGGAGGCGTCAGCTTCTAGAGAAGTGAGGAGGGGATTGGGATTGAGTGGTGGTCCAGTGTGGGAAGTGTGGGAATATGGTTGGGGAAAGTGAGGGGCAGAGTGATGCGTAGATGCTCTTGTTAATGGGTTCATTTCATGTGGATCCGATACTGAAAAGAAAATAGCAATCAAACATCTATTCGAGCCCAATAACCAAAACCATAACGCACAGATCTCAAAGAATATCCAAAGGCTGAAAAATCGACTGAAACAAAAGAAATTTTCAGGCGACTGAAAATTAGCAATCCCGTTGTTTTAAAAAGAGGCGATTGCTGCATGGTTTGATGTAACATGCCGATTCAAGGATGCTCTACTGATGACTATGCTATCTCGGACGACGCATGGTAGGAACAGGGTAGAGCTAGAACGAATTTGATCGGCGTTCACTACTTTTATCATGTATATAGTAACATATGAATTTTTCAAGCAGTATTGTACTAAATAGTAACATATGTGTCTATTTTGAACATCAATAATTTGACATAACCAATGACAATGTACAATAATAAAGAAGTAACGATCAATAAGCTTACTATTGGTGCTTGTTTTTTTATGCTTTACTCACCCCATATTATTATTATTTACAGCAGTATTTGTGCTAAATTGTGCCATTTGGCAATTAACCCTAGCGAAATCCGGAGATATGTTGTATTTCACTTTTTTCGTAGGAAATTGGCTAAAAAGAGTTGACAAAGAGCTTCCTTTAGAAAATGTGCAAAAATGAACTTCATCAAATGATAAAATTTGAGGTTACCATGACATATGCCTAGTTGAGCCGATCAAAATGCATATAATATTTGTTCAAATCGGAGGTCAGACACAAAAGTTATGAAGGCCAAAAATTGTGGGAGCCCGGCCTGCCAGGCCCTTGTGCCGCTCGGCGCTAGGCCTGTGCCGACCGAGTCTTTGATATCGATAACCTTGGATACTCAGGTGAAAAACTACAACCGACTGCGGTTATCATTGTACGCGCATAGATCGCGTCAACACTTACCAAAATAAAAGAACTAAGGACGAAACCACGAACAAAAGATGGTCGTATTGGCAAAATTCATTATCCAATCTTAATGGTATAAAAAAGGAGAGAACAAAATGTCTTAAAATTCTCATTTTAAAAATTAAATAAATAAATTACCTTTTAGTATTTACTTTCTTTCAAGTTAATGAAACGATGAACCTCATCATCATTAGCGATGAACCTAGGCTGCTTACCCACGTCGCCGCGTGGGACGATTTCAGGGTGCACAGTTTTTGAGTTGGAAGGTGCACATATGATATATATAAATCGATCCTCGCTATTTTTTTTTTGAACCCATTGCCTGTGACACCGGTGATTATATGCGGTTCCGCCCCTGATAGGAACAGCTCACTTGATCGGGTAGTGACCGGAATCACCGCTGTTCACGGGCTTTGGATCAAGTGCCACTGCATTGACATAGTATAATCTGTCATCTGTAATGTAGCTTGTGGTCAGTGACTCATAGTGCGTCTTAGTCCTAAGCTGTACCTGATTCACCTTTCACAATTCGGCTTGGGGGTCATTTCAGCTTTAAGAATATCTAGAATTGTGTCATGGAAATAAAATTATTACCAGCGACAGAAATTGAGTTGCATGCTTGATTGATCACCAGAGGAGCACTGATTAGTTTCTAAGACTCCGATTAGCTGAGGCGTCAACTGACTCCACAATCATGTACAGGACAGACGGAGCACCTGAAAAAATAGCTTTGCCGAAATCTACTGTTTGGAGCAGTACACTCCGTACTTGCTGATCATGTCACATCTTGATAGAACCAAGCGAACAAAATAGTCAATTTCCCCTTAAAAATATGTGAATAATTCGCCAAACATGTCGGGTCCTACATGCCGTCACGAAGACTCTAAAAAGTAGGTCAATGTGGGGACCCTGGTAATTATCTCCATAAGACCGAGATTAGACAAGGTCTTAAGGACATAATTACGGGTCTCCGTTAAATGAATTCCAATTTAACTCTACCCAAGTGAGAGGCTTAGCCGAATACTGGAGCCTCAACGATCATGCGCGCTGCTCCCTTGCGAGCGTTACATGATTGTCGATTCTCCCTCGATTCGAAGCACTATCCTTGGTGAGTTAAATGGGAATTCATCAACAACGAGTATGACATATATTGGCTCCCAAGATCAATGACCAATATACTCATACCCTTACTCAACGTTGATTACATCCATACAACGCATACAACAAGAGATAACAGACATACTGCATAATAGTTAAGGTCTGCAGCTTATTACAAACGGCCGACCGGCCAAATTTAAAGTAGAGTATCAAGTAACAGCGGAATTAAATAGATAAAGCAAAAGACCAGCAGTGGTATGCCCTTCACCCATCGGCAACCGACTGGGGTTAAATGGCAGCACACTACTCATTAGTGTCACCCAAGTCAACAATAGCGAGATCGTCATAATCATAACCTTCCTCACCTGAAAAGGCCAGCAAGCATCTGGCTGAGTACAAGCGTACTCGCAAGTCTTACACAAATAAAAATAGTTATGCATAAGGGTCATTCAAAGGATGGCTCATATTGGTTTAGTTTTGCGAAAAAGACGCAACAATTAACATCCTACACATACTAGTTTTTCATGTGCCCATTTAAGATCAGATTTGAAGTAGAAGTAAAACATGTAGTAAAGCATTTCAGTAATAAACAATTGAATCATACAAAGACCAAAGTGGCAGCCCACTTTGATATACTAAACACATGAACAACCCGTTCATGACGAATCCCAAGTTTAACCACAATTTTAATTAAAAGTCTAACAATAAGCAGCCACAAATTTCAAGCGGTTGTCCATAACCGTGGACACGGCTATTCGAATAGATTAATACCTGCAGGTGTACTACTTTACCCACACGACTTGATTAGCCCGTAAGCCTCCAGAGGCCTCGAAATAGCACACTTCCTATGGTATGTCGGTAGGGTAAATCAAGATCTGATCATTTTCACAAGAAAGCCCTATTGAGCTAAGTCCCCTTGTGAGATGGTTCCTTGCCTAGTACAAGCGTCGGATAGCACTTGCTAGGGGGCTCACAAGTTATATTGGAAATACCGATGCAATCAAAACAAAAGAATTGGTGCTCTCTTGCACACTATAAAGGATTACATCGGCTCCTCAAAGAACATAGGATTTCACGGTCGCTATGCCCCTTACACCACCAAGGACTTAACACAATAAAACCCTCCCCTACTTAACCATACGGCTCCCAACCCGTGTGGTGGCAAAGACGAGTGTTGCTTGAACGAGAGGTACCCAAAGTTCGGTCCTCAATTGTCCAGACAAGTCCTTCCACATACCCAATTCTCGTGCACAAAGACACCATCACTAACCAACACTTGTCCGGACCAAATCTCTTTTAAAAATGACAAAATTTGACTCATAAAACAGCTACAAAGAGCTGAAGTAAAAACATAAAGTAAGGGTTGTATGTATCCCAAAACCATCGGGTTATTCCCGACGATCGAACTACCGTATCTAGACTTGCATGGCTAAGCAATTCTATCACCCATAATTCACACATCCTATCTTAAGCATATAGGAGTTGGCATAATTCAAGATTAACCTCAAGCATAGGACATATCTAAACTACACATCACAAAAATATTGACATAATCAAAATAGCATGCAAGCAATTATCATTGCACTAACTTAACCAAAACTGGGATCAAATATGATGCAAAAGAAAGTTCAAATGATGCTTGCCTTGCTGGTACAGTAGCTGCTCGCTCTCAGTAGCGTAAGTGTCGATGTCAATATGCTCGGGATCTATATAATTATAACATCAAATAAATACCGAGAAAACAACTCAAAAACCAAAATGCTCAAAAATGCATGATTTTTCTACAGTAGTTAGGTCATGATTTTAAAGGATTTTTGGTGAAAGAATTATTTCATTTTGATTTAGCATGTGAAAGTTATAATGGTCTGAATTTCAGATTTCAATAAGCCGTCATTATGTAATTTAATTATGAAGTAAAATTTTGTAGAACAGTGGCGGGGTAAAGGATCACATAGGTAAATAGGTAATATTAATACAAGTTCAGAATAGTTGAGTTTGTCCCATTTGGAGTTTTTATGATTTTGTTATCGATTTTCAAAGTTATCAGCCTTTTATAGCATACAAATAATGGAGTTAAGGAGTTTATTCTCCCAAAATAGTTTCTGTGATAGAGGTAATGTGGATACTATTTTAATAATTAAGTTCACTGAAAATGAAAATTATCAAAAGTGGTCTCACTGTTTTTGGAGTTTCCAATATTTACTTATGCATTTTTAAAGATTTCAGTCCATTTTCCTATTGTAAATATAATGATTCTAATGAATAAATTTCCAATTAAAGCCCTCTGCTACAGAGACATGTATGAAACTAATTTTGATAGGAAGTCCATTAAGAATGTAAATTTTCAGAAGTGGTTTCATGTGATTTGGAGTTAAGATGAAATAGTTATGCATTTCTAAAGTTAATACTAATTTCGGTGTATAAATAAACTGATTTCGAATTTACTAAAGTGATTTTTACTCTTCTCACCAAGTGCAGCGCTAGCCGCGATCAACTGGACCATGGGCCGCTCGTCGTGGCGATCTTTGGCGCGCGCGCGACGTGTGCGTGCTAGAGGCGATGGTTGCAGCCGTTGGATCAAGATCCAACGGTCCATATTCGAGATGCAATAGGACGGTCCGAATGTCTCACAAATCCAGCCGTTCCTTTCGATCCGACGCCCATGATCGTAGCGTAATCGAAATTCGAAGAGCCACCAACCGGACCGTCGATATCGCATCGGACGGTCCACAACGATCAAGTGTAAGAACGCGCGATAAGACATCGCACGTGTTTAAATTTTTGGGCCCACACGTCAGTGGCTCCAACGTTTACCAAACGTGTTGTTTTCTGTGGGTGGGGCCCGCATGTAATAGACTCATCAGCGCCGCTTAAGACAACACTTAAATGCTAATGATTGGAGTTTAACGGCTAATGACATGCTACAGTGACGGTCGGCGTACGACAACGGGATTTCATCCCGCGCGCTTCACCGGCGGCTTGCCGGCGATCCCGGCCACGGCGGCGTGAACCAAGAGCATGGACAGATGGAGAATAGCAAGGCGCTCCCAATGGGAGTAGTCCCGACGACTGAGCCGGCCCAGAACGGCGGCTAGCCGACGGCGAGCGGCGGTACTAAATACTGCAAAAGGAGCTACGCCGATTTGAACGCGTTCTGAGCAAAAGTACACATGCTTATGCTCCTAGGGGGCATGAGGAAGCTACCTGAGCTAGGAGAGGGCCTGGAGAAGCTTGGGGATAGCTGGAGCAGTGTCGGCGCCGGAGAAGAAGTAGCGGCACAACACGACTTCACGTGGAGAAGATGATTGGAGAAACCTTAAGGACAGAGAATGGTTAAGGTAGCTCAAGGACCATATGAGAATGCTTCATGAGCAAAGAATTGAAGAATGGCTTACCAAAACGAAGTGGGAGAGGAAAGGTTGTTTCCCCGGCCGAAAATGGTTCAATCTTCAAATCAACAAAATCCTGCCGTGCAAGGACCAAATCGATTGAGGGTTCTGACCATTAAACTAAGGCATACAAAGTGACGCGATGGAATGTGGGTCATACCTTCCGGAGACGAAGAAGACACGAGGGTGTCCTCCGGAGCGTGCTCTGGTACCGAGCTAGAGCACGACGATGGGGCAGAGGCTACAAGCAAAAATAAGAGTTCGCTTGAGCAAAAATGGAAATGCCAATGAACATGGAACGGAGGAGCACCACCCGGTGGAAGCTTACCCAAGTAGAAGCCGAGAGAAAGCCTCCCTCTCCTCTGTCAACCGAGGAGAAGTGAGGGAAAAGGAGGGCTTCGAGGGGTGATAAAGCCAGAGGGACGTTGGGGGTGGGTGCGGTGTGCAGAGAAGAAACGCGGGGACAGGCCAACGGGCGCGGTGAAGTGACAGGGATCAGGGCGAGACGACCGCGTGGCGAGGAGTGTCTGCGAGGGCGCCGGGAGGTTGAAGGCGGGCGACAAGCGGGCCCGTGATGGCAGCGACTTAAGGTGCGGGGGTAAGCTAGCGCTACGTGGCCGAATGAGGACCGTTAGATCAGGATTGGAAGGGTGAGATTTCACGTGTTGTTTTGAACTGTCTAACAGTGGCGGAATCTGGACCGTCGATCTCAGATCCAAGGGCTGCATGTGCGGTGCATTTAAGTGACGCGGTCGAGTCAAGCCGCTGTGGTCGGACCGAGTCCGACTGCAGTCCGAGCCATAGGAACGATCAGCTTGGTGATTCTAATTTATTTGATTCTAGTTTGGTGAGGCTTTATAAATAGAAATAAATTTCTAAAAATTATGAAATAATTTGTGGGGTTCTGGGATGACATAATTCTCATAAAAATTATAAAACCCTACTGTTAGTAATATAGTTTGTGATACTTAAATTCAAACATGTTGTATGTCTATAAATGTTGCTTGAATTTTAATGAGGTTCAAACTAGTCCCAAAATTTTGAAAAATTATATTAATTCATGATAATTAATTTAGTATTCGAATAAATTGGTTCCAGATGATGATCACAACTTTTTATCACTGATTTGAATTGAAATTTAAATTTGAAGGGTAGGTTCATGTTTTTAACAGATTTTCCAAGTGCAATAAATTATGAAATGGTTTGAATTTAATAATGCATGCTAATGAAATACATATTAATCCATTTTAATTCTTTGGGTGTGACAAACCTCCCCTTACAAAAGATCTCGACCCGAGATCTGGGTGGAGAAGAATTAGAAAGTTTTCATTAGAAGTTCTAATTTATGTTGTCTTGATTTCCTTCAAAGATAGTGTTGACAGGTTATAATTTACATTAATATGTTTTACCTTTCCTTTCTTGATACGAAGGCACTTCATGCAGAGAAGAGTTCTGGATATGCCGCTCGCATCCGGTCTTCACGTTCCCAAGTTGCTTCATTCTCCGTGTGGTTGCTCCATTGAACCTTGACGAACTTGATGTTACGATTCCTAGTCTTACGCTCGGTTTCATCAAGGATACGAATCGGGCTCTCTCGATAAGATAGATCGGGTTGCAAGTCGAGTTTATCCAACTCGGTTGCTTCCGTTGGAACTTGAAGACATTTCTTGAGTTGGGAGACATGGAAGACGTTATGCACGTCTGAGAGTGATGGTGGCAACTCCAACTGGTATGCCACCGATCCCAACTTAGCTAGAATACGGAAAGGTCCAATATAGCGAGGTGCTAATTTACCTTTGATTTGGAAACGACGAACTCCTTTCATAGGAGAGACTTTAAGATAAACATGATCGTCCACTTCGAAACTCAACTCGCGACGACGACGGTCGGCATAAGACTTCTGACATGATTGAGCCGCCCTAAGTCGTTCACGAATGACACGAACTTGTTCTTCAAAGATCTTCCACCAAGGTCGGGCCATAGAATGGCCTCTCCCGCCGGACCAGTTCAAAGGTGTTCTACAAGCTCTCCCATACAATGCTTCAAGGGTGACATTTGAATGCTCGATTGGAAGTCGTTGTTGTAGGAGAACTCGCAAACGGTAAACATTTTTCCCAACTATCGCTGTAGGACAAGACGCAAGCCCGGAGAAGATCTTCCAAAACTTGGTTTACCCTCTCAGTTTGTCCATCTGTTTGCGGGTGGTAAGCGGAGCTAAAAGATAGACTGGTCCCCATTGCTTTATGTAAGCATTCCCAGAAATAGGATGTGAATTGAGGGCCTCTATCAGAAACTATCACCTTTGGAACACCGTGGAGACAAACAATTCTTGCAATGTAAAGCTCCGCTAACTTGTCCCCACGGTAGATGGTCTTGACAGGAATGAAGTGAGCAACTTTCGTCAAATGGTCCACAATTACCCATATAGAATCAAATCCAGCTTTAGTTCTAGGAAGGCCGGTGATAAAATCCATGCCAACTTCTTCCCATTTCCACTGGGGAATGGGCAGGGGATCTAGAGTGCCAGCTGGCTTCAAATGCTCAGCCTTGACTCTTTGACATAGATCGCACTCGGCCACATACTGTGCAACGTGCCGCTTCATTCGGCTCCACCACAACTTCTTTTTCAAATCTTGATACATTTTCGTACTCCCGGGGTGGATAGAGAATTTGGAGTTATGAGCCTCCTTGAGAATCAATTCTCTCAAGTGGCGATCAAATGGTACCACCATACGGTTTCCAAACCATAGAGTACCTTGTGCATCTTGCTTAAAACATTTAGCCTTGCCTTGTTTCATTAGTTCTAAAATTTGAGCCACTTCCGCATCAGTTTTCTGGGCTTCTCTAATTTGGTCCTCAAGTGTGCAAGTCACACTGAGGGCTGCAAGCGAACCTTCTTCAACTATCTCCAGGTGTAGGTCTTGCAATGCAGCACATAAGCCTACAGAAAAAGGAGTTACCGACAAACAGTTGCATTGAGATTTTCTGCTCAAGGCGTCGGCCACGACATTAGCTTTCCCTGGATGGTAATGGAGTCCCATATCGTAATCTTTAATCAACTCAAGCCATCTTCTTTGTCTCAAGTTCAGGTCGGCTTGGGTGAAAATGTATTTAAGGCTTTTATGGTCGGTGTAGATCTCGCAACGATTACCGATGAGGTAATGTCGCCAAATCTTCAAGGCATGAACTACAGCCGCGAGCTCTAGGTCGTGTGTGGGATAATTGGCCTCAATTGCCTCGATGCGTAGGCCACCACTCGGCCGTCTTGCATAAGCACACAACCGAGCCCATGGCGAGATGCATCACAATAGATATCAAAGCTCTTATGAATGTCCGCGTAACAAGCACGGAGCTTCATCGGGCATCCTTTCGTGGTTTGAAAGCTTTGCTCGTATTCTGCTGTCCACTCAAATTTCTTTTCTTTCTTTAGAAGTTGGGTCATAGGCTTCGCGATTTTTGAGAAATTCTTGATGAACCTACGGTAGTATCCCGCAAGTCCAAGAAAACTACGAATGCCAGTGACGCTCTTGGGTTGCTTCCATTCAAGGACATCTCGTACCTTACTAGGATCAACAGCGACACCGCCCTTAGATAGGATGTGTCCCAAGAAACTAACCTCTCGAAGCCAAAACTCACATTTGCTGAATTTGGCGTCTGCTGATGGTGGCGAAGCTTTTCTAACACTAGTCTCAAGTGTTGCTCGTGCTCAAGATCAGACTTAGAGTAGATAAGGATATCATCAATGAAAACCACTACAAACCGATCCAAGTATGCCATGAACACCGAATTCATGAGATTCGTGAAATAGGCTGGGGCATTGGTCAAACCAAATGACATGACCGTGTACTCGTACAGACCGTAACGAGTAGAGAAGGCGGTCTTCGGAATGTCCTCGGTCCTAACTTTAATCTGATGGTAGCCTAATCTCAAGTCAATTTTGGAGAACACCTGAGCTCCACTAAGCTGGTCAAATAGGTCATCGATCCGCGGGAGCGGATACTTGTTCTTGATGGTGACCTCATTCAACGGACGGTAGTCAACACACATTCGTAGACTCTTGTCTTTCTTCTTGACAAAGAGAGCCGGCATCCCCAAGGCGAGGAGCTAGGCTGATGAAACCCTTGTCTTGCAACTCCTTAAGTTGTTCTTTCAATTCAGCTAGCTCATTGGGCGGCATCCGATACGACCTTTTGAGATGGGCGCGATGCGGGTGCAAGCTCAATGACAAACTCTACCTCTCGGTCGGGGCATGCAGGAAGTTCTTCAGGAACACATCGGGATACTCACTCACCATCTGGAACCTCCTCTATCTTGAGGAGGTACTCACCTCTAAGGCATAAAGGTGAGAACTACCCACTAAAGGTGCAAAGACTACCTGGATGCCGTCCTCGCTAGTCACTGAAATAGACCGTTGGGCACAATCAATCTTCCCCTGATTCTTAGATAACCAATCCATCCCTAAGATAACATCGATGCCCACCGAACTTATCACTATTAGGTTTCTTTGAAAAGTTAACATTTTGTATTTCAATTTTACGTCCTCGCAGACTTGATCGGCGTAGAAAACCGACCCTGGGGACTGAATATGATAAGGTGGGTGTAGTGTATGTATCTTGAATTGGTTAATTTCAGCATACTCATTTTTAATAAATGAATGAGATGCTCCAGAATCAAATAGAACGGATGCAGGACATGAATTAACAAGAAGTGTACCTAGCACGACGTCAGGTGCGTCTGTCGCCTCCTCTGCTGAGACGTGGCTGACGCGACCACGTGCATGCTGGGGTGGAGTAGGTGCTGCTCTCTGTGGTGGTGGCGGTGGCCTCACTGGAGCTGGGGCTGGTGGTGCTGGAGCAGAGTACGTCCGGGGCATCCCTCGCTGCTTGGCGAGGCACTGCGAAGCATAGTGGCCCCGACGCCCTGATGGAAACAAATGACGCCGGCTTGTATGCCCCGCCATCTGTGGTCTCGCCCCATTGTCCGCTGAGCTGCCGGTGGAGAAGGTCGTGGAGGTGCCACAGAGACCTCGACAGTCTTGAAGCCGGGCACGAGGTGCTCGAGGTAGTCCGGCGTGGCACGAAAATCGCACTCGCCATCGCCGTCGGAAGGCCTTCCTCCTCTTTCTCGACTCATCCACTGTCATGCTCTCATGCTCCACCACTATCGCCTTGTTGACCAGATGCTGGAAACTCCTGAAATCATGTGCAGCTAAAACAAGCCGCAACTCCTCTGATAGCCCATGGAAGAACCTGTTCCGGCGACGAGCGTCTGTCGAGACGTCGTCCGGAGCATACCTGGCCAAGTAGTTGAAATCATGCAGGTACTCAGTGACGGTCCGCCGTCCCTGTCTCAAGGCAAGGAACTGCTGCTGCTTGATAAGCAGCACTCCCTCCGGTATATGGGCCTCCCGGAACGCATCCCTGAATTCGTCCCAAGTCGGGACGTGACCAGCGGGTTGCATTGCGGAATAACTATCCCACCATGCGCTCGCCGCCCCTGCCAACTGATAGCTGGCAAACAAGACTCTCTCAACCCCGGTACACTGCGCTATGTTCAGCTTCTTCTCAATGTTGTGCAGCCAGTCCTCTGCCTCCATCGGGTCCTTGCCGCCCGCAAATGTCGGAGGGTTGGTTCGCTGGAACTCAGCGAGACCCCCGGACGCTCGGTGCGGGGCAGCCCCTCCTGTCGGAACGGGAGCTGGAGCGGTGTTGCGCACGATCGCCTCAAGCATCCGGGTCTGGTCCATCCGGTTGCGCTCAATCATCATCATAAACTCGACCATGGATGGTGGCGGAGGGAGCACCTCCTCAGGCGGTCCACCTGCCTGGGGACGGGCCGAGAGGGCTCGCCATGCCTAGACGGCTGCTGGGATGACTGTCCCTGATCGTAGAAATCGCTCAGAGGTGCTAGACGTGGTGCCCTAGATGGGGATGGGGAGCCTCTGCCGCGCAGGGCTCCTGATCGCGTAGTTGGTCCTGTCATCCTGTATTGGACAAGGATGGTTAGTAAATTAAGACAAAAGCCATTACTTGGCTTTACATGCACAATCAATATCAAAAAGCAAGAAAATTGTAACACCAAATGGAACACCGAACATAAATCAGCATAAAACCGAATCGATACAACATCAGTACATAAGCGCCCGCAGGCTTAAGATTACAACTGAAATAGTAGTTTTTGCAAATGAAACATGATAGTTCGACTTCTACTACCCTATTACATAAACCTAAGGATACAAGCTCAAACATAGAGCTCCCTGCCTTAACAGCCTAGATATTATTCCGGCCAAAGTTCAGGAAAGTCATCGGCGGTGGTATCCGAGGATCTGTATCTTCCGGTCTCCGGGTTGGTGAGGCGTAAGGGGGATCCTACGCCGATGATATGGCCTCCTACTTCAGGGAGACGATAGTCCGGCGGCGCAGAAATGTACGGTGAAACCTCATTAGCGCCATACAGCACATCCGGACGAATGAGCCTCATGTCATGCATGAGCTGTAAATGCTCCTGAGCTATAATGAGACGACGACGCGTCTCCCATAACTCATGCATCATGCAGCGATGCATTTGGTCCATCATGTGAACCAATCTCGCCAACTGCCTGACTTGGGGGTCCTCCCCAAACTAGATCCTAGCAAACGAGTTCACGTCCCTAGCGCATGCGCGCATCGGGAAGTGGTCGTATGGGGGCTGGGCTAACTCCGTCAGGTCGTAGCGAAGACGACTCATGGCCACCAAAGCCACTTCTTGTAACGCCATGGCCTCCGAAGTACCACGCGCCTGGAAGCGGTAAGGTATGCTCCCAGTAACTTGTCTGGCAACGATATCTATCACTGCCATAAATTCCTCCATTCCAGGTCCTCGATCACGGCGGTAGATGGAATAAGTGGGCTGATATGTGAAGTTCGCCCTCCACATCATGTCTCGTAGCAACGCTGGGTATCCATCCACTCCTTCAGCCTGAGTTTCCCGGACAAGGTACTGAGGGTTCATCTAAAGGCAAGAAGGCAAGGTAAGTTAGTTTCATAAACCAAAACAGGATCAGGAGAGAAAAGATACTAAGATGGATAAGGAATAAAAGATATTCTTAACTTAAACTTTCTGAAAGTAATTTGATAATTCCAAAATATTTTGACTCCAGAAGGCTTACTAACTCCAATGCCAGTGCTACCTCTAACCTACGATCAAGATGGCTCGATACCATGTATTGTGGGGACCCAGTAATTATCTCCATAAGATCGAGATTAGACAAGGTCTTAGGGACATAATTACGGGTCTCCGGTAAATGAATTCCAATTTAACTCTACCCAAGTGAGAGGCTTAGCCGAATACTGGAGCCTCAACGATCATCCGCGCTGCTCCCTTGCGAGCGTTACATGATTGTCGATTCTCCCTCGATTCGAAGCACTATCCTTGGTGAGTTAAATGGGAATTCATCAACAACGAGTATGACATATATTGGCTCCCAAGATCAATGACCAATATACTCATACCCTTACTCAACGTTGATTACATCCATACAACGCATACAACAAGAGATAACAGACATACTGCATAATAGTTAAGGTCTGTAGCTTATTACAAACGGCCGACCGGCCAAATTTAAAGTAGAGTATCAAGTAGCAATGAATTAAATAGATAAAGCAAAAGACCCAGATGGTATGCCCATCACCCATCGGCAACCGATCGGGGTTAAATGGCGACACACTACTCATTAGTGTCACCCAAGTCAACACTAGCGAGATCGTCATAATCATAACCTTCCTCACCGAAAAGGCCAAGAAGCATCTGGTGAGTACAAGCGTGCTCGCAAGTCTTACACAAATAAAAATAGTTATGCATAAGGGTCATTCAAAGGATGGCTCATATTGGTTTAGTTTTGCGAAAAGACGCAACAATTAACATCCTACACATACTAGTTTTTCATGTGCCCATTTAAGATCAGATTTGAAGTAGAAGTAAAACATGTAGTAAAGCATTTCAAGAATAAACAATTGAATCATACAAAGACCAAAGTGGCAGCCCACTTTGATATACTAAACACATGAACAACCCGCTCATGACGAATCCCAAGTTTAACCACAATTTTAATTAAAAGTCTAACAATAAGCGACCACAAATTTCAAGCGGTTGTCCATAATCGTGGACACGGCTATTCGAATAGATTAATACCTGCAGGGTGTACTACTTTACCCACACGACTTGATTAGCCCGTAAGCCTCCAGAGGCCTCGAAATAGCACACTTCCTATGGTATGTCGGTGGGTAAATCAAGATCTGATCATTTTCAGAAGAAAGCCCTATTGAGCTAAGTCCCCTTGTGAGATGGTTCCTTGCCTAGTACAAGCGTCGGATAGCACTTGCTAGGGGGCTCACAAGTTATATTGGAAATACCGATGCAATCAAAACAAAAGAATTGGTGCTCCCTTGCACACTATAAAGGATTACATCGGCTCCTCAAAGAACATAGGATTTCACGGTCGCTATGCCCCTTACACCACCAAGGACTTAACACAATAAAACCCTCCCCCTACTTAACCATACGGCTCCCAACCCGCGTGTGGCAGCACGAGTGTTGCTTGAACAGTAGGTACCCAAAGTTCGGTCCTTAATTGTCCAAACAAGTCCTTCCACATACCCAATTCTCGTGCACAAAGACACCATCACTAACCAACACTTGTCCGGACCAAATCTCTTTTAAAACTTACAAAATTTGACTCATAAAACAGCTACAAAGAGCTGAAGTAAAAACATAAAGTAAGGGTTGTGTATATCCCAAAACCATCGGGTTATTCCCGACGATCGAACTACCGTGTCTAGACTTGCATGGCTAAGCAATTCTATCACCCATAATTCACACATCCTATCTTAAGCATATAGGAGTTGGCATAATTCAAGATTAACCTCAAGCATAGGACATATCTAAACTACACATCACAAAAATATTGACATAATCAAAATAGCATGCAAGCAATTATCATTGCACTAACTTAACCAAAACTGGGATCAAATATGATGCAAAAGAAAGTTCAAATGATGCTTGCCTTGCTGGTACAGTAGCTGCTCGCTCTCAGTAGCGTAAGTGTCGATGTCAATATGCTCGGGATCTATATAATTATAACATCAAATAAATACCGAGAAAACAACTCAAAAACCAAAATGCTCAAAAATGCATGATTTTTCTACAGTAGTTAGGTCATGATTTTAAAGGATTTTTGGTGAAAGAATTATTTCATTTTGATTTAGCATGTGAAAGTTATAATGGTCTGAATTTCAGATTTCAATAAGCCGTCATTATGTAATTTAATTATGAAGTAAAATTTTGTAGAACAGTGGCGGGGTAAAGGATCACATAGGTAAATAGGTAATATTAATACAAGTTCAGAATAGTTGAGTTTGTCCCATTTGGAGTTTTTATGATTTTGTTATCGATTTTCAAAGTTATCAGCCTTTTATAGCATACAAATAATGGAGTTAAGGAGTTTATTCTCCCAAAATAGTTTCTGTGATAGAGGTAATGTGGAGACTATTTTAATAATTAAGTTCACTGAAAATGAAAATTATCAAAAGTGGTCTCACTGTTTTTGGAGTTTCCAATATTTACTTATGCATTTTTAAAGATTTCAGTCCATTTTCCTATTGTAAATATAATGATTCTAATGAATAAATTTCCAATTAAAGCCCTCTGCTACAGAGACATGTATGAAACTAATTTTGATAGGAAGTCCATTAAGAATGTAAATTTCCAGAAGTGGTTTCATGTGATTTGGAGTTAAGATGAAATAGTTATGCATTTCTAAAGTTAATACTAATTTCCAGTGTATAAATAAACTGATTTCGAATTTACTAAAGTGATTTTTACTCTTCTCACCGAGTGCAGCGCTAGCCGCAGTCACTGGACCAGCGGGCCCGCTCGTCAGCGGCCCACTGCTAGGCGCGCGCACGTGTGCGTGCTAGGGCGATGGTTGCGAGCCGTTGGATCAAGATCCAACGGTCCATATTCGAGATGCAATAGGACGGTCCGAATGTCTCACAAATCCAGGCCGTTCCTTTCGCATCTGACGGCCCATGATCGTAGCGTAATCGGAAATTCCGAAGAGCCACCAATCTGGACCGTCGATATCGCATCGGACGGTCCACAACGATCCAAGTGTAAGGAACGGCGCCAGTACATCGCACGTGTTTAAATTTTTGGGCCCACACGTCAGTGGCTCCAACGTTTACCAAACGTGTTGTTTTCTGTGGGTGGGGCCCGCATGTAATAGACTCATCAGCGCCGCTTAAGACAACACTTAAATGCTAATGATAGGAGTTTAACGGCTAATGACATGCTACAGTGACGGTCGGCGTACGACAACGGGATTTCATCCCGCGCGCTTCACCGGCGGCTTGCCGGCGATCCCGGCCACGGCGGCGTGAACCAAGAGCATGGACAGATGGAGAATAGCAAGGCACTCCCAATGGGAGTAGTCCCGACGACTGAGCCGGCCCAGAACGGCGGCTAGCCGACGGCGAGCGGCGGTACTAAATACTGCAAAAGGAGCTACGCCGATTTGAACGCGTTCTGAGCAAAAGTACACATGCTTATGCTCCTAGGGGGCATGAGGAAGGTACCTGAGCTAGGAGAGGGCCTGGAGAAGCTTGGGGATAGCTGGAGCAGTGTCGGCGCCGGAGAAGAAGTAGCGGCACAACACGACTTCACGTGGAGAAGATGATTGGAGAAACCTTAAGGACAGAGAATGGTTAAGGTAGCTCAAGGACCATATGAGAATGCTTCATGAGCAAAGAATTGAAGAATGGCTTACCAAAACGAAGTGGGAGAGGAAAGGTTGTTTCCCCGGCCGAAAATGGTTCAATCTTCAAATCAACAAAATCCTGCCGTGCAAGGACCAAATCGATTGAGGCGTTCTGACCATTAAACTAAGGCATACAAAGTGACGCGATGGAATGTGGGTCATACCTTCCGGAGACGAAGAAGACACGAGGGTGTCCTCCGGAGCGTGCTCGCACCGAGCCAGAGCACGACGATGGGGCGAGGCTACAAGCAAAAATAAGGGTTCGCTTGAGCAAAAATGGAAATGCCAATGAACATGGAACGGAGGAGCACCACCCGTGGAAGCTACCCAAGTAGAAGCCGAGAAAGCCTCCTCTCCTCTCACAACCGAGGAGAAGTGAGGGAAAAGGAGGGCTTCGAGGTGATAAAGCCGAGGGGCGTTGGGGTGGGTGCGGTGTGCGAGAAGAAACGCGGGACAAAGCCAGCGGCGCGGTGAAGTGACGAGGATCGGGCGAGACGACCGCGTGGCGAGGAGTGTCCGCGAGGGCGCGCGGGAGGTTGAAGGAAGGCGACAAGCGGGCCCGTGATGGCGGCGACTTAAGGTGCGGGGTAAGCTAGCGCCACGTGGCGAATGAGGACCGTTAGATCGAGATTGGAAGGTGAGATTTCACGTGTTGTTTTGAATCGCTAATGATGGCGGAATCTGGACCGTCGATCTCAGATCCAAGGGCTGCATGTGCCGGTGCATTTAAGTGACGCGGTCGAGTCAAGCCGCGTGGTCGGACCCAGTCGACTGCAGTCCGAGCCATAAGAACGATGCAGCTTGGTGATTCTAATTTATTTGATTCTAGTTTGACTGAGGCTTTATAAATAGAAATAAATTTCTAAAAATTATGAAATAATTTGTGGGGGTTCCTGGGATGACATAGTTCTCATAAAAATTATAAAACCCTACTGTTCGTAATATAGTTTGTGATACTTAAATTCAAACATGTTGTATGTCTATAAATGTTGCTTGAATTTTAATGAGGTTCAAACTAGTCCCAAAAATTTTGAAAAAATTATATTAATTCATGATAATTAATTTAGTATTCGAATAAATTGGTTCCAGATGATGATCACAACTTTTTATCACTGATTTGAATTGAAATTTAAATTTGAAGGGTAGGTTCATGTTTTTAACAGATTTTCCAAGTGCAATAAATTATGAAATGGTTTGAATTTAATAATGCATGCTAATGAAATACATATTAATACATTTTAATTGCTGGGGCTGTGACAGTCAACTTAATGGTTAATTAAGATTGTACGTACTGCAGAATATTTAGGGAATTGCTATATAACTTTCGACAACTTTTTGAAGTTAAAATTGTCATTTTTCTATTCGTTAGATGTGCTATAAGATTCGTGTTGTTAATGATTCTAACTAGTTCATAGAGTTGAAAGAGGAGATTTTTATCAACGTAATGGCTATTTGACCCCATATGTATGTGAGGGATTCGTCTCGTGATGCTTCGAGAAACATCACTCATGACAAACTAATATCTTTTGCAACTCATCAAGAGGCGTTGGGGAGATGTTTATTTTTTTTTTGTCTTTGTTATTGCTCAACCTCTCAAAATATATGTGACGAACATAACAGGTTTACCACATTGCGGTATTTTGTTGGTATATAATTTTATTTTGTGTCTTCGTTTTTGGTCAACCTCTTAAAGTACATGTGAAAAACATAACGGGTCCATCACATTGTTGTATTTTGTTGGTATATAATTTTATTTTTTGTCTTTGTTTTTACTCAATCTCTCAAAGTACATGTGAGATTTTGAATCATGTGATGGAAATATGAGTTACTAAAACTTTCAAGAATGATTACAGTGACTAAGAACAAAAATTAGATAAATAATTTACTATAATTTATGTATAATGGAGTTGTAAATGAATTTTCAGAATGCTTTTTGTCTTTATTTTTGCTCAACCTCTCAAAGTACATGTGAGATTTTAGATCATGTGATCGAAATATGAGTTATTAAGACTTTCAAGAATAATTACAGTGACCAAGAACAAAAATTACATAAATAATTTACTATAATTTATGTATAATAAAGTTGTAAATGAACTTTTAGAATGTGACAGTCTTTTTATAGAGAAAACTGTCATATTATGTGTAGACAGACCTGAATATTTAAGAGCCAAGCAGTACTACTGCAGCAGAGCAATTATTCGGCACAGGTTCCCGCGATGCCAAAATTCAGCAGCAAGGAGAGAAAAAACAACATTCGGATTGGCGTAAATACTTCGATCCTGAATGGAACCTAGGAATCCTGTCGATTCATGTAAAATTTCTCAGATTTACTGTTTCACATGTGTTTCAAATTTTGTAAAATCATAGTTAATTTTCTCTTATCGGATTAGCGTAGATATTCATGCTCAAGCGAGGTCATCTTTCTCCTTTCGGGCGGCTGGCGACGGTGGTGGCGATGGCCAATGGATTAGAGTTAGGTTTTACCTATTTAGGGTTCGGGTTCACAGGTGCCCCCCAAGCTTAGAGGGAGGCTAGGTGGCGGCAAACCGGCGGTGGGTAGCGGCGGCGGCGCCGGACGCGGGCGAGGAGCAGTGATGCTCCCAGTCCCACTATTTTTCTTTCTAAAATTAATTCTTGTGTGGAATTTGTTTTGCTTGAGTTAATTATAGGAATCGTAGAGAAGAAAGATGGAGGAGGAGCGTATAAAACTAAGTGTGCACTTGAGCACATGAATGTGTGCATGGTACACGTGAGGAGCAGCTACACGTGAGTGGACCAACGCACATACGAGGCATGGATATTGCATGGGAACCCGGAGGGGGCAATGGAAAAAGGAATTGCATGTGCATGGGCTTGCTTGGTGTTCTGTTCGTCATGTTCATGAAAGTTTCTACATGAATTCCAAGGTTTTCAATGCGCACAAAGTTTATATTTAGAAAGCTTATGAAGTCTAGTTTCCAACGGATCAAATGACATGTGATTTGAAGCTTTATACACAAAGTTATGGTAACTTCATTGGATGTTGCACGGTCTATCCATAACGTCGTACGAGAGTTAACAATCTTGAGGAGTCCGTGACTTGTGCGACTTTTTTGGGTGATATTGGGATATTCCATGACTTTCCAATGGTCTAGGAGACTTCCTTTTTCATGTTGTCCACGGATCCAAGTCAGCCATAACAAGGAATTTGACGATAGGTGAATTAATTTGGCTACTATTCATGCATGGTTGCTATTCATGCAAGGACAGTATTCACTGAGGCTACTATTACTTGTAATTCAATAAGTTACTAGTACGGTGCCCGTACATATCAGCAAACGAGATCCTAAACCGTATAATAAATATTAATTTTCTTTCACACATATAAATTAACTCCGCCTATTGCATCACCTACTACTACTACTACCCGAAAATTAAAATTTTGAGCACATAGATTGTTTACGTTTGGAATTTGAAGTTGATGCCAACTTCCCTCCCCGATGTGCTGCCTATTTCCAGCCATTGCCGGCTGATAAGGAAGAGGGCTACGCACCGATAGCCACCTTTTTCCACCCTGAACCCAAGCCACGACTCGATTCATCCGGCCATTGGCCTCTACAGCCCTCGCCAAGCATATGCAGCGAGGGTGTGGGTGGCCAGTGGAGGAGGTGGTGGCGTCATCGCGTTGGTCATCGTGGAGGTGGCGATGGCGCAGGGGATGATTAGGATGAAGATGACATAGTGTGGTGAACTTGAGACAGCGGCGCGACAAGGGAAGGATGCCTTCATTTCTACCTCTTCCTCATGCGTCGTCACTGCCTCCCCTCCCTTCCCAGGCTCGTCGCTTCTCCTCCAAGGTGCTGCCTCCTCCTTTCCTCCCTTCCCTCCCATTGCCTTCTCTCGTCCCCGACGCCACCTCCCCTGCCTGCTACCTCCTCCTATCGCCAGCACTACCTTCCCACGCCGTCACCTCCTACGCTGTTGGATCCCATCATCTTCGTGCACGTCGCCTTGCAACCCATGAATTGATCCCAAAGGGGCTGGGATCTCTAAGGCACGAAGTGAATGTCAGACAGGCGCAGGTGGCGAGTCGCGGTGCGAGACAGGAAGGATTGGTATGACAACGAATTTCAATGTGTGCATGTGAGGAAGAAGTGGGGCGGCGACGGTTTGAGTGGTTGCAGAATAAGTGGGGGTATGAATATGTTCACGAGTCAACGGGGGGAGGGGGGGTGAGGCCTTGTCCCTGTCAGGTTGGGTCCACATGCTGGTGCGCCTCGATGAGGAATTTGGGAGGGTGGGAGAGGCCAACCACGTGCATAGGATAAAGAACATCGTTCCGCTGCGCGGTGGTAAACTCCTTTTATTAGTTAAGATATTGGTTTGTGAGTGTGCTGATTTTCTTGCAATTCAATTCACCCGAATTGGTTTGTGAGTTTGTTGTTCTTCGTGCTACCGTGAAAGATTGGGCCAACAATCAGGATCCATCTAATCAGCTAGTTGGATCCTTATCTCCTTATCAAGTAGGGTGGGGGGTGACGACGACCGAAGTGGTTAGAAGGCGATAGCTGCCGGAGACGAGGAAGAAGGTGGCAGCGAGAGGGGGGAGGCATCTCTCCGGAGGAGAAAGAAGGGTGGCAGCGGCGGTCGAAATGGAAGGCGGAGCAAAAGGACCTCGCCGGCGGGCATCGCTAGTGCTGGCGATGTGGCAGGAGGTGGCATAGGGGTGGGGCTGGGGGCAGCTGGGTGTGGAGAGGGTAAGTGTTAATTTGGGTTAGGATGTGGTAGGTTATATACGTGAGAGAGGGAGAGATGTGAGCCACATGTTTGACAGCCCAGACCAAGGATCAAATTCACGCCAAACCGTGTACACAGCACACGCGAGCACCTTGGAAGAACACAGAGACACACTCGGGCGAACTCGGTGTAGACACACACACGAGAGCACTTTGGAGATAAACACACACAAGCACAACACACGAGCTTAGCGACGACGTAACCTTCTTGACGTCTTTTCTGGTTTTCTCATCTCTCTAAGCAAACTGGTTACATGACTTATATAACATACACACGATCAAGTTACCACCACTTGATCCACAACTCCCGGTCTCATACCACTAGCCGTGAGATCCACAAGATTCGGACTCCACATCGGCCACTCACCGAGTGCCACTAACTAGCTAACGTGCATGCTGCCATCATCCACCGCATGCATGCATATACTCTAACTAAACTAACTAACACACGCACACTACGGCCTCCACGCGAACATATCACGTTTCCAGCCACATGCAAGCTCATGCAACGCGTCTGACACATGACGTGACAAAACCCAAGACTCGACGCAAACATGAAATGACTCTAAACAACAAGATTAGTTCCAACAATGTTCTTAATTCAACGGTGGAAAAAGTAACTGTGATTTCACAGATTTATAGACGTGTGTGAAATAGATCTGTGTGCCTCCGTGCTTCACGGCGAGCGGGTTGCTCGAAGCATCGCTCGTTCCTGGTCAGCGTCGTACTCTGGCCATGCATGGCCAGCCAGCTACCTCCAAGTCTCCAACTGATCCAGTCATCCAGAGTTTGAAATCCTGCAACGAATGCAGCACAAGGCACACACGAAGCTAGCTTCTGATCACGCTCAAAGGCAAAACCCTATAAATAGCCAACTCAACCACAGCTCCACTGAGGTACTGACTACTCTGATCAAAACACAACTCAGTGCCGTACTTCTCCGAGTCTAGGAGATGGCGTCATCTTTTAGCGGCTTCCATCTCAAAGGCCATGTTCTGGTTGTGCTCGTACTACCACTGCTGAGCTTAGCACCAGCCAAATCCTAGCGACCTCCTCACGTATCATAACGGCGCCGTGCTGAAAGGCGACATACCCGTCTCCATCCTCTGGTACGGCCGCTTCACGCCGGCGCAGAAGGCTATCGTCTCCGACTTCCTCCTCTCCCTCGCCGCCAAACCGCAAGCATCCCCGCATCGTCCGTATCCCACTGGTGGAGTACCATCCACCAGTTCTACATCTCCAAGGCGCTGGCGCAGACCAGCAGCAAGGATGTTGGCCTAAACCGAAGACGAACAATGTAAATAAAAAAAATGCCGCCGGAACAACATCAGCTTTTTTGATTTTTTTTCTTCTTCTCTATTGCTCTTGTTCACAAAATCTGATTACATGAGTGTCACTACTACAGAAAACGTTATCACAGACGGTTCGGAACCGTCATCACAGACGGTTCGGCACCGTCTGTGTTTTTGTACGTCTGTGATAACTGGCGGTTAAAACCGTCTGTGATAAGTAACAACACAGACGGTTATAGTTACCAACCGTCTGTAATATCCATATATCACAGACGGTTATAGTTACCAACCGTCTG